>CM072870.1:2400000-3000000 GCA_036937835.1 Pampus argenteus
TGGCACAGAATTTATAGTTATAAACATAAATGCTGTAAGATGCAGACAGAGTAGACATGTTTTTTTGAGCTCCTCGCAGCACACCAAATTCTAATAATTAAAAACACAGTTTTGCCTTCCAGACTCTCTATCTTTGTTTTAAAGTTTTTGCCTTATGTTCATCCTTGAGTTTATTGAAAAGGGTAATACGAATATGTTGACCAAAACCTCACGAGGCGATAAGGGAGCTACTCGCTTGCCAACAGAAGCTGCTGCTAGTCATGACCAAGCTAGCACAAAACAAGCGGGTATGTTATCAGCTGAGGAGGAAGATGAGCTCCCATTTATCTGGCAGAAAATGTCAGACAAGTTTGAGCTGAGTTTCCAGAATCTTTTGTCCGCCCAGAGAGCACTGACAGAGAGGTTGTTTGTCAACGAGAACCAGAACGCAGACCACGAACAGTGCATCCTTGCTGTGGAAACTTCACTTGCAATGCTGCAGCAGGAAAGTAAAAAGCTCCAACATAAAGATTGTAAATATTGTATTTCTGAAAGTGAGAAAAGGAGGCAGACTGAGTTTGTCTCCAATTTAATTCCCAAGCTGCTGGGGGATGACATCTATACCAAGCCGGTAGTCATCGATCAGACGCACCGTACTGTCGATCCCCAATCTTACACTGGTCCAGCTCTCCAACTAAAGGGTCCGAAGTCAATCGCCACAGAGTATTACTCTGATAGAACCAATCAACTTATTTAAGCTGGCGTCGAGGAGACTCGCCTAGCCTCTCACTGCCTTAGCGTTCGGATGTCTTACCCTGCTTCCACTGACCTTATGACTAACTGAATAGCCCCTGAGTTAGTCCAATAACATCAGCCACACCCGTTATGGCAGCTCCCCTCTCATGATCGTTGCACTTGGTAACAACTAGGTATTTTTAGTGACTAGGAATACAAGCCACAAGGATATTGTTTCTTATATTTAGGAGCTAGAGTAACCTTTCAGAACCTTTAGATTTAAGCACACTTCAATCCTAACTTTTTACCATCATGGAAATACTGTACATATAATTCAATGTCCACTACTTCTCTTTGATTCAATCTATACATTTATTGAGCATATTTTAGCAGGGAAGCATCAGCAATACATTGATTAGACCATTATTCAAAATAATGGTAATAATAATAATAATTATAATCAACTAAATATTAATTTTACTGAGGCAAAATGTTACTTATCAATTTTAGATGAAGATGGATAAGCTGGACTCCGTGGCCACAAAGTCCTCTGCTTCAACACTCAAAGTCAATGTCCAACAAGAGTAATCCAATGAGCATGGAAAAGCTCAAATGTCCCTGTGGTTATTTTCTTTAGTGTCGGTGAGTTATTGAATCACAAAGTTCAATTTATACTCCAAGGGCTGCCGTGCTCGGTTAGTTCCCTTTGTGTCATCATGGTCCAAAATGGTAACTTGAAGTATTTATGCTCACAAGTCCAATCTTCTTTATGGAGAAGAAACTAGTCAGAGTCCTCCAAAAGTTCTTCTTTCAAGGATTCCCATCTGGGGTTGTAGCAGCAGACAGTGACAGCAAAGGACAGCGACGAACAGCCCCGATCTCCTCCTTGCACCCCCTTTTATACCATTTTGCTATTTCTCTGACATTAGGTCACCATCATGTGCCTTACTTCCTCTTTTCGGCCTTCCATTAGGTCACCATCATGTGCCCTACTTCCTCTTTTACGGCCGCACCTTAATGTTGCAACAATCTGCTCTTTCTTACAGTTATGTTTTAACCTTAAAACACTTTGATTAAAACACTTTGATTAATACATGTCACTCATGTTACCTTTAATCATGTTACTTTAAATCATGTTACTTTACTTTAAATCATGTTACTTCTTAACTCATTAATCACATTCTTTGATTTCTTCATCATTTTAACAGCAATTCAACTTTTCAACTTATTAATTACTCTTTATGATTACTTTCTTATTTTCAACAGTAATTATCATACACAACACAGTTATAATCACTACAGTAATGAACATACACAAACGCAGTTATAATCACAAATGCTTATATATCTTATAACAATCATTTTAGTATGTGACATATCAGACTCTATGCTTCCTCATTTTGGGAGCTTCGGTACTTTCCACTCTTCTGATTTTAACTTTACTGGGGACTGCTTCATACTTGGTAACTTTACTGGGGTCTGCTTCATACTTGGTATTATAGCTTGTTTTACGGCTTATCTTTCTTCTCTGAGACATATCTGATCCCTTCTTTGGTTTACCACTGTTGTGGCTTGAGCTGGGCCTCGACTTACTTGAGCTGGGCCTCGACTTACTTGAGCTGTGCCTCGACTTACTTGACAGTACACAGCACCCCAAACCACCAGAAGACTCCAGACAACGCACAATAATTGCACAGGTGCACTTCGCACAGGATAAAGAAAAGATTCTGTGGCTCTGGAGACAGCGGTCGTTGGACTACGGAGGTCAGCGCATTTTGCTATTTCCCGACTACACTGCAGAGGTCATGGAGCAACGACGGAGCTTTCGCAAGGTGCTGCTGAGGGAGAAGGAGATTCACCACTTGCTGTGCTTCCTGGCCAGGCTCCATGTTCATTACTAGGATCAAGTGAAGGTATTCAGCAATATAGTAGAAGCTAAGAATTTTGTCAACCAAAAACTTTGAAAGACTATGCTCTGATAGTGCAGAGAGTTTAAACGAGTACTGATTGAACTTTTATTGGGGCGTTTTTTCTACTTATGCTAAACCTATTCTGCAATATGTGTGCCATACAGGGGCCGTGAGGCTTTTTGATAAGATTTTTTTTCTTTGCCCAGTTTGCCCAGTTTTTTTTTCTTTGCTTTGTTTGGGGGAAGCACTGTTTAGGGGGGTTTGTTCATCTATGTGTTAACTGTTTACTTGACCTTTTTTGTTTTGTTTTGTTTTGCTTGTTGCTGGCTGCCAAACTGAATGTTGATTTTATGTTTTATTACAATGACTTTTATTGCTTACTGTTCAATCTTGTCGCTATTCCAAGGTATCATAAATGCATGCTTGATTTTAATTGTCTGTGGTTTAGGCCACCCGATAAAGCAAGGTAAAGTTTTTGCGCATTTGAGGTCTCTGAATTCTGACATAATATTCCTGCAAGAAACACATGTTGAAGCCACTTAGCACAGAGTGCTTAGAGCTAACTGGATTTCACAGGTTTACATCCAAAGCTAGAGGCGTGGCTATTTTTTTCTGTAAATCTGTACCCTTTAATTTTCACTTTTCTATAACTGATCCAAATGGCAGGTTTATAATTGAATCTGGCTATATGAACGTATAAAGTATAATGATACTTGTAAATATCTACAGACCGAACACGGATGACCCAGCTTTTTTTCACAAGTTGTTTGACCTGATTCCAGATGATGATTCTAGATTAATCTCAAATATTGATCACACTAATAATATCAGATCACAGTCCGATCACCCTTAAACTTCAACTGTCTCTTCCTAGGCAGGCCTACAGTTGGTGATTTAACCCTTTTTGCTCACAGATCAGGCATTTAAGGAATATATCACATATTATCACATATTTCTCAGTTCCTTGAAATTAATGACAATGGGGAGGCGAATGATCCAACACTATGGGAGACACTCAGGTGTATATATTAGGTGTCATATTATTTCTTACGAAGCAATACTGGACTAAAAAGGGCAGGTTGGATATGATTGAGAAGGAATTGCTGGCGGCAAAACAGGTTTATGAAACCTCTTTGCTCCATACAGATTACAATAACATCCAACAAATTAAACAAGTTAAAATATGATTACAATTCCATTCTAGGAGAACAAATTGGCAAGACACTGCTAAAACATAAACAGAGACATTTTGAGCTTGGTGCCAAACCACAGAAGTTACTGACTAGGCAGTTAAATGGAGAACAAGCAAAACAAGCCATCTATAAAATTAAATTGAAATCTGATTTGATGCTAACTGACTTAAAGGATATCAACAAACGATATAGGTTTTACTCTTAAGTTTACACTTCTAAATCAACAGCTACACAGGAAGACTTTGACCAGTTTTTTGACTCTTCAGTTCCCACAGCTGGATGATGTTTCCAGGGGAAATTTACAGACCTGTCAAGTAACGAAGTACAAATACTTCGTTACCTTACTTAAGTAGAGTTTTGGGGTATCTATACTTTACTGGAGTAATTATTTTTCAGCCGGCTTTTTACTTTTACTCCTTACATTTTCATGCAATTATCGGTACTTTCTACTCTTTACATTTTTTAAACAACCTCGTTACTCATATTTCATTTCGGCCTTGGTTTTTTCATCGTTAAAAAACGTAGACTGAATTTGATTGTGATTGGATGAGAAGTATAAACATATACCATTCCGACACACTATTGGTCTGTCGCCCCTGCCTGTTACAAATCACGTCACACGCAAGCAAGCTTCGAAGCAGTGGTTTTATGGAATTGTAGTTCAGGTGTGAAGCACGTAGCGATGCTTCATTGTCGCGACTCGCGTTGCCATCAGTACTGTGCTTCATTCTCCAACCTGCCAGGCTGCTCACCTGCTCCATTTCGGAAATGTCCCAACCAAGCACCAGTGAGGAGGTTGGTAGCCAGGAAGACCAGCCAAGTCTTATACATCCCTGGCCATACCTGGAAGAATTTTTTGAAATGGTTGGAGCTAAAAACAACTCCTTTTGAATGTGCTGCAAGCTCTGCGCACCCAAGTACCACGAGCTAATGGCTTTCAAAAACTCGTCGTCTAATTTGAAAAAGCATATTGAGGTAAGCTGAACGTTTGTTATTATCAGTCAATTATTGATCAAATATTGTAGTAACCTGGTAAATTCTTAATGGTAAATTTGCAATGGCTATGGCTATAGCTAGGTAGGTACGCCAAGACATGGTTTGCATGCTAGCGTCAGTAGGCTATGATTTAACTTTGCAAGTTCGTTTGGTGGGCTCTGTGTGAGATTTGAAATTCGACTTTAACCAAATGTTGTTTGAGTTTATATTATTGCTATACGCAATATATGTAAGGTAATTGTGCAAAGCACAAGTCTACAGCTGGTTGATAGTGTGTTCTTACTTAGAATTGGCATTATCCTGTTTGTGTATAAGAGTGCGTGCACCCATGTGAGGCATGCCCTATGGCTCCTTGTGAGGAGGTAACTACCACCTATTAGCCAAATGCAGTTTAAAATGAATTTGTTAGTGTTAGGATTTTCATAAATAATGCTACTGTTCAGTCATGCCAGTTGCTTGCATATTCTGGTCTGCTCAACATAATAGCGTAGACCAGTAAAACTGCTCCCCAACTTGTAGTTTGACCTTCATTCATGAACTTGAAGCATGATATTTAATACAGTGGAAGTCCTAGATAGTCTGAGCTTCTAGTTTGAGAGGAATAATATGAATCTCAATCTGTGCATTTATTTTCTTCACAGAAGACACACCCCACTCGTCTAGAGGGGTACACACAACTTACTTCAGCAGTCCTCAAAAGGAAGTCATCCACTGAAGGTTCGTTGGCCCCACCTTCCAAACAAACTAAGCTGTGGGAGACTCGAAGAGTATCCCAGGCAAGTGTGGATAAAGTAGTCCTCAATTTCGTTGTCCAAGGCTTGCACCCACCACACATTGTTCAGCAACAGGGCTTCATTGATCTTGTGCAACATCTTCAGCCAAATACGAATGTAATGACACGCAATACTGTTGTAAACAAAGTCACAAAGGCCTCTGTTGAAATGAAAAGAAAACTGAAAGCTGCCCTTAGTGAAGTTCAGTTCATAGCAACAACAACAGACTGCTGGACGGCACACCATCGCAGTTTCATTGGTGTCACTGCACATTGGTTTAACCCCCAGACAATGCAGAGATCCTGTGCTGCCTTGGCATGCAAGCAACTTAGAGGGTCACACACTTTTTCTGCCCTGGCTGGTACCCTAAATGATATTCACACAGAATTCAATATCAGGGAGAAAATTGTTCGCACTACAACTGACAACGGATCAAACTTCCTAAAAGCCTTTAGAGTTTATGGGCAGACTGACGAGAACAACAATCCTGAAGCTGCAGGAGAGGGTGATGGAGAAGAGGATGATGGTGGCCAAAATGATGATGACAATGAAGAAGAGGAAAGTGGTCAGGGTGTTGAATTTGTTGATGCTGGAGCCCTGTTGGACAAAGATGACTACTTGGAATACCAGCTACCCAAGCACCATCACTGCACTTGCCACCTCCTTAATTTAGTGTCTACAGTCGATGCTTCAAAAGCAGAGGTCAACCCGGTGTACAAGCGCCTGTCAAGGTCCACATTTGCCAAATGCTATAGCTTGTGGAACAAAAGTTCAAGATCAACCAATGCATCTGAAGTAATTCACGCCAACTGCAAACTCCAGCTTGTAAGGCCTGTCGTGACAAGGTGGAATTCACTCTTCTCAGCCGTAGAAAGAATAGTGAGAATAACAAGAGAGCAAGGCGAAGGAGCCCTTGCAGCTGTCTGCAGTGAACTAGATACACCTAAGTAAGTGCTTGTTTTTCTGTCTTTAAGTTAATGAAGTGATTAACAATAGATGAAGTCATATTTTTTATACTTTGAATACTGTACAACACATGCATAGACTATGCCAATATGCAGTCCCCATATTTACTATGAATGTAATTTGCAGCAACACAATATATTTCTAGAAGTCTCAGAAGACAATATTTTTCCTTTTTAATTATCAGTTCCTCCAGTTGAAGGTGCTACATCAAGTAGGCTAAATGTTCCATGTTGTGTTTTTCTTTTCTTCTTTGTACAGGTTTACTCCAGTTGAACTTTTTTCTTGCAGAATATGCGAATACGATGAGCCCAGTTGCAAAGGCTCTTGATGTTCTTCAGGGAGAAACCAGTGTGCAGATGGGATGGCTGGTCCCCACCATATCTCTACTGAGGACCAAGCTCCAGCACCTTCACGTCGCCTCCAAGTTCTGTGAGCCTTTGATTGCTGCACTTCTTTCAGGCCTTGAAAAACGCTTCAGAGAGATGCTTGCAGATCATTAATTGGCAAAAGAGTGAATTTGTGCCCCTAGTGGATCAATTTACAGAGGAATTCCTGAGTAATTTGCCTTTCAGAGTAGTGAAGGACTGTTTGGATGGGTTAATGCTGTCAAAATGGTGAGCCTACCTACGTTTCTTTATCTTTTTCAAAATCTGCTTGTGTATCTAAACACATCCTTCTTCAATAAGATTGAGTCTATTATATTGCCCTTTGTGTAGGGCTACAAATCACACAGGATATCCAAGGCTCACCTTCACAAACCTCTTAAGAAGGGTGGCCTTGGTCTTCCTAATTTTAAACACTATTGGGCAGTTAACTCCTTACCTATTGGAACGGCGTGAGGGAACTGATTGATAGGAGCCCCTCTTGGTTACAACTAGAAGCCTCTGTGGCCAAAAACTCCTCACTTCCTACCCTTCTATTTTCTGGTTCTGCCCTGATAGACAAGTCAACTAAACAAAATTTTACCCTAAAGCATTCTTTGCAAATATTGAATCAGATAAAGGTGGTCTGCCATACTGCTTGTGTTTCCATTCATGCTCCAATATGTCAAAATATGTGTTTGGGGTCTGGAGAGAGAGGGATATCAAAACATTTTTAGATCTGTACATCGATGGCAAATTTGCATCTTTTACTGAATTAGGGACTAAATTCAATCTTCCAAATCCCTTTCGATATCTCCAAGTCAGACAATACGTCAAGGAAAATTGAATTCACTCCTACCACTCATCTCTTTCTTGAAAATCAGATACCAGTTGACTCAAAACAACTGGTATCAAAATTTGTGAACTGCTTTACCACTAATACCACCAGATTATATTAAGGATGCCTGGGCCAGTGACTTGAATTCAGAGATTTCAGCAGAGTTTTGGGAAGAGGCAATGTCCCAGGTTAATTCTTGTTCTATTAACTCACACTACAGGCTAATTCAATATAAGGTGATCTATAGATTACACTACTCAAAAAAAAGCTAAGCTGCATCTTTCCATCAATGTCTCCTGTATGTGACAAATGTTGTTCAGCTGAAGGATCACTAGCGCATTTATTCTGGTTATGCCCAACTCTGCGTACCTTTTGGACTGCAATCTTTGAGTGGCTGTCACTAGCGTATTCCACTGACAAATTAACAAATGGTGTTGTTATCAGAACCCTGCAACACAGGGCTGATAATGTTCCCACCAGCTCACAGGCACAAGAGGAAGAACATGAGCACCTAAGGGATGCCTCAAAACAAAATAATTATCCCAATTTGTGACAACTGCAGCTGGCTCCAAAAAAACACCATCAAGGGGGTTGAGAAAGAAAAACAAGACAAAATAAACAACATAGTCGTTCCATATGTATCTGGGGTATCAGAGAAACTCAGGAGGATCTTTAACAAGCACTGTATAGGGATACAGTGCTTGAAATACAGGGGTGGGTTTGAAATACAGGGGTGTATTTCAAACCCAGCAACACACTCAGACAGAGACTGGTTAACCCCAAAGACAGAACACCACACACTCAGAAAAACGATCTGGTGTATGCAGTACAGTGCAATGAGGAATGCAAAGACCTCTACATTGGGGAAACTAAGCAACTATTGCACAAGCGCATGTACCAACACAGGAGGCCCAACTCCTCAGGCCTAGACTCTACTGTCTACTTACACCTCAAGGAGAATGCTCACTCCTTTGAGGACAACAATGTTCACATCCTGGACAGAGAGGATAGATGGTTTGAAAAAGGGGTAAAAGAAGCCATCTATGTGAAATTAGAAAAAAACATCCCTAAACAGAGGAGGAGGTCTGCGGCACCATCTATCTCCAATTTACAATGCTGCCCTTTCATCTCTTCCCAGGAGATTCAGCAGCTTAGCCTCTAAGAACAACAGCCATTCACAAAAGGCCCCATGTGACTCTAACGACTATCGTTATAACGATAACGAAGTCGAAACTAACTTTGACCATCCCCGACGACTGTCACTAAACGACTGTCGTTGGGCACATGTTAATGAGCCAATGACATCACTGGCCATGTGACTGCCTCCACAGAGGTTAAATACCTGGGTTTGTACACCAGCTAGTTGGACTAGTCCCAGCCTAGTCAAGATATCATGAACTGATGAAGCCTCTTGGATGAGAGGTGAAACGTCTTCAAAGACAAATAACCAAGTCCAGTTGCATTTGATTTAATTTCCTTGAGATATATCAAAATAAACACCAGAACTTACCCATCCCAATAATGCTAGTGTTTCTCTGTGACAAAACATTTTCAATTAAGTATCTCACTATTATGGTTCTGATACTGCCAGATTCCAGACAATCTCCTCTACAATGATGAAACAATATCTCTACTTCAGCATTTTATGGTGTAACAGATGGAAAAGCAATACAATTTCACAAGATGCAATCTTTTTTCCCTTGATATAAAGGCTAATATGAAAAATCTGTAGGTGTTGTCATAACAAATGTTGGAGATCTGGATAGCCTGGACTGTTTTGAAAAAAAATATCAATTATCAATTATCATATCTCTTTCTTTTGATCGGTTTTCTTGCATTCTCAAAGAGATCATAATGTGAAGAAAACAGATTATATGTCGATTAGGAAAAGCATCTCCTGCTAACCTGATATCGTGTCAATTTAATGTACAGGAGTAAACTTAATGATTCGGAAAAATACAAAACTAATCAACTTGTGTGTCTTTCTCCAAAGTGTAGCATGTAGCTCAGTAAAAACAGGTCAGCTGTGACCTTCAACATAAGAGATTTGCATCTCATTAGTGGCCAAAAACATAATCCTGTCTTAGAGGATAATTAATAAAGGGGATTCTCACTGTTACTTGGTCTGCTAATGATTTTTAAAGACTCAAGCTGGCTTGGTCTGCTTCATTCCATTTCCAAAGCAGCAGGTGAGCTCATGCTCATTCTCCAAACTGATAAACAGAGGTTTGGACTCGAGTCATGAATTTGATGACTTCAGATTCAACTCAACAAAATGTACAAAGACAACTCGACTTGGACTTTAACATCAATGATCAATGGCACATTGCAAGACAACCAATGAAGCAACAATGTGCCAGTTGGCAAAATGATACCAAAGATTGTTTCGTTTGGCTTTAAAATTACAAGGCAGTCAACAAAAAACGAGTTGCAATTTGCAACATGCAGGTTGAAGATTATAGACGGAGCTGCCACAACATCCAACTTTGTTTGACACCTGAAGTGACACAAAGAAAGGTAAGTTTTAAACGAATGCTAAACATCTTATCAGATGTAACTTACTAGTTGCTGCATATTTACTGTATCAACGAGACAGTAAACGCTCCGTCTCCCTTGTTGTTTCATGCTTACAAAAACAGGGATTTTTGAACCTGTATTTTTATGAGGTATGTGAGTGTGGATAGAAAACTTTGCTAACATCATGTCAACGTCCGTTTTAAAGTACCATTTCTGCCTTGCTGCTAGATGGATGAACACAAATGTATAGTTTAGTCTCTCCAACACATACAAGACAAAAACAGCAGGTCTTCTAGTTTTACTGTTTCAGTTATTCGATTTCAGAGTCTGTGAGGCATCACACCACTGAGATATATACAGTATATAATAAAATAATAACGGTTATAGTAATAATGTTTAGAGATGCAATAGATTATTATGGTGTAGTTCTTAACTAATGTGAATATTGTTTAGCTTATTTTTGGTTTCATTTGGTTTACTTTATTTATTTAATTATTTTGTTTTGCTATACTTTTAATGCCAAATTGCCACGGCCCCCTAGCACCCCCTCACAGCTCCCAGGGGTCCCTGTCCCCACTTTGAAAACCACTGCTATGACTGCGTATGTCCGGTTTCTTGAGGAAAGGGACGGTCATAAGTTTTGAAGCAGTGAAAATATTCTTAATATTGCATACACTGAAACTAAAAAGTATTGTTGTATACTGTAGTGTACAATAGACAATGAATATAAACACAACATTGATATGAGTAAAGAGTAGTTTCAAATACAACAAGCGTGGCTATAAGGCATTTTCTGGTATCTGTTTCTTCTCTGTTACATGTATGAAGAATACCAGATGAACATCGTAGATGAACCACAACAGCCTTCAATCTTACAATTCCTTGACATTCGTGTAGGGCAGCGTTACCCCAACCACCGGGTCGCGACCCGGTACCGGTCCGTGAGACATTCCGAACCGGGTCGTGACATTGGGAGGAAATAAAAAATAAAAAATAAAAAAAAATTTTTTTTTGATTAATGAGCTAAACTTGACACTAAAGGGGAGAATGACGACCGTCTTTAAAGTAGCAGATAAAGTCGCTGCTTTTAAAGCAAAGCTGGGTCAGTGGGGGCGTCGCAGAGACCAGGGTGTATTTGACATGTTTCAAACACTAGTGGGGCTATTGGGGGAAACGGAGCCAGCTCTATCACAATTGGTTCGTGACCATCTCTTTGCGCTGTCAAACGAATTCGACCGCTAAATCCCAGCCACCATGAATGGGTCCGCAATCCAATGTATAAAAGTGTTCCTCTTCATTTGCTCCTGGTCAACTCACTGGCTCAGACACCCTCTGGGACCGTCAGTTCACCAGTCTGTGCCGACATGCTTCTTAGTATGTGCTACCGGAGTAACACAACATGCTTCTTAATAAACACACAATCACAGCAGACCTCTCAACTGGACTTGATGATTTCTGTGACAGTTAGAAGCAAAATATAATCAAGTATCATAAATAAAAGTGCTGATGATGCAGAAGCATTTCAGTTACTATTCGTTTTGTTTATGTACTGTAGTATACAACATAGGTGGAAAAATAAAGTAAAAATGTGCCATGTAGTTCTGCCACGTTTTGATTTTGACACTTGTGCACTTAAACAGGTAATATTACTAATTAGCTCGTCAAAACATCCTGGTGTGTTGCTTCGTGTTGATCATGTCCGTGAGTTCAGAAAGATGTTTTCAACTTTGTGACTATGCCCAACTAATGCATGGAGAGTTTACAAAAATGTTTCACAACGTTACATACAAACAAATGCGAAGAGTTACTTTACATTACGCACTAAAAAGTTCAGAATCCTTAGGTGTTGATGTAACCACCATTGAAGTCATCTAGTTTCAAAACGACAACCCAAACCGACATGTAACATTCGGTAATTAATGACCTATAACGACTACTACAACGGCACCTATATTGACGATAAAGACTAGAAATTATGCATTTACCTTCTGTGGATAATAAAAATCAGAAACTTACCGCTACTCGGAGAACAAGCTCACTCTTCTTCTTTTTATATATATATGCGCTCGCGCTGGTCTCTCTCGAATTTAAAGGGCAGGTGAAAATGACCCTCTCAAAATGTCCGCCCCACCTCCCCACACCCCAAAAAAGGTCATCACTTCCGGGCCTCACAGTGGAGGAGCGTGACAGTGAAGGTAGGGGCCTGACAGTGCAGGTCTGCAGCCAGCATCTTTTGCTGCTGCCAGTGTTGCTGTTCTTTATCTCTATGTCCTTTCTAGTCTGGTACCAGACCTTTGAATCACTACCCACATCTCTGATTTATTTAGTGATTCATATTAGTCTAGTGTTGTGGCCATTGATGTCTATTTCTGCCAGTTGGAGAAGCAGTCAACTAATCAGATCTTTATACTTTTGGGATTAAAAATAAGAAAGTCACTTTCTACTGTACCAGTCAAAAGTTTGAACACAGCTTTCCATTCACTTGAATGAGAAAGTGTGTCCAAACCTTTGACTGGTACTGTAGCTATCTAGCTATAGGTGACAAGAGTGGGCTGTAAAAGTTGTTGAAAGTCCATGAAAAAAGTAACAACAACAAGAGGACTGTTGATCTTTCTTGGAACCAGTGATACCAGAGATACCAGGGATTCCTTTTACGCACAGCAGTGTGTTGATGTATCAATTTGGTAATGATCTTATAGCATTTGAATGAAGATTGAGAATTTGAATTACACATATCGCACACATTGTTTTGGCTAATTAGTGGTCAGTTTTACAGAGTTCAGACTTTTCAGACATTTTTGATTATGCTAGCTGCATTGCTATTTTACAAACCTATTTTGTTAAAGACCTTCTCCACTGCCGCCGAGACTCATTATATTGCCGTCGCCAGGAGAGCGAGGCACAGACTGTTTGACTCCCATCTAAGGAATGCACTGTGGACACCCAAAGTTGATCTATTTTTCCAGTGAGGGGAGAGGGTGAGGGTGAGGGGATCCAAAATCTAAAGACTCTAAGACTAAAATTGAGTCTTAAAGTGACAAGAAAAGATTAAGTGTATTTTAAGTGGATTTTTAATGACGTGATTATTATCACTTTCCCCTAAAATCTGACAATTTAATGAGTTTTTCATTTGCAAATTACTCAAATTTTTAACCTGTCTCTTAGAACCCATCCCAACCAGGCTGCTTAAGGATGTATTACCTCTAGTTAGCCCTTCCTTATTGGATATGATTA
Organism: Pampus argenteus; assembly: GCA_036937835.1. Taxonomy (NCBI): domain Eukaryota; kingdom Metazoa; phylum Chordata; class Actinopteri; order Scombriformes; family Stromateidae; genus Pampus; species Pampus argenteus. The sequence continues at coordinate 2,413,504 of CM072870.1, forward strand.
ATCTGTCTTTACTATCAGGATATGTACCACAGTCCTTTAAAATAGCTGTAATTAAGCCTCTTCTTAAAAACCCGACTCTAGATCAAGAGGTTTTAGCCAATTACAGACCGATATCAAACCTTTCATTCCTCCCTAAGGTACGTGAGAAAGCTGTAGCTAATCAGCTGTGTGATTTTCTCCATACAAACAGTTTATTTGAGGAGTTTCTGTTAGGATTTCGAGTAAATCATAGCACAGAGACCGCACCAGTCAAAGTTACAAATGACCTCCTAATGGCATCGGACAAAGGACTCACTATTAGATCTTAGTGCCACATTTGACACCATTGACCATCAGATTATTTTACAGAGACTGGAATATCAAATTGGCATCAAAGGAACCTCCATGGGCTTTTTTAAGTTATATTTCTTAGACCGATCTCAGTTTGTCTTGTTAATGATGAATCCTCCATGCAAACCAAAGTTTCTCATGGAGTCCCACAAGGTTCTGTATTAGGACCACTACTATTCACTTTATATATGCTTCCTCTAGGTAACATAACCAGGAATCACTCAATTAACGTTCACTGCTATGCCGACGACACCCAATTACCGTATTTTCCGGACTATAGAGCGCACGTAAATATAAGCCGCACCCACTAAAATTTTAATGAAATATGTATTTTGTCACATATAAGCCGCACCGGACTATAAGCCGCCAAAATCCATTCTAAGAAATAAGTTATTTAGACAGAAAGATTTTGTAACACATTTATTCACTTACGACGTTGCCTCTGTGGCGTTTACAGTGATGAAACACATGCAGTTGAACACAGAAAGGTAGCTGTGCACATTCAGCTAGCCTCCTCAACTATTGACCAAAACAACCTGAAAACCCGGAAACTAAATAAAAGATCCTTCAAAATAAAAGTAATTTAAATTTATGCCTCAAAGGCAACACAGCCTAGATTTCCTTCACAGATAGCCAGATCGATGGCATTCAACTTAAAAGCTGCATCATGGGAATTTCTTCGTGGGTTTTCCATGAGGCTGTAATATAATTATATACCCCCTGTGGGCTAAAGAAAATTTAATAGAAAAGCTGCACCTCTGTATAAGCCGCATGGTTCAAAGTATGGGAAGAAAGTAGCGGCTTATAGTCCGGAAAATACGGTATATTTATTGATCAAGCCTGATGAAACCAGTCACTTAACTAAACTCCAAGCATGCATTAAGGATATAAAAAATTGGATGACCCACAATTTTCTGATGATAAATTCAGATAAAACTAGGTTCTCGAAATTGGACCCAAACACCTCAGATACTGCCTTTCCAGAGGTTTAGTTGCCTTAGACGGGATCACCCTGGCCTCCAGCTCCGCCATAAAGAATCTTGGAGTTGTCTTTGATCAGGATTTGTCCTTTAAATCAAATCAAATCAAATCAAATCAAATTTTATTTATATAGCCCAAAATCACAAAATACATTTGTCTCAGAGGGCTTTACAATCTGTACAGGGAGTGACACCCTCTGTCCTTAGACCCTCGATTCGAGTGAGGAAAAACTTGCCCACCAAAAAACCTTTTAACAGGGAAAAAGGTGGAAGAAACCTCAGGAAGAGCCACAGAGGAGGGATCCCTCTCCCAGGACGGACAGACGTGCAATGATGTCACATGTACAGAACAAATCAACACACACATATTGTACACTCCACATATTGTACAATGAATAATAATGAATTACAATAGATGATAAGAATAGGTTACAATGAATGATGAATTATTACAGTAGCAGCAAATCATTACATAACTATAAACTGTAATGGGGATATGGCAACAATGATGACGGCGACAACACACGCAGGACCACAGCAGCAGACACAGTCCACAAGAACCTGCTGGACGAGAGAGCACAGAAACTCCGGGGCAGAAGTTTAATTAGTAACATGATAGATAGATGGATTAGATAGATGGATAGATAAGGAGAGAGAGAGAATGACAGAGAGAGAGCGAGAGAGTATGTGAGTCCCCCAGCAGTCTAGTTCTATGGCAGCATAACTAAGGGATGACCTGAGCCAGCCCTAATTATAAGCTTTATCAAACAGGAAAGTCTTAAGTCTACTCTTAAAGGTGTTGATTGTGTCTGCCTCCCGAACACAGAGTGGTAGTTTATTCCACAGAAGAGGAGCTTGATAGCTGAAAGCTCTGGCTCCCAATCTACTTTTAGACACTATAGGAACCACAAGGAACCCAGCATCCTGAGAGCGCAGTGTTCTAGTGGGGTAGTAAGGCACTATGAGCTCTTTTAGATATGACGGTGCCTGATCATGAAGAGCTTTATATGTTAGGAGAAGAATATCTATTCAATTTAACGGGTAGCCAGTGCAAGGAAGCCAAAATGGGAGAGATGTGATCTCTGATTTTGGTTCCTGTCAGAACACGTGCAGCAGCATTCTGAATCAGCTGCAAACTCTTAAGAGACTTATTAGAGCAGCCTGATAGCAAAGAGTTACAATAGTCCAGCCTAGAAGTAACAAATGCATGGACTAGTTTTTCTGCATCCACTTGAGAAATGATGCGTCTGATTTTGGCAATGTTACGCAAGTGGAAGAATGCAGTCCTCGAAAGTTGTTTTATATAGTTATTAAAGGACAAGTCTTGATCAAAAACAACGCCAAGATTTTTTACGGTGGAAGATCTTTAATGACCATATAAAACAAATTTCGAGGACTGCATTCTTCCACCTACGTAACATTGGCAAAATCAGACGCATCATATCTCAAGTGGATGTAGAAAAACTAGTCCATGCATTTGTTACTTCTAGGCTGGACTATTGTAACTCCTTGTTATCAGGCTGCTCCAATAAGTCTCTTAAGAGTTTGCAGCTGATTGAGAATGCTGCTGCACGTGTTCTGACAGGAACATCAGAGATCACATCTCTCCCATTTTGGCTTCCTTGCACTGGCTCCCCGTTAAATTGAATAGATATTCTTCTCCTAACATATAAAGCTCTTCATGATCAGGCACCGTCATATCTAAAAGAGCTCATAGTGCCTTACTACCCCACTAGAACACTGCGCTCTCAGGATGCTGGGTTCCTTGTGGTTCCTATAGTGTCAAAAAGTAGATTGGGAGCCAGAGCTTTTAGCTATCAAGCTCCTCTTCTGTGGAATAAATTAGCACTCTGTGTTCGGGAGGCACCTTTAAGAGTAGACTTAAGACTTTCCTTTTTGATAAAGCTTATAGTTAGGGCTAGCTCAGGTCATCCTTTAGTTATGCTGCCATAGGACATAGGACTCGAATCTTACTCGAATCGAGGGTCTAAGGACAGAGGGTGTCACTCCCTGTACAGATTGTAAAGCCCTCCAGGACAAATGTATTTTGTGACTTTGGGATATACAAATAAAATTTGCTTTGATTTGATTAATCTGATTCAGAATAAAAAATATGTTGAAATTAAAATTTTTGTGCGATGTGATTTGACCACTTTAACTAAATAACATTTTGTAGAATGGAATCATTTGAGCAAAATAACCATCCAAGTGGGTGGTAGCGGGTCTTGGCCTTTACATTTCCAACAGTACTGTCAGAAAATGTGAATATTGTACACAAACACTGAAATGCAAGTTGTCACTATAAATGTAGCTGTGGTAACAGCAGTCTAGCATGTTCATTGCATGTCACACTGCATAACATCTGTGGTAACAGCAGTGTAGCAGGTTCATTGCATGTCACACTGTATAACATGTCTAATAAATTATGTGCCACTTGCATGTAAGTACTGTGAGTAGGCCTACTCAAAGCACTGCTTTTGGCTAAATGCTAAAATCAGCATGCTAACATGCTCACACTTAGTGTTAACATTCAATGTATAGCAGGTAATGTTTACCATTGAAACCTATGTATTAAGCATGTTAGCATGGTAAACTAAGCTCCTCCATAAACCAACATGTATATACTAGCAATGCTTCTCAACATAGTCTATTTTCTCAATTGCTTGGTAACAGGAAGTAACCTCATGCAAGCTCTAGGAGGTGGTATAGGAATGTTACTGTTAGTGTTGCTCCGATCGATCGGCTGCCGATCATGATCGGCCGATATTGTCTAAAAATAGCCTGATCGGCGATCGGAAAAACATGCCGATCAGGAAGCCGATCACGTGACGTACATTATTAACGACGTGCAAAATGCAGAGATCTGATGATCATGATCAAAAGATCATGATCAAAAGAAACTTGCCATATGTTATTGGGTAGTGAAAGATTTTGTCCTTTGTGATAGTAGGCCTTGCACGTTTTGGTTTTGTGGCCAATTGTTTATTTTATCTTTAACCAAGTCAGTTTTCAAGTAGCCCAAGTTTTTCTAATGTGAGTTAGTAGCCGTCTGCTTTGGCTTTTCGAATGGTCTTTTATTTCCATTTTGAATGGAAAGATTCATATTTTTATTTTGAAACATGGATATTGTTGATATTGGTGACATGGATATTGTTGATATTGGTAACATGGATATTGTTCTCAAAGGCTACAGTAAAATAAAGGCATTCTGTACATTTGAAGATTTTGACTGTTTTTTATAGTTAATTATTTAAAATTTTAAATTCATTTTTTGATCGGCAGTGATCGGCAATCGGCAGATCAAGTTTTTTGGTGATCGGTATCGGTGATCGGCCCAAAAAATGGTGATCGGAGCATCACTAGTTACTGTAGACAGAGGGTGTCACTCCCTGTACAGATTGTAAAGCCCTCCAGGACAAATGTATTCTGTGACTTTAGGCTATACAAATAATACTGTATATTGTCTATTAGTCTCTTTCCATTTTATTGTTCAGTCTTTGGCAAGACACAAATTCTAGAATCAAACCAAAACTTGTGATTTTTCTGCAGGTTGTTCAATTAACTATTTTTAACCTAACTGTGAAGATGGGGTGAATTATCCATTCCATCATGCTGAGCGAGGGGATTTTTTGGTGGGCAGGTTTTTCCTTACCCGAATCGAGGGTCTAAGGACAGAGGGTGTCACTCCCTGTACAGATTGTAAAGCCCTCTGAGAATGTATTTTGTGATTTTGGGCTATATAAATAAAATTTGATTTGATTTGAGAGTACCTCCTAACTAATTCAAATTCCTATAATACTACAGGGGATTTCTCTCCTTAGCTGGATACTGTCTTTCTGTAGATTGGCTCTTGGGAGGTGTAGAATCTTGTGGAGCTGCATCAAGGACTGGTGTGATGTCATTTTGGGAAGCAGGAGTCTGTTTGTCCACAGGTTCAGCCCAAGCCACTGATTAAGTGACAAGATGGCTCCCTCCGGTACTCTCAATTAGGTGCTCTGGCTGTTACCATCCCTTTTTCTTTCATGTCAGTGACCCAGTCATAATCACCTGGGTTCAGTCTGGCTAGATACCTGTAAATCTCCCTCCAACTGTAAGAGGGGATATGCAAGCACCATACAGTTACATTTTTGTAGGCTGCAACTCTGTACTAGGGCCTGACTCTATTACAACACAGTCTCATCTGCTCCTGTGCCTATTTTGAGCTTTAAGTGAGTTATTTACTTTCATTGTAGCAAACCAAGCAAAGTCTGTGTCATCTCAGGTCACCGAACCTAAAAATGCAACTTTTCCCTCATCATCCTCATATGCAGATCCAGATTTCTGGATTTCTCCTACAACCCCTTGAACCTGCACACTATTGCATTGTGTCCTTTAATTTTTGACTGATGGGAAAGTACATCACTGGCTGGGCACTGATATTTTATGGTGTCTGTCCACCTCTTGTGTTGTATTTGTTTCACAGGCCTAAATGGTTTTACCTGTGCTTTAATGCCATCCAAATTACAAGGATGACTGTCTGACAAGTTATTGTTGAATAGGCTTGTTCACTTTTGAAAATCCAGGTGACTGCTGTTTCAGCTCTGGGTTGATTTGTAATTGACTTTTGTCACTTATTCAGACAATAAGTCTGTCTCTAATCATTTCACTGTGCTCATCAACCACAATGCTCTTTAAACTATATGCATCCAGTTTAGCTTTCAATGTGTTGTACTCGCTCACCTCCTGATCCAACAGGCTCAGTTAAGTTATTACGTCCTCAGGTCCATCTCCCATCAAGTAAATCAGTGTGTTAACTTGGTTTTCATCTGGCTGCAGTTCTAGCCCCCAAGCTCCAATTTGCTACATTTCACCCTACTCATTCATGGACTCAGCCAACCCGACAGAACTTCTAACTCTGTACTGTAAGTGCAATAAAAGATTTGCTAATAAAAAGCCAATAACAGTAATTTAATCTGTGCAAAAGATGGACAGACTACCATGACGCCACCCCTAAACTAGAGTATTTCCAGTAGGTGGGAATGTGTCTGACATGGACATCTCCTGACATCACTGACTGCTTATAGCAAAGGGATGCTTTGCGTTCAGGTGGTATTTGAGACTGGAAGAACTCCTAACCAATTCTGCATTGCATTAGGTGCACACAACCTTAGTCTTGTTGATGCCACCATCGGGAAGCTTCTTAAAAATGAATTTTCGCTGAAGCAAGCCTTGCTGCTTCGTGGCTGCATCCATGATAGACTATCACGTTTGGTGTGGTAGTTCGGGTAATTCACAGGCGCGTAGAGGTTCAAAAACCAAATTGCCCCTACAGTGCAATTCGGCTATTTATACATCCGTGCTAAAATATCACGGTGAAAGTGACCATTTGCTTATTATAGGACCCAGCTCCAAAGCCAATTTTGATAATAGATTAACGCTGTATTTTTTTATATCGCTCGATAAGAGTCTCACATTATTGCAGTGCGTTAAAACCACTGTGAAGCAGTTCACAGCAAAAGCCAACAGCAACAACACAAACATGGAGGAAAGTTAGAAAGTAAGATGGATGATGGAAACAATTACCGTATTTTCCGGACTATAGAGCGCACCTAAATATAAGGCGCACCCACTAAAATTTGAATGAAATATATATTTTGTCACATATAAACCGCACCGGACTATAAGCCGCCGATATATACATACCCCGATACATAAGTGTTTATTCATATACTGAACTGATTGTTTACGAACAGTGCCGCAATAAAAGCAGCATCAAGCGCGGCAATAAAAGTGCTGATAAACAAAACAGAAAAGTCATCGATGGTTTTATTTATCTTCCTCCTGCGTACTGAAACATTATTGTGCAGTGTGCGGGAGGAAATTTGGCGATTTGGTGTGCAGTGTGCGGGAGGAAAAGGTGACAGCCGCTGTTAAAGCGCAACTGCGCAACTATTAAAGTCGCTTAATTCTCCCATGAACTGAAGCCACACGTCACTATTTATCTTCCTCCTGAGCATTTAAAACTATGAACACCATACCACTGTCACTTCATTTCTTCTGCGCACTGAAGACACTGAAGTCGTCCTCTTCAGTGTCAGAGTTGAACAGCGTCAGATAATCTTTATCACATACCGTCTCACTGCGGCTGCACGTCAGCTTGCCGTTAATGAATCTATGGCATAGATTCATTAACGGTCCTTACTGTTTACTTCACGGATAGCCAGATCGATGGCATTCAACTTAAAAGCTGCATCATAGGAATTGCTTCGGTTTTCCATTTTGAGGGGGTGAGGGTGTAATAATATTATATACCTGTGACGGAGCAGCTCCGTCAATGACTGCGGCCTGCGCACGCACACACACACAGACACTGTGGGCTGAAGAAAAATTAATAGAAAAGCTGCACCTCTGTATAAGACGCATGGTTCAAAGTATGGGAAAAAAGTAGCGGCTTATAGTCCGGAAAATACGGTAATGTCTGTCCATCAAAGTTTCTGCACACTTTCCAGCAAAGGTGCAGAGAAGAAACAGGATAAATGGATAGCAGCGGTTTTACAGGATGAAGAACCAAAATACAACCAAACAATTCCTTTACAGGCAATAATGACCAATTGCAAATAACCCAGGCCTACAGCCCACAAAAAGCCAATCTTTAAACGAAACATGACTTTATAGTAGACACAGGTGCAACCTATTCCTGCATTGGAGCAGAATGCTTCATTAACAGAGGCTGTATTCATGCCAGTTGGAGTGATACCAAAATGGTAGCGATACCTCTATTACTACTGTACTATTGTATAAAACTCACACACCAATCAGTTTAATGGGAAGAGACATCAAATTTCAAATCAAATTTTAAATCAAATCAAATCAAATTTTATTTATATAGCCCAAAATCACAAAATACATTTGTCTCAGAGGGCTTTACAATCTGTACAGGGAGTGACACCCTCTGTCCTTAGACCCTCGATTCGAGTGAGGAAAAACTTGCCCACCAAAAAACCTTTTAACAGGAAAAAAGGTGGAAGAAACCTCAGGAAGAGCCACAGAGGAGGGATCCCTCTCCCAGGACGGACAGACGTGCAATGATGTCACATGTACAGAACAAATCAACACACACATATTGTACACTCACAATGAATAATAATGAATTACAATAGATGATAAGAATAGGTTACAATGAATGATGAATTATTACAGTAGCAGCAAATCATTACATAACTATAAACTGTAATAGGGATATGGCAACAATGATGACGGCGACAACACATGCAGAAGACGCCACGCAGGACCACAGCAGCAGACACAGTCCACAAGAACCTGCTGGACGAGAGAGCAGAGAAACTCCGGGGAAGAAGTTTAATTAGTAACATGATAGATAGATGGATTAGATAGATGGATAGATAAGGAGAGAGAGAGAATGAGAGAGAGAGAGCGAGAGAGTATGTAAGTCCCCCAGCAGTCTAGTTCTATGGCAGCATAACTAAGGGATGACCTGAGCCAGCCCTAATTATAAGCTTTATCAAACAGGAAAGTCTTAAGTCTACTCTTAAAGGTGTTGATCGTGTCTGCCTCCCGAACACAGAGTGGTAGTTTATTCCACAGAAGAGGAGCTTGATAGCTGAAAGCTCTGGCTCCCAATCTACTTTTAGACACTATAGGAACCACAAGGAACCCAGCATCCTGGGAGCGCAATGTTCTAGTGGGGTGGTAAGGTGCTATGAGCTCTTTTAAATATGATGGTGCCTGACCATGAAGAGCTTTGTAAGTTAGTAGAAGAATTTTAAATTCTATTCTAATGAGGATGAGACATTCGGTGCTCACACAAGGCAAAATAAAATGTCCACACAAGTCCATGCTTTCCAGAACAACAGAAGATGGTCAAGGACTAATGACATCACTGACCACACAAGATGAAGAAACTTCAAGCAATTTTCATCCCATGGTGAACTGGATAAGGTTGACTCTATAAGAATCAGTGTTGAAACACCAGTCGGAACAATGGAAGCCCATGATATCAATGGTGCCATTGCACTGTACCAAAAACAACAACAGCGTCGCATGCAGCTTGTTATAGCTGCATTTACTTTTTTTTTTTACAAGTGCTTCCATCTTTTTCCTCCATGTCTCCTGCTGGCTGCTGCTGCATGCGACGCTGTTGTTGTTTTTGGCGCTGCCGTGCAGCGGGCGCGCGCACCCGCGTCTAGCTTGATTGACAGAGCCCACCTCCTAATGACAGCTCAGCCTCTCCCGTCTCCCGAGTCCGACCACATACACACAGCTGTTTGCGCTGCGTAAACGCCAGATTATAGCCTACCTACTGTGAGACTGCATTTAAAAAAATCAAGTGCCACTGTCAATAACAATGCGGGACATTATCTCAATTTCAAAATGCGGGACTGTCCCGCACAAAGCGGGGCAGCCTCACTTTGGGACCGGCCGTTCAAAGTGAGGCTGCGAGCGGCGTGGGAGCGATGAATGACCACAGCTTCACGAAGAGTGGTAGGCAGCGCCGGGCGAGCTAAGCCACAGTTTGACTTCAATGGATTTTATTAATGACTGTTACCGGTAATGTGCTTGTTTTTACCATGCCGACGCCTATTGATTATTGAGTGATGATTAGAAAATGTTATTACTTTGTAATTAATACTTGAATAAAGCACAAACAAACTCAGTTTTGCTCCCGATCTATTTTTTAAATACGCACACTTGTATGCGTGTGTGTTGTTGTAAGGCGGACGTACGTATGGTAGTAGAGGAGGATATGTATATAAAATGTATATAAAACGTGCGCCCTATCGTCAGGTGCGCCCTATGTGTGTGTTAAATACAGAAATGGCACACATAAATGAAACTGCGCCTTTTCATACGGTGCGCCTTTTGGTCGTGAAAATACGGTATATTGAAATTTGATGTCAATCAATCAGACACTGACTATCAGGAATGCTGGGATGATCTTGTAAACAAAAAATCTACATTCCAGAAAAAGGAGCAGCAGCAACGACTATTTCAAAATACTTCAACCACTGGTTCCAATTTAAAAGTTTTACTCCTAAATCCCATGACTTTAAAACCTATGGTCAAAGAAGCACTGAAAGTCCAACACTGGTTGCTGACTAAGAACCGCAAAATGCAAATTTCAGCTAATAGACAATTTCTTAGGTTTTCAAACAAAATATTTGCTGAAGGAATCGCTGAATGAGTAAAAAGGACAGTTTCATGCAGCACAGAACAACAGAAAATGCTAAAGCAGTTACCAGATTGTTGCTGGACAAAACACAAAACAGATGTAGAATTTCTAAAGTCAGTACAGCCAGTCACAGTAAGACCAGGCGCAAAATTACCCTATCAAAGGCAACACACGCTCACAACACAGGCACTGGCAGGCATCAAACCCACAACTGTAAGTTTATCAAAATCAGGAGTTTTGGTTAAATCACAGCGCCCCTGCAATGCCCCAATCTTTCCAATTAAGAAACTACATTCTTCTCATGGATGAATTTACACCAAAAAGATAAAAAGCAACGGAAAACATCAATCAGCTTATTACACAGAAAACTGGGGATATAGGGTAGCTCTGAATTATGCAGCAGTAATAAGTTTGAGTGTCCTTTTTTTAACAACCTGCATCTTTGCATCCTCAGGTCAAGCCAGGACATTAGACGTGATAATATTGTCTACTAGGATCAACTCATGGCTGCAAACAAGCCTCAGGATTTACCCAACCCAGAAAGAAATCAAAGACCCAAGAAAAAACAATACATAAATTGCTCATACTGTTCAACATCTATTGCTATATGGGCCCATCTTTCTGTATCAATCACAATCTAGACTTTGCAGAAAATTATTCACAGAAAATTGAAGGTCATCCAGGTCTGCTTGAATTTTGCTAATTGACTGTTTTTCATCTGGATGCACTGATAGTATAATTGGGTATCATCTGCATAACAATAGCAATGGGGTGTTTACTAATAATATTACCTAAAGGAAGCATATATAAGATGAATAGGATTGGGACAAGCACAGAACCTTGTGGAACTCTCAGTCTAATTTTTGCATGCATGGAGGATTCAACATTAACATGTACAAACTGAAATCAATCTGATAAATAATACTTAAGCCATCTCAATGCAGTTCCTTTATTGGCAATTAAATGTTTTAATCTCTGTAGTAGGATGTGCTGTTAGATAGGGTTAAATGCAGCACTAAGGTCTAACAAAGCAAGTACAGAGAGAAGTCCTTTTCTGACACAGTTGGGAGGTCATTTGTACATTTCACCGTTGCTGTCTCAGTGCTAATCCTAAATATATTATTATTATGTAGGATGCCACATAACTGATTGTTGATTGCATTCTCAAGGATAAAGGAGGTTAGATATAGGTTTGTAGTTGGCTAAAGCATCTGAGTAGGCAGAAGAATGGTACATAGCCTGTTAATAAAGAGAGATTGATCATATCTAATATAGAAATGCTAATTAAGGGTAATTAAGGTTTTTAATGTTCCTGTGTTTCTTCATCTGAAATACTCAGGTAATACTTAAGGTATACATTGATATACACATTTTATATGAAACAATCAGGTGAGCATGTTTAACAACCCAGTCAAAAACTCAACTGCCACCCCTCCTAGTAACTTCCATACCTTCACAGGTATATCATCAGGACTGAGTTCCTTTCCACTCTTCATTCACGTCAATGTTGTGAACCTGGGCCTTGACCGATCTGCTATGGAAGTCATCAATTCATTTGCAAAGAGATCATGGCCATCTTTGTTAAAGGTAGATTCAACTTTGAGGCTGTGTAGGTTATGGGATGGAATAATAAGTAGTAAGTACTAGTTATACCAGTAAATGTAGCCACAAGGGGGCACAAGCCAGCGTCTTGGTGACACTGCGGAGCATCCCTCAATTTTCGTTGTACAAAATACAATGACAATAAAGATGATTCTGATTCTTATTGTGCCGGTCCCAAGCCCGGATAAATACAGAGGGTTGAGGGAATGAGGAGGTGCAGGAGTGTATACAGAGAAAGAGGTTAGCTTAGAAGAAGTGGGACACTGACAGGACTGAAGAGAGTAGACAGGAGTACAGGAAGATGCAGTGTAAGGTGAAAGTAGATGTGGCAAAGGCTAACCAAAAGGCTTACAATGACTTGTATGCTAAGTTGGACAGTAAGGAGGGAGAGACTGATAGGTTGGCAAGGCAGAGAGACAGAGATGGGAAGGAAGTACAGCAGGTCAGGGTGATTAACGATATGGATGGAAGTGTATTGACAGGTGCCAGTAGTGTGATGGAAATATGGAAAGAGTACTTTAGAGAGTGGGGAGGGGATGGGGAGGGGAAACCAAAATAAAAGGTAGGAAATAGATCTATAAGGCAGCCAGGTCCATCATAAGTGCGGCATAGAGATGTGGTCCAGTAAAAGAAATCACTATTTTATTTTATTTATTTTTTTAAACTAAATTGTTTAAAACCACACACTCATACCAGGAGACTCTTTCAGGGCTGGAGCCTACTGGTTGTGATCTGGGACAGGTAGCACTGAGTGAGAAGAATCCCAGAGAAGGAACTCCTGGCCCACCTGTGTACTCAATACACATGGGACAAGAGAGACTAATCAGGGGCGCCCTACACACACCCAAACACACACACTCAAAAAGGGGGGACCCACCACCGGGGACACCAGGACCACCACCGTCAGCTCTCAGCACCTGAAAGACAAGATAAAACAGTCAATGGGGTTCGATCACCAAAAAAAGAAACAAAAAGAAAGCAATCAACCATAAATCACACCAACTAAGTTGCAAAGAAATAACAATACAAATGCCTGGTTTCGGTACACAAATTTACTGTAATAAAAAAAAAATACATAAATAAAGGACCTAACCAAACTTAACCTAAAACAATAACTCAAAAAGAAACAAACTGTCCAAAAGCAAACAAACAAAACATTCCAATAGCCCAATTAAATGGTAAATAATTTGAGTAAATCACTAAATCACCATTCAAGCCTGGATCCGAATGATAAATAAAAAAACTAGAAAAACTCTTAAAATATTAAATATTAGGCCGACGCCAACACTAATCCGCGCCACCAGCCAGTATACAGTGGCCTTCAGGGCCGAGTATGTAACCTGTATAGTGATCGCTGTTGCAGCAGGAGCCAAGAGTAGTGCCGCCAGCTGCAAAAGAGGAACGGACAGCACCGCTGAAGTGACGGGCTGAACCAGACTGAAGCACAGCAGTGAAATAGGGTCAACACAGTGGAGTAAACCTGTGGAGTCAAACCATGGAGTCAAAACGTGCAGTCAAATTATGGAGTCAAAACTTGGAGTCAAAACAGCAGGGCCTCTCAATGCTGCCCTAATACAAAACAAACAATTAGTACTCATAAGTCGTATATATGAGCCTAACAGGCTTTCATGAGATGCATGTACCAATAGGTGAGTCTGACGCTTAGAGGAGAGCTTTACACTTTCATTGGGACAGTGGGGAGAAGAGGAGACACCAAACGCTGCCTAATAACAACAAGGCTGCTTGTACAACTCACGCAAACATCTAAAAATTGCACTGATGCGCCGATGAAAGTACAGCTAACTTAAAGGAGGACCGAAGTACACCCTACCCCCTCTAATACTACGGCCCACGTCTGATTGACCAATTGAGCCACACACTCTGGAATTACACAGGACTTAAAGTCAAGAAGCAAGAAGGAGAAAAGTGGGACGGAATCTCCCACTGCCACACATACAATGAAGTTATAGGAAAGAGTAATTGAAATATGACTAAGGGCAGAAGTGAGCATTTGTGAGCGGCAGTATGTATATAGCTCCTGGTTTTCATCATCAGGTTACAACTGAAGAAGCCTTTTGGATGAAAGGTGAAGCGTCTTCAAACTCCAAGGAAAAAAAAGTCCAGTTGCTTACAACTTAACTCAGCAGTATGGTTTCATGCCAATAAAACAGTACTACAGATGCAGTATTTGCTTTGATAATGTTGATAGAGAAGTACAGAGAAGGTCAGAGGGAGCTGCATATGTGTCTTTGTAGATCTTTGTAGATGTAACAGAGGAGTTCAAGGTGGAGGTGGGACTGCATCAGGGATCAGTTCTGAGCCCCTTGTTCGCTATGGTGATAGACAGGCTGAGGTTAGACAGGAATCTCTGTAGTGAGAGCAGGGAATAGGTGGATGAGAAGCTAGAGAGGTGGAGATTTGCCCTGGGGAGGAATGAAGGCTAGAAGGTGGAGGATTTTAAGTATTTAGGCTCAACAGTACAGAGCAATGGAGAGTGTGAAGAAGCGTGTGCAGGCAGTTTGGAACGGCTGGAGAAAAGTGTCAGGTGTGATGTGTGTTAGAAGAGTTTCAGCTAAAATTGAAGGAAAGGTGTAGGGAGTGACCAGGGTAGATAGGATCAGGAATGAGTACATCAGAGGGACAGCACAGGGTAGAGATTTTGGAGACAAAGTCAGAGAGGTCAGACTGAGATGGGCCAGACATGTCCAGAGGAGAGATAGTGGTAGAAGGATGCTGAGTTTTGAACTGCCAGGCAGCAGGTCTGGAGGAGGACCAAAGAGGAGATATATGAATGTAGTGAAAGAGGACATGACGGTAGCTGGTGTGAGAGAATAGGGTTCAGGAGACAGTGTTAGATGGAGGCAACTGATTCTGTGGCGACCTCTGAAAGGGAAAGCCGAAAGGAGAAGAAGAAGAAGACTAGGTTATACCATTAGCTGCAGGACTTTTTTGAGGGGGTTTAAGGCTCTTATTGATTGCATATTTGCCACATTGATCCGTGACCAGGGGTGTTGAGGGGGTGTTAACTAACGGCTGGTTAAAGGAAGGCATGTGCCAGCCCTAACTATAAGCTTTATCAAAAAGGAAAGTTTTAAGCCTACTCGTAAACGTAGTGAAGGCATCTGCCCCCCTTACCCAAACTGGAAGATGATTCCACAGGAGAGAAGCCTGATAGTTGAAGGCTCTGTCTCCCATTGTACTTTTGGAGACTTTAGGAACCACAAGTAAGCAGACAATTGCAGGTCATTCATAAGACATGCTTGACGTTTATTTAACTGATTGATTTCATGTGATTTCATTGATAATTGTGTATCATCTGCATAACAGTGCATCGAGGATCCATCATTAATGTGAACAAACTGATAAATAGGATAGGATACATATGATTTTTTATTGCTGCGTTTATTGCTTTTATTGCGGCACTGTTCGGAAACAATCATCAGTTCAAGTATATGAATAAACACTTGGTACAAAATCTTTCTGTCTAAATAACTTATTTCTCAGCATGGATATCAGCGGCTTATAGTCCGGTGCGGCTTATATGTGACAAAATATATATTTCATTCAAATTTTAGTAGGTGTGGCTTATATTGCGCTCTATAGTCCGGAAAATACAGTAGTTCTTTTATTGCTAATTGAAGGTTCTAGTCTCTGTAGGATATTATGGTGTATAGTGGTGTTGCCCACCTGACCTAGGGGTGTCAGGGCGGGTCTGTATATATAAACAAAAGAGGCAGTAGACATGAACGTCAGTTCGGTTTCACTGCAGGCTTTACTCTCTGTCATCAAATCATAACTGTTACAGATGACATAAGCAATGGTTTGTATTAAATACATACAATTACATTAAACATTTTCCAAACATATCAAGTAACAATCACAATACCTATTACCATTTAAAACAATAAAGTGCATATAATACACAGAATCAGTGACAAAAAACGCACAGTATAAAGAGAAACAGTTAATATCATTCCAATTTTAGCTCCTTAACCAAACAAAACAAGCCCCGCATGTCAAGTACTTCTACTGTAGTTACGTGTATATCAGTTAGCATCAGTTAGCTAGCACTCGCCGTCATACACAAAACATGGAAAAAACTACACACCACGGCAACACTACCAACAACAATTTCTCCTCAATGATACCAAAACACTTGTCCCTTATGCTGGGATACATGTCTGCATTATAGATGAAGATTAACCCACCTGTATATATAAACAAAAGAGGCAGTAGACATGAACATAAGTACGGTTTCACTGCAGGCTTTACTCTGCAGTTCCTGCCTCGTAGTAAGTTTTACAAGCCTCATCAGCGCTATGCGCCCTCTGCTGACATGTTTTGGTATCGCTCTGTTCAACCAGTGAAGTACAAAGAGTGATTTTCATCACTTTAGACACAATAAAATAAAAATTATATGGGGGGTGTCTGTTTGTTTGTTTTTAACTTATACTCAACTCTTGTATTAACTTTTTAAACACATCTTTTTAACCATTTCTTAAATCTTAATGAACTACTTTTTTATCTTTTTAACCCTTTACACTTAATGAACTACTTTTTATCTTTTTAACCCTTTACAGTGGTAGCACTACATGCTGCACTAAGGTGTAACAAAACAATTACAGAGAGAGGGTTTTCAGTCAGGATGGTCACTGGTGAAAGTTACATCTGACCTCCTGTATTGGATCAGAAAAAAGGACCTCTAATACCCTCTAATAATCACCTGGCATTTTTATTTTTCTAAGCCTCTTTTATTCTTAACTCTGTCCTCAGCCCCACATCATTCTCTTGGTTCACAGACACACGTAAAAGTGCACACTAAAATTAAAAGCATTTAGATGAGTATTTATTTATGAGTAAATAGAAGTTTATATTGTTGGATCCTTTTGGATCTCATCCATCAAGTTTGAATGAAGCCAAGCAGAGGACTCCAACTTTTGGCTTGAATTTAGCATCAACATCTCAACTTGAGTGACCACACAGCATATCTTCATTGAGTTGTTTTAGTTTTGTGAATTATTTAGGTAGAATATAAATAATAAAGCACTATCCCAGTGAGTGGGCTTAAACTGGTAGTGTGAGTTTCTGAAGGTGAGTTGCAGTTTTAGCTCAGATGAGACCAGGGTGCCATGCAGCGCCCTCCAAGAGTTGTCAACACAGCTTTGTTGAATGATTTATGCTCTCCACTGTCTGCCCTTGTGTAGCAAACAGAATAGATAATGTCTTAGTACAAGATGTACTTCAATTTTTATATTATGTGCTGACTAACTCAAGCCTGTTCTCAGTCTCATCCTCACATATGTTGTACATTTGATGCAAGTTTCAGGCACTAATGGAGGAGGAAACACATATAGCATGTCAAATATATTAAAATAACATTTACGATGTTGGTTGCCTCTCAAAAACAAGGATATGCTGCTATCTGCAGATGAATGCTGTGAAGTACAATTTCTTTGATCACCCCACCACATTTATTTGGTTGATCCTGAATAAATGCTCTGCATTTATTCAGTGACTTAAGCAAACAGAAACAATGCAGACAGCAATGTTAATGTTAAATAAATGTTCATTTAAGTATTATTATTAGTATTATTCTATGTATGCAAAAAAAACAAAAACACACACACACACACACACAATGATATCACTCTGTTCTCTAAGTGTCAGCATGACATCCTTGAATCCTTGAATTCAAAAAGGATGTCTGATTCTGTTAATAGATTCCTTATAACATGATCCACACTTCTTCAAGTATCATTTTGTAAGACTAGTGGAGCTAGATAAGCAAGGATGGCACCTAATATATGTGCCATCTAGTAAGCCATCTAGAAAGTAACAGGAATATCTTTGAATAATAGAAATTCTTTCTTTGAACAACCCATTTAGAGGAAAATCAAATCAAATCAAATCAAATTTTATTTATATAGCCCAAAATCACAAAATACATTTGTCTCAGAGGGCTTTACACTCTGTACAGGGAGTGACACCCTCTGTCCTTAGACCCTCGATTCGAGTGAGGAAAAACTTGCCCACCAAAAAACCTTTTAACAGGGAAAAAGGAAGAAACCTCAGGAAGAGCCACAGAGGAGGGATCCCTCTCCCAGGACGGACAGACGTGCAATGTGTAAATATAGTGAATTACAATGATAAAATCAAATCAAATCAAATCAAATCAAATTTTATTTATATAGCCCAAAATCACAAAATACATTTGTCTCAGAGGGCTTTACAATCTGTACAGGGAGTGACACCCTCTGTCCTTAGACCCTCGATTCGAGTGAGGAAAAACTTGACCACCAAAAAACCTTTTAACAGGAAAAAAGGTGGAAGAAACCTCAGGAAGAGCCACAGAGGAGGGATCCCTCTCCCAGGACGGACAGACGTGCAATGATGTCACATGTACAGAACAAATCAACACACACATATTGTACACTCCACATATTGTACAATGAATAATAATGAATTACAGTTGATGATAAGAATAGGTTACAATGAATGATGAATTATTACAGTAGCAGCAAATCATTACATAACTATAAACTGTAATGGGGATATGGCAACAATGATGACGGCGACAACACATGCAGTAGACGCCACGCAGGACCACAGCAGCAGACAAAGTCCACAAGAACCTGCTGGGCGAGAGAGCACAGAAACTCCGGGGAAGAAGTTTAATTAGTAACATGATAGATAGATGGATTAGATAGATGGATAGATAAGGAGAGAGAGAGAATGAGAGAGAGCGAGAGAGTATGTGAGTCCCCCAGCAGTCTAGTTCTATGGCAGCATAACTAAGGGATGACCTGAGCCAGCCCTAACTATAAGCTTTATCAAAAAGGAAAGTCTTAAGTCTACTCTTAAAGGTGTTGATCGTGTCTGCCTCCCGAACACAGAGTGGTAGTTTATTCCACAGAAGAGGAGCTTGATAGCTGAAAGCTCTGGCTCCCAATCTACTTTTAGACACTATAGGAACCACAAGGAACCCACCATCCTGGGAGCGCAATGTTCTAGTGGGGTGGTAAGGTACTATGAGCTCTTTTAAATATGATGGTGCCTGACCATGAAGAGCTTTGTATGTTAGATAGTGTAGGCGAGTTCAGTTTTCAGTTTTTTCTGAATTTAGCTTCAGAAAATTGTGGGTCATCCAATTTTTTATGTCCTTAATGCATGCTTGAAGTCTAGTCAAGTCAAGTGATTGGTTTCATCAGGCAAAATGAGAATGTTTACAATGAATGATGAATTATTACAGTAACAGTGAAACTTGTGATAGAGATACAGATGCACAGCAGCAGCAAATCATTAACTAACTATAATCTGTAATGGGGATATGGTAACAATGATGACGGTGACAACACATGCAGAAGACACCACGCAGGACCACAGCAGCAGGCACAGTCCAAAAGAAACCGCTGGACGAGAGAGCACAGAAACTCCGGGGAAGAAGTTTAGTTAGTAACATGATAGATGATAGATAGATAGATAGATAGATAGATAGATAGATAGATAGATAGATAGATAGATAGATAGAAAGATAGATAGATAGATAGATAGATAGATAGATAGATAGATAGATAGATAGATAGATAGATAGATAGATAGATAGATAGATAGATAGATAGATTAGATAGATGAATAGATAAGGAGAGAGACAGAGAATGAGAGAGAGAGAAGGAGAGAGTATGTGAGTCCCCCAGCAGTCTGGTCCTATGCCAGCATAACTAAGGGATGACCTGAGCCAGCCCTAATTATAAGCTTTATCAAAAAGGAAAGTCTTAAGTCTACTCTTAAAGGTGTTGACCGCGTCTGCCTCCCGAACACAGAGTGGTAGTTTATTCCACAAAAGAGGAGCTTGATAGCTGAAAGCTCTGGCTTCCAATCTACTTTTAGTCACTATAGGAACCACAAGGAACCCAGCATCCTGGGAGCGCAGTGTTCTAGTGGGGTGGTAAGGTACTATGAGCTCTTTTAGATATGATGGTGCCTGAACATGAAGAGCTTTGTATGTTAGATAGTGTAGGCGAGAGAGAAAGCAAGAGAAAGAATTCTGGTAGATTCTAGTAATACTTGTCATTTCTGAGATAGACAAAGGGACAAAGGGAGTGACTAGATGGCTTTGTCGTTATCACTAAACAGTACTTTTTTTAGTTGTAAGTTGATATGAACTAATTCTGAATTTAATACAGCCTGATTTTTCATAAGTGAAGTTTTGGCGAAAGTTTAATCTCTATCATTACACTCAGCCTTCAAAATATCTCTCCAATAACGCATTTCCACTGCAGTATCTTTCAGCTCAAAACAGATCCAGCTCAATCATAGACTGAATATAAATATGGAAGACATGTCTCCACTTATTACAACAACGTTTAAGTGAAGCCAAAACATTTCCTTTCCAGGAGCTGCCATCTTGCTTGTGTGATGCCATTTGGAGCCAGAATCTGTAGAGTTGGGCACAGGTAGACGGCCCTTGGGATATGCCCCCTCAGCTATCCTGCAGTCTGAAGGAGGTTTAACAGCAGTTGTCAAAGCTGTCAATCATGAAATATCAACCCCTTTTTATACTGCCAAATAACTAATTAAAAAGTAACTCAGAAAGATTAGCACTTGAACAAATATCAGCATGATAAGAACTACCTAAATTGACAAAAAACATCTTTCGGTAAAATGTATTTGATGTGCACTTTGCACCAGTAGCTGGAAAAGTGCTACTCAACCTTGTTGATCCACTGACTGACTTGCTGGTTTAAAGAATTTCAACAAATTAGATCGTTTTTTTTTAGTTTTTTTTTTTTTTACATTTTTCTAGTTTCCTGACTTCCTCCTTGGTGCTAAGTTCCAAATTGCAGTAACATTAGCTCATGTGATGAAAACAAAACTCCAGACACTCTTGATGTAATTGATGTCTCTGTTTTTTTAATTAAAATGCATCCAAAATATGCACCCTCAATTGGAAATTAAAGAATGACAGAACAGATAACATCTGGAGCAGGTGGGAGTATTCTGATGTGGCATCTATTGCACCAGCCACACACCAGAATGCCTCATGGCCAGCCAGGGGAGCAAAGCTTGCCTCCACCTCCTCCATATCTTCTGGCTTGGAAAATGAATAAATCTGTGAAGGTTGGTTATTGTCTCTTCCACTATACTGTGAACTATTCTGCCAACTGTGACTCTCTGCATGGTGAAAATGTCTGCTGTCACTCTGTATGAGGTGCTACATGCAAGCTAGTAGAGACACACAGCTACCTCAATTTTACGATGTCCTAAAAGCGCAGATCAGCCTAAAGGGTTAGAACAACCTCAGAGAATAAGGTGGTGAGGATATGAATGTCTATGTTTATTTGTGCATACCTGTGATAAGGAGTTTGATTGTGTTTGTATTTATTGATAAATATAAGATATTTTCTCGGGTTCTCATTTCACATTAATTATCATTTATTCCATTAGTCCTTGTATTGCCTCTTTTATAAAAATGTCTGGTTAATAATATTTCATTCTATAAATTATGTACAGATTTATAAAGACATATTTATTTAGTCCACATTTGCACATTTAAGACACATTTGCAGATAAAACCAATCTGATTATGTAGCTGTGCCAATGTCTCTCCTGGCATCATTTATGGATATTACTATTGCCCTGTGAGCCCTTCTCAGAATCTGTTGCTCTCATGTCTCCAGCGTGACCAAAATGCAGCAGCTAGAATTTCTAAAAGCACAGTACATTTATAGAGACAGACTTTTATGTGAATCACTCCTTATACACTGCCATTCAGGAATTTTGGGGCCAATGAGGGGTCTTTGTGTTTTTCAGCAAAGTTCTGTGTGTTTTTAATTGTTTGGGCGTTTTTTTTTAAGATCTGCTCATCTCTTGTATTATCTTTTATTCCCATTTTTATTAATACTAATATGATTTTATTATTTTTATACTCACTATATAATTCACCTCTATTATTCTATTGTATGTAACACATTTTGTAAATGTATTATATTTTAAGAAGAGTGCTACACAAATTACGTTTGTTATGATTTATTATTATGGTAACATTTGTGCATTGGCAGCACATTAAAAGTTAAACATTCCCTCAAGACATGTTTTTTTAAAAACTGAATAATTTGTTTCTGAAATTGGTTTTCCACATAAAGTTTAACATTACCTCCTTCTCAATTCATCAAAAAATCCAGAATTTTTGAATATGTATTATTATTTATTTATATTTATTTTAACTGACACAAGATGTCTCCTACTTCACTGAAAAGTCTATTCTCAGTGTATGTGAACTGGAGGCTTCAGGTCCTAGGTACACTTTTTTCTCCAGCAGATGAATGTGAAAACAAACTTAAACACATGCATCACTCTGCACAGATAACAACGTCACAGTAAACTACTTTTCATTTTTGAGTGGAGAGGAACTTTACATTTTAGTCAAATTTAGGTACATACATGCCTTGTTTATAGTTAGGACACAGTTGTGGTCAAGGTTGGAAAAATCTGTATCATTATTAAGCATATTCTTCACTTGAGTGCCTAATAACTTTAGCACATATTATATTATTATTATTACTGGTATTATATTATGGCTTCAGCACTTATCTCCCCTGTGCGTAAAAAATTAAAAGCCTTATATAAGCCTAATATGAAGGCAACATAGGCTGTCAGTATATTAGCTATATAAGCCAAAAAATGAGCATTCATGATTAAATGTTTATTTTCCCTGCAGCGCATCCTGGAGAGAATGATTCACCATGTGACTATGCTGCTGTACAATATTTGGTGCTTCAACTTTCATTACAATTATTCTGCCCTTCATTCTAGAAGACTAACTCCTGAAGTTTTGTTGAGGAATGTTGTTTCATCTTTTGTTCTCTTTTTCTCCTCAGTTTTATTTCTTTTGTTTGTCTTCATCAAAAGTCTGTAAGACTGAAATCACACAGAAAATAAACCTTACACATTGTAACATAATAATAATAACAAGTAACAATGTAATCATAATAAAACACAGATGTCCCCAATGTATAGACATTAATCATACATCAGTTGTGGCCCTAAACTCAGTTACAGCCATATCATACAAATCATCCATACAAATGCGCTACAATTTACTTAGGGTGTAGCACTGAGCTCCCCTAGTGGACTAATTCGACATAGCGTCGGTAAACACAAACGGCCCCTTCAAACTCGTATGAAACCTGACAAACCCAGCGCAATAAATACCGTAACATAACAATGCTGAAACATGTGGGCGACACAAAAATACTATGTTACAGAGAAAACACTTACAGGCAAAGATTTGACGAAGTTTCGCTGAGAAAACAACTCGAATCAATGGCCTGGCATTTAGAATGGCCATGACTTCTGCCATCAGTGTTGTCAACACTTCATGTGTGAGATGGGTGGAATCAGAGCGTAGCATCATCCCTTCCAGGATCCGACGTACGACTCCTATCAACCTTTCCCAACAACCTCCCATATGGGATGAATGAGGGGCGTTGAAAGTCCACGTGCAGCCCTGCTCGTCAAGGTAACCAGTCAGCTCTGGGTCACTGGTGTTGAATTTTAACTCTTTGCATGCTCCAATAAAGTTTGTGCCTCTGTCAGAGCGAAGCTGTTTGGATGGTCCACGGACTGCAAAGAACCGTCGTAAAGCATTTATGAAGCTTGAAGTGGACATAGATTCTAACACTTCAATGTGTGTCGCTCTCGTGCTCATACAGGAGAATAACACTGCCCATCGCTTACTTTCTGCACTGCCTCCACGAGTGCGGCGAGTGACAATGCTCCATGGCCCAAAGACATCTAGTCCAACATGGGTAAAAGGAGGTTTACAGGTAAGTCTGTCCGCAGGTAGTGGTGCCATTTTCTGTTCCATCAACCTCCCTCTCAGTTTTTTGCAGGTCACACAGTTATGAAGGACACTAGACACCAGCCGTTTTCCTCCCACTATCCATACTCCTGCTGACCTTCAGTAAAGTGACGACCCTGGTGGGCAACTTCCTCATGGTAATGTCTCACTATGAGAGTTGCGATGTGATGTGTTTTCGGCAGTATGACAGGATGTTTCTCGTCTCTTGGTAAGCCAGCGTTGACAAGGCGCCCTCCAATCCGAAGAAGTCCATCCTCGTCGATGAAAGGATTTAACTTTATCAGCGGACTCTTTTTTGAGAGCTGAATCCTGTCCCTCAAACAGCGTAACTCTTCTCCATAGGATTCTTGCTGGACACAACGAATGATGACTGTTTTAGCTTGCCATCGTACATCAACAGCATCTGCTTTGTGAGTTTTGGAGAATGCCCTTGTTACTTGAATAAGCCTTGCGATGGCTTGTAGTAGTCTCTTCCAACTGGAAAATCGCTCAAAGCGTGCTGAGGTGAACTGACCTTCTGTAGCTTTAATGTAGTTGACAGCAACCTGGGGCCGAATTTCCTCATCAAGTTCTGGATCGACAAGGTCAAAACTGTTGCTTGGTGGAGACTCGCTGGTGTTGCTCAGGAGTCCCGGTCCTGAAAACCAGTTAGAGGTCTTGAGGACGTCCACTGACATAGGTCTAGTGGCGTGATCCGCTGGATTCTGCTCAGTGGCGACATACTGCCATTGTTGTGGATGACTTGATTTCCTGATGCGATTGACTCAGTTGGCCACATACACGTGGAATCTTCTAGTGGTGTTATGGATATACCCTAGAACAATCCTGCTGTCAGTAAAAAATCTTACTGCATGCATCTCAATGTCCATCTCACTGCAGATCAAATCCGCCATCTCAGCTGCCAAGACAGCGGCACACAGCTCCAAACTGTGTGAGCTGGAAGCGGCGCCAACTTTGCTTTGCTCATAATGAATCCTACGTGGCACTGATTATCTTCGTTGGTAACACGCAGGTAGGCTACTGCAGCAATAGCCTGAGTAGAGGCGTCAGAGAATATACAGAGTTGTCGAGTTTGAGATGAGACAAGAGGGACAGGCACGTATCTTCTTTCGATGTGTAGTTTTCCTAATTCCAGGAGAGACTCCTTCCACAACTTCCAAGACACTTGCTTTTCTGCCGGAAGCGGATCATCCCAGTCATAGTCTTTGGATGAGAGTTCTCTGACCAGAGCTTTTCCTTGCACTGTGATGGGACTCACAAAGCCCAAAGGATCGTACAGGCTCTGAACTGTTGATAAGATGCCCCTTTTTGTGAACGGTTTCTCTTCAAGAGACACTTGGAAACTAAAACTGTCCTTCTCCAGATTCCATATCAGTCCCAAGCTTCGTTGAAGTGGGAGAGGATCTGCTCCAAGGTCAAGATCTTTTAAGTCTTTTGCAAGTTCTTCAGGCGTAAACGCTTTCATGACCTCGTTGCTGTTTGAAGCAATTTTGTGGAGTTTCAAGTTGGATGCTGCCAACATTTTTTGGGTTCTCTTAAGAAGATCAATAGCTTCTTTCTCTGTCGGAACTGATGTCAAGCCGTCATCTACATAGAAGTTTCTCATGACAAACTCCTTGCTGTCTGTGCCGTATTCATCCTGATGTTCTTGTGCAGCTCTTTTCAGACCGTAGATGGCAACTGATGGTGAGGGGCTGTTGCCAAATATATGTACCTTCATTCTGAACTCTGATGTCGTTGTTTAGGTTGTTATCCTTATACCAAAGGAACCGCAGGTAATCACGATGATCTTCTCGGACTACAAATGCGTAGAACATCTGCTGGATATCTGCGATGACTGCGATGTTCTCTTTCCTGAAGCGCATTAAGACACCCAGCAGAGCATTGTTTAAGTCTGGCCCACTAAGCAGTACGTCGTTCAGTGACACACCGTCATGCTTGGCACTTGAATCAAAAACCACTCTAATTTGGTTCGGTTTTTGAGGATGGTAGACTATGAATAGAGGTAAGAACCACCTTTCTCGATGTTCACCTAGTTCTGGTGCTAGTTCTGCTTGATCGTTCCCAAATACCTTTTTCATGAACTCCAGGAAATGTTCCTTCATGTCTGGGCGTCTGTCTAGAGTTCGTCGGAGGGAAAGGAGTTGTCGCAGAGCCGTCTCTCTGTTGTTTGGAAGACGCCGGCGGGGTTTGCAGAATGGCAGCGGTGCTACCCAGCTGTTTGCATCATCCATGTAAACCTCTTTGTCCATAATATCCAAGAATGTTTGATCATCAACTGACAAAGCTACTTTTTCATCATCAGGGTGGCTGTCGAAGACTGTAGCTCCAAGTTTCCCAGTCTCCTCGCCTTGGAATGTACAGCCCACAGCACTTGATTTGTGAATGTTTTTTGTTTTAAATGTCTCTTTCACTTGAATTTTGTTGGGACATGGGTTTAACATGGACGTCCGTCCATTAGGCAGCACGTGCATCTTGTAAACTCTGACACTGTTTGGTTTGTGGGCTCTGTCGAGGCAAACGTCTCCTACAATGACCCACCCAAGGTCAAGACGTTGGGCGTAGGGGTCATCATGGTCCCCGTTGTATTGCTGTCTTACTTTATGAACTTGCAAAATGTCTCTTCCTAGGAGGATTAAGATCTGGGCATTTTCATTTAGAGGCGGTATTTTATCCGCTATGGGTTTCAGATGGGGGAAATAGCGGGCTATTTCTGGTGTAGGGGTTTCGTCCCGGTCGTCTGGAATCATTTCACATTCAGTGAGGGTTGGGAGCTTGATCTTGATCTTTCCATCAAAGGATTCCACCACAAAGTTCGTTGCTCTCCGTCCTGCAGTTTCCATAACACCAGAGCAAGTCTTCAGTGTGTAGGGAGTTGCCTTTTCATAAAGGCTGAAGTGGTTGAAAAACTCAGGCCGTGCAAGTGAACGATTACTCTGATCGTCTAACACTACATATGTCTGAATTGCTTTCCCTGGACAATCTTCAGGATAGACTTTAACTAAACATATTTTGCAGCAGGATTTGGCGTTGTTGCTTTCTCCACAAACCTCGGTGCATTTTGATGTTACTGCTGGAGGAGTTCCGGGAGGGGTCTCGTAGGTCTCCTCCTCCTCGCCGTGGTCTGCTGTGGCTCCGGAAACCCAAGGTGCTGGACCAGGATGTAGAGCTGTTGTCTTGCTGCCACATTCTCGATATATTATTTCTCTATCGCAGTCTTTGGCTCTATGTTTGGTCGAACCACAGCACCTGAAGCATATGTTTCTCTCTTTAAGGTAGGTTTTTCGCTCCTCCATGGGCTTGCTGCGGAAGCTGCAACATTTTCTGAGTGCGTGAGGCTTGTTATGCAGGGGGCATTGTCTGTCTGGATCTATAGCTCCTCTTTCGACAGAGCTTGGATGAGCTGCCATAGCTTCAGAAAACACTCCAGTCTTCCTCACAGAGACTGGTACCTTGTTGCTGTATTTTGTGTATCTCTCTGTCTTGGTGAGGTTTGAGAGATTAGCTTGGGATATCATAAAGCTAGGGTCATTTCTGGTTTTAGCTTCAGAACGAACAAACTGTGAGAAGAAGGTGAAGGGTGGATAAAAGACTTGGTTCTGTTCTTTATATTTTGACCCTTGGGAAACCCACTTTTCTTGGAGACTAAATGGGAGTTTTTCTAATATGGGGTTCACTCCACGTGATGTATCAAGATATGCTAGTCCAGGCAGGTATCCTCCTTCTTTTGCATATTCTAGCTCAAGTAACAGATCTCCAAGCTCTCTTAATCTCACGTTGTCTCTGTTTGAGATTCTGGGGAATTCCTCAATCCTCTTCAGGAGTGAATGCTCAACTGCCTCTGGGCATCCATAGTTCTCCTCTAGTCTTTGCCAAACCATGTTCAGCCCTGCAGTTGAGTTGTGACTGTGTATAGCTCAGATTCTTTTGGCGTGTTCCTTAGATACTGGCCCGAGCCATTTTATCAAGAGGTCTAACTCCTCTCTTGGAGTCAAGCTGAGTTCATCAATGACACTTTGAAAGGAGGTTTTCCACGCCCAATAGTTCTCCGGGTGGTCATCAAACTCCATCAAACCAGATGTGACCACTTCTCTCCTCATTAGGTATTTTGCAACATCTGGTGTGGCTGCTGTCCGCCTTGAAGGGTTGTCAGGATCCCATCTTTGCTGTGTAGGCTTTCTCAGGTAAGCTGAATCTGCATGTGGATCTGAGTAGCTCTTTCTCTGTTTGTGCACAGTAGAAAAGTTCTCATGAGTATGTAGTGTGGCATTCACTGCTGGCTGCTGGTTCACCTCTTTAGGAGTTGTTTCCAGGCGAATATCTTCTTCGTTTCTGGGACTGCTCCTTTCCTGTTTTGCTTTCTCCCTTGCAGGCTGTGAACATGAGTACATAGACATGCGTTCTGACGCGCCGCCACTGTGCTTCAAAACATACTCGCTTGTCCGTTGTGCAGGGTTGGATGGCAAAAGTGGTAAGTAAATGTCATGACGAGAGTCTATCTCTGCTTTTTCTGCAGCCACAAACACTGCTTCTTCTGCGGTGCCCGTAGCTGCATCCTTTTCTTTCTTTAGGATGTGCATTCTCGCTTTTAATCATCTCCGCTTCTTTCTTAGCAAATGAAGCCTGCATCCGGGCAGCTTCGGCCTTAGCTCGAGCTCTGAGTGCAGCAGAGCTCTTTGTTGATGATGTGTTACTTGATTGGGCGATAGATCTAGTCACCAGAGACTGATGCGTTTCCTCTGTGTTAGGTTGTTCCTCCATCTTGGCTGTTTGGGGAACTGTGAGTAGGCAGCGATGAGATCAGCGTCGAGTTGAGCTGCTTCGTACTGAGCCTGGTGTATTACTGCCTTCTTACTATTCTGCCCTCACAGTACGACTTCAGCTTTGTACGGCTAGACAGGTAGTTAACAGCAATTGAAGAAGACTAACTCCTGAAGTTTTGTTGAGGAATGTTGTTTCATCTTTTGTTCTCTTTTTCTCCTCAGTTTTATTTCTTTTGTTTGTCTTCATCAAAAGTCTGTAAGACTGAAATCACACAGAAAATAAACCTTACACATTGTAACATAATAATAATAACAAGTAACAATGTAATCATAATAAAACACAGATGTCCCCAATGTATAGACATTAATCATACATCAGTTGTGGCCCTAAACTCAGTTACAGCCATATCATACAAATCATCCATACAAATGCGCTACAATTTACTTAGGGTGTAGCGCTGAGCTCCCCTAGTGGACTAATTCGACATAGCGTCGGTAAACACAAACGGCCCCTTCAAACTCGTATGAAACCTGACAAACCCAGCGCAATAAATACCGTAACATAACAATGCTGAAACATGTGGGCGACACAAAAATACTATGTTACAGAGAAAACACTTACAGGCAAAGATTTGACCAAGTTTCGCTGAGAAAACAACTCGCGGACGGTCTCTGTACTCGCGCTGGAACTGGTGCGTCACTAAAAAGGGTCCGACTGGAAACTAAGCTCCGCCGGGCGGAACAACAATA
The DNA here is from genome assembly GCA_036937835.1 of Pampus argenteus. NCBI lineage: Eukaryota > Metazoa > Chordata > Actinopteri > Scombriformes > Stromateidae > Pampus > Pampus argenteus. Next base: position 2,442,958 of record CM072870.1, read on the forward strand.
ATAATGTTGTATGTTTTGTTGCATTAATTACGTTATAGAAATACAAGAAATAGAAATACAGATTTTTGGTGTTTTTTTGAGGATTCGAGAAGAAAAACACAATGGGATGTGCAATAGACCTCTTGTAATTTCAGACCTTAGTATGGAAATGAAATGCAGTCCTCTTCAAACCTCAATAACAATACAACTCTTCTCTTTCCCCCATATCTGGGCAACAGGGTGCAATAACACGCATCACATTTTGTGTGTGTGTGTGTGTGTGTGTGATGTTTCTTTTAAGAGACATGTCTTATTGAAGGATATCAACTCACTCTTTCTCTTCCTCTCCCAAGCCATTACATCACCATGGCAACCGGACCAATCAGCTTCACTGAATATGCCAGCTAAGGCTGGCTTGAAAGACTAAGAAAATCTCTTCTTACCTCTCCTCCCTCTGACTCTCATCTATTCCTCACCCTCTTATCATGAAATTTCTTTTCTCTATCTCTTCCTTCACTGCTGTACACATCTCAGTGTTCACTATTCTTCTCTCATCCTTCCCTGCATGGCTCTCCCTGTTCCTATCTCATTCCTTCTCAATGCAATTTCTCTCTTCCCCTCCTTCATTGGATTATAAAGACACACCCTGCAAAGACATCTCTCTACATGGCAGAGGCCAACAGTGAGATATGAAGACTGGCATGCTGCTGAGACTCACCATCTGTCTCAAAGACGTAGCACCCACAGTAAAAGAGAGAGAGGCAGAGAGAGGACAAGCTTATATGAAGGATTCAAGGATTTTTATTTGTCATTACAACACATGTAAACATGGGATCCAACGAAATTGGTTTCCCCTGATCCTGGAGCAGCCCAATATCCAAATATAAAATAAAATATAGAATAAAAAATAAAATATAATATATATATATACATATGTATATATAGAACATAAAATATAAAAAAAAAAAACAACAACAGTATAACACCATGGTGATGTGCAAGTGTCAGGTTGTGCAAACAGCTGCATTGTGCAAGTAATTGCAGTGCAAAGTCTTTTTGTATTATTGTCTGTGCATCTGTGGGGACGGGACAGCAATTTCGGTGGACATTTCCCAGAACCAGAGTATGTGTGGAAGATTTGAATAAATAAAAACGTATATGTTCTGTGTGACTATCTATGCTGAGCTTGAGAGGTTCTGTGATGTGTGTAATGGTGAAAAGTTCTTGTCCATTTAGTGTTCGGGCATGGATGGGCCGGGTCAAAAGTTCAGCCCTGAGGCCTATCTTCTCTGCCAATCCCCAGTCCATCATGCTTTCATCTGCCCCTGAGTCTATGAGGGCTCCTAAAGCGGTGGTCGTGGCGTGGTGCATTACCTTGACTGGTGTCAGGCGGCATGGAACGGGGGCTGTGGCTGGAGGTCGACTCACCTCCCGGGGCTTTCTGACCGGACAGGCGGCGAGGAGGTGATTAGTTTGGCCGCAGTAGAAGCAACTGCCCTCCTGCTGGCGCCGTCGTCGCTCCTCCGGCGTCAGCTTTGCCCTGCCAAGCTGCATGGGCTCCTCCTCCCTGGCGGTGGACGAGGAAAAGCCGTGCTCTGGCGGCAAATAACGGAAAGCCTGCCTGTCCGGGGCTGTGATGCGTGGATACCTCTCCGACGTCGAACCGCTGTACCGCGGTTGCCGGAGCTCTCGGACCCGGTTGTCTGTTCGGATGGCGAGTGTGATCAGAGAGTCCAGGTCTGCCGGCAGGTCCAGTGGCAACAGTCGCTCCTGGAGGTGATCCGCCAGCCCTTTCAGGAACACGTCGTACAGCGCGGCTTTATTCCAGCCGCTCTCCGCCGCCAGGGTGCGGAAGCGGATGGCGTAGTCACAAACTGAGTCTCTGCCCTGTGTCAGACTGCTCAGCTCCCTGGCCTTCTCTCGGTCCGTAGACACTGGGTCGAACGTCATCATGAGGGCAGCTTTGAAGTCCGTGAGCGAGGAACAAAGTGGAGAGTCACGAGCCCACTCGGCGGTGGCCCAGGCTCTGGCTCTCCCGGTCAGGTGGGAAACCATGAACGCTACCTTGGATCTCTCTGTGACGAAAGCATGAGGGAGCTGTTCAAAATGGATGGAGCAGTAAGGAAAGCCTTGCATTGGCCTGGTTCCCCAGAGAGACGCTCCGGGGGTGCCAGCTTGATTCCCACCCCTGCGCCCTGGAACGGAGGCCTGACCTGGTTCATGTAGCATGCATTTGGTACATTTTCAACCACCCACACCTGTAATGGGTCTGCTTGTTCTGCTGCTCAGAAATGATTTTTACATTTTTCATTATTTTTTTATTTATTTTTTATTTTTATTTAGCTATTCAATTTGCTTTTTTGTTTCAGTTGAGTTTTAATTAATTCAACAAATTATGGAGCTTTTTATTTTGAGGAATTGACTAGTTTTTATTTGGTCTCAGTCTTAGTTTTAGTTTTTCAGGTTTTAGGAGAAACACTCAGACCACTGAAGATTAACGTTTTCCCCTTTTAGTTGCATCTCATAATGTTCCTATCAGTCCTCATCATGTTTCCATTCAGTTTTATCTACCTGTGGGCCATACTCTAAGTTGTATTATATTGAGCTGTGCCCTTTTCTGTTCACTAAATTATTTTCTCATTGCTATTTTTAGGTTTGGTTAACTATAATAACCCAAGTGCACATAAACTACATTTTCAGCTTTTGGAGGAGTGGTCTATCTCTCATCAGGTTCAGTTAGCATTTAATTTTGAGAACTTTTATTTCTAAAGATTGCAGTGTGGTCTGATCTCCGTCCTGGTCCTGGTTAGCAGTATAGAGGGTGGAGAGGTGCTGAATGAAGCTTCCTGGGTCAAAAACTATGGAACAGATTAAAATAAGATGCTTTTGTTCAACAAGATTGACAGTATAATTGTCAGCAAATCTTTTGATTTGTAAAGTCTTGAATATTTGACTTGAATATATTTGATGTTAATTGTTAATGTGGTGTGGTGACCATTTAATAAGACTGTTTTTCTAAAGAAGTGTTTGTCTCGTGTATTTTTGTGACGGGTTTTGTGGGTGGTTGTAGCGGTCAAGGGTCGGTGGGTTTATTGGTAGCCAAATTTTTTATTGCTCTGGATGCATTTAGTCAGTGTAACATTTTATTAAAATAACACTAGTGTAGAGTACTATTGACACTTCACATATTAGCTAGTGTTAATTTTGAACCCCTTAGCAGGGGTGTCAAACTCAAATACACAGTGGGCCAACATTTAAAACCTGGGCAAAATCGCAGGCCAACACTGATATTAATTGAAAAATTCTTCCTCTAACAGTGAACCTTTTCATATGGACCCAAACAAGTTGTGCTTAAACACTGAATAAGGAACAAGCAAAGTTTAATACTATACAATATATAACTTAATACTGCACACATGAAAAGTCAAATTTCAAATAAAAAAATACATCAATGGCATTCATTTCTTAAATAAAATTTAAATGAAAATCACATCTCTTTTTGTTTGTTTGTTGTCTTTTAGTTCAAATATCAACAATAACCTTTTTCCACAGGCTACCACATTAAAAAAATAACAATAAGAATAATAATACAATTAACCAGTAATAATATCCTTCAATAAACGTGAAACCATTCAAACCCATGTCTTGAAGTAGCAAGAAAAAGTGCATGAAGGAAACGTTAATTATAGCTCAGTTTGCTACACACTGATCTACTCGCCCCAGCCAGATACCTGGCACCTGGAAACTGTGAAGTACCCACAGCACCATACTTTGACTTCAGCGTGTCACTACACTGAAGTTCGATCAGCTCCATTTGGAGGTTGGTTGGTGTGTTTTCCACTTAAACTGTAAATGGATTGCTGAGCAGTTCTGGATATCAAAGTGAATTCAGCACCGAGCACTCTGTGCGTGGGAACACAACAGTAGAGAGCTGCGTTTTCATAGATTGGCAGCAGGGAAAATGGGCCAGATTTTCTTGCAGCATCTGATTATCCCACAAGTGCAGTTTCATTTTAAAAGCCCTCACTGCAGCGTGCATGTCTGTGATGATGCGCCCCCGCCCCTGAAGCTGCAGGTTCACACAGAAACTTTTCCTCCCTGATCTCTGTGTCTTTCCCTTTGCTTTCCAGAAACTGACATATTTCGTCACGCAGCTGGAAACATCTGTTGAGGACTTTTCCTCGGCTCAACCATCTCACCTCTGTGTTACGGCACGTCTGTGCATTCTGTACCACACTCCTCTAGAAAAGAACTTTCGCTCTTATAAATTTAACTACTCTTGTTACTGTGGTCATAACATGTTCCATTTTTAGGGCTTTAATGCCACCACCACTAGGATTTATCTCTTTATTAATTAGGAGGAAATTAATCAAATCGAATGAAGAAGAAGAAGATTTACTTTATTTATCCCTCATTGGGGAAATTATCTTATCACTCTATTTTTTCATTTACATGCATTTACACACACACATGCAACGGCACAGACATGCAGTACAAGGCATAGACGGCATATAACATACTGTGAACATATTTACAGAAAAATTACTGATTTACAGAAAGTAGAAAAAAACAGGTATGTACAAGAGACTACAACATGATCAAGTGCAGGTGTTGTAAAGTCTCACAGCAGCAGGGATGAAGGACCTGCAGAACCTCTCCTTCTTACATCGTGGGTGTAACAGTCTGCTGCTGAAGGAGCTGCTCAGAGGTGTTGTCCATGATGGATGCCAGCTTAGCTAACATCCTCCTCTCACCCACCTCCTCTGTGGAGTCCAGAGGACAGTCCAGGACAGAGCTCACTCTTCCAATAAGTCTGTTGAGTCTGCTCCTGTCCCTGTCCGTGCTGCCCCCTCTCCAGCAGACCACAGCATAAAAAATGGCTGAGGCCACCACAGAGTCATAAAAAGTCCTAAGGAGAGCTCTGCATACTCCGAAGGACCTCAGCCTCCTCAGCAGGTGGAGACGGCTCTGGCCATTCTTGTAGAGAGCATGGGTGTTATCAGTCCAGTCCAGTTTATTGTTCAGGTGAACACCCAGGAATTTGTAACTCTGCACCACCTCTATGTCCAATCCCTGGATGTTCACCGGTGTAAAGTGTGATGCATTCCTCCGGAAGTTTACGATCATCTCCTTCGTTTTGCCCGTGTTGAGCTGAAGCTGGTTTAGCTCACACCAGCTGACAAAGTCCCTGATGATGGTCCTTTATTCCAGATCGTCCCCCTCTGAAACACGTCCAACGACGGCTGTATCATCTGAGAACTTCTGGATGTGGCAGTGGGCGGTGTTGTGGGTGAAGTCCGAAGTGTAGAGGGTGAAGAGGAAGGGGGAGAGCACCGTACCCTGGGCACCTACAGGTGGAGCAGTGATCTGTGCAGCAGGTAGATCACTGCGTCCTCCACCCCGATCCCAGGCTGGTAGGCAAACTGCAGGGGGTCCAGCTGTGCGCCCACCAGCGGTCGCAGGTGTCGAAGGATGATCCTCTCCATAGTCTTCATCAGGTGAGAAGTCAGGGCAACAGGCCTGAAATGGTTTGGCTCCTTGGGGCGCGGCGTCTTTGGTACCGGGACCACACAGGAGGTCTTCCACAGGCCCGGGACCTTCTCCAGGCTCAGGCTCAGGTTGAATAAGCGCCTGATGACACCACAGAGCTGGTCAGCACAGTCCTTAAGTAGCCTGGGGCTGATGCCGTTCGGGCCTGGCGCCTTCCTTGCCTTGATCTTTTTGAGTTGACTCCTCACATGATCATCTGTTATGGAGAGGGGGGAGGAGGATGACTGGGGTGGGGGTGTGGGGGTTATAAGTTGTGAGGGTCTCAGGGAAGGATGGTTAGGATGGTTAATTCAACAAATTAATCAGTCATATGAGCTTAGGTACAAAATATGCATACGTATTAATGATTAAATAGTTGCAGAATACATGACAACATAACAATACAACAAATAAAAGACAGTAATATGAACTTTAACTCTGGCAATAAAGTTGAAGCATGTGTGCAGTTAATAAATGTTATATGGATTGTAAGGGCTTGAAACCTCTCTAAAATTTAAAGAATGATTTCTAATTTCTAATTTATTCAATGCCAGCTATGAACAGGTTTGGAGCGTGTTCAGCATTATTGAGATGAGGGCAGTTGTCGCGCAGGCTTGTAAGCAGCTGCAGGGCAGACTGGGGTTAATTAGTAAGTTTGTGCTACTGTCATGGAGAGTGAAGGCGAATCACTCTTTTAATGTGGGAAAGACTGATCTGCTGGCCAGTGAGCCACTGAGCACTGGAGTGGTTGGGATTAAGGTCAAGGGCACCTTAGTGGTAATAATGAGGGTAGGGCAAGTTTTGCTTCCTCTTTTACACAAATTAATAATTAATATTTTTTATTTCTCACCAATTTTAGAGTGAGATTTTTTATGGTTTTGGCAAATAATATGCTTCACATAATGGTTAGACATTTAATTCACATGAATTCAGATTTGGCCATAAATTTAGGGAGACTCAATAGGTGTCCTTATAAATGAGCATTAAAATTATATGATGGTTTATGTAGATAAGGGAGTCTCTGTGTCCTTTTAGGGAGGGGAGTTCAGTTTTCTATTTTGTCCAGATAACCCCAAAGGGCATTTCATGTTTTGGATTAATTCTTAATTCATTTTCTGTCAAAAATGGTTTCTTAAGTGTTTAACTTTCATTCTGTCACAAGTCAACGTCTACTTTGGATAGGGGGAGGTGAAATGTCAGTTCATGTTGGTCTTGGGTAAGGCAGAGACACTCATGGTGAGTGACTCACCATGTCTCTGGACTTTAGTTCTTAGGATAAAAATATGTCTTCCTTATTCAGAAATAAGGAAACTGTTCCTTATAATTAATCAAATTATAGAGCTACCTAATTTATATCAATAAGAAAGCCACAACAAACACCACCACTTGTAGCTATAGCTATGGTATGGCACAATCTAATGCAATGACAGAGGGAGAGAGACAAAGAATATAGGAATATATAGAACATGTCAAGGGAAGTAACAATGGTGAAGATGGCACCGTCAAATAAAAAACAAACATTTCTGTGAATCCAGAAATCCACAATTGACTTCTAAAATCAAGACAAATCAGGTCAGAGATACGTGGTGCTAGTGCACAGACTCTACAAAGTAAGTCACCCACTCATAGTCCTGAACTCTACATTATCTGTGTGTGCGTCTTTGTGTCTGTGGAGTGATTTGGCCTGTAACCTCTCCTGCACTGAGCTCTAATTACTGGCATTTCTTCTGAGAGGTGCTACTGCATTGTGGGTGTTTCTGCACCTTTCATTCCATCAGTTGGAGCACTTGGAAAGGTCACTTAGTGAATCAATGAGCCAACCTCCATCTGACTGGGTGTGTGCACTTGTTTGTGCATAAATATGTGTGTGTAACAGATACAGTACATGCTATAGTGTGTGTATGCATATTGTGGCGTCTGACCCCGACCCAGCACAGACTCAGACAAAGTTTGTGGTTTTAAGGTCCAATTTATTAAAGCAAAATAAAAGCAGGAACTTGCCAGTCCAACATAAATTCCTCCCGAGCCGGGGACAGTCAGGGTTAAAGGGGAAAAAAGGGGCTTTCACGCTCTGTCCTAAATTGCCTACAAACCAAAAGAGAAAAACATGAGTTTTCAAATAAACATCATTAATCAATGCGGCATGAGTGGAGTGTGGAGATCGTCACTTACCGCCGGACAGTGTTTCCCCCAGGAGAGTTGAGCACAGAGTGAGGGAACCAACCTGAGCTCCAGGATGACACGTGGTACGTACCGCCCCTACACTAGTTGCCCTAGGCAACGGGCCTGTCTGAGGCCCTGCACTTCGTGTGCCTCACTCTGGCTCACCCTGTAAGAAACCTTACCTGTCCGGCGGGGCTGGAGCGAGACTCCACATATCCCCCCCCTAAGCTCGCCGCTCGGGCCGGGAGCTTTATCTCCTTCATAGCGCCGAGACAAGGCATCGGCATGTTGTATGGCTTTGCCGGGCCGATGCTCAATCTTGAACCGGTAGTTCTGAAGTTCCAGAAACCACCGGGTGATGCGGTCATTGCGGTCCTTGTTAATGGCCATCCACTTCAGCGGGGCGTGGTCAGTAACGAGGGTGAACTCTCTGCCCCAGAGATAGTAGCGAAGATGGCGGATGACCCATTTCACTGCAAGGGCCTCCTTCTCCACCGTTGAATAGTTACTTTCGTGTTTTTGTAGCTTTCGGCTCACGAAGGTCACGGGGTGTTCATCCCCGTCGATAACTTGGGACAGGACGGCCCCCAGACCGGTCCCCGACGCGTCGGTGTGGAGAATGAAGCGTTTTTTAAAATCAGGGGCCACTAGCACCGGCTCCTCACAAAGAGCCCCCTTTAGTGTCTGGAAGGCCCTCTCACTTTCCTCTGTCGATTTTACATGGTGTGGCAACCTCTGTCGGGTTAAGTCATATAGCGGGGCTGCAATTGTAGCAAAGTGATTAATAAATCTCTGGTAGTACGACACCAGACCAATGAAAGATTTCACCTGTTTTTTGGTGACTGGCCGTGGCCAACTCCGGATCTTCTCAATTTTCGTCACTTGGGGTTTCACACAGCCTCGCCCTACAGTGTAGCCCAGGTAGTCCGTCTCTTTTAGGCCCAACCGACACTTTTTTGCATTGGCTGTTAACCCCGCTCGTCGTAGGGCCCCTAAGACAGCTTCCAGGTGCAGCAAATGGAGGCTCCAGGTGGCGCTGTGGACGACAACATCATCCAGATAGGCAGCCGCATACTCACGGTGGGGGCGGAGCACCCTGTCCATCAGGCGCTGGAATGTAGCAGGGGCTCCATGGACACCAAACGGGAGAACTGTGTATTGAAAGAGGCCATCTGGGGTGGAAAAGGCCATCTTCGGTTTGGTCGTCTCAGTGAGGGGTACCTGCCAGTAGCCTTTAGTCAAGTCTAAGGTGCTGACAAACCGGGCAGGACCAAGTCGCTCGGTTAACTCATCCACCCGTGGCATGGGGTAGGCATCAAACACAGAAATGTCATTAAGTTTGCGAAAGTAGTAGGGCCAGTAGAAGCGAGCTAGAAGGCGGTCGTAGGACTTTTGAACCCCGAGAGGTGCCCCCAGCTGGTGGGTGTGTGCTAAATAGAGAACTCGGGACACATAGTTTTTCGGTACCAACAACTGTTCTACCAGGTCCCCCCCCCTTAGCTTTCACCCCTCTATAGAGTAAACCAGATCTCTCAGGCGGGGGTGCAGATGGTGGGAGAGCAGGAGGTCGTGACGTCGGTGTTCCTCTCCGACGATCTCGGCGGGGTCTCTCCTCCTGGGCGGGTCTCGGCATCTCCATCCTTGTAGACTTCATCATTTCTGTGCTGACCTGGTGGTTCTCAAGCAGGGCCACGAGGTCGTCTAGTTTGGCAGGACTGACTTGAGATGCGTATTTTTGGGCGTCCGGCGGCAACGAGCGAATGCACCTGTCCATTACTAGTCTCTCGATCCATGGAGGCTCCCCTGCCGTAGTGAGCCAAGACCGGGTGAGACGCAATAGTTCAGCAACCTGCTGTCGGGGGGGGCAGGGCAGCTGAAAAGGTCCAGTTGTGGAATCGTTGAGCCCTAGCAGGTAGACTGTAGCCCTGGCTGGAGAGTATAGCAGTCTTTAGTTTGCCATAGTCTCGGGCATCGAAACAACCTGAGCTCCTTTTGAACACAGCTGCCTCTGATTGAACAGGTGCGATCAATTCCAGCTGCTCCAGGATGACACGTGGTACGTACCGCCCCTCCACTAGTTGCCCTAGGCAACGGGCCTGTCTGAGGCCCTGCACTTCGTGTCCCTCACTCTGGCTCACCCTGTAAGAAACCTTACCTTTTCCGGCGGGGCTGGAGCGAGACTTCACAATATGTTCAAGTTTGTGTTTGTGTATGAAACTTATTTTTAGGGCCTCAGGTGAATTCATCAGCAATGAAACTTCCCAACTTTTATCCCCAATGGGATAGAGAAATGATCATCATAAAAAGGTCATATTTATGCTCAGGGTCAAAGTTAATAACCCTGTATTTATTCTGTTTATTACCCACAATTGATGCACTGCCAATGCCAAAGACTTCAGTTCCAAATTAGAAACAAGCAGCTTGCATCAAATCATGGCTGCTTTCTCATCATAGCTCTGTGGATGTACTTTTAGGACAGATATCATTAATACAAGTTTCATTCTAAATTTAGATACAAACCTTTCAAAACAACATTATAACCATTCTCCAAATATTGATGGCTGACATGAAAATTAGATTGACAAGTTCCAAATCTCGGGGGCAAGCAACAGGTAGATCCCAGTGCCCTGACATTTGTGATGGGACTGACTGGCCTTTATCATCCAGACAGAGCGCTTCTTCAACCCCTGTACATAGTAGGACACAGCCATAGACTGCTGCAAAAGGGAGAACTATCAGCCAATCTCTCACCTCTCTCTGTGGGCTTTAGAGTAAATCACTATTTAGAAACAGGAATGCGGCTTAAACACAACATTACTTTATTGACTAATGGTGAGGGTTGATGATGAGGGGTAAACAGAATTGAAATTTCCCCCCAGACCAGAGTATACTCTTAGGGGTTCTCCTTGGCAGTGAGAAACTCATGTTTTCTTAGTGAGACACTGCTACATTAGGCGCTCATGGCACTTAGTTTACTCACAGTCTTACGGGTTTACTTCTACTTAACAGTCCGAGGTAAGGAGTCAGGTTTAGTCGAACAGCCAGCTTCAGCACCTCAAACACTTGATCTTCCTCCATCCATCCATTCATCCATCTATCAACCCGAACTCCATCACATCATAAGCACTAGGCTTCTGGCTGATATTATGTGCTCCATGGATGTCTGCCTCATCTACCTGAAATGACCTGTAAGCTTCTGGTAGTTGTCATGTTCGTATTTAAAGGATGAGGCCGTTTTGTTAACAAGTAACTTAACTTTTTAATCACCATCTTAACAACATACATGTCCTGGAACATTCATCCTCTTCTCCCGTTACCTGATATGACAGTTGATAAACAGTACTGCCGTCTGGCGGTCAACATGTCATAACATCCAATCATAACATCCCCCTTTTTCTGAGCCAATTGTTTTTACATAAACTATCACATTAGCTGTCAGATATTTTAACCATTTCACTTTCAGCGTAACTGCTACTCATCTGCAATATACACAGAATCAGATTGCATATCCAAAACTTAGACCAACACAAGGTTAGTTAGAACACATTCACATCAATCAATATACATTTTGTTCAACATGTTAGCATGTAAATTGATTTTTTTGGGGGTTTTTTTGTTCTGATTTTCCTGGTGGTTCTTAACTCAGGTTCACTTGGATTAGGTGTATGAGGGTCAGTGTTACAGTCCATAGCAGGTGTGGGTATTACCTGAGACTCACCACTGGTTACACTGAGCTCACTGACACCCTCTTAAGGAATTTTTAACAGACTGTCGGTGCAGGAAACAGGATGAAGTGAGGAAGGCATTGAAGAGGATGAAAGTGGAAAGGCACTCAGTCCTGATGATATACCTGTGGAGGTATGGAAGCGTCTAGGAGAGGTGGCAGTAGAGTTTTTGACTGGGTTGTTAAACAGGATCTACGATAGTGAGAAGATGCCTGAGGAATGGAGAAGTGTGATGGTGCCCATTTTTAAGAACAAGGGAGATGTGCAGAGTTGTGACACTACAGAGGAATAAAGCTGACAGTGGACAGACAGCGGAGCACTTTCTCCCACAGACTGCTCCAGCTCCGCTGTCGTAGGGAAAGATATAGGAAATCTTTCCTGCCACAGGCCATCAGCATGTATAATAATAGCTAAAATCCGGTCATATATTATATTATTATATTTTATTTTACTTATTACTTATTACTTATTTAATTATTATCTTAATTTTCTTATTCTTTTTTAATTATCTTATTCTTATTGAATTATTAATTATTATCTTAATTGTTGGTTGTTCTTTTTATTTCATTGTGTTGTATTGTGTTATGCTGCTGCTACACTTAAATTTCCCAGTTTTTGGGATTAATAAAGTATCTATCTATCTATCTATCTATCTATCTATCTATCTATCTATCTATCTATCTATCTATCTATCTAAAACACACAGTGCGTATCAGAGATAACACAGAGATGCTCTAAGATGGCTCTGACCTGCTGGGGCTTTTGCCTCATTTTTTATACCCTTTAGATCACGCCTATGCCCGGGCCTATGTGACAATTTGCACGATTTCATTTCAGTTTCTAGATTCTAGTTTTTTGTGCACTATAGCCGAGGCTATGAAGTGTGGTATTTTGTTGAGAAGAGTGACACTCTCTTCAAAGGTTATGTTAAAACATTTCTACAGTGTAAACAGGAGGCATCACTGTACCTAAGTTTTGCAAAAGATGAAAAATCAAAACCAAAATACATCCAGGATTATTATGTGAGAAAGGGGATCCAGCTGAATCCTGAAGAAATTGCTGTTAACAAAGCTATGCAAAGCATCAACAACAACCGAAATGTTATGCCTAACGAACACTCCATAACAAGTCACAGTTAAAATGCAAGGGAATCACTCTCACAAGTCATAACGCATCCATCCTCACTCATGACACTTTAGTAGATCTTGTGCACAAATGTATGAGTCGTGATATACTTACACAAAATCTAACAACAAAATCATTAGGCGTAAAAAGGAACTGAAAAACAAAATCAGTTTATAAAAAGTTTCAGGTGGTTTACACCTAACGGTGCGTCTTTCCTGACCTCACTACACTGCCTTACAGTTATTAAAGATAGGTGCTAGACATGTAGGAGTTTTTGATCACATGCTTCAACATCCTTTTAGTTTGATTGTTTCAAACCCTCAAACAGCTGGAAAACATATTTTGTAAAAATGTTAAGTGAAAATGTAGAGAAATGTATTTCTCAAAAAATCGATAACATTGTATATATTTATTCATGCTGGCAGCCCTTATATGATGATTTGTTAAAATTAAGAGATGTAAATTTTGTTGAGGGTTTCTTTGTGTGATGATTCTTTGTTGCCTGTTCACAAAAACAATTTGTTGATTATTGATGATTTAATAAATTATGTTATAATGTAGAGGTGCAGAATGTATTTACACAGTATGTACATCATAGAAATTTAAGTTGTTTGTATCTTGTTCAAAATTAGTTTTTTCAAGGAAGTCAGTAGAACAATAAATTTAAATACAAATTATCTTATTTTGTTTAGAAACCCTTGAGATAAATATCAAGTTATGCTTATGGCTAGATCGATGTTTCCAACATATAAACACAGAAATTCTATAATGTAATGTTGGAAGTTAAATGGATTACGAGCGTAGCTACCTGTAAATGTTTCATGATCTACAAATCACAAAACAATAAATTTAGGTATCTGTCCCATAAGTATGTTTTCTTGATTACACGCATACCTGTCAGGATACAAAAATTCTTGAGACAGACTCTGTCGATGGGGTATTTCATATTGGTGTGCATTAGAGCTTTAGCATGAACTAATTTAATGGTGGGTGGAATAAACTACCACTCTGTGTTCGGGGGGCAGACACGGTCAACACCATTAAGAGTAGACTTAAGATTTTCTTTTTTGAGAAAGCTTAAAATTAGAGCTGCTGGGGGATTCACACACACTCTCTCTCTCTCCCTTTTTCTCCTCTCTTTCTCTATATCTATCTATCTATCTATCTATCTATCTATCTATCTATCTATCTATCTATCTATCTCATGTTACTAACTAAACTTCTTCCCCAGAGTTTCTGTGCTCTCTCGTCCAGCAGGTTTCTCGTGGACTGTGGCGAGGGATCTCTCCTCTGTGGCTCTTCCTGTGGTTTCTTCCACCTTTTTTCCCTGTTAAAAGGTTTTTTTGGTGGGCAACTTTTTCCTTACCCGAATCGAGGGTCTAAGGGCAGAGGGTGTCACTCCCCGTAAAGCCCTCCGAGACAAATGTATTTTGTGATTTTGGGCTTTACAAATAAAATTTGATTTGATTTGATCTTAAGATTGATGCCGTTGATCAACAGCTACTCATGAAAAAACTGATCACAGTGTATAGGTGCAATCAGTTCTACCACACAGCCACCCTCTGTATACCCCATTCTTTTGTTAAGTCCTTCATTGTCTCCTCCAGTCGTTGCATCTTCCATATGTCCTGCAGTGTCAATGCAAAACAATCCAGATCTAAATCGTGTTTCCAAACTATCCTTATAATTTAGAAGACTCTCTATAATACATCGATAAGGATACATGTTTGATGATTGTGTTATGAGTCTATCCCCCAGAGAAATGTCGACTTGTGAAAACATTGTGCATCCGGGGTAATTTATAAATCCCACTTCATCTTCCTGAGCAAGATGTCCTCCATTAGCTTTGGTAATTTTGACATGTATAAAAAGGTACGTGTTGTTTAGATCCAGGTAGTCTTCACTGCTCGTGGAAACAAAAAATTCCAGCGGTGCAGAATCCATAATAGCTGTGATCGGCAGTATTTCCACATAGACACTTTTTTCAATACTTGTTTTTGTTAAAGTTACCAGAAACAGATCTAATTCCGATTTTACACATTCTTTTGACATATTATGTAACAAGGCTATTCTTGCTAGAATATATTCTTGGGTTGCTATGTTTAGTAGGTTTCCTTTGCTTTACTTGTGTATTTTTTTCTTGGAAACGCTACTCTAAACAAACACCTCCAAAACCCGCACCATATTGTACACTGAGACCACTGTATCCTGATAAATAGTTTCACTGTTACTGTAATAATTCATCATTCATTGTAAACATTCTCATTGTATTATTGTAATTCACTATAATTCATCGTGAGTGTACAATATGTGTGTGTTGATTGTTCTGTACATGTGACATCCATTGCACGTCTGTCCGTCCTGGGAGAGGGATCCCTCCTCTGTGGCTTGTCGTGGAAATTTTTCTCTCTGCTACTGCTGGTGAAGAATGAAATAGAGACTTCTGCCGGCCGACAAGGTTTTTATTTCTTTGCAAAGAAAGGTCAATCAACATGCGAGCAGTCAGGATGAAGAAAGACCCCGAACATGGGGAAAACCTAAACATTTATACTTGAAGGGACACCCCTTTCACACACAGTTGTTGAGTTGACCCCTCCAAGGGGTGTTTTTACCTTTTAGTCTATTACAGATATTGGCAACGCCCCCCCGCTGGTGCCCTTTACACCTGGAATATCCTGAAGGATCTTGCATTTAGGTGCAAAGTTGGGTCTAGACGTCACAATTTGCAAAGACAAAAGGGCCTGATACTTTATGTTAGAAAGGGGGGGGGGTCTCCAGTGGTTGAAGCAAAGATCTTAAAATTTGCTATTACAATTCCCCCTTTTGATTAATCACAAAAGAAAAAACAGAGAAGAAAAAAAAACAAACAAACTAAACAAAACAAAAACAAAAACATTAAAATAAAATAAGAATAAATCAATAAAAAGAATAGATAAAAAGTATCTAGTCACAACTTGATTATCGGACACATTAATTCACATAGATTTTTAAATATATCGTCATGGCAGTTGTTTTAGAAGAGAAAAAGGGTAAAACAAAAATAGCTGTAATGATAATAATAAAAGAGAATAAAAGTATAACAAAAAAATATAATAATAAAAATTAAAAATAAAAACGGAGGGGAGAAAAAAGGAAAAGAGAAAAATAATAATAAAAAAAGGAACAAACAGAACAAAGCAACATTAAAATAAAAAATAAAAATAACAAAAACAAAAATGGAGAGAGAAAATAAAATAAAAAAAATAAAAAGAGAAACAAAAAAACATTCAAAACAAAGCAACATTTCTTTACATACTGTCATCATCAGAGTCATAATCAGAATTGGAGTAAGATTGTGAATCAGAAATGTGAATTGAAACTGGACCTTGATTGTCATTATTGACGTTTACATGAAATATGTGGAGGATTGGATGATCCTTTTGGTGAGTATGTTAGACAGCCATCTTAACACACATGGGATCAGGGTGCTGAGCAAGAAGAGGATAACTATGACTGGGGAAATTGCTGTCAAGAGCCATGATGACCTTCCTTGGCCCCAAGACTTTAACCAAGATAACCATGTGTCTTCTATTGCTGGTGGAGGTTGAATGGCATCTTGCATGTGTTTGATATTGTTAGTGATGTTCTCGTATTCATTAGGGATATAAAAACAACAGGATGCATTGAGTATTTTGCAAATGCCCCCTTTCTAAGCTAAAATGATATCGAGATTCATTAGCGTAAGAGCCGTCTCAGTTTGGTTTGCTAATAAAAGAACTGACCAGGCTAGTCCGTTAATTTTGTTCAGGGTGGCAGCTGTTCCATATGTGTGGTAGGTTGTATATTAATCTTCTTATGGAAGACTTTTGCATTAGTTGTGACCATAGATGGGTGACAACAATCGGACCACTGAAATTGAGGTGGTAACTTATGATAGGCCCTTCTGCCGCAAGACCACATGATTCCTGGTTGGGATGAAAGTTGCTTAAATGGGCAGACAAATCTTGTAAGGGTTCCCGTTTGGCCGTGAACAGTTGGTTGTTGTTGTAGTATTGGGTAAACAGTACAGATAAAGGTTGCATTTTGTCCTTTTGTCAGAGTGACAGTCTTAGCAGGTTTGTAAGTGTAGGTCTCTGTTGTCCAACATGATAGGGTCAGGTGATGAATGGTGCAGTCTATTAAGAAGATTTGTGTTGTTAATTCTGACGTCTAGTTTGGTGGTTGTTGAATTTATGGAGTTGCTCCTTGTGTCGTCCTTTTCATGTGCTCGTTTGTCCTCGCGTTGTCCGTCTCTAGTCGTCCCTCTCCGGTCGTCCCTCTCCGGTCGTCCCTCTCCGGTCATCCCTCTCCGGTTGCCCCTCTGTAGTCGCCTGTCTCTTCGTTGTCCGCCCTTGTGTTGTTCAGGTTGGCAGCTGAATTCGTCTGTTGGTTCAGGAAACTTCCTGCAGTGGCTGCAATAGTGGAAGGGCTGATTTCACCTGTTGATAAATTTGGGAGAGAATAGAGGATACGTTTTTTTGCAATACTGTCATATGTCATCATCGCATAGGCCGGTGGAAGGGAGTGGCCTGGTTGCAGGCTTCACTCCTAGAGATGGGGTCTGCCAGGAAGGTTTTCAAAAGGGTCTCATGTTTCCTCTGGGCCTTTTTCTTATTCTTATCTATGTTAGAACACTAGACAGAGCCTTTGTCCATGGCAGCCCTGTTTCCTTACAACACTCGGATAGTTTAATTTTAATGTGTAATTTTATCGTTTCCCGCACCTGCGCCGGCAGGGTGGTATGTACAATGTTGTGTGAGGTAAATGCCAAGAAAATTGCTGATTTGGGTTATTGCAGAATTGATAAAAGGTGTGCCATTGTCACTGCACAGTTTGGTTGGTATCCCCCATCTGGGAATAATTTCTGTTAGCAGAGCCTTTGCTACCACTTGGCTGCTTTTGCGTCTTGCTGGAAATGTTTTAACCTATTTTGATCACATGTCAACCATCACCAAGCAGTATTTCTTTCCTTCTGCTGGTGAAAGTTCTATGAAGTCCTTCATCAAGTGTTCAAATGGTCTATCTGGTGGTGGGTGTGCGGCGTGTGTGATTGTTTTGGTTTTACCTGCGTTATGTGTTGCACAAACCATACATGATTGACAAAAACTTCTGCGCATGATCTGAAAAAAAACTTTGATGAACCAGTGTTGAGTTATGGCATCCAACATTCCCCCTTTTGACACATGGTCCGACCCATGTGTCAATTTTGCAAAGTGGAGAAAGAAGTGTTTAGGCAGGCAAGGTTTGTCGCCGGGTCCCCGTCACACAGCTTCCTTCTGTGTGGCCCCGCAGCGTTTCCATAATGTCTTTTCTTGTGGTATAGTGAAGGATTGCATTGCTGTAAGAGAACTTGGAAGAGACTGGGGTTAAAACAAAACAAAGGATTTAGGGACAGTGAATTGGAGTGCAGCTCTTTGCCGCTGCATCAGCTCTCGCGTTCCCTAGAGAGACAGAATCTGAGTTGTTAATTGGGCAAGGCATTTACAAATAGACAACAGCGAATCTGATTCTGTTGCGACCGGTTTGTGGGTCGCGGGAGGAGGCTCCATCTACAAAAAATGATCAAATCAGGGTTAACAGATTTACAGTCTTTGATGAGGCCAACATGCTTACTAACAGCCCATAGTGTCTTAGGGACCCCTCCTGTAGGGCTGTAATAGCGGTTGCTTGTTCTACAGTTAAAAAGGAAAATGTTTCGGAAGTGCTTTTAGGTACCAGCCGTTTTTTTTTGTTTGTTTGTTTTTTGTGTGCACAATAGATGGTAAATTCTTAACACTGCAGTGTAGGTGAAAAAAAAAAATAGATCGATCAGATGTTTCTTGCCAATTGGCTGCGCGCTGACATGTTTGGTGATTTTTTCAAATCATCAAAAAAAATTCCCAATTGTCTGATGTGTGTTTTGTAAGTGTGATGTGTGGGACTGAATGTTTTATGGTGTACATATCATGTTGTGCTGGTGTGAAAGAGACTAATATAGCACATTTATATTGTGTCCAATAAATGTGTGTTAGTGTGAGTTTAATAGATCTCTCTCTCAACCAACCTTTTTCATATAGATATTTTTCATATATACTTAGGACTTTTCTTTTAAACCTGTGTCGAACACGTTGTCCCCTCCTTCTGTCTCCATGATCCTGTGGTGGTGCTGGCACATCAGAGGCACAATGAGCTGCTCCTGAACCTGTCGTTTGTTGTGGCATGGTGGAGTCTGTTTGCCTTCTCTTGCTGGGTGTTGCAGTGTTGTATGGTGGTGGAGCTGAAGAATGAAATGGTGGGCTGCCGTCAAGGTCTGGATCCAGCCTCAAAGTTGCCAACTGTGGAAACAAAGAAGAAATCTGCGAGTCTGGTGTTCTTTGTGTGCATTTCATTTTCTTTGTTTCAAAATTTTACATGTAAAAGGGAGTTGTTTCTGCCTTGATTTATTATTTCGTTTTTCTGCCTCCCCTTTCCACATTTGAAAACAATTTTTTTTTGACCTTCCATATCTTCTAACTTTTTTACAGAAACCCTATCTTTCCTTCTCATTTTTTGTTCTTTTACTTTTAGGTTTTCTTCTAATATCGATATTTTTTTTTTAAACTGAGGGATCCCCTTTAGTAAACCCAAACTCAGCTGTCCAGACATTTAAATATTTTAAACTTTTATCCCCATGTTTCCGTCTCATAACATCCACAATTGGTCCCTCTAGAGGTCCCACCTCGATAGAGCTTCCATTCCCCATCCCAGATGGAGGTTATGCACAACTATTTACAATTACAGACGTCTCTGCAAACGTTTGCTTCGACCAGTTGCAAGCAAGGAAAAACTACCTCAAACTATTTATTTTAAGATTTAAGATATAATATTATATCCCAAATCTTAAGTAAGCAATTTAAGATCCTGATCACTTCGTTAACGGAGACAAGTGAGATGACGCAACACTTCGTTTAAGCCACAAGCGGAAAAGACTATTCACTTCGTTAACGGACAAGTGAGAAGACGCAATGCTTCGTTCAGGCCACAAGCGATCAAAGGCAGGCCGGTTATGGATTTATGAGAGCAGAAATATTATTTATGCAACTTCTCTGAAACTCCCGCATCACAGACCTCCAACAACACACAGCAACAGAAATTGGGTTTTCAAAAGGGCCCCATACCTCTTTTAATTTGGATTCTCAGCTACTGGTATGCCCTTGGTCTGTAAAGAGGAGCTTCCGTGGAAGTATGTTCCCAAATTAAACCAAATATTAAAGAGAAGGAAGAAAGGGAAAAATAAAAATAAAAAATAAAAACTTTTAAATATCAATATTTCAGTGCTCACCAGATAAATTTCGCCGAATTATGTTCATGGAAAATCCCAGCGGTGATGATCTGGGGCGTTTGCGGTCAGTCCTCCTGTGGAGGGGGCGTGGTGCATCAGCTGCGGGAGAGAGGTGTGGAGAGGGCGCGGGAGAGCAGCGCCAGGTGAGAGTGATTGCCACACTGGTTCCCAGGTGGTTAATCACTCTCACCTCCCGATATAGTGGCGTGCTGGACAGTGAAGCAGAGTGAAGCACGGCCACGGACACACGGGAAAAGACACACAGACAAGGACACACGGCAGACGACAGCATCACGCCTGTGATCGGCTGCCGTGTTTATGATTTATATGTATTAAAATAAAGCGTTTAAGTCATCAACAAGCTGTGGTTTCGTCTACTCTGTGCTGGAAGTACCCACGAGACAGTAAGACTGTCACATTTTGGCGCCCAATGTGGGGCAGCACAGAGGGAATGGCGGAGCCGCAGCAAGTGACGGCGCTGGCCCAGATGGTGGCGGAGGTCGCCGCGGTGAGGCGGGACCAGGCCGTGCTCACCAGGGAACAGCTCGCGACGCTACAGCAGCAGAGGGAGAGGCAGACGCAGCTGCTGGAGGCGATGTTGGTCCGGGAGGGGACAACGTCGCCGGGTCCCTCGCTCTCCGGCATGACCCTGCCCAGGATGACTGGGAACGATGATGCCCAGTCATACCTGGAAATGTACGAGGCAACGGCGTCGGCGTGCGGCTGGCCGGAGGCGGAGTGGGCCGTGCGGCTGCTCCCCCTGCTGTCTGGGGATGCCCAGACGGCGGCGCTCGGCCTGCCGGGGCCCTCCCGGGATCGGTACGGGGACATCAAGAGAGCCATCCTGGATCGGATGGGCTTCTCGGCGGTGGTCCGCCGCCAGTTTCGGGGAGCCATGCTGGGGCCCGCTGATCGGCCGTTCATCTTGGCACGGCAGCGACGCGATGGCTGCGACCGGGGGACTCCGCCGGCGAGGAACGGCTGATGGGGCAGATCGTGGCGGAGCAGTTCTTGGAGGGGCTCCCAGCGGCGACGGCGGACTGGGTGCGCGGCCACCACTCGGCGGACCTGGCCGCGGCCATCACCCTGGCGGAGGACCACCTAGCCGTCGTCTCCAGAGCCCGGGCGCAGGAGGGTCAGCCATCCGCTCCCGCCTGTCCCGTGCCGGCGCCCCGGAGAAGACCCACGCCCCCACCCCGCACTAACATCCCTTCTTCTTCTCCTTCTCTTCCGCCACAGGGTCCTGCCGCTAGGGGCGCTGCTCCTAGCCCACAGAAGGTCCCTCGGGCGGCAGGACAGGAGTGCTGGAGGTGCAGGCGGCCCGGACACTTCCGCCGTGAGTGTCCACTAAGGGAGGTCGGGCAGGTGATCCGGGTTGCCGGCCCTTTGGCGCCCTTCCCCGGTCCATTAAAGACAAAAGGAAGGAGACGGAGAAGAGGCCGGCGTCGCCGCCTCAACAGGAAAACTGCAGAGGGAGGGACGCGCACCTGTCCCGAGCTTCCATGTCCCCCGCCTCTCGTTCCCCGGCTGTCAAGAGACGTCATAGAGACAGGGAGGAAGAGAGGAGCAGAGACGTGGAGGAAGAGAGGCGCTCGAGGAGCAGAGACCTGGAGGAAGGGGGGCGCTCGAGGACCAGAAGTGACTCTTCCTCTAACCTGTCTCCTTTGCCTCCTAGACTGGAAGCCAGGAGGGCGAGGAGCAGAGACGCTGTCCAGGAGAGAGAGAGGAGACACGACTCCTCGTCCCCTTCACCCCCACTTGAAAAGGAGAGGGGGATGAGGGTAAAGCAGGCTCTCTGTGGGGAACCCCTTTCTCCGCACCCTTAACTTCTCTCTCCCTTTTGTCTCGCAGACTGATGCGTCGGGCGGAGTGTGTGTCTCCAGTGGTTGAAGCAAAGATCTTAAAATTTGCTATTACAGGCTCTTCCTGAGGTTTCTTCCACCTTTTTCCCTGTTAAAAGGTTTTTTGGTGGGCAAGTTTTTCCTCACTCGAATCGAGGGTCTAAGGACAGAGGGTGTCACTCCCTGTACAGATTGTAAAGCCCTCTGAGACAAATGTATTTTCTGATTTTGGGCTATATAAATAAAATTTGATTTATACCCGCTCAGGCTTGAGCTGTGTAATAAGCTACGCATTTGTCCATGTTGTTGACGTACCATTGATACATGATCAATCTTCGTTTAAAAGTTATGTTTGACCGGTCGAAAGTGGTCAAAAAACCGGTTGTTATTGCTTTTCAGTATGTAAAAGGTATGTGCTGGTTCTGATCCAACTTGAGCAATATCTCAATGCTGTCGATATGCGTTTTACAGAACCTATGATATTGTGGTTTGTCGTACATCCTTGTTATAATTCGGTTGTTTGCTCCAGCAGCATGAATGATCCTTAAAAGTTAATATTCAACAACTACATCTGCAGGGTCTGGTGCCGTATAAAATTCCTCCTTTTGATAGTATTATACTGAAGCTTGATGTAGTCCATACCGTTAACAGTCAAGCATTTATTAATCTTTGTTACTATTTGTTGCATAGTTGAGTAGAATCCAGGGGTTGCTGCTAGATAAGCCCTTGTCCTTGTCGAAGTTTGTCCATGTTTTAGGATATGGAATTTCTATTAGCCCCACTTTATAAGGCACATTACACTGTAAAGGCTGTGGTAGCTTAGTTCTAAAATTTTGCTATTGTGTTGTCTGGGTAAAATGATGCAGAATAATTGCTAGGCAATGTCACAAAAAAAAACCCTCGCCATCCATGTCATGATAATGCCTCAGTATGCTACTTGTTTCAAACTTGTTATGGCAGTTGAATGATTTGTCTCTTTAAAATCCACGAGTTAAATTTATCAGGCCATCCAATCCATTTGACTAGTATCTATCCCTGTCTGTCTAGCTAAGACCTTTTCTATTTTAAAAGCCAGATTTCTATCAATAATAATTGTTTGCAACTCTGGTTCATAAAAGGTCCCCATCTAATAATTATTTCATAAATACAGTGTAAACTGGAGGTCTTCGTGGTACTCATTCCGCCACAGTAAAGTATTCGTCTGTATAATTCTGTTCATAACCTTTTTTAAAAGAACCTCTCAATTTTGAAATTCTCACTGTATCGCCTGTTTTATAAGTTAACCAGATCCTTGTTATTTTTTTGGTACTGATTGTTGAAAACAAGGTGTTCGTTGTCTCGTTACCTCAGACGGGATCATTTTAATACTGCGATGATAACCGTTGTTGTAAGAGTCAACCAAGTCCTGCAGAACATCAACATAACGTTTAGAATTATTGGCTGTTAAATATCTCCACATCTTAGTTTTCAGAGTCCTGTTGAAACATTCTACAATGCACGCTTTTGTCTCATTGGATGTGGTAAAGTGCATAATTTTATAAATTGAATTCCTTGTTTAAGAATTCCTTTCCTTTGTCCGTCTGTAATTTCCGAGGTTCCCTGCCCTCATCTAGAATATCTTTAAAAGCTGCTGTAACACATTTACCACTTTGTTTTTTCAGACAACATGTCGATACATGTTAATAAGTAACGATAACAATCAGACATAATTTAAAAACATGAAAATTTCAAAAACTCAAAACAAGCGTGGGAATTTTTAGTAGTGATATCACAAATTAATCATGCATTATATTTTCAATATTCACATACTGTTTCCTGTTTAACACCTTAACATCCAGGAGGCCCAGGGAAGTGTGACACGCCCACACAGACAACACAAGGAGGGGGAGAACACAGGGAACCAACAACAGACACGACTGCTATCGTGACAGAATCAGCAGTGACCTCACCTAAAGACAGACAGAGAGGCAGACAACCAGACAGTTATTTTAAGTGTGTTAATTACAAAGCTTGTACAAATAAACTTGCACCGCGCTATTTGTACATCTATTTGTCTATTTTATTTTCACACACGTATATATATATATATATATATATATAAATAAAAGAAAGCAGACCTGCAGAAAGCAGGTCAAGTTACCGGGGTTGTAGAGCAGAGGGTGGTCGGGCAGGTACGGGATCACAGGTAGGAGTCAGCGTAGTAGCAGGCAGGAAAGGTGCTGGCTTAGCAGACGATCTGACAATGCGTGCTGGGAAACAGGGCTCTTTATACAGGGCATGGTAGCAGGAAATAAGGAGCAGCTGGCTAGTTAACGAGGGAGTGGCAGCAGAGACAGGTGAGAGTAATTAGTGCTCCTACCAGGCAGAGGGAGAGGGAGCTCACGACATTCCCAATGAATGAATGAAATTGTACACATTCATATTTAGGAGAGGAAGAAATGATCAGGCTGTGGTAATGTCAGAATCAATCAGCCAATCCTGGACAAGAACACAAAGCAGAGAGTTTAGCAATAATCTACTGCCCTCTACTGGATTGATTCACTCCTGATAGAACTCCCTAAAACCCAGATCATTTTCTTCAAGTGTGTGGAAGTCTACTCGAGAGATGAACAGCATTCTAAAATACAAAATAGTTACTTATTTGGTGTTTTGATGATGGTGGTTGTGAGCGCTGAGACCTGCTGACTGTGACAGCCATAGAATATGATTCACATCTTTATCACACTCATCAAAGCATTTAGTAAAGCCTTGGGCCCTGTGGAAAACAACATTGTCATCCCCCACAGCATAAAGATGATTCTAGAAAGTCTCCTCTCCTTTATAATTTAAGAATAAAATAGTGGAAATCTATTTTATTCTTAAATTATATATCATAATACTAATTATGATATTGCAAACATGCAAAATGTGGACAGGAAGCATGCAATTCAACAAATGAAGAATAATGCTTCCAATAATAAATGAATGATGAAAAAACTTAAACTCAAAACACAAGTAACCTAACTAATTACAGTAAAATACCAGCTTCTAGCACTTGTCTCAGTTTTCCCTATAATCTTTCTAGGAAACTTTAAAGAAATCATTAGGGAAATGCTTGGAGAACTGAGGAATTAGCTTGTCCTCCATTTACTTTTAAATACTTTTACGAGTGTATCTCAAGGAGATTAAATCGAACGCAACTGGACTTGGTTGGACTAGTCAAGCGAGCATGAACTGATGAAGCCTCTTGGATGAGAGGTGAAACGTCAAAGACAAATAAACAAGTCCAGTTGCGTTCGATTTAATCTCCTTGAGATAACTATGACCTGGATGAATGAGAATATTCACAGGCTTACTTTTACGAGTGGAGTAGAAAAAGTGCTTACATTTCCCCAGAGAATCACAACAAAGATATTGTGATGGCTCACTGGTAGTGGACCCAAAAATGCAGAGGAGCGGAGTTTTGCCAAAATAAGCAGCCGTTTATTAGAGCACAGGGAAAGGGGCGGGCAGGGGGGTGCCACGGGCCCCAGGTAGGCAGCTGGGGCAGGGGAGTTCACGGGGGGAAGCTTGAGCCGGGGACGAGGTAGGGAGAGGCCGTCGAGGGGTTTAGGCTGGGGCGGACAGGTGCAGAAGCCTGGTGGTGAGGAGGACGAAGAGCTGGAGTCTGGAGACAGAAATAGAAGTCAATACTCAGTTAAATCACAATTTTCAAAGTCTAAAGAGAAGCCTAGTTGCTCTACCACGATGCGGTGACAATCTGGCGCCGAGTGGTGGAAAAGCCAGTGCTGATATACTGCAGAGGGGATGAGCTGATGGATGGCAGGTGTGGAAGCTGAGAGAGTTGAGCTGATGGCAGGCAGGTGTGGAGGAATCCAGGAGCTGAGAGTGAGTGACAAGGTGGCCACGCCCACGCCAGCACACAGACAAACAAACACGGGGAGAGACAGGGAAACACAAGGGAGAAGGGGGGAGACAAAAGAGGGAGGCACAGCCACAGCTGTGACAGTACCCCCCCCTCAACGGGCGCCTCCAGGCGACCCGCCGGGCTTGGTAGGGTGGTCCCGATGAAAGTCCCGGACCAGGGACTGATCCAAGATAGCCCGCCGAGGAACCCAGCAACGCTCTTCGGGCCCATAGCCCTCCCAGTCAACTAAATACTGGAAGCCGCGGCCTCGACGGCGGACATCCAACAACCGCTGGACAGTGTAGGCTGGAAGGTCATCAATGATGCGGGGGGGCGGCGGGGCCACAGTTGGAGGAGACAGAGGGCAAGTGGAGACAGGCTTCAACGTATACGGGCCAACATAACGGGGTGTGAGCTTCTTGGAGGAGGTTTGCAAAGGGGGATCTCTGGAAGAAAGCCAAACTTCCTGACCTGGTTTGTAGACAGGGGCTGGTGTTCTATGGCGGTCAGCAATACGGAGCAAGGCAGCACGAGCATCCCTCCGGACCCTACGGCAACGGCAAAGGTGGGCTAGAACTAAAGGGACTGAGGTGTCATTCTCTGTGGCTGGAAAAGGAGGTGATTGGAGAGTAGCTTTGGCACGGGCACACACAGTACAGGCAGAGACAAAGGCACGAGTGTCAGAGTCCATTGAAGGCCACCAGAAGTGCCGTTTAAGGAGGGAGAGGGTACGGGCAGTCCCAGGGTGACCGGCAATTGGGGAAGTGTGCCCCCACTGGAGGACCTGGGAGCGGGCTGAGTCAGGCACAAAGAGACGGTTGGGGGGCCCATTACCAGGGTCTGGCTGTGCTTGTTGGGCATCCCTGACGATGGACTCAATATCCCACGTAACTGCTGCCACCACACAGGAAGCAGGAAGGGTGGTGTCTGGGGTGGAGGGTGCCTCCTCAGAGGAAAACTGGCGGGAGAGGGTACGCCGTTTGCTGAAAACCTCACCCAAATCATGATAGACAGCTGGGACTGCTGACAGATCTGGGGGTTCCAGGGTAGGAGGGGAAACAGTGGCCTCAGCTGGCGCAAGGGAGGACTGCAAGCAGGTTGAATGGCAAAAGGGGCTCCAGCTTACCAATTTACCAGCTGACCAGTCGATATGGGGATTGTGTTTACGGAGCCAGGGGTGGCCTAAGACGATGGGAGCACTAGGGGAGGATATTAGATGGAAACGGATACACTCACGATGATTACCAGGCAAGATGAGGGGTACGGGTTTGGTGCGGTGTGTCACATGGGCAAGGAGGTGGCCGTTGAGAGCGTTAGCCTTCAGGGGAACATCCAGGGGCTCACTGGTGATGCCCATCTGAGCAGCCAGAGTTGTATCCATGAAACTTTCGTCTGCACCGGAGTCGAGCAAGGCGAGTAGGGGCAGAGACAATTGGTTCCAACACAATGTGGCATCGAGCTGCATTCCGGGTCGGGGGCTTGGAGGGGAAGGAGTTTGGCGCGACAGAACCCCCACTGCTACTGAACGAGCCTCTCCTTTTGGCCGATGGGGACAAGAGGCAAGGAAGTGCCCCGTCTGGCCGCAGTAGAGGCAGAGTCTAGCTTGCATCCGTCGCTGGCGTTCCTCAGGTGTCAGACGAGCCCGTCCAACCTGCATGGGCTCCTCCACTGAGCCAGATGGGGGTCCACGAGTGCTGACTGGGGAGCTGAAGTGGGACTGAAATTGGGGTGGTGGGGGGGGGACTGGCTGTGGGTTGGGGCCTGCCGGTCCTTTCTCTATTCCTCTCCCTCTGTCGGTTATCAATCTTGATGGCCAGTGATATTAACTCATCTAATGAATCGGGTTCGTCGCGAGTTGCTAGTTCATCCTTAATATCGCCCGAAAGCCCCTTAACAAAAACAGCTCGTAGCGCCCTGCTGTCCCACCCACTCTCTGCAGCTAGGATGCGGAAGTCAATAGAATAATTAGCAACAGACGCGGAACCCTGACGTAGGGACAATAGACGTTTCTCAGCCTCCCGACCCTGAATAGGATGATCAAAAACTCTGCGAAGCTCAGCTATAAAGGAATCATATGACCCCAGGACACTAGAACCTCCCTCCCATAATGCAGTAGCCCACTGACCTGCTCTTCCTCTAAGTAAATTAACAATATATGCAATACGTGAGCGATCTGACGGGTAGCTTGATGGTTGCTGATCAAAAACTAGAGAGCACTGTAAAAGAAAACGGCCACAGGAACCCAAATCGCCCGAATAATGCTCCGGAGGTGGAACAAAAGGTTCCTTGGCTGCAGGGGGGAGGGGTGTTTGAGTCAGAGGGGAAGTATGGCTACTCACTGCTGCGGGGATTTCATCTGGGGGAGTCCGGGTGGACAGTTGAGATGCAATTTGAGCCACACTGGCACTTAAGTCCTGCAACGAGCTCATGACATTGGAAAGTAGTCGGTCATGCCTTCCAAGCAATCTCCCTTGGGTGGTGAGGGCTTCACGAAGAGAATCTCCATCTGCTGGGTACATGGTATGGCCAGATTGTACTGTGATGGCTCGCTGGTAGTGGACCCAAAAATGCAGAGGAGCGGAGTTTTGCCAAATAAGCAGCCGTTTATTAGAGCACAGGGAAAGGGGGGGGCAGGGGGGGGCCACGGGCCCCAGGTAGGCAGCTGGGGCAGGGGAGTTCACGGGGGGAAGCTTGAGCCGGGGACGAGGTAGGGAGAGGCCGTCAAGGGGTTTAGGCTGGGGCGGACAGGTGCAGAAGCCTGGTGGTGAGGAGGACGAAGAGCTGGAGTCTGGAGACAGAAATAGAAGTCAATACTCAGTTAAATCACAATTTTCAAAGTCTAAAGAGAAGCCTAGTTGCTCTACCACGATGCGGTGACAATCTGGCGCCGAGTGGTGGAAAAGCCAGTGCTGATATACTGCAGAGGGGATGAGCTGATGGATGGCAGGTGTGGAAGCTGAGAGAGTTGAGCTGATGGCAGGCAGGTGTGGAGGAATCCAGGAGCTGAGAGTGAGTGACAAGGTGGCCACGCCCACGCCAGCACACAGACAAACAAACACGGGGAGAGACAGGGAAACACAAGGGAGAAGGGGGGAGACAAAAGAGGGAGGCACAGCCACAGCTGTGACAGATATTTGCATACGGTTTTTAACTAGTTATAGGGAAGTTGCAAGCATGTGAAAAGAGTGTATGAAAAAGCCCTCAACAGCATAAATGAGCCACCAGGTGCCCTCACGTAGGGATCAAACATTGAGGCCAGACACAAAGAGATCACTCTTTCAAATCAAATCAAATTTTATTTATATAGCCTAAAATCACAAAATACATTTGTCTCAGAGGGCTTTACAATCTGTACAGGGAGTGACACCCTCTGTCCTTAGATTCGGGTAAGGAAAAACCAAAAAACCTTTTAACAGGGAAAAGGGTGGAAGAAAAGTCAGGAAGAGCCACAGAGGAGGGATCCCTCTCCCAGGACGGACAGACGTGCAATGGATGTCACATGTACAGAAGAAATCAACACACACATATTGTACACTCACAATTAATTATAATGAATTACAATGGTAAGAATAGGTTACAATGAATGATGAATTATTACAGTAACAGTGGAACGTGTGATAGAGACACAGATGCACAGCAGCAAATCATTAACTAACTATAATCTGTAATGGGGATATGGTAACAATGATGATGGTGACAACACATGCAGCAGAGGCCACGCAGGACCACAGCAGCAGGCACAGTCCAAAAGAAACCGCTGGACGAGAGAGCACAGAAACTCCGGGGAAGAAGTTTAGTTAGTAACATGATAGCTAGATAGATAGATAGATAGATAGATAGATAGATAGATAGATAGATAGATAGATAGATAGATAGATAGATAGATAGATAGATCATCAACAGATGAAGCACACCTGCCATTCCTAATCTCACCTGCCTTCCATCAACTCATCACTCCAACTACATATAAACCCTGGCCTTCCTTCCACTCTTTGTCAGATCGTTTGTTCAGCCTCCGTGGTAGTTCACGTTCGGATCATCCTAAACTACTTGTTCATTGTGCTCCTTGTTGATTGCCTGACCTCTAACCACCGATCTCTTGTGCTCAGGCCACCACCATCTTCACCTCCTGCCACCTGCTTGCCTGCTCGCCATCCACCATCTTCAGACCGTCCAGACTCCATGCCTCCTCCATCCATTTCCACCACTGCTTCACCTCAGCCATTCCCTCCACCTCTTATCGGACCCTCTCCTTCCCCTCTTCTCCCACATCACAATAAATCCCCTTCTCTCACTAACCGTTGTCCGAGCCTGCATTTTGGGTCAACCTGTGCAACCATGACAAATGGTGTCAAATGCGGCACTAAGATCTAATAGGACAAGTACAGATGCCATTAGGAGGTCGTTTGTATGTTTGACTAGTGCGGTCTCTGTGCTATGATTTACTCTAAATCCTGACTGAAACTCCTCAAATAAGCTGTTTGTATTGAGAAAATCACATAGCTGAGTGGCTACAGCTTTCTCAAGTATCTAAGTCTCTATTAACAAGCTGATCTATGTGTGAGGGGCTACAGGAAGCTGCTAAGTCCTCTGTAACATTAAGACATGGCATTGAATTTTATACTATAGTAATCTTTTCTTTAATTTGGCTACAGCACTGTCAGATAAACATCAAAGGTAATTAAAAAATGGTCAGATAGAATAGGATTATGTGGAAAGACTATTAGATGATCAATTTCAATGCCATATGAGAGTACAAGGTCAAGAGTGTGGTTCAGACAATGAGTCATTTTATTTATTTACAGACAGAAGCCAATTGAGTCTAACAAAGATATAAATGCAGTACTAAGACTATCACTGTGGTTGTCAACATGAATAAACCTACTAGTAGAACAACTACATCTTACTAGTGAAGCAAAACTAGGCACTAGTTGGCATCTGTGCGCTACTAGTACTACTAGTGACACAATAAAATTCTACTAGTTAACATCTACTGCCTCACTAGTAGTACTAGTAGTGTGCAGATGTCAACTAGTGCACAGTTTTGCATTACTAGTAAGACATAGTTGTCCTACTAGTATGCCAAAGTTGTCCTACTAGTGTGCAGAAATGTCTTACATGTTACAGAAATGTCTTACTAGTTGAATGAAGTGACACACTAGTAGTGTGTAATTGCGCACTAGTAGCGCGCTAGTTGCGCACTAGTAGTGTATTGTGTCATACTAGTACAACCAAACTCCTTCCAAGTTAGGTCCGGAGGCTCACTAGTGAGACAAACTTTGTTCTACTAGTTATACTAGTAAGAAAATAATATCTGTCATTAGCAACACTAGTGAGCATTTTTGATGTCACTAGCACTACTAGTAAGGTGCAAAAGTCTCACTAGTGCTACTAGTGGATATCTTGCCACTTACTAGTGCTACTAATTCACATATTGGCCCTTACTAGTACTACTAGTAGACATGTTGTCATCTACTAGTAGTACTAGTAGGGTCAAAAACATCTTACTAGTGCTACTAGTGGACATTTTGGCTCTAACTAGTACTACTAGTAGGCATTCTTGCTGTTACTAGTAGTACTAGTAATGTGACAAATGCTGTACTAGTACTACTAGTGGACAGTTTGGTACATACTAGTAGTAACATAATAGTCTCACTAGTGTTACTAGTGGACATTCTACCCATTACTTGTGTACATGTAAGTTGCATGCAGTCCACTAGTAGTACTAGTGGACTGCATGCAAATGAAGAAGGTTGGACATGGATTTTGATTGGTGAATATTCAAATTGTGTGCTTGAGGCCTTAAAGGGGCAGCTCTGAATACCAGAGTGTTTCGCAGCAGTCATTTTGGAAGATGTGTCAACTTATTTTGTATTATTATAAAATGAAAATTAACTAAAATCATTTCTAATATTAAAATGATTATTAATTAGGTTATTTATTTTTTCTTTTGTATTTTTTGTTTATTCATGTTTATTACATATTGTGTCAGGTTTAAACAACCTAAAATATCAAACTCACAGACACAAAGAGGAGAGGAGACAACAGAGTTAAGTTTTACTTGCAAGGAGAGCAACAGGAGACATGCACAGTCTGCAGAATCTCCTATCTACTCTGACTCCGTCTCCTGCCCTCTTGCTTTTTATTTAGGATGTCCCTAATACATGTTGCTTCTAAAGGGGAGGGGCATAGGTCAGGCATAGGTCAGTAACAATGTAATGGTTTTATTGCTTTGCTTCAGGCAGGCACAATTTCCTTGACCAATAAACAACGTCTGTTTTCTTCTACACTTAACTCTTTTGTTTTACTTTCCAATATGGTATGGTGATTAACTCTACAACTCATTAACTCTACAAAAGGAGCCAGTCCCATCAGTCAGATGGTGATGGGAAGTTCACACCATCCAACCAGCAGCTGCAAACTCCAATGTCCATCTGGAAGAGAACTTAGTGTAGAACGAAACACAAACTTACAGATCATAGTATGGAGTACAAAGAATAAAAGAGTGGTGATGTATAAAGAATGCAAAAGAGTAAATATGGGATAACTTATATACATTATTCTAACATATTGTACTACTTACAAATCAATATCAATTGTATCTCCATTTGTAGAAATTCAAATATTCTAAAATAATCTAGAGAAAGATAGACAGATAGATAGATATTTAGGGTTTTTTTTAGGGCTATGATATGCCCAGAATTATTATTTTAATAGTTTTTGTCATTACTTTGCTTCCCCTAGTAGTATTAGTGGACCTTTGATATCTGATATCCTTGATATCCAGGATATCCTTGATATCCGTGATATCCTTGATATCCGTGATATCCGGGATGTCCGTGATATCACTATCTACATCGCTTTGTAAGGTAAAGCGTGTGAGCGCCTTCATGGTGCGTTCATGTGCACCTCGTAAACTCTAAGCTATATCGAAGTTGCTTTCTATTCTTACTGTAATTAATGTATATCATTTGTTCAAATACATACATTTGTCATTACATTGTTGTTGTTTTACTACAATCTTTTTAATTGTTTTATTGTGTGTGTGTGTGTGTGTGTGAGAGAGAGAGAGAGAGAGAGAGAGAGTGAAAGAGACAGAGAGAGAGACCATATTACTTATAGGACATCCAGCCAACCCTGCAGCAGCCCAAATAAACTGGTCATCCCCCAACTAGTTTGATGATTTTTTTTGTTTACCTGCATGTTATCAGTCAGTTGTTGTTGTTGTTGTTGCAGTGAGCAGCATAAAAAGTAAGGAACCTAACTCAAAACTGTCCAGTTAAGATTTTATTATCAATAATAATAATCTATCTTAATTTAATGAGCTGGAGAAGAGCTCTTCCCTTCCTCAAGCCCATTTCCTTTGTTATCTACAAGTCAGACATTTTGATAAAGAAAATGAAAACAACTATGTAAAACCTGACACAGAGCACTCCTTTTTTGCTATAATGAAACAAATCCGGGATCTAAACACCGGAGGGGTATTGCACAAAACCAAGATAAGGGATTAAGCCGGGATATGTTGTTATCCTGGCTGAATTTAGCCTCAAGTCGGTTGCATGAAAGCAGCTTAAACTTAGCCCGGCCAAGTTACTATGGTAATTTATTCTCTGCAGCTAGCCTGCTCCAGACCAGGCTAACAGCCAGGCTAAGATTAATCCTAGTGATTCACCTGTATTTCCACTGTCAATCCTGTGAGGAATTGATGTGTTTTACAGCATGTCCATGCTCTTTCTAAGTATGTTGCATCATTTTAATGATCCTGTATTAAAATATTACATATATAGTAATTTTTCATTTAATTTAAATCTGTTTGTAATTGCAACAGTCTTTTTATATTGATTCAAGTTGTAGTATTATTACTCAGGCCAAGTGTTATATTGCTATGCTAATGAAGACTGCTTGTTGCAAATAATTGCAAATAGTCAGAGGTTTTAGAAATATATGTTTTATTGCAGTAATTGAGATTACAAAACACAGCTAAGGAAGTTTCAAAGGTGTTTTCAATGAAATCTGTGACGAGGGCAATGCAGTATATATAGGTCCAACTCCCATTCACTTGTTCCCTCTTCATAATGGCTTGCCCTTTTTTGGAGGATGTGCTGGACGACGAAGCCCGGATCCTCAGAAGAGCATTCAGACATGAACGAGTCTTCCAGGACAGGTCAGATCCACTGGCCTTTGGAGATGACTATCTCATTGAGAGATACAGATTTTCAGGAGATGGACTAAGATATTTATCTAGGCTGCTGGCTCCAAAAATACAGCACCAGACAGCACAAAGCCATGCTCTCACTGTACCAAAGATGATCTGCGTCACACCGAGATGGCTTGCGAGTGGGAGTTTCCTTTATTCTGTTGGGGATGCAGAGAACCTCAATAAAGGAACCATTTGCCGGACAATCAGACGTGTTTGTCTTGCGCTGAAATCATTCAGCAGTATCTTAATCAACTTCCCTGGCCACAAAAGACCCCTCTACATCAAGGAGGAGTTTTACAAGATTGCAGGTAACCCCAATTTTGATGTGCAACCATTAGTTTCTAAGTTGATCCGCCACAGTTGGATACTCACTATTTTTTGTTACAGCTTTCCCTAACATCATTGGGGCAGTGGATTGCACACACATAAGAATTAGACGCCCCTCAGGTGAACATGAAGGAGATTACATTAACAGGAAATCCTTTCACAGCAGGTGTCACTCCCTGTACAGATTGTAAAGCCCTCTGAGACAAATGTATTTTGTGATTTTGGGCTATATAAATAAAATTTGATTTGATTTGATTATCAGGTTAATTCTCTGGTGTGCTGCTGGGAGACAAAGGATACGCCTGTGAGTCATTCCTCTTGACTCCCCTTGCGGACCCTGAAACTCCACCACAGCAGGCCTACAACCATGTGCACACCAAGACAAGGGCTCGAATTGAGATGACCTTCGGCCTTCTGAAATCTCGATTTCAGTGCCTGCACCACCTGAGGGTTTCCCCTGACAGGGCCTGTGATGTTATTGCTGCATGCGTAGTGCTGCATAACATTGCAGGCCCCCCCGAGTGGCTGGTGATGTTGACTGGGAAAATGTTCCCATCTTCCCAGACAACATTAATGGCAGACTTGTCAGGGAGCAATATATTGCAAATTTTTTCACTTGATTTTTGCACTTTTTTGCAAGATTTTTTCCTGTGTGAGCACTTGTGGTTCTTTGAAATTCTTTTACATTCATAGAGACAGGACAGACACCAATGTTCTAGTTTTTTTATTTAAAAAAAGGTATTTAGCAGTCATTTGTCTTGGTTGCTTGGATTCTAGAAGAGAGAGCAAAAGCAACACAGATAAGTCTAGGGTTCTGGCTAAAATTCAGGCTAACACAATGAATGAGCTAAGAGCAGCAGTTGGCAGAAGCCGGATGTATATTATTCCCCAGACCAGCATCACACTGCCATTGGAGGTGAGTCCACTGTAATTCATTATAATTCATTGTGAGTATACAATATGTGTGTGTTGATTTGTTCTGTACATGTGACATCATTGCACGTCTGTCCGTCCTGGGAGAGGGATCCCTCCTCTGTGGCTCTTCCTGAGGTTTCTTCCACCTTTTTCCCTGTTAAAAGGTTTTTTGGTGGGCAAGTTTTTCCTCACTCGAATCGAGGGTCTAAGGACAGAGGGTGTCACTCCCTGTTCAGATTGTAAAGCCCTCTGAGACAAATGTATTTTGTGATTTTGGGCTATATAAATAAAATTTGATTTGATTTTTGTTGTTACAACACTCCTTTTGAATATTACCACATGTATAACAGTTACAGTTCAGGCAGTTTGTTTTTTAATCCAGATGTCAGAAGCTGAGAGGACTTGTGACCTCCCAGAAACATCTACTTCAGATGGATGTGAGGCAGTTCCACAGTCTCCACCGGCTTCATCATCCACATCACTGATGAGCACACCCATTGCCTCATCAATAGCCATCAGCGCTGCACCCTCACCCATTTTTTCAGGTCCATCACAGTCAGGTGCATCATCATCCTGCACAGTTCTGCTCTCACCTGCTGTCCCCCAGTGCACACCTACACCCAACAGTCATGCAAGTCCCCAGTCTTCTCATCTCTCTACTACTTCCCTCTCTTCAGTGATGGACACTTATGTAACATCACCAGTGATAGACTTGAAC
The DNA here is from genome assembly GCA_036937835.1 of Pampus argenteus. Classification (NCBI taxonomy): domain Eukaryota; kingdom Metazoa; phylum Chordata; class Actinopteri; order Scombriformes; family Stromateidae; genus Pampus; species Pampus argenteus. The sequence continues at coordinate 2,478,684 of CM072870.1, forward strand.
CCATCACTCGTAAGTTATAAAACAATAACACGTTTTAGTATGTACTTTTGATCATTCAGACTGAAGTGAAGAGTAAAAAAATGTGGAGTAATCTTTATTACAAAGTCATCCTTTCAAGTCAGTTTAAAAGCTAAGCTCAGTAAAAGACAGCTGGATTTAAATGGTATCTCTTGTCAATCAACAGGAGACAAGTTTGGAGTCTGCACAGTGGCTGAATGCAGGCACCCCAGAGGTAAAGTTTAGCATAACATTATGTTGTGTGTTTTTGTAATGCAGTATTGAGTATGTTTTGTAAATACTGGTATATTTACACATTATCATCTCATGCAACATTTGTACTTTTAAGGTCTTCTACAGAAGGTCACGTTTGGAACCACTTAACAGGTATTTAGGGGGTTTACAAACTGCAGGAATTTGTGACACCACTTTTTACACCCATGAACAGCCTCAATACCTAACTATTACATCGACTTTACACTGAATATCAGAATACATCAGTAGATTAATCCCAGTACAGTAGCCTACTAGTGTTATGCAAAAAAAGTTTGATTTCAAAATAGTTTGACATGTTATGTGTAAAACTGTAAATCTGTTTTTTTGAGTTCCTGACAATGACTTTATCATTGATGATTCTGAAGATGGGGAGGAGGACGACATCTTTGACGTTTCTTTAGAAAATGGGGTTCCATTGGTAGGTTTTCATTTTTGCTTCAGTGAACACTGAGACTAACACTGGGAAAATATTTTTGTCAAGAGTTGTTCATGACTATGCATTTTGCATACTCTAAATGAAATTAATTGGATATTGGATATTTAATGGTGTTCTTTATACATGTTGTATCCTTTAGGAAGAAGTGGATCTTTGCACAATTCGAAGGACTTTTAAAGAGGAACACATTTCTGACGACCAGATATCCATCATTTGCATTAGCGAGAGTTTTTCAGGTCTGAATACTGCAAGTAATTTATGAAATTTCTATTCATATGAAATGAAAAAAACAACTGTTTTTTTTTCTGGTGAACAGCACAGTAATACAAATTTTCTTTTCTGTTGATTTGTTCTAGACTCTTGATGATAGAACTACAGACCTCTCTTGGCATCTTTGAGGGAAAGGCTGGCCAGGTCTTTTTTACTTATGACCAGGCAGCATTAGAGCAGTGAAAGTACTTCAAAGGTGGCAACCTTATTGCGTGGTCAACTGCGCATGGAGGTCCATGTATCAGAGCCCTGGATCCCAGCCTCTTCCAGCTGATGTGTGGCCAGGAGCCACAACTGGAGCAGTTTGACTTGCATGTGCTGCCTGACCCTGATGTGCAAAGCAAACTCAAACAAGTACTTAATAATCATGTTAATATTTATTGGGATTTTGAACAATTTATTACTTCTGGTCAAAGTTGACAAAAGCATGAAATAGCATTTAACTTATAAGGATTCAAGGATTCAAGGATTTTTATTTGTCATTACAACACATGTAAACATGGGATGCAACGAAATTGGTTTCCCCTGGTCCTGGAGCAGCCCAATTATCCAAATATAAAATAAAATAAAAAAAATGAAATAAAATATATATATACATATGTATATATAGAACATATAATATAAAAGTAAAGGCAAATTTACATTTAAGAAAAAGTATATACAATGAATAGAAAAACAACAACAGTAACAGTATAACACCCTGGTGATGTGCGTGCGTGAGTGTCCAGGTTGTGCAAACAACTGCAATGTGCAAAGAAAAGTGATTACAGTGCAAAGTATTTTTGTGTTATTGTCTGTGCATCTGTGGTGGTGGGGTCCAGATGGGGGATGGGGGGAGGGGGTGGAGGTGGGGTTGGGGATGGGGGGCAGGGGCTACAGGGGTCCTCCAGAGTTCAACAGTCTCACAGCTTCTGGGAAGAAGCTGTTCCTCAGTCTGGTGGTCCTGCTCTTAATGCTCCGCAGCCTCCTGCCCGAGGGGAGAGGGGCAAACAGAGCATGTGCGGGGTGAGTGGGGTCCTTTATGATGCAGGAGGCCCTTTTCCTGCACCTGGAGGTGTAAGTGTCCGTGGTGGTGGGTAGGCTGCATCCCACAGTCCTCTGTGCAGCTTTGACCACCCTCTGCAGAGCCTTCTTCTCTGCTGCAGAGCAGCTGCCGTGCCACACGGTGATGCAGGTGCACATGACGCTTTCCACCACACATCTGTAGAAGGAGGTCAGGACAGAGCTCCCCAGTCCAGCACGCCGCAGCTTCCTGAGGAAGTAGAGGCGCTGGTGTGCCTTCCAAACCAGATAGGAAGTGTTGGTGCTCCAGGTGAGGTCGTTTGCAATGTTCACGCCCAGGTACCTGAAGCTGGAGACCACTTCACCGCTGTCCCCCCGATGTGCAGGGGAGGGGGGAGATGTCTGCCCCTTCTGAAGTCCACACGGTGATGCAGGTGCACATGACGCTTTCCACCACACATCTGTAGAAGGAGGTCAGGACTGAGCTCCCCAGTCCAGCACGCCGCAGCTTCCTGAGGAAGTAGAGGCGCTGGTGTGCCTTCCAAACCAGATAGGAAGTGTTGGTGCTCCAGGTGAGGTCGTTTGCAATGTTCACGCCCAGGTACCTGAAGCTGGAGACCACTTCCACCGCTGTCCCCCCGATGTGCAGGGGAGGGGGGAGATGTCTGCCCCTTCTGAAGTCCACAATCATCTCCTTGGTCTTCTTCACGTTGATGCAGAGGTTGTTTTCTCTGCACCAACCCTCCAGGTGTTCCACTTCCTGCCTGTAGCCCGACTCATCGCTGTTAGCGATTTGTCCAACCACAGCTGTGTCATCTGCGAACTTCACGATCAGACAGCTCGGATGTCTCGCTGAGCAGTCGTGTGTGAGCAGAGTGAACAGAAGGGGGCTCAGCACACAACCCTGGGGGGAGCCTGTGCTGAGGGTGATGGTGGAGGAGGAGATGTCGTGGATCTTCACAGACTGCGGCCTTTTCGAAAGGAAGTCCAACACCCAGTTGCAGAGTGTAGAGCTCAGACCAGGGTCTGCGGTCTGATGGTGTTGAACGCAGACGTGAAGTCCACAAAGAGCAGGCGAACATAAGAGTCATTCTTCTCTAAGTGGGTGAGGGCTGTGTGGACCACAGAAGAAATGGCATCCTCTGTGGATCGATTCTTCCTATATGCGTACTGGTGTGGGTCCACAGTGACGTCGATGCAGTCTTTGATGTGGGCCATAATAAACCATAACAGAGCAAGCTCCATTGTTCTCACTCAGATCCAGCAGTGCAAGACTGCAGAGGACCTGACTGCACTCCAGCAAGACCTGGGTGACTAGATTGCAGAGTGTGGCATCCCAGGCATATTTAATGCTACAGTGGAAGACATGCCGAAAATCTATGCATACGTAGTGAAGCACTACATCTTTCTCAGGTAAACACATGAAATAAGCTTTACAGTTTTAACTACTACAAAACACTGTCAATATGAAAACCTTGTTACTTTCTACGTTAAGATATTAGCTTGTAAATATGGAAAAAAAAAATAATCTGTATCTACAGATTTGACATACAAACAAAGTTTGGAATCACTGAGAAATATTTATATATTTGTTTGTATTGGTTAGAGATGTATACTTTTATTCTCCAAGGTAGCATCAAATTGATCATAAATAATAATGAAAATGTTACAAATTACCAGGAAAAAAAGAGAAGCTTCCAGCTTAGGATCAGTTTGTCTAACTAGAGACAGATGTACTTCTGGGCTGGGTTTGCTCTTCTTTCTTTCCTGCTCATGGATGCTGCAGTTGGCAAGCTCTTGTGAATTCATAATTAAGAAACTGTCACTGCATAAAGTAAGACATCAATATAATTTTTGAGCATCCAATTATTCAGCCCCCCAAATATTACATTTATAAAATATCTTCAAACTTCTGCACAGTAATGCACATGTTTGTTGGTCTATAGAACAGCCAAGCCATGACACACCAGTTCACAGATGGAATGAATGCATATGGGAAGCTGTGGGTCAAAGTCAAAGTCAAAGTCAACTTTATTGTCAATGCTGCTATGTGTACAGGACATACAGAGCATCGAAATTCCGTTACTCTCTTTTCCAAAAAACAGCGTGGACACGCGTATGGTACAAAAAAAGAAAAGTATGCATAAAAAGAAAAAAAGAATATACATATAGAATAAAAATATACAAATCTAAGAATATATACAAGCAAAAGACATCTGTGAGGTAATATGGTACAGTGTAAACAAGAGTTATTTGTATAAATATAAATATAAGTGTGTAATTGGCAGTATGGACAGGATTTACAGTTATTTACAGAGACTGTACACAGTGCAAATGGTGTGCAAATAAATTTTAAGTCTTTAAAGTGGCAGGTGCCATTGTTATTGTGGGGGGGGGGGTCAGCAGTGACCAGAGTTTGTGGGGGCAGAGGGTGGAGGAGGGAGGGGGGGCAGTGCTGGGAGAGAGTTCAGCATCCTGATGGCCTAGTGCGTGAAGCTGTCTCTAAGTCGACTGGATCTTGCCCGGAGGCTTCTCATTCTCCTCCCCGAAGGCAGGAGGCTGAAGAGTTGGTGATTGGGGTGGGTGGGATCGCCCACAATGCTGAGTGCTTTGCGGGCCAGGCGCGTGCTGTAAATGGGGACAGAGAGGGGCCACTGCGTGCGTACGCGCCGCCATCTTGAGCAATGTGGGACCTGGTCATGGACAACTGGATTGCCTTCCTGCCTTTGTTCACCAACATGCAGGAACCTCTGTCAAAGGCAGCTTTCAAGGCCATCTTCAGTTACAACTACAGCATAAGAGGATCCAACCATCGTGAGGCAGAGGAGGACACCATCTTCAGCTGGGAGATGGTTCTTAACATGATTGAAGGTACATTTCATTCCTTGTTGGAGCTTTAATTATTAGAGCAACAGCATGTTCATTAATGGTTTGTTGATTGACAGAACATAGAAATGTTGAGATTTGAAGATCTTCTGATTTTTGTCACTGGAGCAGCAGTCCCTGCCCTCGGCTTTCCCAGGAAGCCCTGCATTGAATTCTATATTCAGGAAGCTGGCCAGCATCGTTTGCCCTACGCATCTACCTGTGCAATGTGCCTTTACCTCCCGAGAGGTATCACAGAGGAGGACAAACTGCACAAGATGCTTTTCCAGGCCACAAGAGACTCGTTGGGATTTGGAAAGGTTTAGTTCACAACATTAGGAATGCAACAATCATAGATAATGATGGTATGAATGAGGTTGCCTACAAAAATGTTGGGAAACTGATTGAATTTGTTCATTAATTGCAGCCCTTGCTGCATCCATAGTCTGAAGGTTTGAGTGGTTGTATTATGTTGTTAGAACAAAGTTTTGAATTTCTCTTGTACAGACAATATACCTTTCCTTTAGGTCTGCTGCTCCATCCATTGCATTTTGCAGCATCCGCTGCTGTTCAGAGGTCAGGTTATTGGGTGGTTGTGACACACTCACTCTTCGTTCAAGGTCCTCATTGTTTGCTTCTAACTGGGTGAGCTGTATGCCATGTCTTGCCAAGGCAGCTTCCAGACTTTCTTCACTGTACGGGTCATCTCCAAAGACATTGTTGAGAGCCGCTGACTCCTGCTCACTGTTGGACAGCATTCCCTCCATCCACATTTGTGTAGGTGTATGGTTGTTCGCAGATCTGATTGTTGGTGGTTGTTGTAGTTGTTCCAAGCATTCTGAATAAATTGAGTCGTCTCTGGATCTCAGGGTCGGGCCTGGTTAGTACTTGGATGGGAGACCGCCTGGGAATACCAGGTGCTGTACCCCCTTCCCATGGGCCCACCACCCATGCTGCCCCTGCGACCCGACCACGGATAAGCGGAAGAAAACAAAACGAAACGAAACGTCTCTGGATCTCTGGTTTAAAAACTACTTGTAGTGCCATTTTGTGAGTGTTGTCTTCTGGGTTCAATATTTGTTCATCTTCAAATGAATAGAACAGTTGGTCGAAGTAGTGCACAACCTGCTGGAAAACATCTTTGATTGTGTACTGAGCGGCCTGTAATGTGGCTTGCTTGTCCCTGCAAAAGGTTCATTAAAAGAGCAACCACAGTGTTCTCCCCTCCGTGGTTCGATCTGACTCTGGAGGGTAACCCGTATAGACAGGTGGCCCGAACAAAATAACTCAGCACTGTCAAAGCTTTGTTGTCTGTACTGCAGTTGATGTAGGTTATTAGTCTGGTGTTGCCATCAATACCAGCATGTCTCACAAAACCCCACCTGCAAAACATAACAATAAATGATAAAATGGAATAATGAATTACTCTATTTCATTTGCACCAATACATTCATAACTACTCAAAATATATGTGAAAAATATCAGCAATAAAAAAGTGGAAAATTAATGTGATAACAGACAAAACAAAGCTGGGTTAGCGAGTACAAAACCTGGACTTGAACACATACAGTGAAATTGAGTCTGTACTGCCAATTTAATATGGCTCCCTAATTCTTCTTTACCACTACAGAAAAAAATACGAGAGCTGACCGATAATTACCGAATGAGACGCATATGGCCATCTATGTGCCATAAACTATTAGGAAATGGCACATGGTACATTCTTCTAGCCACAGTCTGGCTCCATCTCTGGGCTGCAGCAGCTGGATTAATTTGGTTAAGGTCTCTCGAACTCTTATTTGTACTACGATCCCCTCAGCATGCAGGTACGCCCTCATCATCTGAATGGAGTTGACAAATCAAGATAATTAAGATAAAGTAAATTTTGTATTTAAAAAAAAGGAAAAAACCTATAAGGGAATATGTAGTATGCTTACTTCTGAGCCTGATCTTGGAAACTGGTTGTGGAGTCTCCTGACATGCTCCTCTAGGTTAGCATCACTAATCGGAGTGAATCTTTTTCTTGCTGGAATCTGGATAGACTTCATTTTTTTATGCAGGTATGAGGAGGAACAGCCCAACATCCTCGCCATGGCTCTGACTGTGAAGCCTTGAGTAAGAAGCAGCTTAAGTTGCTCTCTTGTAACTTCAAGTGCAGGTCTCACTGGTCTCCCTAAAACATGGAAATAAAATAATTAAGTAATTAAGTGTTAAAGTATAGTTACTAATTAATTAATTTAGTCTTTTAATTGTATAATAATATTTTTGTATTATTATACAATTATTCTTCCTACGCACTCAAGTAGTCCTAAACCTGATCAGATTATGGGACCAAAGCATACAGTAGACTGTGTGGCTGGGGTTAGAACCGCCATAGATTTTCATGTTATTTTCATGTCCCACTTGCTGTGATTTCCTAAATTGTGATCTGATCTGATCTTCTTCAATGAGAAAGAATACATGACATGTAATTAAGTTTTATTGATGGAAATCTGGAAATAAAATCAATATGGCTTCTTATATTGGACATTTTTAAGCGTGCCTACCCAATAACATTTTAATATTTGAACTATTAAGTGATAGAATCAGAATATGTGTGTGCTTTTACTTGCTGCGGATGCGCTGCGTACAGGCTCCGTCACAACTTTTCAACCTTAACCATAAATCAACCTTTCTGACCATATTTCAATGTTGATTCAATGCGATTTTGTGAATGCATCCAAAGAACCATGTTCTTAACTGCTGTTGAAGTTTTTTTGAAGAAATTCAACCCCATTTAAGCTAAAATCAGATATAAAAGTATGCAAACCAAAACAATGAAACATACCTAAATGCAAACGAGGTGCAGCATGGAAACCTGCACGATCTTTTGAAGCTAGGGGTTCCGTGATGACTGATCGGAGATCTGTAAGGCTCTGAACAAGATCCTGCATAGCCTCAGCGCTAACAGAGTCTTCGACTCTTCTCAGATTAGCAATTGAGATCCTTGGCGATATGCTCTTTCAATTGCAGTACATTGTCTCCTAATGCGTCTCAGGACGATGCTCCCTGAAATAATGACCAGATCAGCCACTGATTGGCTGAAATTTGGACCAATCAGTTTGAAAATGGCAGCTTCCTTCCACGGCCACATTCCCATTTCGCCTCTACTAGTAACAAGTAATTTTTGATATCCTTGATATCCGGGATATCAAGGATATCAAGGCACTGCCACGGATATCAAGCCACTGACTAAATAGTCTCTCTTCCTGGCCCTACCTCCATGTTCATACTAATAATGGAGGTGACTTCCCTAATTCCTAATTAGCTAGTTTTTATGTTAAAATCACATTCCTTTACAGTAAAACACTCTTACCTGTTTTACCTATTATAACAACACTAATAATAATATATAACCATAAAAATGTAAAAATTAAGTTGTGTAAAAATGTTGATTCTTAAGTACCGTATTTTCACGACCAAAGGGCGCGCCGTATGAAAAGGCGCAGTTTCATTTATGTGTGCCATTTCTGTATTTAACACACACATACCTGATGATAGGGCGCAAGTTTTATATACATATCCTCCTCTACTACCATACGTACGTCCGCCTTACAACAACACACACGCATACAAGTGTGCGTATTTAAAAAATAGATTGGGAGCAAAACTGAGTTTGGTTGTGCTTTATTCAAGTATTAATTACAAAGTAATAACATTTTCGTAGCGTTCATCTGCTTCACTTTCTGTTTCACATCGGCTGTAAGATGCGCTCGCATAGAGTCACAAATCAGAAGCGACGGTGATGTGTGGAAAAAACCTCCCGGTCTCCTTACATACACCTGCCTCAGCCACTCCTTCATCATATCCTCGTCCATCCAGCCCTTTTCGTTTGCCTTAATAATGACGCCTGCTGAAAACGTCTCTTTAGGCAAAGTCTTTCTCTTAAAAATCACCATCGGCGGCAGTTTCTGTCCGTTAGCGTGGCAGCCAAGCACAACAGTAAACAAAGCCTTTTCGTACCCCGTTGTGCGTATCGCTACAGTGCTGGTTCCCTTTTTCTCCACCGTGTGACTCACCGGTATGTCAAAAGTTAGCGGCACCTCGTCCATGTTGGTGATGTGGCTCAGCTGGATGCGCTTTTCGGCGATGTGTTTCTGGCAGTAGGACCGGAAATTCGCCAGCTTTTCATAACAATCCGCCGGATGTCGCTGTGCTACCGTAGTCCTGGTCCGGATGGAAAATTGCATAAAACGTTTGTTTCATAAAACGCCAGCACCAAGACGGACCTCCTCATTTCCTCCGCTAGCGTTACTGCTCTGAGTCGGATGGTGACAGTCGAAACGCTCCTCCCTCTCGCTCTTTGCTCAACGATCCATTGCTCGAGTCTTTCCTCTAACTCCGGCCACCTCACCTTATGTCCGCGGAAACTCAGCTGAGTCTTCTTCACCTGTCGGAGCTCGTTCTCCAGCTTCCTCCACTTGCGAACCATCGACTCGTTAATTTTATATTCTCTCGCGGCGGCTCGATTCCCATATTCCTCGGCGTAGCTGATAGCCTTCAGTTTAAACTGAGCTTCATAAGCGTGTCTCTTTGCCATTTTCAGGGTTATTAAAATGACAATGTTCTGCATAAAGCACATACCTGTTCTTTTATACACAATCCACGCCCACAATTCCCCTCTCTACCACGTCCTTCTCATGGTGGTCTCTTTTACGTCCGCCTTACAACAACAACAAAAACAACAACACACACATAGGGCGCACTGCACTATAGGGCGCGCCGCACATTTTGACATTTCATCAAGACATTTATATGCGCCTTATAGTCGTGAAAATACGGTATCTGGGAGAACTTCCGGGGAGTCCAACATGGCGGCAGCGTAAAAAAAGATGCTCCATGACCTTGAGATGTGAAAACGGCCCTGAAACTAGTAATTAATGAGAGGGAGGATTTTGAGTGATTGGGATTAGAAGGGCGATGAGAAAGACCAAAGGGAAAAGTAGAAAGCCGACTAAAACCGCGGATTTGGACTCCGAGCAAGATAAGCAGTAGCAGAGTAGCCTGCGGAGCAAGCCAAGGAGCTAATTGAGTCAACAGGTGAAAGAGGGTAAACCACGCAGGAGACGCGGCTGTGCCAAGCGGAAAAAGAAACGCAACGACCCGCTCAACAAATGGCGGACCTGGAAATAGTCCTAAAGGAGATACGTGAATTTCGCCGGGAGAATTTGGAAAACCTGAAAGAAATAAGAGGCGATATTAGGAAGACGAACGAGAGGATAGACGAGGCAGAAAAAAGGGTCGCGGAAACGGAGGAGCGTACACAGCACCTGGAAGAAGCAACGCTGGAGCTCCTGGAGCTACAAAAGCAGGTGGAGACCAGAATGACGGACCTGGAAGGACGTTCAAGGAGGGAGAATGCGAGGATTCACGGAGTGAAGGAAGGAGCCGAGGAAAATGCGCAATCGATGGTCACTTTTGTCGAAACCCTCTTTAGGGAGAAGCTGGCTCTGCCTTCATCATTTGAGCTGAGGATCGAACGAGCGCATCGGGCCCTAGTTTCCCAACCTCCCAAGGACTCACCGCCCAGGTCCATTGTGATTAAGTTACAGAGTTTCAGGAGTAAAGAAGAACTTATTAAGATAGCGTGGCAAAACATTGTACGAGGGGAGGAAGGTGTTCCTGGACCACGACTACGCGCCAGAGATTTTGAGAAAACGCAAGGAGTATATGGAGGCGAAAAAAGGTGCTGAGAAATAACAATATTCGCTTCCAGACGCCTTTTCCGGCGAAGCTCCGGGTGTACTACGAGGGAGAAACACGCACCTATAACACAGCAGAGGAGGCGACGATGGACAAGGTGGCCCGGGGGTTCCAGGTGGAGATCGTGAAACCGGCGGAGAACTGGACGGAGCGGATTAAGCGGCTAATGTGGACAACGAGCGGGGCTGCGGGTCGACGCAGGACAACGGAGACGCGGCCGGGGTATAAACAGAAGCTGCAAGCCTTCAGGCGGGACCGAGATGGGAATACCTGTTGAAGCACGGTGACATTATTCAGAAATGACAATATAGTAAGTTGAAGATCTGACCGCTTTAGGTCATATCTGGAGTCTATAAAGGAAACCGATAGGATTAAAAATAAATAAATAAATAAATAATAATAATAATAATAGTAACAAGAGTTTGTTTTAGTTGTGTTAAGTCGACACTATTTTACAAGGGTTCATGTCGGAAATTTTGCCCTGCAAATTGGGGAAGTCGGGGCAGCAGTTAAAGCTGTGACGGACAAATGAACAATGCTAAATTTAGCATTCTGATATCCCTCAGAGCGGACTGAACATCAGAGCTCAGAGAAGGTCAAAGAGCAGACCTCACTTAAGGAAGTTTTCTTATTATATTGTTTGAAGGTAATTTTGCCAAACTTGTATTTGTTGTTAAATGTTCATGTATGTTCCTGTAGCAAAGGGGTGAATATGAAAAGGGTGGATAGGAGAGATACATATGGGAGGAGGAATAGAGATGAATGACAATAGACCGTATTAAAGTAGCCTCATATAACGTAAATGGTGTACTCAACCCAGTAAAAAGGGGGAAGATAATGAGTAAGATGAAAAAGGAAGGGGTGGGGGTAATACTATTACAGGAGACCCACCTAACGGAGAAAGAACATGCTAAGCTTAAAAGGAATGGTTATAATCAAATATTTTCAGCCTCATACAAATCAGGCCACCGGAGAGGGGTGGCTATTTTAATTTCTGGGAAAATTCCATTTGAAAAATTATCGGTGACAGGGGACAAAGAGGGTAGGTATATCTTGGTTGGGGGAAACTAGAGGGCCAAATTGTAACTTTTTTCAGCGTCTATGCACCACCGGGCTCAGATTGGAAGTTTTATAGACAGATGTTCGATGTGATGGCTTCAGAGGCGGAGGGTATTTTGATCACGGGAGGGGACTTAAACCAAAGGTTGAACCCATGTCTGGACTCCTCAGGAGGTGGAAGACAAAAGAGTGCAATTAGTAATAAAATAACAGGCTTGATGGCCGAACTGGGAATTATAGATATATGGAGGTCCCTGAATCCTACAGGCAAGGATTATACCTATTACTCAGCACCACACAATATATATTCAAGGATTGATCATTTCCTGACGTACGGCAAGGATAGGCATAGGATGGAAAAGTGTGACATTGGAGTAATGGATTTATCAGACCACAGCCCGGTGTATCTAACTTTGTGTTTAGCAAAGGAGAAAAAAACAACAAACTGGAGATTAAATTCGAATTTACTAATAGGAAGCACAAAGGAAGAATTACAGAAAGAAATTAAATCATATATAGAGGTCAACGATAATGGGGAGGTGTCCCCGTCTGTGTTGTGGGATGCTTGTAAGGCGGTGTTGAGAGGCAAACTAATTGCCAAATCAGTGTACCTAAAAAAGATAAAACAGTTAAAATTAAACACACTGAATTCGGAACTTAAAAGACTAGAAAGAGAGCACAGAGATACATTGGATGGACATATATATCAGGAAATAAAAAAAAAACGAGCAGAGATTAATGAGATTTATGCGCAGGAGATTCCAAAAAAATATTATTCATAAAGCAAAGATACTATGAAGTAGGGGGAAAGTCAACAAAGCTGCTGGCATATAAATTGAAAAAGCAACAGGCAAAAAACAACATTCACAGAATATTTTCCGGAATACAGAGCGCACCTAAATATAAGGCGCACCCACTAAAATTTGAATGAAATCTATATTTTGTCACATATAAACCGCACCGGACTATAAGCAGCCGATATATACATACCCCGATACATAAGTGTTTATTCATATACTGAACTGATTGTTTACTAACAGTGCCGCAATAAAAGCAGCATCAAACGCGGCAATAAAAGTGCTGATAAACAAAACAGAAAAGTCATTGATGGTTTTATTTATCTTCCTCCTGCGTACTGAAACCATTGTGCGGGAGGAAATTTGGCGATTTGGTGTGCAGTGTGCGGGAGGAAAAGGTGACAGCCGCTGTCACCTTTTCCTCCCGCACACTGTTTAAGCGCAACTGCGCAACTATTAAAGTGGCTTCATTCTCCCATGAAATGAAGCCACACGTCACTATTTATCTTCCTCCTGACCATCTAAAACTAATGAACACCATACCACTGTCACTTCATTTCTTCTGCGCACTGAAGCCACTGAAGTCGTCCTCTTCAGTGTCAGAGTTGAACAGCGTCAGATAATCTTCATCACATATCGTCTCACCGCGGCTGCATGTAAGTTTGGCGTTAATGAATCTATGGCATAGATTCCTTACGTGTCCTTACTGTTTACTTCACGAATAGCCAGATCGATGGCATTCAACTTAAAAGCTGCATCATAGGAATTGCTTCGGTTTTCCATTTTGAGGGGGTGAGGGTGTAATAATATTATATACCTGTGACGGAGCAGCTCCGTCAATGACTGCGGCCTGCGCGCGCACACACACACACACACACACTGTGGGCTGAAGAAAAAGTAATAAAAAAGCCGCACCTCTGTATAAGACGCATGGTTCAAAGTATGGGAAAAAGTAGCGTGATCGGCTTCCTGATCTGCATGTTTTTCCGATCGCCGATCAGGCTATTTTTAGACAATATCGGCCGATCATGATCGGCAGCCGATCAATCGGAGCAACACTAATAAAAATCTATATGCTCAGCCAAGAATCGATAATAGAACCCAGATAGTCCAAATGTTGGAGAGTCTAAATTTACCAAGGGTAATAGAAGAACAAAACCAGGGCGGCTAAAATTACAGATGAGGAAATAAATAAGGCAATCTCAAATCTTAAGGCCAACAGACGGGTACACTGCAGAATGGTACAAAGTATTCAGGGTATCATTAATCCCACTTCTGGGGAAGGCATTTAACTGGGTGTTGAAGGAGGGAGAAATTCCCCAATCATGGAGGGAGGCCATCATCTCTGTGATTCCGAAGGAGGGAAAGGATGTCCAGGAGTGCTCCAGTTATAGGCCTATTAGCGTCCTTAACCAAGACTATAGACTGTTTACAGCCATTTTAGCCAGGCGCCTAGAAACGATCTTACCAGAGATAATCCATTTAGATCAGACTGGATTTATCAAAAATAGACAGACGCAAGACAACATCAGGCGTACCCTACATGTAATGCATCACGTGGTTGTGGGAATAGATGCTGAAAAAGCATTTGACTCAGTTGGGTGGGATTTTTTATATGAAGTGCTGGGGCAATTTAATTTTCACAAAATATTCATTAAAACCATACAAGCCTTGTATAACCAGCCAACAGCTAGGATTAAGATCAACGGGAGCCTTTCAAATTCTATCACTCTAGAACTGGGCTGCCGCCAAGGCTGCTCAGCGAGTCCACTGCTCTTCGCCGTTTTTTTGGAACCCCTGAGCAGGTGGATAAAACAAAAGGATGATATCAAGGGGATAGACATTGAGAAAATAATATGTCAAGGGGATAGACATACAGAAAATAGCGCTATTTGCGGATGACGTACTAATATACCTATCGAGCCCGAATACGTCGCTGCCCATACTTATGGAAACCCTCACATATTATGGCCATTTATCAGGCTATAAGATAAACGTACAAAAAACTCAGGTTATTACTTTTAATTACAGGCCAGATCAAACTATAAGAGAAAAGTACAAAATTAAATAGGATTCCAAATCAATGAAATATTTGGGAGTTAACCTACCCCGAGATATAAAACAACTGAAATCTATCAACTATGACCCTTTACTCACTCAAATTAAATCGGAAGAGTGGAGGTGATAAAAATCAACGTATTGCCAAGGATTCTGTACCTGTTCCAAACTCTGCCAGTAGAGATAACAGAAAAGGAGTTCATGGAATGGGATAAAATGATCTCCAGATATATCTGGGAAGGTCATAGACCGAGGGTCAGGTACAGGACGCTGCAGTTGCCTAAAAACAAGGGAGGGTTAGCTCTCCCGTGTTTGAAGAGCTACTTTCAAGCTGCACAATTAAAAATATTGGTGAATTTATGCAACCCCTCCTACTCAGCGAGGTGGAAAGACCTTGAGGCCGGAACAATAGATGGGATCCCTATACAGGCTATAATAGGAGACGATAAACTGAGAAAACATATCAGAGAAGGGACAAACCCACGGTTGAATATCTCATTGAATATTTGGTTTGATTTAATAGTGAAAAACGACCTGAGATTACAAAGCAGACTATTGAGTTGGATTGCATATGACTCTGGGTTTATCCCGAATAGAACAGACAAGAGATTTAAAACCTGGGAAGGGGGCCCCTTAATATTTTGGGAGCTCTTAGGAAAGAAAGGGATTAAAACTTTTCAAGAGGTAAAAGACCAATACAATCTAACGAATCGGGATCAGTTTAGATACTTGCAATTACGACATTATTTAGAACAAAATATGAAGGGAACGACAGATGGGGCGGGATTAGAAGTCATTAAGATGTTTACCTCAGCATATGAATCAAATCCAGGGAAGAAACTGATCTCAAAATTATATAAGGGAGTAGAGGAATTAAAGGGAAAAGACACAGTATATATAAAAGAGAGACGGGAGAGGGAGGCGAATATTACTATTTCAGAGGAGGAATGGGAAGAGATTAATGACCAACAGTGGAAGACTACATGTTCTTTATCTTGGAGGGAATATGGGTGGAAGAGTATTATAAGATATTTTAGAACACTGACGCAGACAACGTACCATGATACAAAGTGTTGGAGACTATGTGGAACTGACAAGGCTGACCACTTTCATGTGTTCTGGGGATGCCCCGCTATGGGGAATTACTGGCAAGATCTTAAGAAATGTATGGATAAAATACTGAAGGTAAATCTTCCACTGGCATTCGAGGTGTTATATCTGTTGAAATTAGACATGGAATTTGCGGGCTCGGGGGAAAAACATATGTTTAGATTAATGCTGATTGCAAGCAAAAAAGCGATCACTAGACAATGGTTTAAGACAGAGGCACCAAGGGTTGAGGACTGGGTTGAGGTAATGCACAATATTTATGTGATGGAAAAGTTAACTTTCAATTTGAGATTAGAGCAGGACAGATTTAAAAGAATTTGGGAAAACTGGATTGAGTACCTAAATCCAATTCGATCAGACTTTATCTGAGACATACAACTTAAAAACCCCTAGTTCAGAGCTACAGATGTTGAAACGTTCTGTTTCGTTTTCTTTAGTGTGAATTTTGTTTTGTTTCTATGGTATTTGCTACTCTGGTAACACGGCAAAAATGTCAGGTCAAAATGATTAATAGATGGTGAAAAACTACTGGTTTTTTTATCTGTATAATTTTATTTGTAAATATGTACACAGATCACCCATTTTGATTTAAAGTGAAAGACTGAAGGAGAATGTATGTTATCATACTCACGTATGGGAAGACACAGAAAAACAGACATACATACATCATGTTAGGGTGAGAAGGAAGAAGAGGGTAGAAAATAGGAGAAAGGGACACCTAATGACGGATGTGTTTATGGCTATGGAAGAACTCTATACACACAATAATTGCTCTTGTGTACGTGGCTCCGGCCTTGGTAAAACTCTGAAATATGTTAAAAAAAAAGAAGAGAATGTAAGTTTTTATTTTGATGTTCTATTGGCTCTGTACAGTCAGTGTGTACCAGATGTATGTTGAATGTATGATTATCACTCATTAAAAGAAAATATTAAAAAAAAAAAAGAAAATACGGTATCTGAAATCTCAGTTTACTGCTCACAAATAAGTCAATTACTGAGCCCATCAGTCCAATTGATTCTTTATACAAAGACAGGGGTTTAAGAGTAATCTGTTGCCCTATAAGAGCAGCAAAATGATGCAAAACAGCAGGGGAAAGTATTTGCCTAGAAGTCTGCAGTGCAGATGTTGAACCTATGATAGAACAGAAAACTACTCAACTACAGGACAGACTTTTTTAATCAATGGATCTAATGCTTTTAGCCAAAGCATTAGAGAGGTCGATTACATTTCTTAAGAAATTTTTAGATTATTGCTAGGAATCATCTGCAGACCATGAATTTCCACACTAAATTTATTAGCAACTGTCCAGTATACATTTTTTGCACTCAACAAAGGCGCTGGATAGACAGTTGGACCAGTCATCACCATCTTTCTCGCTTTATGACCTCTACTGCTTGATGTTAGAAAATCTAGCAAAATATTCAAGGACTTCAATAATTAGATTCCGTACCCTTCCTTGACCTTCTAGTACAGTATGTTGTGACTACTTGTGGTCAGAGTTAGGCTGAGCTGCTGTAAACCTGTTACTGTTGTGTATCTGATCTGTATCTGATCAACACACATGGCTTGTCACATCATTTTTGCTGTTTAGTGAAAACAGCAGAAATACCACAAGACACAAGCACTACAAAACACATTAAAAGTAGCTGCTCCTGGAACAGCCTAAGGTCTGAGATTGGTGAGTCCAAAATACAGATAACTATCTCTAAAGAGACAATGGGAAAACATGGGAAGATAAAAACTTTCACCTGGATAGACATGGCATGACACGTCTGTCGCAGCATTTCCGGGACAGAACACGTCCATTATAGTCAACTGATGCTGTCCGTGGAAGCTGCGCATACCCAGACTCATTTCTATTTTTGCATGCCTGGTCTATTTTTTATTTATCTGTGCATGCAGCCCTCCCACAGGTAAAAACTACACAGAACTGTAAAAAGTGAGAACAATCTATTTAAAAATAATTCAAATAAGTAGTGAAAGGTATTTACATGGGGGGGTGGGGATTAGGGATGGTAAGAAAAATGTACTCATATGTAGTATACTAATGTGTGTTTTTTTTAATTGTGAAGTTTATTCTATTTAGATTTAAGAGCCCTGGCGTGAAGTATTTATGTTCTACATACATGGAAAATATGCGTGAGATGTTGAATGTCAATGACACAATGCTGAATGGAATTAATAAAAATCAATCGCAACTGGACTTGGTTATTTGTGTTGCGATCGATTTAATCTACTTGAGATAACTATGACCTGGATGAATGAGAATATTCACAGGCGAATTAATAAAAAGTTAATGAAATTTTTTTTTTTTTCAAATAAATCCCTTATTGTACCAGGGAAGGAATACAGAGCAACTCTGTGTTTTTTTTTTACATTGCACAATAAAATAATTTTAAAAATCAATGTGTATTCATGATCCTATAATTAAAACAATCAAGTTAATTTATTCAGTACTAGTTAATATGCATTATCACTTGGCAGAAAACATAGCTGGCATGCAACCACATGCTACAGACAGTCTGTGTAGCAGGGGAATGTTCAATTTAAAATGGTGTGCATTGTTTTGCTACAGTTTCTGGTGAACGCCATGTTTCCTTTAAACGGTGTGCCACAGACTTCAAGGTATGTTTTCTCATCTGATTTTATTCAGCAATGTGTATATACAGACTCTAGGTTTGTATATACATTGTGCAACACAACAGGGTGTTTAACATACCACCATTACCATTTAAATACATGTTTTGTTATGTTTTGTCAAGGCTGAACATACCCCGGGTAAAAAATGTGCCTGGTGTAGTAGTTAGGTTAAGTTTTCCTTTGTTTTCATGATTTTTGTATGTTTACTTCCTAGCTATTTGAGTTTGTAGCCATGTTCAAAAATCCTATTATTTTATGTATATATAATAATATTTTTTGTTCCAGAAAAACACTGCTTGTGATCAGTTATATTATCTTTCATTGTAACCTATTCTTATCATCCATTGTAATTCATTATAATTCATTGTGAGTGTACAATATGTGTGTGTTGATTTGGTTTGTACATGTGACATCATTGCACGTCTGTCCGTCCTGGGAGAGGGATCCCTCCTCTGTGGCTCTTCCTGAGGTTTCTTCCACATTTTTCCCTGTTAAAAGGTGTTTTGGTGGGCAAGTTTTTCCTCACTCGAATCGAGGGTCTAAGGACAGAGGATGTCACTCCCTGTACAGATTGTAAAGCCCTCTGAGACAAATGTATTTTGTGATTTTGGGCTATATAAATAAAATTTAATTTGATTTGATTTGATTTATACTCTACTCAGATAAACTGCAGGCACAATCAGTTCGCAGATAAGTGCTCCTATTTACACTAATGCTGATGATATGTTGCTTTTTGTGGGCTTCTTCTGGGCTCATAATAATCTCTTTTTACACATCAGATCATCAACAATTTATAGCTAAAAGAAAAAATAAATAAATAATTTACTTACTTAAAAATTATGAATAAAACATAGCAAAAATGTCAGTTGTTTTAGGATTTGAAATTATTTATTGGTCACAAGAAACATGCATGCAACATTCAAAAGTTTTTTTCCCCCTACATTTGATCAATAAAATAGAATAATGAGTGAGATACTTTCCATTAACATATCTTCCATGCAGACCTTTCTCATTATATTTACATCAAAATCCTATCAAATTGCTTACTTTACTGTCTAACTAGATTTTTGACAGTTTTGTTTGTTTATTTTTGCCTTGTCAGAGTGAGGATTTCACTTTGCATGGCAAAAAACAATCTTAATCTGTGAAACCAGCAAAAGAAAAACATTGGACCACTTCCTGATGATAAATAATAAAAACAGACAGACAAAACACTAGACAGGTTACATAAGCCACTGCTTTGTTTTAGACAGTGGCCCCATTGTCCCATATTTTTTATTTATTCATTTGGTAATTAACTTTTTGTTCCCATTAACTCACTTTTCTGCCAGCACTGTGTGTCTGCAAACTGATATTGTGTAATACTTATATAACAAATAGGATGAGCATTGTATATGCTTGTGTGTGTGTATGATGTGATGGCAGCTTTGTGTTTTAGCAAAGTGTCAGTATTTATCCAGGAGGATTAGGGTTTGGGGCTGTGGGGGTTGTTGCTCCTCCAGTAACAATTCTGACAAGATCCAAAGAAGACTGCTGGTATACAACTGAATTGAAGTTTACAAAAGTTTCTTCACACTGTAGCCTACATTGAGGTAAAGTTGCAAAGCAACATAACACATTTGTAATGAATTTTAGAGTTAAGAAGTAGTTCGGTAATATATTGAGGAAGTTTAGCAAGGGACTGGCCCTATATGTAAAGTTATGTTTAAATGCATGCATGTGACAGTCCAGAATGTGGCAGAATAAACATTACACCTACTACTACTTATTGATAATTAAAAATTTAACTATAGCTCCGAAGGTGCTTTTCAACAAGAAACAGCTGATCAACATGTGATTTACATAAACAGATGATTTACATGAACAGACCCACCAATATTTCTCATTGTTCCAATGATCCAATGAAATATAACATAGTTTTTATAAGACCTTTTATACTTCACGTCACTTTAACTGAGACTGGGATTTGATGCCGTTCTGTTAAATACAGTTTACAACAAATCCAAATATCTGCCAGAAAACTGCATATGTTGTTGCACACAGACCAGAGGTGTTTGTTTCAAGTGACTCACAGCTGTTTTTCTGTGTTTTGATTACCTCTGCATGCTCCACTCTGCAAAGGAAGACCTGCTAGGATCTTACAAAGATCAAACAAGACAAGAGGGAAAAAACAGGCAGCCATTTCTAACAAAAAGTAGAAGCAAGCTAGGAATAACAATATATGCTATATAATATGTAAAGTTAGTTAAAGTTGTAAAGTTAAATGAATAGTAAATTTTTTATTGCTTATCTATGGTTTTATGGTATTATGTTTCATTACATATTTTTTAAAATTCCATTTACATTTCATGTCTAACCTACAGAGATTGTCTCGCCTACAGATATTTGGAGGCGATGGGGTTCTTAAAACTTGGGCCACTTTTTTGTTTTTTTTAAAAACATGATTAATCATTTAAAGACATTTTCACAGACACTCATAGCTTATTGTTCTACTCCAACTATAATATATATAATCAATGAATGCTGATTTAATGTACATTTTTTTGCTGCTCCAAACTGATCCCATCCAAGTCTGAACAGGATAAACCAGACTCTAACCATAAACACAAACAAGCGCACACGCACAAACCCGCTATAAAAGCCAGAAACAGCCTCCGTGCTGGTGTCGTCATGACGGAGAGCAGCGGGGCTCTGGAGCGCCTGAGGTGAGTAAATGCGTAAAGACGAACAGCAGCTGGAAACTGGATTTGACAGCAGAGGCTTCAACACGGTATGGAGAGTTATGGTTCGGACTCGATTTCACTATATACTACGAGGCTAAACGTGTCTTTACTCTTAAGTGATTAATTTTCTAATAGTTAATGACACTGAACAGATACGTTTGCAAGTTGTGTTTAGTGATATGAATATTATCCGATGAAGGGAATGAATGAAGAACCCTGCCTTTTTGCGGATATGATTTTTTCTAAAATTACAATACAATGATAGTGAAGGGGAAAAACATAGGTTGCATAATCACTGTGTGGTTTGAACATTATGGGTTGCATAATAGTATAGTTGTTTTCTCTTCTTATTTAGGACTATTAATCAGGTCTATTACTGGCTGGTTTATTCCCATGTAGATACCTTTTATTTGTGTGAAGATTTCAGGTATATCAAAAAGAATGTACAGGTGTACAGGTACACCACAAGTTACTGAAAGTTGAAGCACAAACAGGATCCATGAACCAGGATCAGAGATTGAATTTTCAAATGCATTGACTTTTGCTGACCTTTGAAATAGGACCTTATAACAGAAGGTCGCAGGTTACCTGATCACTACTGTTACCACTGCTGTTCTTTCTACCCTGTTTACTACTGATAGTACTTCTGCTATTAGTATGTGTAAAATTGTTATATTTATATTATTTATACATCATTTCAATACAGTTACAAATTATTTAGAAAATGCATTTACAGTACATGAGCAATTACAAAGAAACAAAAATGTATACTGTATGCATACTGCAATTCATGTATAAACAAGCCTTAAAAGTGTAATGTTTAGTTTTTGTGCTCTCATGCATGGACTGCAAAACTGACAAGGGCCCCAACACAGTTATTGTTTAAAATTTGTGGACTTGTGATTACGTGACATTGTTTCCCAGTTGAATCAAAGGGACAAAGAAAGCATTATAATATATGATAAAATTAGTCCGTGACTGTTGATGATGAGAAATGTGTTTTATGGCATTTATTACAAAACTTATAAATCTTTTTGTGAAGTAAACCTTAATGTGATATTATTATAGGAATAATTAAGTAAATATGTTGTCAACCTCAATGTAAAAAGACTCATTCCTTCCATATTTTGAGAATATCCTCCCAATAAAGATGATCGGGATCAGTTGTTAATGCGAGTGCCTCAAAACAAGATATATGTACATTCAAGTGACAAAAGGCCTCAAGTCGTCTAAGTAATTATTACGGGAGCATAGGAGTAAATTTGATGATGTTATTATAGAGCAAAGTACAGGGAGGAAACTGGGGTGGATGGATGGGTCAACAAAACATCAGACCTTTACACAAGAGATTACTGTTCAATTCCTGGGTCTAACCACAAGTCATTTCTGCTTTTTGCAAACTATGAGCACCCATTGTCCCCCAACCTTAACCACATGGTTATTATTGTAACCATGATGATGAGAATTTCCTAACCTTTACAAAGTACTTATTTTAACCCAAACCATTACCTTTTACTAACCCCAATCAAGTTTTTTTTTGTGCCTAAACCTAACTTTAACCACATCATTGTTTGGAATTAAGAATTATTTTGGAAACCATGTAAACTATGCTGAATTGAAAAGTAGGCAACTGCCCTGGGACCCCAGACCCTCAGGGGCCCTGTAAATGTTAGGTTAACAACATAACTAAATTAATAAATTGTAAACAATGTGTTTGTTCATACAGTATGCAACATTAAAGCACACAAGCTGAAATGATACACGCCTTAATGAAACACCTGAGTTAAAACCTAGTATTTTAGTAAATATTGTCCTTACTGGTTGATGCTTGGAGAGAGGGAGAAATGGAGGGTTAATAGAGGCCTACTACTTGTTTTTGTTGTGTGGGGGGTTGCTGTCAGCTTCACTAGATTTGATGTAAGTGAACAATAATAATGAATGATTTGATTCAGTGGTTGTCCATTCATTTGGAAGCATGTTTAGTGCTCTGTCTTTCGTAGAAACAGCAGTTCATATTCAATATAAGGAGAAAGAAATAGTGCTGTTAGTAACATTAAGGGCCCTATTTTCTCGAAATAGGGTGCAGGCGCAGATCCAAGTCTGAATTTCTGTCTTGTGGCATGCATGGGTGTGACCAACATATTTTTCCCAACCATCAGCCCCGGTGCACTCTGGGCTCAGGCAGGCACACTGTGGAGGAGAGACTGAATACATTATTACGGAATACATTATGATCAGGTGGAGTCTTAGATAGATAGATAGATAGATAGATAGATAGATATACTTTATTAATCCCAAAAACTGGGAAATTAGAGTGTAACAGCAGCAAAACACAAATACAACACAATGAAATAAAAAGAACAACCAACAATTAAGATAATAATTAATAATTAAATAAGAATAAGATAATTAAATAAGAATAAGAAATTAAGATAATTACATAAGAATAAGTAAAATAAAATAAAATATAATAATATATAATATATGACCGGATTTTAGCTATTATTATACACGCTGATGGCCTGTGGCAGGAAAGATTTCCTGTTCAGTCTGTAGTTTGGCAGCGGCGGAACTGATGACGTCACATGCTACCGCTGCATCAGCTGACGGAGGGATGTAAACAGCGATCACGATGGTGGACGTGAAATCTCTCGGTAAATAATACGGGCGCATTCCCACAGCTAACAGTTCAATGTCCGGGGAACAGAGACGTTCCTTCAGGTTGACATGTCCCGGATTGCACCACCTCTCACTCACAAAAAGTGCAATCCCACCTCCCTTCTTCTTCCGGCTTGAGGAACAGTCTCTGTCTCCACGTACCAAGCTGTAACCAGGCAACCCGACGCTGTTAGCATGGATGTGCGAGTGCAGCCAAGTTTCAGTAAAACAAAAAATGCTACACTCGCGGTACTCCCTCTGGGTCTTCACCAGTGCTGCCAGTTCATCCATCATATTCCCAAGAGACCTCACTTTTCCCATTATGATCGCTGGTACCGCTGGTTTATGTCTTTTCCTTTTATCCCTCCGTTTAGTACCAGACCTGCTACCCCGGCGTCTCCTCCGTAACTCCTGCGGGACCACAGGGGCTTACTCAGCGCCATCAGCTGTTCACGCGTGTACACAAAAATTGATCCGGTCATTTTCCAAAACAAAAAATACTAAAATTAACTAAAATAAACAAAAAATACAAAGAATAACAAAAAAACTACGGAGCTGCTGCAACAGGCTGCCACCAATCAAATGAGCTCCTCTCATTCCCTCATAAATGCAGTAACAGATGAAATGACTGTTATCACTTGATTGAATGGGCAGTATCAGCATCATAGATATGGGTTAGAAGGGGGCTGCTACACCTACCAGTAGGTCCATATCCATCCACTGGAATATGACCATAATACGTTTACCACTTGGTTAGGGTTAGGAAAAGATCATGGTTTGGGTTAAAATGTGTTGGGGCAAAAGGATATCCAGTTTCAGTGGTATAAATGTTGGGTCAAATGGTAGTGGTCCCAAACAGTCCTGCTGCTTTTCCAACTTTTTTGCCATATTTTGCAATATACCTAGCTATGTGACCAGCCCCCAACCCTCCGCTTATATTGATGTCATCTTAATTCCGTCAATTGCTAGATGGCGCCTCCAGCTTTCTTCTTGTATTAGTATCCGTGATCAACCATGTGAATAGATAATAGCCTCCTGAACCTGACAGTAATGCAACAAATAGGGGGAGAGAGTCAGAGAGAGAAGTGTGTTCACCTCTGTGAACCCCCTGAAGTTCCAAAATATACATTCAGGATACTCTAAATATTGATGTATATTAATACATCAATCTAAATATGCTGACAATGGTAGAATGAAAATAAAGCTGTTGTGTTCTATTGTGCTGCCACTTATTTTGTGCAAACAATTAATATAGGATGATTAATACATTTAAACGCCACAATTCTTCTCCTAATCAGCATATTTGTCCTCATTTATGCTTTTAAATGTATATAATATCCTTAAATAAACAGATACAGAATTTGCTGGTTAGTGTTTGAAAAGTTCTATCACTGTTTGATCAAAATATTTGAATGATGAATGATGGAATTGTGTGTATAAACCTGGTTTTAAATGTTTTCATGAACATGTCTTATTTGTTCATGTCATATGGCATATGGCTGATGTAGGCCCACTCTGTTTAGGAAGGAGCATACATGGAACAGGACATGGAACGTTATTTTACACACTGATAATATGGATATAATTCTACGTGCAGAACTGACTACTGCAAACATTTGGAGACTTGAGCGTCATTGCTAAAAATTCACTGTAATGATCTTTGTGACATTACAGAAAAGAAAAAAAAAGTCTCTAAACTGAGTTCAAACCTTTATGTAATAAAAATGTCCAGACAGATTTGATGGATCTCAGGACGCATCCTGAGGGCAGCCACATTACTTCAAATGAAACTATTAGTAACAACTTTCCAGTCTGATGTTTAGAAAATCAAAAGTATCTATGATAATAAATGTCATTGATCCTGACCGATCCTGTCACCTCAGCTATTTGAGTTGATACCATTTGTTTGAAATTTGTTGAAACATTCTTACCTGATATTTTACATTTAGAGATTTCTTGTAAGAATTGCATTTTTTGGTGGTGACCACTTCTGTTCTGGAAATTGTAAAGTTTCATGAGGATTTTATACAGTTAGGTCAGATGCAAAGAAGGTAAGGCGCCTTGCAAAAAGAGTGCATTTGAATCAGCACAACTTTGTATCTGTGAAAAAAATAGGGCCGTTAGTTTCCAGCAGTCTCCGGTGCAGAACTACTTTTTCTTCCTTTTATTTCTTTTTTTTTCCCTTTCTGTTCCTCTCCAGGAGGTGTTGCTTCCCCTGCCGTACACCACACTGTCAGTTCTGGCCTCCATCGTGTTACGCTGGAGACAAAGCAATGACTGCTTTTAAGGGCATCTGGACTCAGGAGTTCTGGCGCTGTGTGGGGGCAGAGTTCTTTGCCATGTTCCTCTTTGTTCTGCTCAGCCTTGGTTCCACCATCAACTGGGGGGCTGTTGAAGAAGATCCCCATCCCCCTGACCTAGTACTCATCTCGCTCTGCTTTGGCCTGAGTATCGCCACGATGGTGCAGTGCTTCGGCCACATTAGTGGTGCTCATATCAACCCAGCAGTCACGGCAGCCATGGTGGTGACCAGGAAGCTAAGTCTGGCTAAAGCAGCCTTTTACCTGCTAGCCCAGTGTGTAGGAGCCATAGTGGGGGCTGCCATTCTATATGGGGTCACCCCTGCAACTGTAAGGGGGGGCATGGGTGTCACCACGGTAAGAGGAGAATGAAGGCCATGCATGTGTTTGTCTTTATTTTAAAACATTATTATATGTTATTTCACAACAACGCTGTCACCTTATTCATTCATCTGTGAGTGTAGATATTTATTCATTACTTCAATCTCTCTAAAATTAGAAGAATGATGTATGTGCAGAGTTTGTTTTCACATTCATCTGCTTATAATCTGATTTTAATTTGTGACACCACAACTAGTTTGAAGCCAATCCTGATCCAATATGCAACTTACACAAATATGATGTGGAAACTTCACCTCCAGTGAACGTACACTGAAAAATGTCTTTTTATTGAAGCAGGAAACATCTTATGTCTAACAGTTGAACTTCTGAAATGAAATATAACTGTATATTCACAGAGTCTGTAGAGAAGGAGGAAATGTAATTTAAAGGATTTTAATGTGGTAAAGATAGACATTATTGTCCCAAGTAGTGTATTTTTGTATGTCTCAATAAGTTATCTTTAAAGTGACTGAGCATTAGTCCTAATTTCCTTTTTTTTTTCTTTTTTTTTTCATCAATCAGCAACAGAGATTACTGGATCAAAGCTAATTTTATAATCCTGAACGTAGAATTTAGAAAAGACTGCACTCAGGAACCTTATGAATAATACTGGACACATGCCACATAACCATAACCACATCATCTGTGGGTTTGAGTCTGGATACAGACTTCAGACTTGTTCAGAAATAAATGTATCTCAAAATTGAAAGACTGTGTGCTAACTGTCTTTGCTAAAGTGCCTAGTTAAGAATCTCACATTTACAGGTTACAGCCTTAAACCAGAAAATGCTACTTTACTACTGGTAATTTCATTAATTTCTACATAGCAAATACTTACTTGTTGTGGGTATTATCTTTTCTTTCATGGTTATTATAACATCAACTTCAAGACATCAACATTTCTATTCACTTATTACACTTATCACATTTAAAACTCAGTTATGAGGACACTTACCTTTAAGGGAAGGTAAAGTAAGGTACATTAGCATTAGTTGCATTGTCAGTTATGGGTGAAGCAGAAGCAGAATGTGTTTTTGACCACAAATTATTTCCTGTCACCTGTCCCTCAAATAAGATTAGAAATGTATTTTTATATCACTTTTGTATTTCCAATCCAGGTGAACATGAGCATCTCAGTGGGAAACGCCTTGGTTGTAGAACTCTTTATCACCTTCCAGCTGGTCTTCACAGTGTTCGCTACCTGTGACCACAAACGTAGTGACCTAAAGGGCTCATCTGCTCTGGCCATCGGCCTGTCTGTGTGTATTGGCCATCTGTTTGCGGTAAGTAACTCACTTATCCAGTTGTTCCAATACATAGATAAACAGAAATAGATAACAATAAAGTCAAAGGGTGTTCGTTATCAAATCCATCTATCACTGACACAAATGGCTCAAACGCCGCACAAACACAGCAATCACAACAGCCCTGCAATAAATACTATTCGGTTTAGGTTGAGATCTTGTTAGAAAAAAACATTAAGAGGTAGGTCTTGAGTCTCCACCTGCTGGTTGGGTTCATATATATGCAGCAGTGCAAAGTGTGGGGCTGGGTGAAGGTGAACATGGATCAGAGAATACACTCTCTCAACCAGTCACATTACTGGTCTCATAGCTCTGAAACAGCTAAGCCAATGACAGCGATGCATGACACATTTTAACAGTTCATTACAATAATGATAGAACCAAAATGCGAAAAAATTGTTTGGTGAAGTTGTTTATGTGATTGCATTAATTCTACTACATCTTACTTCATGAATGGCAGCCTGGTTTAAATGCTGCAGACATTTAATGAAGTGAAGGAGAAGCTTCTGTTACAGTGTAAAGCTGCAGTGGACAACAGATACTGTAAGAATCACTCATATTTATTTAGAGATGAATGCTGACTGATTGCTAACATGTTATTTTTGATACCCATTTAATTGCATCTACTGATTTGTGTTCATCTGACATCACTCGCATTTGCTTTCTGATAGATAGTCATTATTTAAAACAGGAGACTGCTATTTGCTGTCAATTTCCTACCCACCGTCAACATTGTTTCCTTTTTGTTTTTGTTTTTGTTTGTTTTTGAGCATGAGCATGATCTTTCCTCTAGCTTCAATCAAGTAGTTCCTCTTTTATCTCTGAATGATGATGTTTCTAAGCAGGTATTTTAAACCAAACCATGATCTTTGCTCAAACCTTACCTAGTAGTTTTGGTCCCCAACCAGACCATAACACTGTCACATGATACAACTTCAATATAAATATTTAGTAATAATTTGGGACAACACTGACACCATGTCTACCTGCTGCTAGGGATCAGATCACAAAAGGCTTGTTTTGGAAAGCAATCACAAAAACTGTGCTTTATGGTTTAGTATCAGGACTTGCTGTAACAATCTACTATTTATTGAATATCTCACTGTCATCAGATTCCCTACACTGGAGCCAGTATGAACCCGGCCCGATCCTTTGGCCCAGCTGTGATCACATGGTGCTGGGAAAAGCACTGGGTAATGGAAATTTTATTATATTTCATTTAAAACACTATCAAGCTATCAGTATACCATACACAGAACCTAAAGTTCTGGGTCCAACTTTTAGGATCTCAATAATTCAAAATCAATCAAACAATGTTTGCCTAAAACACTTGAAATACACGTCATATAAATCAACTTAATGTTGGATGTCGAATCAATCATATGTTTTAGTTGTCTTTAGGGCCCTGTTTCAGAAAGCAGGCTTAACAAATTCTGAGCCTAACCCTGAACTCTGAGTTGATTATCCCTGAAATAGGAAATGAAGTTAAGCCAACAATAAAAAGCCATCATCAATGGAGCTCCAATACTATGTCTCCATTGGCAGAAGAGATATTAAGGCACATGTATGATGGTGCACATTTAAAGAAGAGTCAGAGCAGGGAAAGTGTTAATCAAGTTAACTCAATGAAGTTTCAGTGTTGTCCATTAATGCATCATTTACCTACGGTACTTACATGTCCTTAATGGATGATCATGTGGGATCTAACTATGTATCAATTATGATTTATGAATTATGTCCCATTATGATGTACAACCAATCATATTATGAGCAACAGAGGTAATTATTCATTGATCCTATGTGTCTAAAGCTTAATGCTGATTTTGTAAATTTAAACAGAGATCTATCTATCTATCTATATGAATGTGTGTGTGTGTGTGTGCGTGCGCGTGCGTGTGTGTGTGTGTGTGTGTTTCAGGTGTACTGGGTGGGTCCAACACTGGGTGGAGCTCTGGCTGCAGCCCTGTATGAATACCTGTTCTGTCCAAACCCAGAGCTAAAGAAACGCTACTCGGAGGCCTTCATCAAGACTCATTTCACTGCAACTAAACATCGGCAGGATTCAGTCACTGCTCAGGAACTTCTCTTCACTGTCATGGATGTGGAGAGAGCTGAGAGAAAGGAAAGAGAGAGGGAGAGGGAGGTATCAGGGGAGGTATTGTCATCTGTATGACTAGAGAGGAAACACTGCACCAATGTTCAGACTGCTAATCAACAGTCCACTGATGAGATGAGTCCACAATGAGACAGACCTCATGTAGACTGGCATAACAAACACTGATGAATGATGTAAGTAAGAAGGAAAAGAAATATAAATATATTTAATGATTAACATTCTTCTACATGCACCAAATAGCCTAATTCTGTTTGTCCATATTTAGTGTTTAGTGAAGGGTATGACTCAGGTTTTGTGCCACTAGCAAGTGGAAGAAAAAGCTCATGTTTTTGTTCATGCAATATGTTTTCAGAGTGTTTCTGTTTGGATGGAGGATGGAATAAAAATTGCATACAAATAGACACTGCACCTACAGTATATGAATCATTGACCGTGGGACCTGTCTGAATGGAGAAATTCTAAAATTTAACACACAAGAAAAGCAATCTGCAGCAATATTATAACAGAGACAGACAAACTATATACTATATAAGAAAATTAAATAGTTCAGACAATGAAAACACTTTTAGTTAGATACAGCAGTAAAGCATATTCAACAAACTAGATGATTGATCATAAAGTAACTTACAACAGCTGAATTTTCAGCACCACAACGCAAAACAAAGGAGCAGCAATGTAAGTTTTATACTGACATTATTTAACCTTTCAGCTTCCCTTGAATTCTTAACTTTTAAAGGGTTACAGCAGGCTCAGTCTGATGTGTCATGATTGAAAAAGCAAATAATACATACCGTACTTAATAATCATTCATTTGTTATAACTCCAAGAGGCCTTTGTAATTTAACCACTGATCTTTTTGTTGTGCTGGTGTCATTCAGATAATATTCAATAATATTAAACGTTAAATATAGAATAGTAATATTTCCTCACATATAGCCATTATTGTAGTTCAGTATGTGTCTTCTGTTCAACAAGTAATTTGTGTTCCATATCCATGCTAACAGCACTGAAAGACCGTAATGCTCAATACAGAAATCAATACTTTTCTTTTTGATGGATGAAAAGTGGAGACATCTTTGGTATTCTTAGATCCTTACTACTAGTGAAAAATTAAAATTAGCCTGAGGAGGGCAGCTGAGGAAATATCATTTTGCATGCTAACATAATCTAGTATGTTGTGATATTAGGCGAATATTATGATTGATAACAGATTACCAAATTAATATTTAGCCTGTAAAATTTGGGATGTTACATAATATGTTAGCAAACTGATGCTGAGTTGAGTTTAATTACTTATTACGTATTTACTTGTGTATTATGTAATTACTTGTGTATTGTGTGTACATTTTTTATATCCAATAGTTGTGATATTTCTTCCTGACTGGCAGTAAAAGACACCCATACACTGAGTTGTATATTAGCTTATACTTCTGCTTTTTATTGAAGTTTATTTTGCCAACTCAATAAGTTCCTATAATATTATTGTCAAAGGATTTGACAAAAGATGAACGTGTATCCATTATATTCAAATGGTATTTGGTATAATGACATATTTTGTTACCATAAATCCTATGAAGCCTATGAAGTATGAAATAGTGATGTGAACATGAACATTACTTCATCACTACATTTTGGTTTGATTTGTGTATCTCAGCTGAAGATAATGCTTACATCATTAAACTCTTTATTGATAAGTAAACAAAATAACTGTCCACTACTAGTTTCAAATGATGAAAAATGTAGTAAATTACATAAAAATGTAATTACGTCATATTTAAGTAAAAATGTTTAGGATCTCTGTAATGACACAAAAGGTAACTGGCTATTATAATGAGAATGATAATGAGAATATTTATAGTGGAAATATATTTGGCCATGAGCAATACATGTTGATTAATGACATTATGAATACATGTATATCTAAAATATATGTTTTGAATATGCTGTGTGTTTTTATACATGACTTAGTATGAGTATAAACAGTATGAATGACAACTATGCAATTTAAAACACAACATAAACACCATCCACTGCATTCGTGCTGCTCTGCAGGAAAGCTTTCAGTGAGCTTTATTTCTGACATTTTATGAATACATTGTGTCCGTTAGGTACTCTAAACGAACTTGTGCCATATTGTGTGCTTACATTTAATCTTATATAGCAAAACTCAAAAACGCTGGGTTTCCTGCTTTTTGATGCTTTGCCAGACCTTTGCTGCAGCTGTCTTCAGTTGTTGCTTGTTTGAGGGTCTTTCTGCCTTAAGCTTTATCTTGAGAAGGTGGATTTGGCTGAATCTGAGCAGAAAGTGTATACCCTTCAGAATTTATCCAGCTGCTTCTGTCTTTTGTCACATCATCAATAAACAAAAGTGACAAGGTGCCATTGGAAGACATGCGTGTCCATGCCATAATACTGCTTCCACCATGTTTTACAGAAGATGTGCTGTGCTTTGGATCATGAGATGTTCCAATTCTTCTCCAAACTTTCCTCTTGCCATCATTCTGGTGCAAGTTGATCTTAGTCTCATCTGTTCAAAGAATGCTGTTTTTTTTCTCAGAATTTACCAAACTGTTGATTTGGCCACTCGTGACATTTCTGCTATCTTGCTGATGGATTTCCTTTTCAGCCTCAGGATTGTCTGTTTCACCTCCATTGAGAGTTCCTCTGACTGCATGTTGTGTGTTCACAGCAACAGCTTCCAAATACAAGCACCACACTTGGAATCAACTCCAGACCTTTTAAATGCTTAATTGATAACAGGTTAACAAGGGAAGAGCCCATGCGGCCTTGTTATTTTTTGCAGCCTTCTGAGTCAGTTGTCTAATTACGTTTGGTCCCTTGAAAAAGAGGCGGCCACATATTAAAGAGCTGTAATTCCTAAACCCTTACATGGGAACATGCATGTATTCTTACATATATATATATATATAAAAGAATACATGCATGTTCCCATGTTTTCATAAAGTTAATCTTTTAACTGACCAAAAGTGAATAATAACTTTAATTCCTATATAAATTGCATAGTATTTCACAGTCAAATTTAATAACAGAATGAACACATCCTGGAACAGCATGTTACTTAAACTTTATTAATTCCTGAAGACAAAAAAGACAACCAGTTACATCACAATAGTTTAGAGGTCAGAGCACATGTTCCACCAATAGGTATGGTTTTAAGTGCTGAGTTGAAATTCCATAATAAATATATAATAAATAAAAAATGAAAATATCTATCTATCACACACATCTGTATGTGCTTCAGTCAACCAGCAGGTGTCACTAACAACCCATCTTGCTGTGTGTGTGTGTGTGTGTGTGTGTGTGCGTGCGTGTGTGTGTGTGTGTGTGTGTGTGCCAAATCTATTTGATATATTTTGTTTGTGCCATTCAAATGAATCTGTAACCTACAACTACACAGTAGTTGGTCATATGATTGGTGTATGCAGAGTCTAACATTTACTCACACACCAATGGCACAGGTTCAGGAGCAACTTGGAATTAAGTATCTTTCCCAAGGACACTTCAACATCTCTTCCTAATGCACTTTGAATGCGAGTGATGGGGGACCGATTCCAATAATATGAAGTGAAGCTTCAGTCCAAATGAGTCAAATCCAGTATATATGTTTCAACATTACAGTGTTTTTAGTGTTTTTGTTAAAATAACTAAACTTGCACCACAGCTCAACAGGAAACACAAAGCAGACTGTAAATATATCAGATATCCACTTGATATGACGAACTCACACTGATGAAGCCTCATAGAAGCTTCACATCTACTTTAAATGACTGTGTGGACACACTGTGGATTTTAACCTCCATCACTTACACTGGAAACACATTTGAAGCAGAACCAGTATGAACAGGAGGAATGATTACACTCACTGTTCATATGGACACCTGACTGATGTTTTAAGACACACTTAAAGAAATTTTGTGAACCTGTGAATTAAGTCATCTTGGTTGAAAATCCAACACTGATGACTTGAAGCACAATAACCAGCAGGCACTGATTAGTAAAGCTGCTGACCATCAATTTCATGAAACCTTATTTGGTAATTGGACTGTTTACTGACTACAGGGAAAAATATGTTTGTAGAACTAAAACTGATCGATATTGCTAAGAAAAAACTAAATAATGGATTTATGTTGACTGCTTTTTGCTTTAAGTTAGGCTCCTAATAACTGCAAGCACTGTTCATATTTCAGTTTAAACCTCATTCATCCTCCACCTACACTTCTCATCTGATACACACACATGCACACAGTTTCGTTTCCATCTCCTCAGAGGACATTACATGTTAGTTAGTTTGCGAGTTCCCACAACATGACTGTGTAAACAGATTCATGTCCCCACAATGTGATGAAAACCTGGTCCACACACACACCCACTTCAGTGTACCAAGACTCTTATATCACTCCACTAAACTAATTATCCTCAGATGCATGTACACACACATACACACATATACTGGTGAAATAGCTTGCTCAAAATGTACTCATAAGCAAATGTGTACACACGCATCTCTTCGTCCCCTGCGAGGTTGGTGCTGATCCTCGTCTGTTCCAACTATTGCACCTTGGTGTTAATTTCTTCAGGTTTTTTGACAAGCCTCCAAGCTAAAGCTTGTTCTTTGTGTAAGTGCTTTTTCTGAACTTCTCCCTATCTCTGCAGATTAGTCAGGGAGCAAATTACCTGCCTGCACAAAAAAGCGCCATCCTACACACTTTGCTTTGCTTGGTGTACAGATCTCTTTTTGAAGACAGGCCATGTTATTTCCCCCAGCCCTGCAGCAGTTCTGGCATGCAAATCATCATAAAATTAAATTTAAAAAACTGCACATACACTCCGGGTGCTCTTATCAGAGTCTGCACAAACTGCATACAAATCAGGCCAGGATCACACACCACAGCAAAGGTCTGCGTATAAAAGACTGCCTAATTGCTAATTGGGTAGCAAGTAGGGACTGCTAACGAGAATTAAAATGCAGAGGTGTTTCATGCATATGAAGTGTCTCTGGCTTCATAGTGACATGCCCAGGAGCAGAAACACATTGACAACACCACTGCCACAGTAGGACTTTGAGAGGTTGCTGCTCATTCCCTGGGTATAAACATAAAAGCCCCCCACCTCCTCCCATCACATGGGTACTTTGTCACTATAATTTACAGGTTAATGTCAAAGTAAAATAGTGTATATGCTTGGGTTTGTTCTTACTTGTGTACTTATTTGGCCAAAACTGTTAGAACCAAAGGATTTTTTTTCTGGAGTAATAGTGCCATCTACATGTGTGCACTCCAGAGATGGGACCAGTTCATAATATAATTTCAGATTTCATGTCATAGTCATGTAGGCAGTTAATCAGCTGGGGGCTGACATTGTTATCTCTTTGCTCCATGTCAGGACTTGAATCACAGGGTAATGGACAAAGTGCTTAGGTTACAGGACTAATCATTGGTATGAGGTTGACCATTTACCATCACCACAACTAGACCCATGCTACACTGTTTTCTATAATGTGGGCCGAACACAGAACACAAAAGTAAGGTTTGATAGGAATCTGTGGTAATATTTGCAAACTAGGCTAAGTAGCTTCGACTTTCTGACTGACATAAAAAACGGAATAGCAGGATTTTGAATGCTGTAAAGGATCAGACAACCAAAATTTGT
The DNA here is from genome assembly GCA_036937835.1 of Pampus argenteus. Classification (NCBI taxonomy): domain Eukaryota; kingdom Metazoa; phylum Chordata; class Actinopteri; order Scombriformes; family Stromateidae; genus Pampus; species Pampus argenteus. Next base: position 2,514,089 of record CM072870.1, read on the forward strand.
AATGACTGATAACAAATGCTTCCTAAAAAATGGGAAAATGCCTTATATCAACTTTGAAAGGCTGCACAGTATGACATTCTTAGTAGTATTGCACAACGTTTACAGCGCATCGCCCATCAGTGCCAGCTCTCACATGTCTCACATCTTAGTCAACCTCTGCCATGGCAAACAATTCACTTTCAAACATTTCCAAAATCTTATTTTTAACAATAATCAAACTTAATGTGCTACTGTTATTGTTTCTGTGTCCAGTTCAGCTGTCACTCAGCAGCAGGGGACGTGTGCATTTTGCAGCTCTGATAAAAAAGTGGAAGTGGTCCCTGAAATAGAACTTTGCTGTGTGCCAACTCTATACTACATAAAATACAGTAGGCCTGTTACAGTTATACTCATAATAAAGTGCAAGTATTGACAGTTTCATATTCTTTGATACATTTTATAAATGTTTGTTGTAAATGAAGTTGCAAATGACCCATTATCTATCAAAAGTGCCACAGATCCCGTTCTTAATAAAATATATCCATAATTGAATAACTCAACATGTGACGTTCAGTAAAGTTATGGATTAAACATACATCCAATCATCTATTATCAACTGTCTGTCCGCCGTCCACCTGCATTATTTAAAGATAAAATAAACAGAAGAGGAGTTAATCATAAATAATTAATAAAAATTAAATCAATATCTTCAAGAGTCCAAAACAAGAGAATTAAATGTGGACTCTTGAATATTAATATCTGATTATGATATTGATCTATTCTCCCTTACTGAAACCTGGTTGCAGGAGGATGAATATGTTAGTTTAAATGAATCCACTCCCCCCAGTCATTGTAATACTCATATTCCTCAAAGTACTGGTCGAGGTGGTGGAGTTGGAGCCATATTTGACTCTACTTTACTCATAAATCCTAAACCTAAACTAAATTATAATTCATTTGAAATTCTCATTCTTACCCTGACTCACTCAACCTGGAAAACATTACAGCCAATCTTATTTGTTATATTATATCGAACTCCAGGTCCTTATTCTGAATTTTTATCTGAATTTGCATCAGGCTTGATCGTTAAAACAGATAAAGTAATTATTGTAGGTGATTTTAATATTCATGTTGACAACCACAGTGATAGTCTTAATACTGCATTTATCTCTTTGTTAGACTGAACTGTCTTCTGTCAGAGTTTAAATAAACCAACTCATTGTCTGAACCACACTCTTGACCTTGTACTCTCATATGGCATTGAAATTGATCATCTAATAGTCTTTGCGCATAATCCTATTCTATCTGACCATTTTTAATTAGCTTTGAGTTCATACTACTGGACTATAAGCCTTTTTGCAGAAGCTCCTACAGCAGATGTTTATCTGACAGTGCTGTAGCCAAATTTAAGGAAATGATTACTATTGGATCTCAGTTCTGCGTTTGACACTGTGGATCACAGCATACTGCTGAACAGGTTGGAAACATGGGCAGGACTCCGTGGAACAGTCCTAGAATGGTTCAGGTCCTACTTGGAGGAACGGAGTTATTTTGTGACCATTGGAAGTAGCCAATCAGATCGAGTGGCTATGACATGTGGGGTTCCTCAGGGGTCAGTTCTTGGACCCCTTTTGTTCAGCCTATATATGCTGCCTTTGGGTCAAATTCTGCAGAATTCTAAGGTCAACTATCATAGTTATGCAGATGACACACAGATATATCTTGTGCTGTCCCCAGATGACTGCAGTCCTATAGTGTCATTGTGTAACTGTCTAGAGCAAGTCAAAAATTGGATGAACCAAAATTTCCTTCAGTTAAATCAAGAAAAAACTGATGTAATTGTTTTTGGCAATAAAGAGAAGAGGGTTGCTGTCAGTAAACACCTTGAGTTACTGTCTCTAAAAACTAAAGACCAAGTCCGAAACCTTGGCGTATTGATAGATTCAGATCTGACCTTCAACAGTCACATAAAATCAGTCACCAAAACAGGCTTCTACCAACTTAAGAACATATCCAGAGTTAAGGGCTTTATGTCCCAAACAGATCAGGAGAAACTGATCCATGCTTTCATCTCCAGTAGACTTGACTACTGTAATGGTCTTTTGACTGGACTCCCCCAAAAAAGTATCAAACAGCTGCAGCTCATTCAGAACGCAGCAGCTCGAGTTTTGACCAGAACAAAGAGATCAGAACACATCACCCCAGTTCTTAAGTCTTTACACTGGCTCCCAGTTAGCCACAGAATAGATTTTAAAGTTCTGCTACTAGTTTACAAATCACTGAATGGTTTAGGCCCAAAATACATAAACGAAATGTTAGTAGAATATAGACCCAGTAGGGCTCTGAGATCTACTGACTCAGGTCAGATAGTGGAGCACAGAGTTCAAACCAGACACGGTGAAGCAGCATTTAGCAGTTATGCTGCTCACAACTGGAACAAGCTACCAGCAGGACTGAAATCAGCCTCAACTCTTAGCACTTTTAAATCCAGGTTAAAAACTTTTCTATTTTCACGTGCTTATGGCTGAGCTCTTTTGAAGAACTTTTTAAGAATTTTTAATCATAATCCAGTGATTCGTTTATTGTTTTAAATTGTTTTCAAATTTGCTATTTTAATTATTTAATATTTAATTAATTTTAAATGACATTCTGATGTTTTTAATTAAATTTTCTTCTCTCTTTAATTTAATTTTTTTTTTTTTATTGCTATTTCTTGTCTTAATGTCAAATGTTTTTCCTTGCCTCTGTAAAGCACTATGAATTGCCTTGTGTACGAATTGTGCTATACAAATAAACTTGACTTGCCTTGCCTTGCCTATAGTATTACCGTAAATTCAATTTAATGTCTTAATTATATTAAATATAATTAAATATAAATTATATTTATCGATCAAGCCAGATGAAACCAGTTATTTAACTAAACTTCAAGCATGCCTTAAGGATATAAAAATTGGATGACCCACAGTTTTTGTGATGCTAAATTCAGATAAAACTGAAGTACTTTGTACTTCTTACTTACTAATTGGACCCAAACACCTCAGAAACTGTCTTTCCAGAGATTTAGTTGCCTTTCTGCCACAATAATACTAATTATGCAGGACTTTCAGCTATCAAGCTTCTCTTCTGTGGAATAAACCACTCTGTGTTCGAGAGGCAGACACGGTCAACACCTTTAAGAGTAGACTTAAGACTTTCCTTTTTGATAAAGCTTATAGTTAGGGCTGGCTCAGGTCATCCTTTAGTTATGCTGCCATAGGACTAGACTGCCGGGGGACTCTCTCTCTCTCTCTCTCTCTCTCTCTCTGTCTCTTTCTCTCTCTCTCTCTCTCTCTCTCTCTTCATTATAATTCATTGTGAGTGTACAATATGTGTGTGTTGATTTGTTCTGTACATGTGACATCATTGCACGTCTGTCCATCCTGGGAGAGGGATCCCTCCTCTGTGGCTCTTCCTGAGGTTTCTTCCACCTTTTTCCATGTTAAAAGGTTTTTTGGTGGGCAAGTTTTTCCTCACTCGAATCGAGGGTCTAAGGACAGAGGGTGTCACTCCCTGTACAGATTGTAAAGCCCTCTGAGACAAATGTATTTTGTGACTTTGGGCTATACAAATACATTTTGATTTGATTTGAAATTAAAAGCTTTTTCTTATGCATAATTAGTATTTTTCTGGCAGAATTTAGCAATGTGACCAACTGAATTTTTTCCTCGATTTTGTATTGGTTACCATAGTGCGTAAATGTGGAACTTGGGATTCAAATCGCAATTTCTTTTTCTTGGGTGGATAGCAGACTCTCCTGTTGCCACCATCATACATAACAGTACAGCACACACTAGCAGCGGAAATAATAGTGTGATGTGAGATAATAAGTTGATATAGTCCAAACAGCAATGAGAGCAGTGCATGGGGTGCTGACTGTATATCAAGGTCATGTTTGCCCAGGGGAGGAATCAGTGCTCTTAGCTGGGAGCAGCCATAGAGCAAGATGAGATACTATATTAAGAAGCTGCTAAAATAACCACTAACATAACTGCTCAGAAAAGAGTGTCTTAGAGACAAAGGATTGATGTTACTGTCCTCCAGCACTAATGCTTAAATAATGGACCAAATATAGCCATTTGAACCAAATGAATCATTTTGAATCAACCAAATCATTCAATTTTGAATGTCTAACAAAATGTGTTAGACATTTACTAATATGTAGATCGGTTTGAAAAATTATGATGTATTTTTCTTATGGAGATATGTAAACAGGGTGTTAAAGGGGAATTCAACCAATTTAGTCATTAGATCATCTAGGCATGTATGGTTTCAACCTTCACACCCCAGGTTTGTAAGACAGACTATCTTCCAGCTCACTATGCTAAGAATCACATTGATGATTCATGTCCAATGCGAGTGTCCAGTGTCTACACAGTGTGTAAGCCTGTCTGGCTTTCATGCAGGACACCAGCATTTACATCAGGTTACTGTAGGTGATCTAAACACAGAAAGTAAGAAAGTATCATTTGTATTTTGCTACCTTGAGAGCTCCAAGTGAAGGACCCGCCTATATTGTTGTTTTATGTGATGCAAATTTCCAAAAAGACTTGCAATTAATCAAATATACAAACCTGACCTGACACGCAGTGAGCCCAGGGTACTTCACAGCACTTAGCATCTTAACAGCTTCAACTATTACTTCCAGGATCCCAATTGCTTGTCCTAACTCTGAAATCTCAGAATATATATAAATTATAAAAAATGGATTTTATGTTGTGTATGTGCAAAGACTGCAATTTCTTAAATTGTAAATACTCTTAAATTGTGTAAATCTACTGAGCATAAGAGCAGAAACGATGACACATAGTGTAACTAGTGTCATATGATCATAAAATAAAATATGTGTGCATGCTTTGATTTGATAGCGGTACAATAATGATTGTTTGCACTCCGCCTCTCCTTTACATCCCTCTTTTTTAAAAATAAGTCCACTTAAACTCCATCTCATGTTTTACTGACTGACTGACACGGTTAATTATAGATATATATATTCATATCATATTAAGTGTCAAACTGATTTAAGTTACAATACAAGGATTTAAAAGTCCAGATAATGGTGGTTGTTTGTCTCATAATGATACTGGAGGTCAGACTCCTGCAGTCCTGTTCTTCATATCAGTGTACACGCTGCTGGTCCAATATGCAGTCCAATACTGCAGCCTGTCTAAGAGTGAGCGCGCTTCCAAATTCTCCCTCCCGCAGCGCTCGCTCCCTGTACCTTAAAAAAAGTGCGTGCACGGCTGAAGGTCACTAAAACACAAAAGGCTTTCAGCGCTGCGGTCCAATATAGCGCATGCGCGCTGCCGGAGGACTGCTTCACAGACCGCAATATGGCGAGAATGCCTGCCAGCAGAGACACGGAGCAGGAGCAGATGAGCTGCCCCGAGAGGAGCAGGGATGAGGAGGGGGAGGAGGAAGAGGAAGATGAGGACGAGATCCAGGAGGTCCAGATCACCGGGGAGGAGGAGGACGCGGAGTCCGAAAAAGATGGTGTGGAGCTGGAGTGGGAGACAGGGAGCACAGCGCTGGACCCCGACGGTTCCGCCGCGGAGGCAGAAGCGGTCGTTATGCGGAGTATGGACCGAGGAGAAGAGGGAGAGGCGGACCATTTCAGCTGCTGTATCCCCGCTGTACTTGAGGGAGACCTTCAGCGCTCAGAGCGGAACAGGCTGAGCGAGAACACTCGCCTGGCCACTCGGTATGCGGTGAGGATCTTTAGAGAGTACCTCAGTGAGAAAGCCCAAAGTCCAGACTTTGAAACTCTGGACAAGGAGGCGCTCTGCGCTGTGCTGCGCTCCTTTTACGCGGAGGCGCGCTCCAAAAGTGGACAGTTGTACAGCAAGTCGTCCCTCATCAGCATCCGGAGTTCACTGAACCGGTACCTGAACGAGCCCCCATACTGCCGCACATTGGACCTCACCAAGGACCCAGAGCTGCGCAGTGCCAACCTGACCCTGGCTGCGGTCATACGGAGGCTGGAAGAGCAGGGCGCCGGTCCAGTGGTGCAGAAACAAGCCATCACGCGCTCGGACCTGCGGAAACTGTACGAGTCCTCAGTGTTCAACACCGACACTCCGTTCGGGCTGCTCAACAAAGTCTGGTTCGAGACCTGTATGTATTTCTGCACCAGGGGGCGGGAGAACCAGCGGGAGCTGGAGGAGGACTCGTTCGGCCTGACCGGGGATGAGGAAGGGAGAAAGTTCGTTTATTTTAAAGCTCTTGGACCTTACCACAAGTCTCGCTCCGCCGCCTGGACCAAGAAGCGTCCGGACGCAGACGAGGACACCCTGCCGCGGATGTACGAGACGGGCACGGATCTGTGTCCGTACGCCAGCTTCGTCCGGTACGTATCGAAACGGAACCCGCTCTGCAAGGCGTTCTTCCAGCGGCCCCGGGACCACTGCTGCGCGAGCGACGTAACGTGGTACGAGAACAAAGCCATCGGTAAGAACCTGTTGGGCACTAGGATGCAGATGTTGTCGCGTGCCGCCAAGCTCTCCAAGACCTACACTAACCACTGCATCGGCGCGGTCTCCATAGCAACGCTCAACAGCATCGTCGGCGCTACAGTCTCTAAGCCGTCTACGACGCTCTATGTTGCCTCGGAAACCGTCAACGGCCAAGCGCAAGCACACCTCCAGCTCGTTATACCGTACCTCCGCCGGGTCACTGGCGCTGATGACATGAAGCCGCAGCGGACAACAGCAGTAACGGCATCAACAATCATAAACACATCAACAGCGTCAGCAGCAGTGAGGAGAGTGAGTGCCGAGGACCACCCGGAGGTTCCCCTCCCCAAGAAGCTGTGCACGCGCCCCGTGACACGCGCGGAGTCTCCTGTGGAACGGAACAAGAGCGACCCGCCTACCACATCAACTGAGTCCCATATTCATACACAGCCCGTCGCCAGGTCTACGGTCACCATGCCAACAGAGGTAACACAGGTAATACAAGTAACACAGTAGCCTCTGCGTCTGATCCATTCTGATCAGGAGCGTATCTTCAGTAGCTGGCTGCTGGTGCGTAAAATGCGCAAGGGAAAATGTTGGTGCGGCATCTGCATCAGTCTACACATAACCTGCAGTGTAGATATAGAGGCCATTCAAACATTTTGTGTCAAGACAAGTTAGCTTGAAATATAAATATTTAATATAAAATCATACAAACAGATAGAACTTCAATTAAAATCAGAAAAAAGAACTCCAGTGTGTGTCCTGGTTGTGAAGAAGTCAATTGAATAAATTTGTGAAGATGTAGCCTGTACAGTAGGGACCACAAGTGGTCTGAGACGTTTGGACCCTATTGTATATTATATGCTGCTATATCAGAAAGTGAATGAGTTTGATTTCAGAGGGGGAGGGGCACAGTGTGAGTTTTTCAACCAGGCAACAATGCATTTAGTTGAACTGATTTGAAGACATAATTGAATGTTCTTCATGCCTTATGCCTTACAATTATGAATTACAAATGTATTCTTGATTTAGAAAATGGCTCTTTGCTGTCTTAGCCTGCTCAGTGTTCAATGTTGTATATGTTTATATAAAAATAGTAAAGTTACACATTTTCACCAGTAAATCAAACTATAGATTCAATAATTGATTTTAAGTGACTGTATATTTTAGAAATACAAGTAAAAATGATGCATCCAAATTTAACAAAGTACAATCTTAAATGTATTAGCATTAAAATACACTTAAAGTACCAACAGCAAAAGTGGCCTTTTTTCAAAGTATCATATTTTAAGAATTATATACATTCTGTCATTGGATTATAATTTGATGTGTAATCTCACTTTAATGTTTTTGCTGCGTCATCAGCATGGCTCACCTAGGTGTGAAAAATACACACCTCAATTGTACCATTTGATTGATGGGCGCAATTTAGATGACATCAACATAAGGTGGGTGGGTGGTTAGAGTTATAAAGTGAAAGAGTGGACTTAGCTACAGGAGACCGCTGCTTGCTTTCTGTTTCCAAAGTTTAGCAAGACAGTTTTTTTTTTAACTATAACAAAAAAAGTTGCCTAACTTTAAGGAAGTACGGTAGTAACTTTAACCAACGTTAACCGATAACACCTTTCAGGTAGTCACTTTAACCCAAACCATGATCGTTTCCTAACCCTTTTTACACTCGGATTTACACTCGAATAATGTCACATGTTTTAAATTAGCTAGGCTCTGAGAACGTTTTACAAATATAAAATCTTTATGGGTTAAACATTCATAAGAAAAAGTGTAAGAATTGAACTTGTTTGCAGTTGCAGGTACAGTTTTACAGATATCTCTTGTAATGGTGTGGTGGTATGGGTAAAATGTTTTTTGGGCCACATGTGAGTTTTTCACTGCAATTTAAAAATTGGCAGCAAAGTTGAGTGGTGGCAGGTTTACCTTTCAATCGCAGTTCCTGGGTTCACATGGCTCGCTGTGACAAAAAAAGCCGTTAGTCAAGTGAGGGAGCGGGACGACGGCTCAACTCTACTGTGCCAATAACATCACAAATGGCAAGATGGCACCTCCCGTAAACCTGATATTTTGGCTTCACTTTGCATATTGACACATTGTCTACCTTTGTATACAGTCTATGCTATTTACTGTTTTGGATTACTCACTGATTTCAATCTGGTTTCCAGCAGCGGCACACAGCTACAGTAAAAAAGCTCTGATAAATAAGATGGTGAACATAATGGAGGATTTAGCAGATAGATATTTGTCTGGACAGCATGGACAGCCCGCTTCAAATCATCCCACAGGTTTTTAGTGATATTCAAGTCTGGGGACTGGAACGGCCATTCCACCACATTGTATTTGTTTCTCTGCATGAATGCCTAAGAAAACTTTGAGCCATATTTTGGGTTGTTGTCTTGTTGAAATATCCAACTTTGTGGCAGATTCTCAAGAATTTGCTGGTATTGAGTGGAATCCACGCAACCCTCAACTTTCACACAGCCCCACAGCATGATGGAACCTCCACCAAATTTTACTATAAAAGTTTTTCTTGGAATGCTGTGTTCTTCTGCCACCATCCATAACGGTGCTTGTTATTCCCAAATAACTCAATATTTGTTTCATCAGTCTTCAGCACCTTATTCCAAAATGAAGCTGCCTTGTCCAAATGTGCTTCTGCTTACCTCAAGTGACTCCGCTTGAGGCATGTGCTCAGAAAAGGCTTTTTCTGTATCACTCTCCCGTACAGCTTGTGTAAAGTGCGCACATCATCCACACCATCTAATGCAAGATGATCTTAAAGGTCTTTGGAAGTGGTCTGTGGGTTGTTTTGGACCATTCTCACCATCCTTTACCTTTGCCTCTCTGATATTTTTCATTGCCTGCCACTTCTGGCCTTAACAAGAACGGTTAGTCTTCCTTTTCCTTACTATGTTCCTCACAGTGGAAACTGACAACTGAAATCTCTGAGACTGAGTAATCTTCAAAAAGAGAGTTGTTTTGAAGCCCCCCTCTTCAGAGAAGAGTCAAAGAGAAGAACACCTTAAAATGGATCACCTTAAATACCTTTTCTCATGACTGGATACACCTGTGTGTGGAGTTCAATGCTGAATGAGCTTACCAGACCAATTTTGTATTCCAATAAGTAGTTACAGGTATTCGAATCAGTAAAATAACAAAGGTGCCCAACTTTTTGCACAGCCTATTTCTACCTCTGACTTAATTATATACAGCTGTAACACTTCAATTTTTTGTCTCAAACCCCCCAGTACTCAGCTTTGATTAGAAAATGATTATCATGCCACTTTGATCATCTGTGAAGATAAAGTAAATTATTATGCAGCCTCAGAGAACTCAGAACTATATGACATAATTAGATTATTAATACTGAAGCATCAGTGTTAGAGCAGCATGTTACTGTTGATATAAGCTGTGAAGAGACATCATTATGTATCACTCTACAACTGTGAGTATGTTACATATTGAGTGTGAGTGTGTTTTTGTAGTTCATTATGACCAACAGAGTGAGACTTTATTTCATGACAAATTTCATGGTATCGCATCAATGTTTTAAGCTTAGTAATTCTGACTTGAAATGTACAGCTTTTGGGAAAACGAGGTGTAAAAGTAAGTTGTCTGTTTCGATTTCAGAAACAATAATATCATCAGGTTTTAGTTAGAGGTTGTGAACATTAATTAAACTACCGCTTAGTTATGTGCAAATGTTGAAAAGTGGATCTAATTAGATTCAATAAGGGATTCAAAAAGATGTGACACTGGATTCTTGTTTGATGAGTGGATTAAATGCTATAAATCCTAACTCCAAACAGTAAGTTTATCAGAGCCAGGCTGATGAGAGCTGTGAGACAAAACATTCAAGAGAGTGAACATATAATAACAATGAGCTGAAAGACGCTAAAATCGTCCGTAGAATGATGGAAACTGCAGAGTTGCATTAATGTAATGAGTAGTGGACCTGTCTACCCTGAGCAGAACATGTGCTAGTGAGGAGGACAAAGATACAGTCAATCAATCAATCAATCAATCAATCAATCAAATTTTATTTATATAGCCCAAAATCACAAAATACATTTGTCTCAGAGGGCTTTACAATCTGTACAGGGAGTGACACCCTCTGTCCTTAGACCCTCGATTAGAGTGAGGAAAAACTTGCCCACCAAAAAACCTTTTAACAGGGAAAAAGGTGGAAGAAACCTCAGGAAGAGCCACAGAGGAGGGATCCCTCTCCCAGGACGGACAGACGTGCAATGATGTCACATGTACAGAACAAATCAACACACACATATTGTACACTCACAATGAATTATAGTGAATTACAATGAATGATGAATTATTACAGTAACAGCGAAACTTGTGATAGAGATACAGATGCACAGTAGCAAATCATTAACTAACTATAATCTGTAATGGGGATATGGCAACAATGATGACGGTGAAAACACATGCAGTAGACGGCACGCAGATACAGCTATAAGAAAACATTTTTCATTAATAAAATTCATTACTTTGTCTTCAGAATTTAGTTGAATCTTGAAACATTTAGATACAACATTGTAAGAATGTTGCAAACTGACACACAGAGGGGTTTTTCTTATCTTAGTATCATGTCAGTGTAACGATAATGTATCCTATATTCAATACTTTGTGCACTTACACAGCCTGCTTAGTCTACTAAACTAACGAATGTAAAATAAATGAAATATTTCAAGATGAAATTTATTTTCATGTCTGACTAACCTCTGTCGACACAATTGTTACTATTACCACTGTTTTTACTTACTTTGATACTGGTACTAGCACTACTGTGTGTGTTTGGTATCCCAGGACAGCCGTGGAAGCAGCAGCAGCATGATGAGTCAGCAGCAGGTCTCGCCGTCTCCAGTTCAGCTGAATTCAGCTGGCATCCCCAGCCCCGCCCAGCTCACTAAAACCAACGCACCTGTCCACATCGATGTAGGAGGACACATGTACACCAGCAGCCTGGCCACCCTCACCAAGTACCCTGAGTCACGGTGAGAGACTCTTACCAACCAGAAAACAACATTCCCTTAAGATGCCTCTTCATTCTTCATGTATCCATGAAAACACACAAAACATTTGAGAATTTGATGCTAAAAAGACTAACCTTAGAAGACATCCTCTTGATTTGTCTAACTCAGACTACTGAAGCCTCATATAAGCTTCAGATAAACACCTCTGTAGAAAAATGACTGTGGGATGCACTGTGGATTTTGGTTTTAAGGGGATACTAATACTAATAATTATCCCTTTAAAATTCAAAAAATACCTTTGCTATATTATAATAGGCACATACAGAGCTGTGGAAAGATTTTATGCACTAAAAGTGTAGTGAGGATACTTTATATAGTTTTACTTTAATTTTAAACCAGCATCAGTTCCCCTCAGTACACCTGCACATAGTTTTTCAAGGCACTCGGCAAGTGAGTTGTTCCTGCATCTTAAAGAAGTTGTTACAGTTCTTGTGTGGATTCAGGTGTCTCAGCTGCTTCTGTCTCTTCATGTGATCCAGACTGACTCCATGATGTTGAGATCAGGCTGTCTGGGATCAAACCATCTGTTACAGGACTCCTGAAGATAGATCTTTATGACTCTGACTGGATGTTTGAGCCTGTTGTCATGCTGCAGAAGAAGATGTCTTTCTGTTAGAGACCACCAGTTTCTCTTTGCTGACACAATTAGTCTGTTTGGTTTATGTTCTCTTGACCCATTAAGTCATTTTTACCTTTTGCTCCTGATGGTTCTATGTAGCCTCGGGTCACTTAAAAAAAAAGTTAAATATAATAGAGGTGAGCACTTTAGAGCTGCCAAATGGCATTCAGTATGTCTGCCATGTTAAACTGATGGCGTAACTCTTTTCATTGATTCCAGTAAATGATGTGGGTCCATTAACTTTAACCACTTCAAAGTTTCTCATTCTGGCTCACACAAATCTGTACTTGACTCTAACAGCATCTTGTTAAGTGTCTTAAAGCGGGCAATTAGGTTCATTTGCATAGAAAGGGGACAATTTTGTGCCAAATGTATGCATATTACCTAATATTACTTAATTTGAATCTATGCAAATAGCAACGGAAAACCAAGACGCTATTTGGTTGGCAGCACAGTTAGTGGTGCATTTCACCTTGTGTGGGTGCTTTGTGGATTACATGGTTTTGTTTAGGACAGGTTTAATGGCGAAAGAAAGCCATGCAAACCTTTTGTGAATCTTTTTCTAATTTGGTGCCTCTACTGGCAGTAAGCAATTGTCTGTGCTTTCAAAAACTGTTAAAAACATCACCATTAAAAATTAATTATGTTTTATGATGTGAAAACAGGGTTAAGGTTATTAGTTTCTATTATATATCATCTACCCAACCTGTCCACATATACTGTGTATATGTCACTTGAACTGCTCTGGGTCATAATTACTATGGTCGTTAGATGGCATCTGTCATTAAAATGTAACTATATGTTGTTTTTGGGCAAGTTACATTACGACCAATTGTGTTGATTTTCTTCGGAGAACAGTCTCATGCATTTACAATTCAGTGATTTTCAGTCCAACCTAGGCAAAGAGAAGAAAGGTAACCAAATGATTTCCTATCAGAGTACTTCCATCATCCACGGATGTCAGAATACAACAATGGATCATATGAAGTAATGTGTGCTGCACAGTGCTACCGTGTTAGAAAACATTTGCGAGTGTTATAGCCATGCCTTTATTATTGCATGGAAATCAGGTTAAACATCTTTTCCATGCTGTGTTTTTATTTAGACCACCTTCCCGTACTTGTCAGCTGTCATCAATGGCAGATGTGACTGAGCGTTCAGCTGCTACAGTGTATTTTAGGACATCTGTGGCCAGCAGACATGACAACCTCTCCAACATTTGGTTGGTATTTCTGTCTTTGTGTCTGTTGTCTGTGGCAGGATTGGCCATCTGTTTGATGGAACGGAGCCCATTGTGTTGGACAGTCTAAAGCAGCACTACTTTATCGATCGAGATGGCCCCATGTTCCGCTACATACTCAACTTCCTCCGAACCTCAAAACTCCTCATCCCAGATGACTTCAAAGTGAGTGTCTGTCTAGAGCTTTGATCAGGTACTACTATAGTATATTACTGCAGTGTGTCTGAACTGTCCTAACCACCCGGAAAGTAATAAACACATTATCAATTATCAAGACTTTGTCAGAGGAGAGATTATAACAGTCCAGATACACTTATAAACACTGTTTATGTATAATGTATAATGTATAATGTTATACTTCCCCCTATAACACTGAGCCCCGTTCACATTCACCCATCCAAACCTGAGCAGCTGTGGGTTGAGGGGCCTTTCTTAAAGGGTCAGTTCACTCATCCCAAATCCCAAATCCCAAAATATAATATAATATAATATAATATAATATAATATAATATAATATAATATAATATAATATAATATAATATAATATAATATAATATAATATAATATAATATAATATAATATAATATAATATCTATCCAGATTGTTTTGTTGTGATATTGTTTTGGAGTTTTGGAGATATCTGCCATCACTCCAATACTTCTTCTTCTTTTCCTTTTTGCTTTTCCCCTCAGAGATCTTCACAGCGAATCAGTTGCCTCCATCTAACCCTGTCTTCTGTATCTTGTCTCACACCAACTACCTTCATGTCCTCTTTCACTACATCCATATATCTCCTCTTTGGTCTTCCTCTAGACCTCAAAACTCAGCATCCTTCTACCAATATATTCACTATCTCTCCTCTGGACATGTCTGAATCATGTCAGTCTGGACTCTCTGACTTTATCTCCAAACCTCTAACATGTGCTGTCCCTCTGATGTACTGACCTCAGCATTGCCATCACTCCAATACAATGGATACAAATATAACGTTGATACAAGTAAACACAAAATGCAGTTTTTAAATGAAGGTTTTTATTATTAAGGGCCCTACATGGCCCTCTGTTAAAAAGTGTTCATTTTCTCTAGTCACACCGAGGCCTGATTACTGCCACACCTGTTCTAAATCAAGAAATCACTTAAATAAGTTTTGTTACTTTATCAGCTCAAACTCCCCAAAGATGCTGAATTCCAACAATTCTGCAAAGATGAGTGGGTCAGAATTCCTCCACAGTGCTGTAAAAGACTCATTGCAAGTTTTCACAACACTTGAATGCAGTTGTTGCTTCTAAGGGTGTTTGAGAAACATGCAAAAAATAAATCAGGAACGGGGCAAACACTTTTTCACACCACTGTATCTATTTCATTCCCTTCAAGCTAATGCAGAGAACAAGACTGGCTGTACTGCTCATACTGCAATGCATATTTTATCCCATACTGTTGTCATGGGGACACACTAAACGGATTCAGTATTGACTTGGCTTAATTTAGTCACCATGAATATGTTGAATAAATAACAACAAATTAACTCCATATAAAGGTTAATCATTTATCTGTGAATGTACCACACATTTTGCTTGCTTGCATGTATGCATGTCTCTGAGCTTGTCCTGATGTGTGTGATGTATGTTTGCAGGAGTACTCCCTGCTGTATGAGGAGGCCGGTTTCTTCCAGCTGGCTCCTCTGCAGGCTGAGCTGGAGCGCTGGAGGACTGAGCGTGAATTTGGGCGTGTGTGTCAGGAGTGCGAATGTGTTGTGGTTCATGTGGCTCCGGAGCTGGGCGAGAGGATCAGTGTGAGCGCCCTCCGGGCTGTGATCGAGGAGGTTTTCCCAGAGGTTATAGATGTCATGTGCAATTCCCTAAACACCAGCTGGAACCAGGACTCCACGCACATCGTCTGCTTCCCACTCAATGGCTACTGCCACCTCAATTCTGTCCAGGTACAAGATGCATGCAGGGTATTTAATCTGGGACCCTACTGATGTATTTTTGCATGCTTTACACTTCAAAACTCATTTATTTTATATTGTCAATGTCTCAAAAATGATGCCAAACAAATAACATTCTTCAATGGTGATAAATTCATGCTGACACATTTCATTATTGTGTGTGTCTCTGTCTCAGGGGAGATCTCAGTTAGTCAGAGATGCAGCATAGAGGAAAAGACGACTCCTGAGGGCAAACTGAGATAGTGTCACCAGGTTCATTTATGTAGGAAGAGAGGGAGAGAAACTAAGGGACTACTTCAGAAGTAGTTCATGTTTTAGGCCAGAGAGGCTGAGTGTGAGATAGATTTTACCTACAAAGATGAAAGACACAGGGCCCCAGGGCCCGTATTGTTAGCTATTGTTAGTAACACATTTCCACTTACAAAAGAAATGCAGACTTGACCATTAAATCACATGTGTAGGTAACAATCAAAACCATTTAATTTTATTTTGTCATGTGCCATTGTAATTCTTCTTCTGCAGAAAATGTAGTGATTCAAACTGTCCACCAGATAGAGCAGTTTAATCTGTTAAAACTGGCATGTTTCCACACGTACTTTTACATTGAATCATGTTGAAAATAACATATACAGCACTTCTACATCAACTCTGTAGTGATATTTACCTAATGTACTCCATGTCGTAATTTAATTCAAAATTCATTCAATATTGTTCTCACCAAAGTATTTGCTGAGCGCTTGGAAGAGTTGTTTCCTCTAAGAATTGTGCCAGTAGTTTTGTGTGTTTCCAGCAGGCTTGTTTGAATTGCAGCCACCATTATGGATAGTTTTCCTGTCGTCCTTGGAGAGGACTGTGCCAACTGTGCCTGTATAGACATCATGTTCATTTCATTTACATCAATATATTAATTACATTTAAGCCACTAAAAAGAGCACTATACTACCCCACACACTTGTATATATTGATGTAAACCTACCCAAATTAAAGCTTGGCATTTTAATATAGAACCTAAAAAAAGAAACTACATGTGTATGAGCTATTCTTTAAGAATTACATCTTCAGTGGGAACCAATGGGTTTTGAATAATAAAGAATTGAAGGAAAGACATTGTTGGTTTTGGTCTTTTTTTGGAAGCTGCTGACAACACCAAATCAAATATTGCCAGCTTTGTTCTTGTACTTGGTGCGTTTCTGCCACAGTGTCTCTTTTGCTTCTACCACTGAATAATGCTAAAGTCACAGAATTTCATATTCTACATAGGGTCTTTTAATGTATCCAGAAAATGTTAAATGAGCTCCATCCTTTTGGTAATCGGCACTCCATTGGAGAAGGTAAATGTTTTGTTCAAAGGCACACCTCACTCTTATGTTATTTGGTTTGTGTGTGACTGCAGGTGTTGGAGCGGTTACAGCAGAGAGGGTTCTGGATCACAGGTTCATGTGGTGGCGGTGTGGACTCTTCTCAGTTTAGTGAATACATTCTACGAAGAGAGGGCCGAGGCAGCTGGTACCCCCCCACCATCGTGACAAGAATTAAACAGGAACTGTTGGACTGAACTCAGAGGAAGGCAACTGGCAAAGGCAAACTGTTCTCTACAAGTATGTGGACACTTTCCTCAAAACAAGAACCTCATCAATTTGGCACAGAAGAATTAAACAAATCAGACATGAATACTTTGAAAAAGCTTTAATAAATATCAGCAGGTGACTGAAACGTTAGAAGGTTGGAGAGGGGAGAAAAAGTGAATGTGTGGTGTCACTGAACAGCTGCCTGCTGCTGGAAAGCAATATTACACACACCCATTTTAATCATTAATATAAAAATATTAAGTAGTGCAGTTTTAAATTGATTTAATGCAGTTTTATATTGATTTAATGTATTATTTAAAAAAATGGCAACTGGACATCGTTAAATTTAGTTTTTAATGAGGCCACACAGAGTTCAGATTATACTTATTAAAATTGTCTGTTTGTCAACTGAGAAAATGACAAGTTCTATCACTTCATCATTTCTCACAGAAATCCCACTATAACTGCTCATAAACTTAACACAGATACATTTTACCTAAAATAACTAAGGAACTTTGCCTCCATTTCCACTATTCGTTCTTTCCAAGAGACTTTCTAGGAAATGACCCATCCAACCCCGTCTGAAAGAATTCTGGTAAGGAAATATTGAATTTATTTACTTATTTTGTTGGCCTAAAGAATAATTTTTATATACTACATACTAATATACAAATAATACATTTTACATTTGTCAGTTTTATCTGTGCAAAATTAATGTCCCCAGGTGCCAAAAACCCTTAAATTCTCAGAACAAATACCAAGGCTTGACCTCTTTAACAGCAGTTATAGCCCTACTCCATAAGAATAGCTCTGCCTCTGCTGCACCAGTATTATACATTTTTGAAAATCTCTCACAATATCATGACTTTGTAGAGGCAATACTAAATCATTGGACTACCCCTTTAAAAGCAGTCAGACAGATATTGGATTTTTATTCAGCATAAACGTCCTACATTTCACTTTTTTCCACAAGATGGTTCTACTGCTCAGCACCTCTGCAATAAGCAGCGACTGCCTTTCAGACTTCATCCAGTTATTCTTTATGAGCACAATATAGAATACTTAACGCCAAGACTGTTTGTAATGTACTGTAAATGTTGTATAAGTACTGTATATGTTCAATTCATTTTGTATCTTATAACGGCATCTGCCTTATATGCATGTATTGCATTGTTTTGTAATAATTGCACAGACCATTGCGTACCTACATTTGGTAAAGTAAAAATTCTAGCACAATCAAAGAGTTCCTGTGAAAGGCGAACTTTATTTCAGTATTCAATTTATTTTCAGCATGCAATTTGTGTTCTTGAAGGCACAATTACTCTTCTCTTCTGTCTTGGAAAAGAAGCAAAAAGTAAAATCTCTTTTTTTTTGTTTGTTTGTTTGCATTATTCTTGTGAGATATTTTAATGATGAATAAATGAGAAAATATAAATAAGCACTTTTAAAGGATAAATGCTAACATTTCTCCTTTATTTCAACAAGTATCTGCAAAAATGTTAAGCAGGTAATGTTTACAATGTTAATTAGCATGCTAACACTTGCTGACATGCTAGTTACCACTATACACAATCAAGTAGCGGCTGATGGGAATGTCATCAGTTTGGCAGGTATTTGCTCATAAATCTTGATGACATGACAGACAATGGAGAAAGTGGCTCTAGCAGACAGCCTCTGATCTGAAAGCTCTTCTAAAAGTCACTGTGGGAAGTAGAGAGTCAAACTGGCTGCTGGTAGTGTTGACAACCTAAAACTCAACATTTCTTAATACTGTGACTGTAATGAAAGTCTGGTGTTTAACCTGCTTTTGACTGATGGTGGCATACCTAACCTAACCTGTGGTATATAATGTTGAGATATGGACAAAAGTGAGGAATGCCATCTTCACAGCCCCTCTGCCTTCATGGCTAAACAACTGAACACAGCAAATGTAAGGATGTGATCATTTTTTAATGGTCAACAAAATACAATAATATTAAATCAATTAATTCAAATTAAATAAAAATAAATTCAACTACACTTACTGACCTTATTCAAAGCTTCATTAAACAGCAGTGTTTACTAGAAGCTCTTATTTTCTATTGTTATAATCCCACTCATAGGTTCATTTCATCCTGAAAATCTTTTTAAAGGAATCACAAACATTTACAAAAAAATTACAGGAGATTATTAGTATATCAATAGATATTTTAGACAGATCCGACACAAACTGCAAAATAATTTAGGTAATTCTTTTTTTAAATAAAATGGACCACTTGGGATATTTTAAACACAAAATACAGAATGTTGTTATTAGACTGACATGTTATCAGAGCATTGCTTTGTACAGAGTGAGAGAGTGGCGTAAAAAGTGGTCCTGCTCCATACACACCAGCAGATCCCTCATCATGATCCGAGTCGCTCTGTGAACACCCTGTCTGGAGAGCAGACACACCTGACACACACACACACAAAAATAAATTTTTTGTAATAAGTAAGCAATAATCTACAGTGAACTAGTCATTATCACAAAACAAACCCTACCAGCTAAATGAAGACCTTGACATGAGCCTACTGTTTTATCATTTATTATTTAAAATAGACTAAATGGAGAAATATTTGCCAATGCGATACATTTTCATGCTTTTCCATATACTCCATTCTTCAACCATTCATTTCGGAACCACTGTTTAAAACACAAATCAAACTTTCACCTAAACAGACAAAAATCTCAATCCAAAGAGATTTAATGCCATAGAGGACAAAAGAAACCACTAACTATTCACATTTGAGAAGCTGAAAACAGAGTTAGGACAGTTTTTTTTCTGATTACCATAATTGATTTAAAAAAATTGTTAGTTGGTAATGGTTTAATTGATTAATCGTTGCAGCACTAGTTCAAACATCAGGTTTTCAGTGTGAAAGTTCATTCTTGACTTTGGGAACAGTCCACTGTGCTCCTGCCCACAGTGTGTGCATGAGCAGTAACTGACACTCCATCAGACACTCCTCCTGGTTCTAGTTGGTTGTTTTGATTCGGTCACAGTGGATTATTTCAAATAGCATTAAGAGCACTAGGTGGGTTTAGAGGAGCACAATTTTTTCACAGATTATCTGTCTCATGTACAACTGTCAGGTTACCTACTGCAACTTTAACTCAAAGTCTGCTTTAATCTTTCACAGAGGAAGATTCAAATGAGATGTGGTTGCAGCACAAGCACAGGGAAAAGCTAGTAAGTGGACCTTGAGATAAATCTTTCTTTTTCTTTCCCCAAAAATAGTTGTTTCTTCTTCAGAAAATATTCTGTGTATTCAACCTCCCAAAAACTAGTCCTTAAATTAATATGGTTATTGCGAAATATAACTTGTGCCTATACAAAAGTGTTGTTTGACAGCGGCCCCAACAAACCTGCCCTTCTAGAGCTCTTATCTAAGCTAAAGACTGAAAAGCAAAGACGTTCAGAAGCACTTCCACTCCAAACACTCTGCCATCACTCCTGTGTGCCTCCTCTCCTCTCCTCTCCTCTCCTCTCCTCTCCTCTCCTCACTGTGCCAGCTGAGGTAAAGCCTGTGAGGAGGTAAAGGAAGCCCTGCGGCTGCCAGAGGAAAGAGAGAGAGGCGACAGGCAGGCAGCCGGCTCTGCTGGGTAATGGAGTTCAAAGGCAGTAGAAAGTGTGTGCAGTTAGAGCGTTGTCATCTTTAAACCTACAGCCTGGAGGGCCACCACTTCAAAAAACATACAGAATTAAAGAGTTAATGGACTGAACTAACAGTGTTGAGCTGTAGGCTTCCTGTGTCTTGAGTTAGCGCTGGATCTGAATTTATGATGCCGGATGGGATCATAGCGATAACTCCGTCTACTTGATTTTGAGACGGTGGGTTTTAGTTACAATTGTTCAATGATATAAATGCTGTTTCAGATGCGTTTCCGCCATCAGAAGTACAAGTACACGATAAGCAGAATACTGGGCTAGGTTTAAAGATATTAAGGGAAAAAAATCAAGACTCCCCACAAAAAAACAGGAACATGTTTATCGAACTGGAATCTGGCATTAAAAAGACCTTGTTGCATCCTTGACCAGCACTCAGACCAACCTGGCTGGCTGTCTGCTCCAGAGGTCTCTTCTTGCGAGGCCCGATAGCAGCCAGCGCAGTGATGTTGGCTTCTCGCTGCTGCAGCTGAGCTTCTTCTATTTGTTGCAGCTGAAAAGAAGAAAAACACAAAGGGTTAGTGAGAAAAAAAAGAGAAAAGAGTTACTCTACATTTCTGGAAAAACAAAAATGCACCAGCTATTTAACCCTTAGAAGCATGACTACACTCTTCCACTAATTACTAATTTTATTCACACCTAAACACTCAGGTATCAAAAAATGCCAAAATTAAAAAACTAAATACAATGGCCTCATGTCACAAACATGTTTTATGAAGAATACCTGGAATATGAAAATATAAATACTTTTAATTTCAAAGATTTTGAAGACTTTGAGATCATTTTTGACCCCACTTATGCATCTAAAAGGTTAAAGGTTTAAAGCCAAGTGATTGGTAATCAGAGATTTACACATCAATACATTAAAACAAGTTGCACCACACAATCTAGTCCTGTTGTAGAGTAATCATTATTAAATGTTTACACTTTATTGAACAATGAATTTACACACAAGGTAGGAGATAAGCATGGTATTAAAGGCTCCGCAAAATGGAAGTTATAGCATTTTTAACTACTATACTCTACACCAGTGATTCTCAACTGGTGGGTCCAGTCCGTTCTCAGTGGGTCGCGGGCCTTTGCCTGGGAAAAAAATGTTAAGAACAAAATCCTGTGCTTTTATTTTGAAGTGGATTTTTTATGCCGCGGAGTGCCGTCTATTCACAATCGCCACAGTAGGTGGCGATAAAGCCTTGTAATGTTAATAGACACCCACCATTTCACTGCATAGAAGAAGACCCACAACGTTTGTTTTCAAAAGCTAATTTAACATGTCGAAACGTGAGTGCTGCTTAATTTTCTTCATGTTTTTCAGTATTTACCTACTGATAAGTATATGTAATCAGAAGAAAAGTTAATTTTGTATACTTGAATCTTTTTGAATATCACTTTTTGTTTAATTTATTTTGAGTTTGTAGATAAAAGCAGCTACGGTACTCAAGACACTGAATCATTTCACATAGTTCAGTGTTTGGTTGTAAGATTCAGTGAGTGACTACGTTCAGTCTTTTTTAAACTACTTCTCAGTAGTTTTTTTGTTTTTTTTTATTTCATGTTTGCATGAAAGCACTTTTGAGTCTGTTAAGTCTGTTGTATTACCTTGTGTCCTTAAGATGCAGCTAATTGTTAATATTTCCCTCTTTAGCATTGTTTTTTGCATTGCACTGTGTTGGAATACTGTCTCAGGTTCAAACTGCACCATCTTTTCATTAAATACATTTGAGAAGTTGAACATTTTCCTCGATTTGGGTCACGGCTTGTCCTTTAGGGGTGATGGTGGGTCCCGAAGCCAGACCAGTTGAGAACCACTGCTCTACACACACCCAAACCTGTTGTTAGATGAGGAAGAGGAGGGAGGGATGAATTAATCAGAACTCAGCCACATTGTTTTGGAAATTAAAACAAAGTTCCTCTCTTCTCTTCCTTGAAACCATTTCATAGGAAGATAAAAGACAGGGATTTAGATAGGTAAGTGAACAATTAGGTGCACAGGATTAAAACTGGGAAAATGTATTTTTCATTTCAAAGAGGTTTCTGATATGCGTGAGAGTATAGACAAACATTCTAAAATAAAATAATCAAAACTAGGATTAAAATGGACAGAAATACAAAAGTCTAGTTTAGAGTGAAGAGTAAAGGAGATTATGGGGAATGGTGATTCAAATACCTTTTAATAATGATGTAAACTGGGAATATTTCAAAAAAAGATGTAACAAAACCAACAATACCTCTAAACAGCATCAGCTAGGTTAGCATGATCAGATATTTCCCCGTTGTATACTGTATAAACACTATACACACAGAAGGCTTTTAGTAAATTTTAGTTTTAGTAAATCACAACTATGACACTAAGTAGTACTAGCTCGTTAAAGAAAATTGACAGAAGTAATGACCAAACCTAATCAAACAAGCTCACGGTTATTCTGTCTCCTTCAGCATTCCGATGATTTCTCCAGCATGAGGGTCAAATAGTTTGTTGGCGTTACGGGTTTCACTAAATAGTCGACTAATGTTAGTTGACTATCAGAACTAATAGTCGACACTGTTCATTGTTGAAGATTGTTCAAAGCAGTGGCAATGCATCTACAGCAGAAATGCAGCTGGGGGCCCTGTTGTGACAAACAAATGATACATCTCCCACGATTAATCAACTACTTTTTGAGTTGAAGACTGTTAAAATACAACAGTGGTAAAAGCCTTAGTTTTAACTGCATCTCACTGAAGGTATTCCACACTTTATTCACTACTAGGTACAACTCTAACCTGACAAACAAGCCTCAATTATAATCACTTTCTGTGTGTGTGTGTGTGTATGTGTACGTGTACATGTGTATCTACAGGCTTGGCAGCAGTATAGTGAGTGTATGGTGCAGGGGTTGGAGTATGATGGCTGGGAGCAACACGGTAAGGAAGACAAGCCTTGCGAGGTGTTAAATAACCACACTGCTACTGGTGCCTTTCATCTCCCTCACACTTTTCCCTGCCCTGCTGGCAAAAAAAATTACACACACTATCGCATTGCTAAATGAACAATTAGCATGAAAAGAGGCAGGTATTAAAAGAGTTCCCAAACAGAGTTTACTTTGGCCAACAGAACTGAGAAATATTAAATTAAGATTATGGGTTCTGATTCAAAACTAAAGAAACAGTAGAAATCCCAGAAACACTGTTATTTTCTATGGCATAGTTCAGGACATCTCCATTGTATAAAACTTTTTTTTCTTCCATAAAAAAAACAACTAAACTATAAAAATGAAAACAGCTTTTTTATCAAAATCACACTGCACATCGCATAAAATAACAGTCCACCAGTTGATCAACAGAGGACCAATCTACAACTATTTTTATAGTAGACTGATCGTCCGAATAATTCTAGTAGTTAGTAGTAGTCTAATAGTAGTTAGTAGTAGCCCAATAGTTCTCTAAATCCAAGCAACAAACATAAAATACTTGCTAGTCCTCTCTTCGTTGGATAAACTGAATAGCTTGGGCTCCAGTCTACAGATCAGACTAAAACAAGATCTCAGAAGACATCACCCTGGGCTCTCAAAGACAAACACCTGGGTTGCCTGCTAAGATGAGCAGAGCATGAGCAGATGACACTATCATGCTATTCTGTTCTGTTGTCAAGTAGACATTCTGTGTCAAAATGGCCACTTGAAATAAATTCTACTTATTAGGTATGCTAAAGTGCTCTAGCTTTCTACACGGGTACTGCTGTTGTCTAGTTTATCCTACACTATCCACTACAATCAGTTTCTGAATAAATCCGGTGGTAGAAATGGGCCCTGCACTTACAGCATGTCAGATCATTTAAATGTTGCTGATTGGCCCATTACCTGCTCTGGCTCATTTGATTATCAGTAGATGCTTTTGTAGTGAATACTGGACTCATGACAATGCACTCTGGACATAGCAAGTGCATTATGTTATGTACTTGTACCAAGTGTAAACAGAAACAGGAGACAAAACACTGACTGAAGATACACACGTACACACCTCTTTGGCCCGCTGCTTGAGCTGCTGATGCAGTGGATCCTCAGCATGTGAGCGACTCTGTCATTCAAAAACACACAGATGTGGTGTTAATATGCAGCAGTTTCATATTTAAGCATGGGCGTCACCACCTACACCACCTTTAATTGGGAATGGGACACAAGCGCGGGAGTGATCAACCCGTCGCTGGCCACCATCGATGAGGGTGTCTAGTGATAAAGGCCGAAACACCCCGTGATTCCTTGGAACACTACTGACGATGTGTCCCAAAATTGACATCTTTCCCATCCCAGCTCCCATGCCACTCTCAACATCAAGGCTAACCTCATGTGAGTACCATCCATTGGCACAACGGACAGTATACCATCATGTCCAGTGTTTCATGATTCTGAGATATGAGCTGTTCAAAGACAGCTGGGGTCCAAATTGTTGGTACATATCAAAATGATTTGTATACAGAAAGACACATTGCCATTCAAAGGTTACCCTTTATTTTATATTTATTTAGAAAATCAGCTGATAGTGTATCTGAGTGTGTAAAATACCCTTGTAACTAAAAGCAGTTCAGCTTACCCTGGCCAAACGTAACAGTGTCTCTCTCTCCTCTTCATCCTTCTTCTTCTTCTTTAAACTCTCTACTTCCTCTAGGAAGCGAAGCTGAGAGCGCACATCACTCACTTTGGTATGCCAGAGGTCCTCCTGCTGTGGTACACATTAATAATTGATTTATAATAACTGCAATTATTGTTGAGATGCCCCACCCAGCGATCAATCAAATTACACTATGTCATATTAGAACACTTCTTCATTAAGTGTCAGTATCAGCTTGATTTATTATTAATGTTTGCTCACTAAGATTTGACAATGTCATATCGGTCTTAGGAATCATCGTGACATTCTGTGCATTTAAACACACAGTGGTACTATGGCCTCTCAGTGCCAGCTAATTACTTGGTTTGCTTTGTCAGAGCAAAGGTTTAATAAAAATCTGTAACACATGATACAGTAAAAGTGGAATTTCAGCAGCATGGCGGATCACGATCAGCCCCATACACAGCAGTTAGTGGTCCTTGTTTGGTCATTTGACAGCATGCCACACAGAATGTGGAGATTTAATGGATGTTAATGTTTATGAAAGTAAAATCCATTTCATGGAGCAGAGGCTTATGTACTAAGTACTGGTTTACTGTTGGAGCAGCTGATAACATCACAGAACAAAAAAAGATGTCTAGATGTCTAATTTATTTTGAGGTTAGGTTTTGTAGATTAGAATCATTATTTTGGGTGACATTTGGTGACTACATGCTCAACATAAATGGTTCTAGAGGATGTTCTGGATAGTTTTCTTGGCAAAAGCACATCTGAAATGAAGTCTGCACAGTGTTACACATGGATATACAGTGATGGTGGCTAAGTGTAAACACACTTACAACCCAGGTTCATCTATATAAATTGAGGTTGAAAAACAAAAGCAGCATAATTGTCGAGACTGACTGTCAGTGATGTGGGTTGGGGGTCATCCTGCTGTACCTTCACAGCTGCCTTGCGGTGTTCTGCCATCAGAGAGAGCTTCTCCAGCAACCCACGCAAACACTCCTGAGTAGCATGAGAAACCAGAGCTACCACCTCTGGACCGACATCAGTCACTCCCAGTGCCTGTCCTAACACAGCAGACACAGAACATCTGACAGTTATATCACACACAAGCTTGTCTACAGGCATTTCACTGTATTCCTTTAACTCGTTACTAAAATAGGTACACTCATGATACAGCTCTGTTAATCTTTTGAAGGGCTTCTTATGAAGTTAATTCATTGTGAAGTCTCCAAGCCCGACATGACATCACCAGGGTTATTTTCTGACATTAGAGAAAGCTCCTCTACAGAAGACAAATGTTTTTGTTGTAGTTCTCACTTTATGCTCTGCCTCTGTGTGGTTCCTGTACCTGTGTGAAGGATTCGGCTGAGCACTGGGTTGGGAGAGAGGAAGGGCTGATCCTGACACGACTGCACCACTGAACCAACCATGGTGGTCAGGATCTGTGCATTCTCCTCTCTCAGGTTGACTCCAGCCATGGAAGCGACATCATTAATGTCATCATCTTCTCTGCGAAACACACAGAGCAAGCTTAACACTATGACTGAATGCTAGTTAGATTCACTAAACTGTTTAACTAGTCCCCCCAACCCCCCAATTAAATTCTAGTCTAGTAAGTAAGTAATATACTGTATGTGTTACTTGTAAGATCCTGAACGGTCCTTGAATGAAAATTTGGTGGAGTGTGGTGGATCCTGAGCAAAAGGCTGCTTCATAGGAAAAGTTCCTATATGAAGAGAAACATCAAACATGTTCTGGATTATTTCATTTAGTAAAGTGTGTGCCAAGTAGGTGGATAAGGTTCAGTCAGTACATTTTAGACTAGAACATGCAAAAAGATTAGTACCGTATTTTTCGGACTGTAAGCCACTACTTTTTTCCCCATACTTTGAACCATGAGGCTTTTCTATGAATTTTTCTTCAGCCCACAGGGGGTATATAATATTATTACACCCTCACCCCATGAAGCAATTCCTATGATGCAGCTTTTAAGTTGAACGCCATCGATGTGGTTATCCGTGAAGGAAACAGAGCGGCTGCATGTAAGCTTGCCGTTAATGAATCTATGATGAGACGATATGTGATGAAGATTATCTGAGGCTGTTCAACTCCGACACTGAAGAGGACGACTTCAGTGACTTCAGTGCACAGAAGAAATGAAGTGACAGTGGTTTGGTGTTCATTAGTTTTAAATGCTCAGGAGGAAGATAAATAGTGACTTGTGGCTACAGTGCATGGGAGAATGAAGCCACTTTAATAGTTGTGCAGTTGCGCTTTAACAGTGTGCGGGAGGAAAAGGTGACAGTGATTTGGTGTTTAATGGTTTCAGTACACAGGAGGAAGATGAATAAAACCCATCAATGACTTTCTGTTTTATCAGCACTTGTATTGCTACTTTTATTGCGGCACTGTTCGGAAACAATCAGTTCAGGTATATGAATAAACACTTATGGTACAAAATCTTTCTGTCTAAATAACTTATTTCTCAGCCTGGATATCGGCGGCTTATAGTCAGGTGCGGTTTATATGTGACAAGATATATATTTCATTCAAATTTTAGTGGGTGCGGCTTATATTTATGTGCACTCTATAGTCCGGAAAATACGGTATCCGTTTGACAACAAGTCTTTGTGGAGGACAGCATGATAACACCAGGTAGAAATGGGCTCTACAAAGTGATTTTTACATCCGTTACCTGTGAAGTGTTTCCCTGTGTGGACCAGTGTGTGTTTGGGCGTGGGTCTACTGCTCTTGGATATGTACGTTCTGGACTGGGCTAACATGGTCAGCCCTGGTCTCACAGTCACTCCTCTAGGCTGCTGCATCAACTGCAAGCATTCAGTGTCATTCACCAACATAGTATCAGTTCATCCAACATCCAGCCCTTCACTTTTAATTCACCTGAAGAACTCAGGTTAAATGCGATTTAAATATCTGTGAATGGCTGGTTCCAATTCCAAAAAGGTTTAGGGAAAAAGAAAGGTTTTGTTGAAGTAAAATGTTGACTGTAGACAATTGCAAAACTGTTTACCTGCTGGCTGGCCTTGAGGGTTTGTCCTGTGTCAGTGTTAGATGGCTTCATGATGTGATTGCGGGTAGAAGTTGAAGCCTGTTGGATAAATAACTGGGGGTCTGCAGTAAGGCGGCGCACTGCGGGAAGACTTTTCTAGTAGCAATAGAAGAAGAGTGGAAATAAGTGATGTCAAATTCATTTCTGGCACCAGACAAAATAGCTCTGACAAAATTCTTAACAGCAAACTCAGGAGCAAATATGATAAAAATGGTGAAAGGACTCAACACTCTGCATGCATCAAGTAGAAAGGACCAAATGTTAATAGTCTTAAGTTGTAAGGCTACAATGGTAGAAATTTTGAGTATGTCCACATTAATTTGTAAATGCCTTATAATATCATAACTTGAACACAAAATGCCCCCTTCAATTAGAACTTTTCCACAACAGTGTCTAGAGTAAATCAATCTTAAAACACTGGCTTGGTGAAAAATTTTACTTTTACAAAACAATGATTTAAGCTGGACAATTTAAGCTAAGTAAAACCAATGGAAAACATGTACAGAGAACTATGAAATGAATTTGGCTGCATTAAAACACAGTATAGTATATCAGTAGAATCTTTCCAGACACCTGAGGAGGTCACAATTATGTGTATCTGAACCACTGTTCACCTTGAGGAAAGGCACCAAGCAGGGCTGTGGTGTTGACTTCAACTCCTGATAGAGCTGTTCTGTAAACCCCTCTGCTTCTACCTTCCCTTCCTGCAGGATTAGAAAATAATATAACGATGAAGAACTAGAATGGCTGGAATGCTAATGCAGGTCTAATCCTAGAGAAGTCCTGCATTAGCTGATTACTAAAAGGATTCAAGACACTGTGATGCTTTTAAGGCCTAAAATTACAAACTGTATGTCAGCACTGGCAAACTCTAAAAACACAACCACAAAGTGAAAGCAGCTTGTGATGATGAAGAAGGGACATACCAGAAGACCCCTGACCAGTCCTCTCACATTGTTAGCCATGTTAGCAGACCTGGAGTCACTGGAGGCCAGCTTGATCAGAGTCACCAGGAAGTTCTTGCATTTCTTCACACTTTCAAGGGTCTCCTATTGATGGAATGTCAGGCAACACGCAGGCAACGCTTTTGCAATTTTTTCATTATTATTTCTTTTCTTTTATTGGTTTATTTACATTTATTTTCTATGTTTTATACACATTCACAAACACGTGTCATCCTTGTATACTGTATACCTTTTTAATTTTGTCACATTTGTAAAGTCTTTAATGCACCAATAAAAAGGCAACTAGGTTAACTTATGACTGAAGCTCATGCTAATTTCTGCTTAGGCTTAAGACTGAATTTGCAGTAGTCACTCTCCATATTTATCAAGCTTCTCAGTGAAGGAAATCACTTCAAATCTGTGAGTGACGCATTTGTGCTCCTACTTTTTTTTTACTTTTTAAACTTGGGAATTAATTCCCATCTCAGCCAATATTTAGTAGAGCAGCAGGGGGGTCCTAACCTGTCCCAACAGCACGACATCCACAAATAAAATGTCCGGGTGGTGGAGGGCAGGGTCAATTTATTATTTGGACTGGTAATATCTTAATAATCACTAAAAAGAAAAACATGAAAATCCTTCACTCATCTCCCTCTTACATTACTGAATTGTGCAGGAGGTTTACTATTTTACTTTGGTTCATTTAACAGTGGGTAACTTGGTTGTTGCTGTCCTGCCTAAATGTTGACCTGCAGCAGTTTCAGTCTGAGCAAAGTGAAATGTATCCGGAGGCAGCAGGTCAAAGCTGGGCCTGGTTGGACTCACCTGACTAAATGTGGGTGGTGGCTCCTTTTTGGTTTCTGTGACAGCTGCCTGAAAGCGAGGCTGCACCGTGGGATCAGCCACAGCCCTGAGGGTTTGGACCACAGCTGGTTTAGGAGCTGCACCAACCACCTGAACAACACAAACCAACAACCCAAAACTACAAAACAGTAGCAGATGCAAGTCACCAAAACAGTCTGTTAATTCCAACATCACTATCATTATTGCTGCTGTCAGTGACTGCTGTAAAGCAGCTCTGGTACCTTCACCACAGCCGTCTTCTGGACAGATGCAGGCTGGAAAGTGGGAGAGGCCGCCATTCTGATCACTGTCACCTTCTCACTACTTTTATTTGAAGCTGCTGAGGATACCTGTTCCAAACATGATAGCTAGTTATGACCACAGGTATACTTTAAATGCTGGATACAAACACTGATGATGGTGTTAACATCTCTTTCTGACTACACAAGAATCTATATATTCTATACATCATAAAACACTTGGTGCTGGTCATTTCATGACTAGCAGTCGTGTGCTTTTTTTGCAGTTTTTTCCCCTGAAATTTAATTTCCAAAACACTGAAAAAAATAGATTTTATCATAGCACAGCACATTGGTCTTGAGAATTTCTCACAAGTTCTTGAGGTATTTGGGAGGCTTATCATTTTTTCAAATGTTCCATTTCTTTTACTTGATGCTAGCAGCACCTCATATTGATTCAATGATGCTGATTCACCCATATACATATGCATGTAATTTTATTTAAAGTGGGTTTGTTAAAACATCATCTTTTCTATGTTTAGTCATCGTTTAAAGAAGGAATTTTACTACTGATTAACTGTACATACAGGTGCAGTCATACTTAAAGTAACACTTGGACAGTGTAATGCATTACAATTAAATGTCCCTACAATAAATGTGTACTTTAGGAAGCTTTTGATTGATCCCTAGACTGGTCATTTGTGCAACTCTAATTTGTGGTTGTATTGTATTGGGTCATATTGTACAGTAGGTGTACCTAATAACTTCAACACAATCCTTGTCTCTTGTCACACTGCATAGTAACTAAACTATGTAACACTTCTATGGTTACTTCATTTATAGCTACTGTATTGATCTCAAACTGTGTTACAGTTGGTTGTTGTGCAGCCAATCAAATAAATATAAATAATCAAAATAAGAACAACAACCTGTATTAAACCAGATGCCTGTTTCACTGCTTCACCCAAAGATCTGCTTACTGCCATTTAAACTATAAAAACAAGGCCCCGCATTCGTCCACTTCAGTATTAAATGAAAGCAGCAGCAGACACACACCTGGGAGGTCACTATTCTTGGTGCCAGACCACTGCCAGCTCTGGGTCCCTGCTGAGCTTGTGCCAGAGCTTGCTGCGATACCAACATCAGCTGACCACTGTCACTGCGGATCAGCATCATACCTGTCACAACCAGTACCAAATCACTTATTGTGTTACTGGGTTTAACTGATGCCTTATCCTGAAAAGTGAAATTATGTGGACATGAATATAACCAATCAGTAGGAGAACCTCATCTATAAAGACCTTCTTGCAGCTCACCTGGTGGTATCTGGATATTTGCTGGGAGCTGTGTGGAAGCAGTCTGGGGCAGGCGAGGGGCCACAGCCACTGGCTGTGGAGCAGCTGCCCTTGGTACAGTTATCACCACCGTCCTTCCTGAAGTCGTGGTCGGGTTCATGGAGGCCACCTGGCTCACAGCGGCTCTGGTTACCTGTGGCTGCCCGTTGGCACTGACGCTTCCTGGGGTGGCCACCTTAGCTACCACCATGACAGAGGGAGAGGAAGTCTGGGGGCCTGGGGTGGTAACTGTAGAGGAGGCAGGTGGGCAGGCCGGGCCAGCGTGGCTGTCTTTCTGTGTCACAGAAAGGCCTGCAGCAGTGATGGGTCCACACATGACCGGGACCTGCAACATCTTTCCTTCCCCTGTTGTCCTGCAGGACTCCAGCTTTTGGACTTCAACTACTACTTTATTTGTAGCCATAATTATTTCTGAATGTTAGAAAAATGTGATTTTATACATAATTATAAAACAAGAGTTAGTGTGTTTTCCACCCACTAACATTATACCTAGCTAAGCTGCTAGACAAACCCATGTTAAGAACTTCATTGAAAAAACATTACATTTAAAACGCCACAAAGTTAACACAAAACCTTGTTAATTCCCACTTAGCTCTAACATTACTTCAATCAATTCACTTTAAAGTTTACCACCAGCTGTTTACTAAGTTACATACACGTTGGTAAAAGACTACCTACAGATATTGCTAACGTTAGGTTAATAAACGAGAGAGATTAAATATTCATTTTATAATTTTTCTCAATTTGTTTGGTGCGTGCTGCGCATGTTTCACGATTTTGAAAAGGCCAGATCACATGACATACTGCAGGCTAGCATCAATATAGACAATAATGTTAAATGATTCTTTTCGTTGTGAATTTTCCAAGTGATTTCCAAGGGTAGCTTTCAGTCAAATTAATACCAATCTTTGATAACCCTGCCAATTCCTCAGCGGGGTCACGAGCTCACCTGTTGTAGGTGTTTTACTGACCGCGTGAGAGCCGCGTGCTGTCAGAAGCTTTCATACTGGACGCGGTGCCGCGTTTGAGGCACACGGGAAACATGGGCAATTAGCTACGGCGGTAAAGAAATAATGAATAAATAATTTTGTTACAGTATTTGTGAGTTGAATATGTGTCTAAACGAGTGTTAAATGACACAAATATGAATTTCCAAAGATGGTTTAACACTATTTATACACGTGATCATTTAAAATAAGACCCAGCAGTAACTCACCAATAATGCCAACTCACCGTAAATGCATTGTTTTACCGTTCGGCGCTTAAAAAAACTCTTAATGTTTTAATTAAGAGGTTATTTACATGCATGTTACTGTATAAATATGTAGAATATATACAAGTAGACGAACTTGTCGAAAGTGTCGACACAAACATTCAGATCAAAAATTGCTGTGAAATGGAATTGTGAAGTCTAAAACTATTCAAATTCCCATATTCAGTTTCCTGATTGTTACACCATGAACATTTAAAGTGGTGCTGCTCACACCGAACAATTAAATTATCATTTATTTTTGATAGATAATCAATTTCTGTACCACCAACATCCATCCGTGCTGTCGATGGAGAAAGCCTGACTCTCGCTGAGGTGGAGGGGCTATTATACTCACTCTACGACCACCTTCTGGCCACATGGAGTCACTGCTCATCACGATGGAAACATTTCTGAGATTTTATTGTCATGAGATAAAAACGTGATCAGTGTATATTTTTTGAACCAAAGAGAAAAAAAGATTAAATCATGTATTCTTCTCTTTTTCTCTTGTTCATATTTTATAATGCTCAGTGATTCTAATAATGGACTCATGATCTCTTTGATAATGATGATGAGTTATGTCTGTGCTGCTCTCATGGCCTACTGTATATTCCTATAATTATTTTATTTAAGCAGATTTAATGTCTTTCTGTCCCTTTTCTGTAAACTGTGTTTTTGATGGATTTTAAATTGTTCTCAGTGAGCACATGGGATGATGGGTGCTGCTTTAATTTTAGAACCTTTTAATTTGGTGGATTCACATAGCAAATATGACCTGCTGTAAAAATTTGCATGTACACATGTGCTACTGATAGACATATATTTGCTTTTATCACGGTTTAAAACAAAGAGAGGTGAAAATATTAAGACCATTTCCATGTGAAATGTCAAAAATATTTCCTACTTGATATCAACATATTTTGGTTTATTATGTTTTCCACTCAAATCCTACATATGAAAGGAACTTCCACGAGTAACATGGAATGCAACTTAAAAATATAAAACAAGTGATCATGTTATTGTGTATCATCAGTATTGTATATATATATTATCAGACAGTGTGATTTATCAGTTTTTTGTGACTAACATTTTTCAGATAACATAATGTCAAATATCAAGCAGGAGGGAGGTAGTCTGGTAATAAACGTCTATGGGCTTATTAGTGACCTCTTTCACATTACAGTCATGTGATCAGTTGATAACATAAGGTAACAAAGGTTGCAAGATAAATCTGAGGGGTAACATGATGAATAAACACAAAAACAAAACATTTTTCAGAATTACATTTATTTTTTGTTTAAGTTATTCTTTTGAAATTCTTAATTGGTCAGTGGTTCTCAATTGATTTACTAGGCGACTCGTTCAGTTGGGAACCTCCGACTAGCTGTGTTCTACACTACACAGTAATAAAGACTGTGTGTATCTGCATTGCATCACAAGCTGCTGTTGATAGAAATAAAAAACGTGTATTTTGCTGTTTCACAGAACAGAAAATGGTACAAGATATGCACTTTGCAAATTTCAGAACTGGCAACAGAAAACATTTTCCTTGAAGATATACGTGTCCAGTTTTTTGGAGCTGTTCCATCATGTATAGTACTAGTATACATTTTCTACTCCTTAACAATAGTTGTACATTGTGTTGTGGGACAATAATTTCCATCATCTACCTACAGCTCAGCCTGACTGAGCCAAAACTGGTGCATTATGTTTTCTGTGGCTCTGGAGCTTTGTCAACAAAATAACCCTTCATCTGAAGGTTATGTTGTTAGAGGTTTCTTCAGTTAAGTAGTTCAGTTTGAAAGATATGGATGTTAATCACGGTAGGAGAATCTAAAATTAAAAAAAAGATTCTATTGGTTGCATTATGGGAAATGTAGGATCCAGCAATAAGCTGGTCTGTATATCTCAGCCCACTGTTATCTGTGTCTTGTGAGTCCATCAAATAAGAGAAATACATTGTGTTTCTGTGTTTGGACATTTTCTGGACTGACTACTGACTTTAATGTTAGAACTATTTAACTGTTCATCATGTCACACCCAAACTCTACCTCCGTCCTCCTAGCAGCTGCAAGACTAACTCCTCGTCTTCAGCCAGGGAGAGTCCAGTGTCCAGGGCTGTGTGCTCATCATCCTGCTGCCTCACTTTCCTCCTCTTCCCTGCTGGAAGCTTCTCTGCCTCATCGCTGCTTTCACCACTGTGTTGCCGTTTAGCTAAGATGGCTTGATCATCATCATCCTCCTCCTCTTCAGAGTGCTGTTTGTCAGGGTCCGGCAGGGTGCTAGGGTCAAACTCGTCTTCGCTGTGATTGGCTAGATATGCCACCACCTCATCCTCCTCCTCCTCATCTGATTTCTGTCCATGCTGCTTGCTGGCCTCCCTCCTGGCTGCCTTCGCCTTCAGCCTCTTCTCGCGGTGTTTGGCCTTCACCTTGCGGCTGTACTCCTGCTTGTCAAACTCCTGGTCTTCTCGTTTCAGCCTTTCCTGGGCCTTCTCCACATTGATACCGGAAACCTCCTCCTCCTCTTCCTCCTCACCAGTCACTGAGTGCTGGACTGGTGGCCACAGCTGCACAGCTTTTCCTTCTTCACTGAAAGTCACTTTGGTGTTGACCTGAAAGTTTCTCTTGAGGACTTTTTTGGCCTCTGTGAACTTTGTCTCTTTTTCAGTTTTCTTTTTGGTGTGTTCTTCATCAGATTCCTCAGAACTATTCTGGTCCAGATTGAAAACATCCTTTCTTTTGACTGTCAGCAGGTCCAAGTCTCTTAGATCATCATCATCTTCACTGTCATCTGCGCTAAGTAATGGTGTCTGGGACTGATCCTCCTCTTCCTCGTCATTATCTGAATCTTCTGACTCTGAGCTATGGTTTTCCTGGTGAGGAAGCTCTCCTCTCAGCTGGGTCTTAAAGCTCCTCAGCTCTTCCTCCTCCTCAGACTGCTCCTCCTCTTGTTGCTCTTCCTTCTCAGCTCTCTGTACCTGAGCTTTATTTAAGAAGCGCACCCTGGGGGCCACAGCCAGGCCCAGAGAGACTGCGTACTCATGAATCTGCAGTTTAAAGACATCAAACACATCTTTGTTCTTCATCAGGTAGACGGAGCGCAGGTAGGAGACAAAACACCTCTGGGCTCGCTCTTTCTGCTCCTTTTCCTGGGCCAGGAAGGCCTCCAGTTTCTGCTGAACATTCTGCAGTTTATCCGGGTTCACCTGGAATTAATCACACCATAATAGTCAATACAGATGTTGTCTACTGTTCTGCTGCTATGAACAACACTCAGAGCTGTGTGTTTGTCTTGCAGAGTTTCTGACTAGTAGCGGTGCTATGGAGGACTGTTTTAAAGACTGGTCCTGTTTTATTTTTGCATCTCTGCTCTACTAGTACTAGGGTGCAAGTAAAGATTATTTTATTATCATCTAACCTGTTGATTTTAGTCATTTGGTCATTTTAAGATGTGAACCCACCCTTGAACTTGCAGGTTACTATAGAAGACAAAATAAACCAGGAAATATTCGAGAATCAAAATAAGATTAATCAGTTATTAAAACAGTGGGTGATCAATTTTCAGTCGATCGACTAATTGCTGCAACACGTGCCTAGCGTGCACGCAAGGACTTGGATTTAAGATCATTAGAGTGTGTTTGGTATCATACATATTTCCACTGATGGTTTTATAATATTTCTTGACTGACAGTTGATGGTAGTAACGTGCCAAACAACGCAGTTATGTAGAAACAGAGGCAAGGAAGAAGACTGGATGTAGACACATCTACATAGTGGTTTGGTTTGATTTGTTTTGCTCTGTGGGTGAGTGGGGGATTTAGGGACAGTAAAGATCTGCTACAAAAATTTAGAAAGAGTTCCTGTGCTCAGTATTGCGATGTTAAATGTTTTTGTCCTGTGTCCTTCACTTCTGATCTCTGTATGTACATTCCGTGCTTTGCTTGGACTTGTGATAATGTGGATGTCACACAGACAGACAGACTCAAGTGCTCACCTGGATCTTATTGATGGGCACCTTCTTCTCCTGCAACTGGGCGACCATGCCCTTCTCCTCCGAGGGCAGCAGCAACAGCAGGGCCTCTCCCCCCTCCTTGTACCTGGCTGTCCGCCCCACCCTGTGGATGTAGGTGTCTGCATCCTCCGGACAGTCAAATTGCAGCACCCAGTTGACAGCAGGGAAGTCCAGGCCTCTGGCGGCGATGTCTGTAGCGAACAGCACAGCATTCTGCTTTCTGAGGAAGTCATTGTAGACCTCCACCCTCTTCATCTGATGTTGCTTTCCGTGCAGGGCCAGGATTGGCATTCCGGGTCTGAGGCGGCAAAAGACACGGAAAAGGTACTGCACCTCCTTGCAGCAGGCAAAGAAGACTATGATTTTCTTTTTCAGGTGGCTCCTGACAAACGAGAAGAGCATGTTAACCTTCTGATGGAGCTCACACGCCACATAGCTCTGCTCCAGGGTGGCTGGGGTGCTGAACTTGGCCTTCTCATGAACCCACACATACTCTGGGTCTTTAAGGCTGAGCCGAGCCAGGTCTTTGACAGACTTGGTCTGCGTGGCGGAGAACAGGAGCGTCTGCCGCGACGTGGGGAGATTCTCCACAATGGCATTGAGTGTATCTGCGAAGCCCATGTCCAGGATGCGGTCGGCTTCATCCAGCACCAGCATGTGGAGGTTTGAGGCGTGGAAGGCGGCCGTCTCGTCCATGTGCTGCAGCAGGCGGCCCGGGGTGCAGATAACGATGTTGGTGCGATGGATCCTCTCCGCCTCGCTCTTCAGCTCCTTACCGCCGATAATCAGCCCCGCAGAGAACTCGTGGTTCTTGCCCACCTTGCGGAGGACTTCGAAGGTCTGGTAGGCGAGCTCTCTGGTGGGGGAAATGATGAGAGCGCCGAGGCCGTCCATGGAGCTCCACTGCTGGCGGTACAGACACTCCAGCACCGGGATAAGGAAGGCTAAAGTCTTCCCGGAGCCGGTCTTGGCTGCGCCGAGCACATCTTTCCCCTGCAGAGCGAAGCCGATAGTCTGCCTCTGGATCTCAGTGGGCTGTCTATACTGAGCCCCCTGCAGCCCCAGCAGGGTTTTCTTGGAGATGGGGAAGTCTGAGAACTTGATGGCCTCTTTGCTGTTGATGTCTGCGTACATGCTGACAAGCCTCTGGATGTCCTCGCGCTCCGCCTGCCACTGCGGCCTCTGCTTCTGTGTGCGCTCGCACTTCACTCGAGCTTTGGTCTTGTTGTATTTTTTCTTCCACTTCTCGAAGTTTCTGACAGGGTCGGAAGGGTCTTTCAGCTTCATGGGTTTCGGTTTCTTACCCTGTGCGCTTGAACCTTTTTTCTCCATCATTCAAAACTGACCACACCAAGAAGAGAGCGTTAAACACACACAGTTAACAGCTACAGGTAAACAACGTGGAGGCTCACCGTCGCATTCAAGATGACGTATGTTGGTCTTCTTCGTTGCTGTTAATTAGCGCTTGACAAACAGCTTTTATTTGCATTACCGCCACCTTTTGGATTGGGGTAATGCGGTGGGTCGTAGCTTTTTGTTGTGCTGTGGTTTTGTGACTCTGTTACAAACTGATAAACTGTCTGATAATCTGAAGCTAATATGAAGCTTAGAACTAAAGTCCCTCCTTTTGTTGCTAAACTTCCACCACAGCTCAACAGGAAACACAAAGCAGACTGTAAA
Source organism: Pampus argenteus (assembly GCA_036937835.1). Lineage (NCBI taxonomy): Eukaryota > Metazoa > Chordata > Actinopteri > Scombriformes > Stromateidae > Pampus > Pampus argenteus. The sequence goes on from CM072870.1 coordinate 2,552,676, forward strand.
TGTGTCAGATATCCACTTGATATGACGAACTCACACTGATGAAGCCTCATAGAAGCTTCACATCTACTTTAAATGACTGTGTGGACACACTGTGGATTTTGGCCTCCATCACTTACACTTACTTGGAATAAAGCAGCCACCCTCAGTATGAGTCCTGAGCTGCATCAGCGCTATGAGTTTAAGTACGATATATAAATAAGAGAGAATTAAAATATTTGTTTCTATTCCGTCAGGTTTATTGTGTGCATGGAAGCACATACAATCAATGCACACTCTAATCATTTAAGTAATGGCAGCAGATAGAAATAATGCAAACACATAAACTGTATCATAAGGTAGGCCTACTTTATGTTGTCTCGCTGCAGATAGATTATCTTGGCTAATTAAATACAGCAAGATATTTATATAGGCTATTATTAATTTTCCACATCAGGCTATTAAAAAACAATTATCTTACTTATTTAGATAAAATGTGTTAAACGAAGACACTATAATGTTATTTTTAAGCTTAGTGTTAATCTGCTTTCCTGTTAATTATTATTAATATATGAACAGTATGTTGTTTATCCCGGCGAAAAGGGGAAGCGGCAACTCTTCCGCATCACGTGCTGCAAAAAAAAAAAAAAAACCCTTTACGGAAGTGCAGTGAATGCAGTAAAAATAAAAGTGTAAAATGTGTCTGAGATCAGAATCTGTGGTCTAATGGTAAATAAAAGAAATACCATGCACAGTACGAGAACCCTGAAACGGAAGCCATTCATTTGATTATATATTACTATTTTATGGTGTTTCATTTAATTTTATTGTCACCACAAGTTTAATTGTGCTTGTTTTTAGTATCAATATTTTGGTATTTAGATTTTTAGTATTATGTTTTCTTCAAAGGGTAATTGTCTTAATACAATGAGGCCACACGTGTTTCCTCTGAAATTTTAATAACTATAGTATACTATATTAGAGTATATGCAACATAGACGGTATAAAACACACACACACACACACATACATATATTTAACGCATAAATTAACGTGTACAATATATAACGTGCGTTTACACGTTTTATGTTGAAGGGTCGTACCGGAAAAAGTACGTGCTTTTACCCGGTGTGACTAACATTGGGCTATGAAAAACATGAACCTGAGCGATATTGAAGCTAGATGATAAACAAGTATTAGAACGGATTTCTTTGCACAAACCAAAGAGGATATCGGTCATCTGACAATCTCTAACATCCCTGCAGGCCTTATGCTTCTCCAGGCATGGCAGAGAGACAGGACAATGAGGTAACATGAGCTTCACTCTGCACTGCCACTGGCTGGCACAAATATATTTCATTTATGTTTGTTCTAACAGTCAGAACCCGGGGTCCTGTTTATTAAAGTGCACCATCATTACAGAAACCAGTAAATGAGTAGATTGTGTGACACCTGTGGACAATAACAAACCTCCCGTTAGCTCAGCAGCTAGCATTAACCGTCCGCCTGGAGATAATGTAACTACAGTCAAGTTAGGGAGGGGGGGGGGGGCATGTTTACTGATATGCAAATGAAAGTTTAGATATTATAATAAATAGGAAAAATAGAAAAAACTCTCCATGTAGTGTTATGGTGATAGATAGCAGTCAGGTTATTTATAGAGTAACATGTAGAAGGTGCTTCTTGGTGGATTTGTGCCTTGAATTGTTGGAGATGTGATAACACCATTATGTGACGACCACAAAAGTGTCACATTTGTGTTTATGGAAAAAAGAGTAAATTGAGAATTATTGTCTTTTATTTTGAATACAAGTCACTGTATTTTATTTTCAAAAAGGTATCCCAAAGAGTTTTACATTTCTTTCTGCTTTGGTTTAGTTTCCTTATTCAATGTATATGCTGTAATGTTTACTCCATGCCAGCAGGGGGCGAGTCCGGTGGTTGGGTTTACCGTCTTGTATTGTGTTTCTCGTTATTGCTGCAAGACCCTTGAAACTAACAAGCCGTCTCCTCGTTTCTCTCCTGCAATTCAGGTTTGTAAATGTACAAATATACTTTGAAACTTAGAACTAACAATGCTGAAATGTAGTTGGGACGTTTGTGAACTGCTTTAGTAATGTAATTTTTGATGGAGACGTTCTGTGATTTAATTAGTAAAAGTAGTTTTAAACACGGAGGCAAAACCGAGTCAATTAACAGTGACGCGATCACGCGCGCTGTGCATGGTGATAGAAACCAAGTCAGTTAAGACACACGCTTATCCCTCGTGAGCATGCACTTCGGTAATGTTTTAGAAACTTGCAATTAAGACGTGTATTGTTTAATTTAGCATCTGTAAGGTCCCAACCATTTGTTTTGAAGTAGTTTTCTCTGTGAGTTTATGAAGAGAAAAAAAGGTAACTGTTTAAAAACGAGTTTTGTTTACATTAAGCACTTAAGTTATAAAGGTGAAATGCAGTACTGTTCTGATTAAAAACGAAGTAAAATACTTTCATAAGAAGTTAAGAAGTAACTTGAACATTTAGCTGGTTAACAGTACAATTCTCAATGTATTTAATTTTTTATAAATAGCTTAAAAACACTAGACTGAAGAGTAAGTGAACATGTATGTGATGAAAAGAGATTTATGTTGCTTTGGATTTTGTACTGAAAGACATTTGTTGTTTTGTATTGACATGGACACTGAAATTTATTGGAAATGTTTAAAGGACATTATTTGAACTGAATATGCACAGGCATAAGAAACTGAACACAAGAAGTATGTTTTTGGAAAAGTGAAACTTTAATAAATTGCTGCAAGACCCTTGAAACTAACAAGCCGTCTCCTCGTTTCTCTCCTGCAATTCAGTGATTCAGGAGTTTTATCTGTACCCAAGGTGCCGTTGCTACGGTACCCGTTACAGATTTTTGGTGGCCCGTACGGGGAACGGCGTCAGATGCGCAGGCTACAAGCACAACCAGAACGAGCGGTGTGAAGTGGCGACAGTGCTACGCAACTGGAGCCGCGGGTGAATCAGCTGCCTGGAAGGGAGATCAACAGTGAGGAAGACGGAAAAGCAGTCATGGCGGACGATGAGAGAAGAGGCTTGGTGTGGGGCATCAAGAAGAGTCTGCTCACCCTGACGGCCGATGAACTTTTCCAATTGGCTCAACATGTTGGTCCTGTTCCGGGGAAGGATCCATCCACGCTTCAGGTTGGCGAGGAAGAGAGTTGCTTTGAGTACATCTTAGCCTTCATGAACAGTGACACTCTCATTGACTCTGAGGATTCAGGTATGGCAGTGTTGTTAGAGCTTAATGATACAGTGAATGATGTTATTCAGATTCGTGATGCTCAGACTAAGGAGTTAGCAGATGTTGAAATGCACAATGTGAAGTCTGATGTGGTAATTGATGTGACAACGGATGATGCCACAGATGGGATCCCCAATACCAATACACCCGACCAAGCTGAGGTTAGTCCAGTTACCCCCACACACACAGTCACCACCACACAGAACACTGATACAATGGAGTTACAGAAAATGCTTACTAGTTTTCTCGAATACATCAACAACCCCACATCACCACCCACACTAATGCATCCTACACCACCACCTGACACTAAACACACACCTGAACATGCACATGACAGACATGACCGAGTCGTCCCTCTTCGAGATGTCTCAATGCTACGACGTGAATTCAAAGTTCAAGGCGGACAGATCGGTGATCACAGCTCAGATCTAAGTTACAACAACATATGGAGACAAATTGAAGATGGTCTAAAAGATCGGTTCACTGAGATTGAAATACTGAGAGGTGTTCTCAGAATTATCAAACCAGGCCACTTTAAAGACATGCTAATGCACAAAGACGATTTGACTATAGATGAGCTGAAGGGCTTCCTGCAGTCCCACTTAGGTGGGCGAAGCCACACAGAGCTATTCCAAGAGCTGATGTGCACGAGACAAAATGACAATGAGTCTCCCCAGCAGTTCTTGTACCGTGTCATAGGTCTGAAACAAAAAATACTCCTTGCTTCAAAACAAGCTAACACGGAAGTGAAGTATAATGCAATCACAGTCCAAGATATATTTCTGCATACAATATATCAAGGCCTTAGCCACAAACACAATGACATACGGCGAGAACTTAAAACATTGCTTTCTGATAGCAGTGTGTCTGACGAGACAATACTGAAGCAAATGATGAAGATAACAAACACGGAGAACGAGCGACAAAGACGTTTGAAGCCAGACGGGAACCAGAAACAAGTACGTGTGAATAGCACTGAGCTAGAGGAGGTTGAAGTTGCAGCTGCACAAGGCAGTAGTGCAAAGAAAGATGCTCCAGATCAACAGCAAAAGTCAAATGCACTTCAGCAGCTAACTGAAAAAGTAACAGAGCTAATGACTAAAGTTGAGCTACTGCAAAGGCCACAGCAGACTCACAGTTCTGAACCCTGCCACCATTGCAAAGCTCAAGTAGAACAAAAGAAGCCCAAGTCATATAGCTGTGCCAAGTGCCTCGCACAGAACCTCTTGGGTTGCACTCACTGTTTTTACTGTGGTGAAGACGGTCACAGAGCAGTAGGCTGCCTGAAAAAGCCAAAGCGTCAGGAAAACTGGAGCCGGTCGCTGCAGCGGGACAGCCGGTGACCGGGTCTCATGTACAGTCCCACAGTGTTAAGTGTAATGTATTCAGCTCTGAAAGTCATGCAAGGGAGAGTTTGCTGAATAAAAGACCGAAAGTGAAAAGTGAAGACATTCCCCAATTCCCCCTTTCCCTACCCACTCAGACAAGCAGGCGTCTAGCCAAGTTCATAGGTGCGAAAGCCCTTGCACGATGTGACTTGAATGGCCTGACAGTTGATGCGCTATTAGACACTGGAGCCCAGGTGAGCATGGTTGATAGAAACTGGAAAAAGAAGTACCTACCCGATGCGCCGGTGAGGCCCCTCAGTGAGATCTTTGACAACGAAGAGCTGGAAATACAGGCCGTGAATGGAGGAGTCCTTCCTTTTGATGGCTGGGTCCTCATCGCAGTCAGTTTTGCCGGAAAGTCTGCACTTAGCCAGTCTATAATGGTGCCTTTCCTCATTAGTGGCATCACACTTGAGCGGCCAATCCTTGGATTCAACCTGCTAGAGGAAGTGGTTCAAGATAGTCCAACAGAGTTTCTTCCAGCGCTCATCACACTCCTCTCTGATTCCATATCCGCCCCTGTGGATCAGGTGGAGCTGTTAGTGAATTATATTCAGACAGACAAAACCTCCAGTTGTCCAAGACGGTTAAGAACTGGCAATTATGACACTGCAGTTCCAGCTGGGCAGATAGCCTGGGTAAAGTGTCAGATCCCCCCAGCTGTAGATCAGTCAGACCCCCTTCTCTTGTTTGAACCGGAAGAAAACAATGCACATCTCGCAGAACTAGAGATTGGGGAGGGCCTACTTAAAATGCAATCAGCGAAGCGGTCTTATGTCACAATACCAATAAGAAATGCCACAAAACATCCTGTCGTTATACCGAGGAAGACCGTCCTGGGTAGCGTCCAGGCTGTTGCTAGGGTGATTGAGACTGACCTACGGGAGATGCCCATGATAGTAGCCAATGCCACAACAACACCAGTTGCTCGACCAGCTCCCGCATTGTGGCAGCCTCCCGTGGATCTCAGCCACCTTAGTGAAGAAGAGCAAGACAAAGTGAAGAAGATGTTGTGGGAAGAGTCAGCTGCTTTTGCCCACGACAGTCATGATATTGGCTGTATTCCCAGTTTACAGATGTCAATCAACCTCAAGGACGAGATTCCAGTGCAGAGAGCGTATTCCTCCGTTCCAAAGCCACTGTTTAAAGAGGTGAAGGAGTATGTGCAAGACTTGCTGATGAAAGGCTGGATTGTCAAGTCAAAGTCATCCTATGCTGCGCCAGTGGTCTGTGTCCGGAAAAAAGATGGTACACTCCGCCTCTGCATAGATTATCGTCTCTTGAATCAGAAGACAATTCCCGATCGACATCCCTTACCGAGGATACAAGACTTGACTGATACGCTTGGTGGCTATTCCTGGTTTAGCATCCTCGACCAAGGAAAAGCCTACCATCAAGGTTTCGTTGACAAAGACTCTCAGCACCTTACTGCTTTCATTACCCCCTGGGGGCTGTATGAATGGGTCCGTATCCCATTTGGCCTCTCAAATGCTCCCGCAGCCTTCCAGCGGAGTATGGAAGAGATGTTAGGGCCCTTGAGAGATGATTGCTGTCTCCCCTACCTTGACGATGTGCTTTGCTATGCAAAAACCTTTGATGAGCATGTGGAAGGGGTTCGCAAAGTACTTCGAGCATTGCAGAGGCACGGGGTGAAGCTAAGACCGGAGAAGTGTGAGCTATTTCGACGAGAAGTGAGATACGTAGGTCGCCTTGTGTCAGCTCAGGGAGTGAGGATCGATCCCAAAGACCTGGATGCGGTGCGATCATTAGCCAGCAGGACGCCACAGACAGTTGGAGATGTGAGGAAGCTCACCGGCTTCCTGGGCTACTACCGCTCTTACATCCAGGACTTTTCGAGGATAGCGAGGCCCATCTATGAGTTGTTACAAGCTAAGGCAGGACAAGCAGCTGTAGATCGTGGTAAAGGCAAAGGTCCACAACTACCGTCCAGAACAGCTGTGGAGTGGACCGCTGAACACCAGCAAGCCCTGGATCGACTAGTTTCCCTCCTTGTCAGTCCCCCTGTGTTGGCATACCCCAACTTCAACGCACCGTTTGTGTTACACACAGATGCATCAGACCAGGGACTGGGTGCAATCCTCTACCAACACCAGGATGGCAAGTTGAGAGTCATCAGTTATGGGTCCAGGACCTTAACTGCAGCTGAGCGAAACTACCATCTGCACAGCGGGAAACTGGAGTTCCTTGCCTTAAAGTGGGCTGTGTGCGAAAAGTTCAGAGATTACCTGTTCTATGCACCTCACTTCACGATATACACAGACAACAACCCACTTACTTATGTAATGACCACAGCAAAGCTAAACGCTGTAGGCCATCGGTGGGTTGGAGAACTCTCAGATTTCAGATTTGACATAAAGTACAGACCAGGAAAGTCTAACATAGACGCTGACACGCTGTCACGTCTCCCTTTAGACATTGAAGCGTACCAAGAGTTTTGCACCAAAGAGTGTCCTGAAGACGTGGTTCGCGCGGTCTGGGATGGGAGTAAAGTAGCCAAGCAGAAAGATGTAGCCTGGGTGGCGGCTCTTAACATCTCTTCCCAAGCCGACCCATCTCCTCCCCTCGATCACTTGAATGCAATCAGTCATGATGAGCTTGTGGAAGCGCAACGTGCAGACGTAGCCATCAGTGAAGTGATCAAGTTGAAAGAGGCAGGAACACCCTTGACTGATGAGATACGGAAATCCATGAGTGGAGCCACTAAAAGACTGCTCCATGAATGGGGAAAACTTGTTTTGGAGAATGGTATCCTGTACAGGCGTGCCAATGGTAGAAAGCAGTTAGTACTTCCCACCAAGTACAAAGACCTGGTTTTGAAGAAACTCCACAATGATATGGCCCACGTTGGCACAGAAAGGGTCCTAAACCTCGCCAGAGAGAGATTCTATTGGCCATTCATGGCAAAAGAGATCGAGGACCACATTACTAAGAAATGTCCATGCATCAAGTCAAAGAAGCCAGTTACCCATGTTCGCGCCCCGATGGGTAGTATCACATCAAGCTCACCACTAGAGTTGGTGTGTATTGACTACTTGCATCTGGAGACCAGCCGTGGTGGTTATGAGTATATCTTAGTGGTCGTTGATCATTTCACAAGATTCGCTCAGGCCTACCCGACAAAGAATAAGAGTGGAAAGACGGCGGCTGAACGCATCTTTAATGACTTCATCCCCCGCTTTGGATACCCCTCAAAGCTGCACCACGATCAAGGCCGTGAATTTGAGAATGAACTGTTCCGTACCCTCCAGCAGCTGTCAGGCATCCGTCACTCCAGAACATCACCATATCATCCCCAGGGGAACCCTGCGGAACGGTTCAATCGGACAATCCTACAGATGTTGAGAACGTTGACTGACAAAGAGAAAGAACGATGGAAAGACCAGATCCCGAGCGTTGTCCATGCGTACAATTGCACTCGACACGAGTCGACAGGCTTCTCGCCCTTCTTTCTCCTTTATGGCCGTCATCCTCGCCTTCCGGTTGATCTGCTATTCGGATTGCTTGAGGACACAGAGCATGACTCTCCAAAAGGATACGCAAAGAAGTGGGCAAAGCAGATGTCTGAGGCCTATCGTATTGCCAGTGAGAACAGCAAGCAGGCCAGCGCCAAAGGCAAAGTGCTCTACGACAAGCGAGCAAGAGGAGTGGTGCTACAGCCTGGCGATCGAGTCTTAGTCAGGAACCTCAGAGAGCGTGGTGGACCAGGAAAGCTTCGATCGTACTGGGAGAAGGCCATCTATGTCGTGAAAGAACAGTTTGCTGATAACCCAGTGTACGTAGTCTATCCTGAGTCTGGAGACCAGAAGAAGACAAGAACCCTACATCGCAATCTGCTATTACTCGTGAACGACCTTCCAGTCGAAGAGATTCCACGCCAGGTCGCTCCAGAGAAGAGAACCCAGAAAAGTAAAAGACCAACCCGACGTAACACCCCAGCGCGTGTAGACCCACTACGAGATGCAGATTCAGACTCAAACTCGGATTCTGATTCCGATGGTCCTCGTTACTGGCTGAGGATACCAGCTGAGAGAGTACAGGAGATACCTATGGTAGCCCCGCCACAACAACCAGCCATCACAGTGAGTCGACCGATCCCAGTACCTGTACGCAAAGAGGTGAGAGTTGACGTAGATTACTTACCTGAAGAGGATCCAGTACCTGTAAGAGAAGCAGAGACGGTGGCACCAGAACATGATGAAGACCAGTCTGTTGAAGTGGGACCTGAGGAGCAAGATGGATATGCCGAGGCTCCAGAGTTCATCCAGGAAGAACAGCCACTGGTCAATGCAATGCCAGAATGTCAGACAGAGGTCAGAAGGTCAAGTCGGGACCGACAACATAGACAGATCTTTACATATGAGAGACTGGGTCAGCCCACACTGACAACACAAGCTAGAGTGAACATGGCAAACACAAACTTGCACTCACCTGCTTACCCTACACCCCACACTATACAACACTTAGGCCTACAACCACTCATTCCCTACACAACACCAACATATCCCTTCAACCCATATGCCACTCCTTATTCCCCCTTTTCATACATGCCTTACCCCTTACCTCCACACCCATACATTTTACCTGTTCAAGTCGCTTGTTAGAAAGAGGAAGAGAACTTTAGTTAAAAGTTTAGTAGAAAATGGTGGGACCCATTTCTTTTTGTCGGGGAGTGTGTGACGACCACAAAAGTGTCACATTTGTGTTTATGGAAAAAAGAGTAAATTGAGAATTATTGTCTTTTATTTTGAATACAAGTCACTGTATTTTATTTTCAAAAAGGTATCCCAAAGAGTTTTACATTTCTTTCTGCTTTGGTTTAGTTTCCTTATTCAATGTATATGCTGTAATGTTTACTCCATGCCAGCAGGGGGCGAGTCCGGTGGTTGGGTTTACCGTCTTGTATTGTGTTTCTCGTTATTGCTGCAAGACCCTTGAAACTAACAAGCCGTCTCCTCGTTTCTCTCCTGCAATTCAGGTTTGTAAATGTACAAATATACTTTGAAACTTAGAACTAACAATGCTGAAATGTAGTTGGGACGTTTGTGAACTGCTTTAGTAATGTAATTTTTGATGGAGACGTTCTGTGATTTAATTAGTAAAAGTAGTTTTAAACACGGAGGCAAAACCGAGTCAATTAACAGTGACGCGATCACGCGCGCTGTGCATGGTGATAGAAACCAAGTCAGTTAAGACACACGCTTATCCCTCGTGAGCATGCACTTCGGTAATGTTTTAGAAACTTGCAATTAAGACGTGTATTGTTTAATTTAGCATCTGTAAGGTCCCAACCATTTGTTTTGAAGTAGTTTTCTCTGTGAGTTTATGAAGAGAAAAAAAGGTAACTGTTTAAAAACGAGTTTTGTTTACATTAAGCACTTAAGTTATAAAGGTGAAATGCAGTACTGTTCTGATTAAAAACGAAGTAAAATACTTTCATAAGAAGTTAAGAAGTAACTTGAACATTTAGCTGGTTAACAGTACAATTCTCAATGTATTTAATTTTTTATAAATAGCTTAAAAACACTAGACTGAAGAGTAAGTGAACATGTATGTGATGAAAAGAGATTTATGTTGCTTTGGATTTTGTACTGAAAGACATTTGTTGTTTTGTATTGACATGGACACTGAAATTTATTGGAAATGTTTAAAGGACATTATTTGAACTGAATATGCACAGGCATAAGAAACTGAACACAAGAAGTATGTTTTTGGAAAAGTGAAACTTTAATAAATTGCTGCAAGACCCTTGAAACTAACAAGCCGTCTCCTCGTTTCTCTCCTGCAATTCAGTGATTCAGGAGTTTTATCTGTACCCAAGGTGCCGTTGCTACGGTACCCGTTACAATTACAACAGATGTGAACAAGAACTATTGATCTGTATACCATATACGTTATGTAATATCTTATAAAAACATTGTATCTACAAAACAATCTTTCTAATTTTAGAGATGTATTACACACAGAGAAATGATGATGCTCTCACACAGTCACGCGTTTCATTCTTGTAGATTTAGTTTAAAGGGGGGCAGAGCTTCCACTTACATGTGTTGTGTTTCTCTTTGTGAGGTGGAGGAGGCTGACCAGATCTACCTTTTGATGAAGGAAGAGTATCGGATCTCCAGGAATGTGCGTCTGGCCTGGTTCCTTGGTAAACTTAACCAAGTCATCTGGCCTGCCTCCAAGCCTGAACTGGTGAGTTAACTCTGCCTTTCGCATTCTTTTCAACAATCCACCAAAGTAGAGTTGCAACGATTAATTGATTAGTTGTCAGCTATTAAATTAATTTCCAGTTAATAATAATAATTGATTTATCATTTTGAGTATTTTTTTAAGAAGAAAATGTCCAAATTCTGTGAATATCAAATGTGCATTTTTTGCAGCTTCAAATAGGCCCATTTGTCTAAAAAAGTTTTTTAAAAATGTCATGCTGGGGCCTGTAAAATGTTTATCTAATAGTCAGAGGAAGCTCAAACCCTCATTAATGCTTGAAATGATTTGTTTCTGACACTATGTTTCACTCTCACTTGCAGCTGAATTCAGAGAATGAATTAGACTTACTGAGTATCTTACCTAAAGGATGGCAGCCGGATTTCTCCCCCACCATGTACCCCTACATGTTAATGCCGTCCACCCGGGCAACCTTCCTAGCACGGAGGTACCGCTTCATCATCGAGCTGGACCTCAGCCCCTCCACAGGGATCGTGGTAAGGCTTAAATGCAGTCAAGCGCTGTGGAGTGGCTCTTCAATCACAGACATTCAGTATCTATCAATTTAGTGTCAGTTACTTAATTTGTATGATGTTCTTCATGCTGGCTCAGATACTCATGTTTCCAACAGGTTAAACCTGATAAATAAACATCAGCATCTTAAATTTGTCATTGCAAACATGACATTAGCATTTAGCTGATTTAGCCCTAGGATTGCTGTAGACTCTTAGTGTTGTTAAAATTTCAGATATTGAACTCTAATTAATTACCTGGGTAATTGAAAAAATGAAAAAAAAAGAAATATGCAGGAGTAATGCATAATACTGTGGGACCCTTGGTTAAAACTGTCACATGACTGTATGACATGATGCATTTTAATTCAACAGTACTGCCCTCGATATGATGCTTCAGAAGTTCAGAAGTGCACTTTGTTTTTGAGGTTATGTTTTGTTTTCTGTTTTCCAGGATGACAGCACAGGAGAGATGATCTTTGATGAGGTGTTTCATGCCTTGTCGCGGTGTCTGGCTGGTTTGGCTCAACCATTCAAAGTCCCTGGAACGGATCAACTTTTCAAACCAAAGATCTTCATCACCATACTGGCATATTCGTCAATTATTGGCCTCAGTTCCCATCAGGTCATTAGCTTATGTTTCATCCTGGTTTTTTTTTTGATCGTGTTTTACAAAGTTGGATGAAAAGCAGTGTTTCACAAGTTTCAAGTCTGCTTCTCCGCACCCACCATTATTGATGGGTTTGGTCAGAAAGTGTGCTCTGTTGCACCTGTAACCGCATCCAACAGTGATGTCACAGGGTCCACCTGCGCATTACTGCAGCAAGAGCAGCAAGTTAAACCACTGGAGGTCATCAGAAAGATTGTCAAGGGTGTTAAATTACACTTTGTCTTTTAAGTATTTTTGCATCCTTATTTAAATGTAACCATTCAAACTAACCATATAGCTTTATGTTAGCCATTGTTTTCTACGCATGGTAGGTTATTCTGAGTGCAGATTCCTGATACTGACATGTGTTGCATTTCTTGCCAAGTGTTGCATAAAGCTGTTGTAGATGTAGTTCAAGTCCTCTGATTGGCTTTATTCCCTGTGCAGGTATTGGTTCAGGGCTGCCAGCTAGAAAGAACAGATCTTGATGAGTTCCTGCATCACATCTATCAGCAGCTCAGAGCAGTGGAGAGCAACATTGCGGAAGTCTTACATCAGCAGCATGAACAGGCAAGTGCATATGTTATGATGAGAAAAGAAACAAAAATAAATGAAGTTGTTGAAACAACAGTGTAATGTGAAACCCTCAGTGTCTTCATAATGTATCATGTAATCTGGCGTTACTCTCAAATCACTCCTGAGTTGGCCTAATACTTTAAATCAATGCAGGTAGAAACAGGGTTCAGTCAGTGGATGCCAGTAAAATAAACTGTGCCACAGTTTATTTTTAAATTCTACTTAACATTGACCGGACATGCCAGATTTACAAATCCATCTCATCAAAACAAAGGGAGGCACCACCCTGTGGCTAAAGTCAGTGTTACAACAGAACAAATGCTATAATTTACATCAGTTGGGGCTCCTTGACTGATGATTCAGATCATCAGGTTTAATAGTGTGGTCCTAGTTAAACCACCATCAGGGTCATGATAATGATAAAACAATTGCTGGAGCTTAGCTTTATCCTTCAAAACTGCCTCTTCTCTGTGAACCTGGCAAATACATGATGTTGTCCCACAACACCTACTTGTTGTTTATAAGATGGCATAAAGGAGTGCAACATCACATTTTGTAGGTGTGTTGGTCTTAAGTGTTGATAAAGATGGTACACCAATATATTTATTTATATTTTGTTCTTTACCTTAAGTCCGTGGAGCCAGTCCAAAGCTCAGGTCTCAATAACACCAACCTGGATGACCAGCCCCACAGGAAGCAGGGAGTATCCATGGTGTCAGCTGATATGGGACTGGTCAGCATGGTACGCCAGGGCATCTTGGCTCTTCAGTTGCTGCCGCCAAACTCCAGTGCTGGTACGTTTGTCTTTATCTTTAGTAGCTAAGATGCCATTTAGCTTCTTGACCTAGAAGTTAGGACTTCTTCATAGTGTTACCTCCAGCTTCCAACTACATCCCCAATATCTTCAGCATCTGGTTTCTTCCTCATGACAATCTCACTGGTTTTGTCCACCAACAGCCTTTTTGATTTACCACTAAATACAGAACTCCTGGCTGCAGCTATTTGCTGCTGCTTTTATATGAATGTGTTTGAAAAGCTTTCATCGTGACTTCAGTCTTTCCTAGATGTACAAGAAAGGTCTGCTCAGAGGTGACTTTAGCCATACTCTACCAGGCAAACCTAACAAGCATCTTCACCTGCTATCTGCCCCCTTCATTCACCCATATCTAAATTATATGTCCTTGGCTCTGCCATATGTAACAGCTTTTCTTTTGGACATGTTTGAACACATTATATGAAGCAGCTTATAAAAAACAGCTTTATTTCTCATGGATGGGATGTAGATGATACTACATAATGATATTGAAGATGTACTCAAGGCCTGGGAAACGTCCAGTTTGATCATTTTGCGTCTCTATGCATCATGTTGTACTTCTGGCATTAGTTATTCTGATCTCAGGTGTGCCCTGTGTTTTTGATATCACTGATTTGAGTATGACCAGATGTGTAAAGGTAGTAGCTGTGTGAGGAATGAATAAGCAGAGCTTGGGAACGAGGTTCAAATCCTCCAGCCACCCTGCCAATCACTGTGTGAAGTAGGTGTGATTCTCAGCTTTGACTGATTCTGTGTGTGTCCACCCTTTCTAGACCTGTAAAAAGATGCAACAAGTTTCTTCTTTATTTTGCACCATAGAAGAACATTCTGTGTCATGGTAGTACTTCATAATTAGAAGATAGACATAGTAATTTAACTGATGTCTGTTCCAGGTATTATTATAATCACAGATGGAGTGACAAGTGTTCCAGATGTAGCAGTATGTGAAACCTTGCTGAACCAGCTCAGGAGTGGAACCATTGCCTGCTCTTTTGTGCAGGTACTTATGTGCATGTCAACATACTCAGTAACTCCACAAAAAGAACTGTCAGGACAAAAATTATTCCATAATTTTGATCCAAAATGGCTCCGGTATCTTCAGAGCTAATATGAGTTTCTGATTTTGTGTCTTTCTATTGTGTCTGTCCCTATCCAGGTGGGTGGTGCATACTCCTATGACTGCAGCTTTGGTTACATCCCCAATGTGGAGCTCATGAAGTTCATCTCGTTAGCCACATTTGGCTCATACCTGCCAAGCTGTCCTGAACTGGACCTGGACAGCCAAGAGATGAATGCCTACCACAAGGCCTTCCTAACCTACTCCTTCCTCAAGACACCTGAGTCCATGAACTCAGAGTACTTCTGTGGTGAGACAACAACATATACTAATAGGTGTTGAATACATGAAATAGGGAGGTTGTTATTTAACAGATGTAAACCCTTGATTTAACAATGTCTGCAAAAAAAAAAAAAGAGGTTAATCGGAAGTTCTTCAGATCTATCTGTTTACAAAGTAGCATATTTAATTGTAATGCTAATTGTTTGAAATTTGAATTGTGAAATTCGAAATGACATTGACAATTATTTTGGTCTGTTATTATTAACACAAACATTTTGACTTACAGCAACAGCAAAAGACACAGTTAGTTCTAATAAAATAACAGCAGAAAACAATATAACCCATTCTTAACTTGTTAAGAGATTACTATAGACAATGAGTTGATTCTTTCTAAAATTCTTTCTAAAATTCAGTTTATTAAAATCAAACCATTCAGTTGCACTTACTTCTCAGAATCCAAAAGTTGTTTCAAATTCTTACTGTGACAAAATAAATGTGGAGCTTTTTGGAAAGCATACATTTATAATTTATGTGCAAAATAAACAATAATGGACCAACACTGAGTCTAGGGGAACCTCACAAATATCCCTCAGAAAAGTTATGTATTTATACTTACTGGTACCTATTCTCCAGTTATCGGGTACCTATCACCTAGCTACCTATTAATGATAATTAATTACCATTATTTTAAGTGTGTATATATATATATATATATATATAGTATCTACATAGATAGCTGAAGGAAAAAAAAAGAAAAAGCTGAAGGAAAAAAAAGGAAATTTACTTACTCACTGTTTACCTGAAATACATTTTTAGTGGACTGTTTCTTTTTTTTGTTCCTTTACTCTCTGGCATTACAGTTAGCTTTCCTATGGACTTCAGTGACATTTTCTGAATGCAAATGCCATACAACATAGACTTATTGGTATTAATAATGATCATGATGGTTATTGTGATCATAGTAAAAATGAAATAAGCGTACATACTTAGGACTTACTGTTTTGTAGTTTCCCAGCACAAGCTGTTCAACGAGCACCTGGTGTCAACCAGTGGTAACCCAGCCCTGGTCATGAGGAGGAAGAAACACACAGAGAAGGAAGTCCATGCTCATTTAATCAGCGTGGTATCTGTACGACTGAGAGAGGGCTACACCATCAGAGAGATCAGCCTCACTAAAGGTAAACCTCTGTCTAAATCCTGATATGTCAAGAGCTCGAGAGAAAATACCTCCACAGGATGATGGAGCATTAGTAAGAATAAAACATCTGTTTTTTAGCTGCGTTGTCTCAAGGTGGGACTCAGCTGGAGGTGAAGCTGGTGCTGCTATGGAAACACAACATGCATATCGAGTATCTGGCAGCTGCCTCCTGGCCGCTGGACCTGACCAAGCGAACCACCAGGGTGGAGGTGACAATGGAGGGGAGCTACGACATCCTGCACGACATCAGCTGCACCCAGAGGAAACCCATCACCAGCCCGTACCGCACCTCCGTCATCCGCCGCTTTTGGAACACACTGCAGAGGTACTACACCTGTCTGCAACAGCATGCGATTTTCAGGAAATAAAACATAGTAGAGATTGTGTAAAAGATACAATAATGATGATACATTTGATGAAGAGATCAAATTAATCTGGAAACACTTCAGTCATCATAAAGTATCTGTGAATTGAGAAATTGCCTGAAGTGTTGCTCTTCTTTTAATCCTAGATTTATTGTTACCTAACTACATGTGCTGTGTGTCCTTCCAGCATCAACCAGACTGATCAGATGTTGGTGCACCTCCAGTCATTTAATTCAATTCCTGAGAACTACATGATTCCTGAGAGCACCAAAAATGGAGTTCCTTTGTTCTACATCCCTCCTGGCTCTACCACTCCAGTACTGTATACACTTTTACCTGAATATTATTTTAACCCAGGCTGGGAGAAACATATTTTCTTTTTAAAAGTAGCATCTCAACTGAAGCAGATTATTGTAGATATATTATATTTTTCCATAAAATCCATAAAAGGTTCAGCCAGTGTCATAAAGTAAGTAAAGTTTTTGTGTAATAATTGTTTTTGTCATTTAAATTGAACTGAAAACAAATACAGACAATTAATAATTTGAAATTATGATGCCTGCGCATATACAGGCATCAGTTATGCTTCAGTTATGGTACAGTATATAATCATAATAGTGATAATAAAAATAAATTTAATACAAGGATTACAGCTCACAATACTTTACATACATATGACAAAGTCAGAACACAACGAACAGGTAAAAGATCGGTTTTGTCATATCTTATATATGATACATTTGTTCCATTTGAAACATGTGAAAGCTATAATTTATACTATTGCTCGTCTTGTATACATAGGAAATTTATTTTATACCTTTGCAATTATTTTTTGTCAAAATAAATTTAAGTAATAAGGGGAAATATATGTAAGGAACCCAGTTTCAGTAACATATTGAACCAGAATATTGTCTGTATGATACTCTTTATGATAAGTAATGATTAGGATACTCAACAGTCATCCATGAAAAGCTATACACAATTTCATATGTATTATTAGAGCCATGCTGCCTATTTCTGCAGCTATACTGAAGCATTTCATGCATAAAATGTGCCTCTTTGGTATTATATCTGGCTTTCTTTTATGAAGCTGTTGACAAAAAATGCAGAATCTAACACAAAAATAAACATAAAACACATCCAAACACATTTGTGCCACCGTTAACAAATAACTTGAGCGAGTGAAAGAAAGTTTTCCAAAGTTAATACTTTGAAGACTTTAATTTGGCAGTCTTAAAAGTAGTGTTACAGGTTTACTGGAAAAATAATGTCAAGCAAGTGTGTTATCTGTAGCTGAGAGTGTAAATCTATGAAGAAACCAGATAACTACTGTAACCATACCCATTCAACACAAGACCAGAAGGTATTCATGTTATTGAGTGCATGTCTTCACTCTCCTCTTCCTGCAGGTTCTGTCCCTGCAGCACAGTGGATCCAAAGACTCTTCTCAGTCCCAGTTTGCTTCCTACTGGAAGCCGATCCTCTCTATGGACGCCAACTTCTGGCAGAGATGGCTGCACATGCATCGTATTGCTATCGTCCTTGAACATGACATGTAAGATATTTGTATAATGATATATTTGTATTTTCTGTTTATAGTTGTGTATATTTTCTGTCACGTGATAGGTGAGTTTAAAGCTGGCACCAAGTAACAGCTTCACTGATATCAAGTAGACTAGAAATAAGAAGGATATGGTGTTAAGTAACAACCCTTTGGAAAACTATCTATGTGTGTTTGGTTCAGTGTATACAGTATCTTTTTATCTCTTCAGGCCTGTACCCAAACATTTGCACACAGCTGGAAGCAACGGACGCTACAGCACCATTCAGTGTCGCATCTCCCACTCTGCCCTCACATCTCTGCTGAGGGACTGGAGCAGCTTTGTGTTGGTGGAGGGCTACTCATATGTTAAACTCATATACAGGTGAGTTTAACATTTACATTCCACACACAAGTAACCCAGAGCAACTCTGCAGGTTGGAACCAGTCCCTTAGATCACAACACAACCTGTACTATTCTCTTTGAATTTCATCTCTTTGATCTTTGAATTTTTTTCTTAATTTCTGACATTTACAGTGAGATTTCTGTCTCCACAGTTCATCTGACCAGCCTCCTTCCTCCTTCTACCTGGTCCGTCTTATCTCTAAGACACCCTGCATGGTGCTGCGTCTGGGCTTTCCTATCGGAACACCAGCCCATGTTAGAAACAAGGTAATAATGGACACTTGTGCAATTCAAGCCAATATCTATGCAGCTTTCTGTCACATTTAGGTGTAGGCTGTCAGAGAGGCATGGCTTCCTGCCCTATGGGTGTGATGAAAATAATAACACCAAGAATTGTATTTTATATATGTATTTAGTTAATTGTTGTATTGCTTGAAGCAGTGGTGCTCAAATTGTAAAATTGTTAAACATAAATGTAAAGTGATGGAGCCGTTTTAATCATGTCAACCACCTGGGTTTGTCCAGTATATAAGTGTTGGAGCAGAACAATATTCAGGTTCTTTTTTGTTTATTGTGGATTTTGCTCCAACATCTGTACACAGACTCTGTGAAAGATAATGACCTCGGTTGTGATATTTTTGTTTTTCTTTAGATTGTGGATGAGCTGCGAGAACAAATCCTCAAACTTCGCTTCCCTCATCGGGTTCAGAACAAAGAGGCAACCCCCAAGACCAAGAGGAAGATTGTTGGACATCCATCACCATCCAAATCTCCCTCTGTCCCTGCTCCTAAACCTGCGCTGTCTGACAGACCCTGTGTTGTGGTGCTCAACAAGCCTCTCGAGAAGTTGCTAATAAGGTCAGTGCATGTGATCACAAGTCAACGCACCTCCACAACATCTGATCAAATAGGACTGAATAGCCGAAATGTGCTTCTGTTTATGTGGGAAAATACCTGCGGGAACCAGAGATTTGTAGTTTGTGTGTGTTTGTGTATGTGTGTCTGTGTCCTGAAAACTATGCATTAAAACAAAGACACCTTCTTCAGACCTCATCAACACTACGCCTTAAATGTCGTCTCCACCTTAAGATACTGTTCTTGTGTTATAATAGGTCAGCTTTTTAGATGCAGCTTTTGGCTTGCAGCTTTAAGGGGATGTTGTGTTGCTTAGGAACCAGGTTCTGCCTCACACTGCCGAAACATCTGGCAATATAAGAATATAAGAACATATGAACCTATTAGCGTCAACAGTAGTCCATAATAAACATTGTAATGTTTATTTTGTTTCACAGAAATATTATTTAATTGTTTTTATATAAATAACTTTTTGCCTCTTTATTTTTTGTCTATATTCCCATGTGTATTACAGATTAAGCCTAAGATGTCTATTTAAAAACCCATTTGAATGTGATGCAAGCAGAGTCAGTAATGGGTGTGATTAATGATATTGTTCATTTGTTGCTTGTCCAAGTTTTGCAGGAAATGTTTACAGGGGAAATATTTGTAAAAAAAAAGGAGCTGTCCTCATGATGAGACCTGAACTCCATAAGAGCTGTCAAGACATGTTTATGTACATTTTATTGACCTTTTAAATCCGACAGTGTTTTTTCTACCTCAACATATAATCTACTTTGAATGAATTGCAGTTCTCCCATCACATAAACTAATGAGTATGGAAGAAAAACATAATTTTATTTATGTTAAGAAATCGCAGGGAAAGAGGGCTATGTTTCCAGGAAGTAATAATTTTAAATTCATGGGAAATCATATAACTATATCAAGACAACTTGTTGTTGAGTCCAGCAGTAATGTGTATAGAGACCTCTAACTGTTGTGTGTGAGGAGCTCTACCAGCTGAACAATGTGAATGAAATGAACTGCAGGTATGAGAAGCTGCCGTTGGACTTCAGGACTCCCTTCATTTTCAACATGGAGAACTTTCCGCAGCCTTCCAACAGTACAGTGCCCCTCAGCATGGCAGCCAACCGCACAGCCTCATCCACCCTGGCCTCCCTGTCCCGTTACTTTCTGCACCAGCGCTGGGTGTGGGCTGTGCAGAGCAGCCAAGGCCCAGCTGTCGCCATGCAAGCTGTGGCTCACATCCTGTCCATGCTGTCGGAGTGAGTTTATTTGTTATACTCTTTATTTGCACACAGGCTCCCATAATATCAACAGTGATTGGACAAAGTTAGTTAATGAGAATATTTTTGTTAAAAAGAGAAAGTGGTGATTATCACATAATGTATTGATTGAATCAGTGCTGTGGAAATGTACATAATATTGGATTTACCATGTGAGTTATTGTACATGTGAGTTATTGTACAGGTAATTCTGACACCCACTCAGTGTTTTTTTTTACCCAGCCTTTATTAGGGACTGGCCTGTATTTGTTGCAGAATTCAGAATTGATAGTATTCACTGCACATTATTTGAATGGCTGAAAATCTAAAACAGAGACTGTGTCTGTTTTCCACTAGCTAACAGCGCATGTGTGTTTGAATGAACCAGTGTCACAATGCAGTGATTTACATTCTAAACACAAGGTGTTTTAATGTAATATATTGCAACATGCTCAAATAACAGTTTAACAAGGACAATTCTGAGCAAAACAATTAATATATATATTAAAAATAAGATTTCAGAATACTGGTGTCTGGCAAAGCTCACAAACGCTCAAAGACATAACAGCTCAGTTGGTTTCATGTGAGATAAGCTTATTTAATGTTAATTGGTTGGCTGAAACTCTCTCTTGATGTCTGCATAGGATCCGCATATCAGAGGGCTTTCACTTTGCTGCCAGTGGAGATGGCATCGTCAACATGGTGATAGAGCTGCCGATGAAGGTAAAGGACGGCAGGGAGACAGATCTCCTTAAATCATTGGCGAGCACAACTCACTGTGTTGTTTTTCTGTTTTCTATACACAGCATCTGGTGACTTTTATCATTGGTATTATTATGTTTATAGAACGTGTTTGTGCGCGCACTATGACTTGTGTTAAACTGTTTTCTCTAAATTTCTGTCTGCAGGGTATCTCAGCCGACACACACAGGGAGAGTCACTCTTGTATTGTTCAGTACATCCTGTTCCCACCTCAATCCACCTCCACTAAAGACAGGTAAGACTACCAGAAACCATCTGTATAGAAGAACGCCTGACTTTAAAGACTAAAGACATTAAACACAGCCCTGTCATTTCAATACAAATAATCACAGCGTGGTCAGTCAAATATAACCCAGCTCAGTTTTTGCTGCAAGGTAATCAATTTAATTTAATGTGTTTGCCAATTAAATACACATGTAGAGTGGCCATTGCATATTAGTATTGTAGTTAGTATTATGTACCCTTCTAGAGTTGTAAAATCCCTCCCTCCAAATCCATAGTAATAAAATTTTTGTGCAGTGTCTGATTCATGTTGTGTTACTCAGACTGAGCTTCTTTGATTCCATATTTTATGGTCTCATTGGTATCTGAAGCAAAACATCACCATTGCAGCCCCATGTGTTTTCTTAATGGCATGCTGTTTTCAGTGTAAATGCTACTTTTAGTAATTTTCATTTGAAGCAAAGTGTTCCACGTCTGTATGTCCTCAAAGTGTTACTTTGGGCTGATATACGGTAGTATCTGGGTTGCACCTGTGGGGGAAGGTCAGGTAGGAATCTGCATGCATTGTCCTGTTAGATTATCAGACTTCACTCATTCAGCCTGAAGTAGTGTTCATGTGAGCTGTTTTCTGTATGGATGGGGCGGGGGGTTGTTTTTGTTTTCTGTACTTGACTCTAACCAATCAGTAGCGAGTGATATCCCACCCTCCGTCAAACCAACCTCATTTTCAGTCACTAGAGTAACTGTTGCCAGGAGCAGGTAATATTTTATGGTCTTCAAAAAATGTTTGGACTTAAGATTTAACACAGACAACTTACAGCAGCCTGTGCAGTTTGGCTGCTGTTATCCACAGCTGTCACTGTTTTTGTGACCGTTTTTCTTTTGCTGTTTTTCATGGATGGGCATGACATTGCAATGCTAAATTATGCCCACCAAGTTCTCATTGAATTTCTGAACACACTGGATACATGGCTGGTGACTCAGAGGTGTGGAACATTGCATTGCTGTCTCCCATCACATTTCTCATTTTACTACTTAATGACACTAAAGAAACAAGTTCAAATTCTACACTATGGGCTAAATACACACTTTTAGTGGATGTGTCCCCCCACTTTACACACTGTAGCATCATTTTCATACCCTGGGATTCACACTCACTGTCTCCCATGAATGCTGGTACTAAGTCTCCATTTCCTTGGTTATCTGACTGTCATGAGAAGTTGCACATATTTAATTGATGTCACATTGACTTGACAAGATTGACTATCTTAAAAATATGTCTTACAGGGTATTTTGTGCAGGCTGTAATAGCACATTTGTCTGGCTTGTTTTTCTTTGTCTTTAATGGGACTCTAGCTTCTCCACTGATGATGACAACGACACTGAGGTAGAGGCTGTTGATGTGGACACAGAGCTGAACCTTGTGACAGAGTGCTGGGTGGAACCACAGAGCGGCACAGTGATGAACTGCATGGACCAGCATCGCCACTTTCAGGGCCTCAAGTACCAGGAGATCCCTCAAGCAGTGTGTATTACCAAATTTTACAGTAGCAGCTAATACATAATTGCACAGGATTTATGTCTCAGGAAGAGGTCGGGTGGTTCACGCCCCAAATATGTTTTGTTCTCCAGCTTGGATTAGATTGTGTGTAACAGTAGCCTTCTGTGCTGTTGTAGATCTTCCCCAGGGATTTGACCTGTATGTCCACCATGATGACCTTTGAGTATTTGAGCCAGCTGTGTCAGAATAAGGACCAGGCCTGCTCACTGCCAGCTGTACTCAAGGAAGTGATAGGTAATAAAACCATTTAGGAAATCGGTTTTCATAGATCCATAATAATTCATAATAATCATTTTACTACTTTATTGCTCTGAGCTTCTCTTCCCTTTTCACAGATTTCCACTTATTGCCATTTTGTCTGTGTAAAAATCATAGTTCCTCTAACTAATTAATAGGTTTTAATGTGAAAATCCTGTAAAAACTGTCAAGGGGAGAAAACAGTGGGAAATGATCCTTTTGGCTCACACTGGCACATTTATAGTGATGTTGAATATTAGGCATTGCCCCTGTAAAAAAAATCAAAAAGCACACTAGGGGATTTTCAAATCTCAAGTGATTTTTAAAAACCTAGGAGACCACAGACATAACAACAACTTTAACTAGCTGTTAATATTTAAATTGTAAGAATGCACACACCAGACAATTCAGCCAGGATGCAGGACCACACACTTGGCATTCATACCAAACGATTTCAGAGTGATGATTCAAAGGATTTGGGATCTTGGGTCTTAAATATCAAACTTGTTGACAGATTATCTGTTCAGACCAGCCTCGAAGTGGTGTCGGACGAATCAGATCCAAATTATTCTCTAGTGTGTCGCCAACATAACAATGACCCATTGGCAATAATTAGTGAATGTAAACCGTATTTTAAGGATTCAAGGATTCAAGGATTTTTATTTGTCATTGCAACACATGTAAACATGGGATGCAACGAAATTGGTTTCCCTGGTCCTGGAGCAGCCCAATATCAAATATAGAATAAAATATAGAATAAAAATAAAATATATATATACACATCTGTATATATTTGAGTTAAAGATAGAAACAAGAATTAGCAGAATGCTGTAGAAATGTACATTTTACTGAATGTACTATATGATTCATCGTAGCACAGGTTATTACACTTCTCAGTGTTGTTTTTCGCTGCCCTAATTATTTAAATACTGGCTTTTATGTCTTTACCTTTTTAATTTTTTGAGAATTTAGCATTAACATACTGTATATTTTAACCCATTCCTGGCTGCTTGTGTATAATGTGAATTCTGTGTCATGTTTAATTGATGTTTTCCTCTGTGGGTTCAGGAGAAGCCCTGTCTTCTGAGGACAGCATTCATATGGTTCCCTTCCAATTTGATCTCATTCAGCTGCTCCCAAAATGCCAGCAGGTTGAACTCTTCTTCCTCACATTCAGTACAGGTACTGTACCCATCTGCACATAGTACTTCAATAGTGAGAAGAATGTACTGTACATCCAACATAATTCTAAATTTGTTGCAGCAATGGAGAATGAGGAACAGATCCACGGCTCATCCTGTCTGCCCAATGAGCTCCTGCTCAGCCTCTTCCACAGCAGCCTGGAGCACGAACTCAGTGACAGAGAGATCCCATTAGCTGACAGCGACCACGTTACATTCATGCACCACATCTTAGAGCGAGAACGAGATGGCCATGTCGCTCCTTTCTCCTTACCTGTTATTAAAGGTAACGTGCATGTCTTTGCATCTCCTCTGGCAGACTGGTATCCCAGTCAATGTGTGTGACCTGTTGAAAGGTTGACTCTCATCTTAACAGCCCTGCAAGGCTTTTACATGATGACACGAACCCGATGGTGTTTCATTTTGTGAGATATAGACCTGATAAATCACTGTCTCTTTTAATCTAACATTATTTCTGCTTGTTGTGTTTTGTAAGAGGAGTTTGTGAAGCCTCCAGACAGGCAGGACACTATGACATCATTCCACACCACTGGCAGCAGTAAAGAGGTGATGGGATCCACCAGCACTTTGCAGGTAAACCCATCCACAACACAAACAGCAACCCCTATTCACCTCAAGGGAGTTCACACCAAACTAGTCAAATATATTCATTTATTATTATTAGGATTTGTTTGGGTAATGAGTAGGGATATACAACATGTGTCACTGATATATTATTGACTGTTATATGTTAGATATGTTAGAAAATAAAGTTCTTGTTATTGTTCTGATATCAGAGTTTCAGCTGACAACTATGGCTGATATTATGGTGCAAATTGTTATTAGCAAACTAAAAAGAAACATTAATTAGCCATGTATCTTAAAATGAGTTGACCATTTGTAGATGTTGAGGCAAGACCAACCAACTCCTCTGTATTAGTCTACATATAAAAAAGATAAACTTGTTACAAACAAATGTATTCTTTATGGGGATAGAAAATGATCACACAAAATGTGTATGCATGGTTATATGTAATCAAATCTGTGCATGTATATATGATGGAGGCACCATTAAAATATATAGGGACTTATTAATCTAAAACAGTTGAAATGTGAATGATAATCTTGTCAGTTTCCTAATTTGTACATTAAATGTGTTGTTGTTTGGTTGTAAATCTAAAAGGACATTTACACTAATACTTTGTCATCTATTTCTTTTGATCAGTATCTATCACACAGTTTTCTTATTGATGAAAGATAGAAAGTGTTTTCGTGTAATTCAGTAAAAGCTCTGCAGACTGATGACTGTTGATACATATATGGTCATGCATACATGTTACACTTGACCACTGTGCCTTTGGCAGAGTTTCAGTAATGCAGACCTTGTGGATGAAGAGCCTTTGCTGGGGGAAAGGAATTGGTCTGTGCCACAATGGAGATGCTATGCCAAATACATCAGTTCTCAGCAGATCCTCCTCACCTTCCTTCCTGCTACCTTCAGAGGTACACCTGTTCTACACCCTGTTTGTAATGTGGTTCTTGGATTTTAAAAGGCTGGAAAAAATTGGATTCTATGTTTGTTTTGCAGATATTCTGATGTTGATGGCCTCAGGATTGGAAACAGAGCCTCAGAGTAATGTGAGCACACAGGAGGATGACACTCTGACTCCCAGCAACAAGTCCCAGGCTGACTCCATGTCTGGCTCCACCAGTGGGCTGGACAGGTCTGAGTCCGGTCTCAGTCTAGCTACTAAGTTGCAAAGGAGCTCCAGCAGCGGACACTTCAACACCAGGTCCCCTTTGCTATCACCAAGGTCTGAGGATCAGATTGGGCCTGCTGACTCCCTGACTCTAGACCAGGACAGCTGGGATAGCAGGGTGTCAGAGACAGAGACCGGGACATCAGGCTCAGGTCAGTCCAGGGTTGTTGTCAAAACCACACTGGTCCAGTCCAGTAAGTTCCAAGGCAAGGTCTTTATTTATTATATGTACTATACATACTTACATACTTGCATATGTACAATAGGTGACTTAGAAATCGGATACAATAATGCAGTTGCTTGTTAATGTCGTGCCTGGGCTCTTTGAAACTAGTCCATTTCAGCAACTTCTTATTAGGTAGATTTCTATATAAAAATGCTAAGCAGTGTCAACCAAAGGTTTTGATGGGGGGGCTCATGGGGGCTACACACTCTATGCAACATCTGCCAAATTAGTTGTTATTAATTTGTTAAGTTGTTACTATTGATTTAGAGTTGTTTCTGTCCACCCAATAAATGTACGTTCAGTATATCTCTGTCTGCTTTTGATGAATTATGGGTTCCACCAACTTTGCAGAAAAATGTCTGTCTGCTCCACTATGTTCACCAGCTAGTCTCTAACTTGTCTGCTGTCTGCTGTTTGGTTTTGGGCCGGTAGCATAACAGTAAATGGACAGACAATAAAATCAAAACAATGATCTTAAAGACACTGGAATGCTCTGTACTACTGAGGGGAACTGCAGAGTCGGGTAGATTTGTATATTTGTAGTTTGAAAGTATTTTTTGTTATTTTTTTGTGTGCCTTTTATTAGAGAACTGATAGTAGATGATTGACAGGAAATGAGGGGAGAGGGCAACAAATACCCCAGCCATACTCAAATAAAGTTCATGTTTAGCACCCTAAACACTATGCTGCCCGATAATTAATATTATAAAATAACGTAAAAATATAACGTAACGTAAAAATATCAGTGCCGTTTTAAGTTAAGTTAATTCAGGTTAAGTGAAGTTAGGTTAACATTATCTGGCTAACTTGTTAATCCTGATTAGCGAAATGTAATACAGCTTTTATTTTTTATGTGTAAACTAAGCCCTGGACATACCTACTGAAGAACTTGAATTGAGAATAAGGGTTTATACATTTTATAATTTTTGGCCACATTTTCCTTATCAGCTTTCATAATTTTTCTCTGACTCAGTAAGTAAAATTTTGGCACTAGACATTTACAGCAATTGTAGATGTTTTCAAGATAATTCTCTTCTCTAATGGTCTCTCTTTTCTCCCGTGTTGATAACTTTTCTAGATCTCGGTGAAAAAGAAGGAGTCCAGTTTTCTGAACCACAGAAGGCAGATTTCCACATCAGCTTCAGCACGCAGGTTTCCCAGCAGAGCACTAATGACAGCAGCCAATTTAAGTGTCCAGTATATGTCTACAACTGCTCCCTTGAGCTACTGAAGGAGCAACTCGTACACCCCAGCTCCAGCCGACAACCCAGAGACGTCTTCTTCAGGTACTGACACACCTACATAAAGGACAGAGATGATAGATAGATAGCCTGGTACCCAAGTGAGAAGCTCTCTCAGGAGGATAATCAGGATGAGAGGAAGGAGGGATGAGGATGATGAGATTTTAGATTTGGATGACTGAGGTTTTTCACTTTCCAGACATAACATGTTATTCAAACAGTAGGCCTGTTATGTGGCAGAGTCATACTCTACGGTCAGCTCCTCAATACTTAAGATCTCCAGGGGAGTTGTGCAATTACTAGCAACATCTCACATGTGCTTAAGTGGTTGAGATGATCTGGATAAACTCTTGGCTTGTTTGCAACCTGCCTGATCACATGACTGCTCGTGTCTTTTACCCTGTTAGACTTATTGTAGCAATGCTGCTGTGTTCTCAGATCTCAGCAATTATTTTTGTAAATAAAATATTATCCTGACAGAAATCACACATACAAATAGTAGAATACAATGATTATATATAAACCCAAATGATCCTTTAAACATAATTTCCACACTACTATATGACAGACATGAGCCTTGAATTGTGTCAGAAGTGAGCTGCAGTGCAGTTGTTAACATGTGTGTCTCTGGTTGTCTTCACTGTTGAGAAAAGACCTCAAGATGCTGAATCCTGGGAGATGTATCAGCAGATGAAGTTCAGGTAGCACTTCTTGATTCTGTCTCTGCTCTTCTTTCCTCTCTGGTGAGGTGCTGCTCAGCTTTTATTGAGAACTTAGGATGTGCTTGTCTTCTGTAGAATGGGAAAGTGTTGCTTTTCTAATACTGTAGGCTTCAAAGCCATCTTCCCTTCCCAGGCCCATCTGTCCTTCCTCCTTAGGCTTGTGTCGCTTGATACACACAGCAGGTGCAGTGCTGCCACACACTGAACACAACACACGTCCCTCTACACACCTTAAAGTACTGCCAGCCCAAAGTCACTGAAGAAATGTGTAGGGAACCGCATATATGTCCAATATTACTAAAATAACCTATTCAGAATGAATTACTGCTCACTCATCTTGTGCAGTGATTGTTGGCTTTCTGTGCTGGACAAAAAAAATAAATATTCTCTTCAGTTTGTTCTCCATTCTGCATTAACCATAACCAGGAGGAGGGTTTCTATCTGGGTACCTCACAACAGACAATAGGACACACAATGAACCTTTCTTCATCCGCATGTATTTTAACATTATGCTTTTTTGCAGATCCGTCTTTTGTCAATTTATGGCAGATAGCTCAGACACTTGATGATGGTGCCTGATATGTTTGGAGTGTGCCATCAGACACATTATAGACTTTTACAGTCTTGAATTACAATTAATTACTAATCTGCTATTCTAAATTGATTTGTATGCAATTAAATAACGGATATTAAATTCAAAGTTGTTCAGAATGGTAATGCAAATGTTGAAGGATCTTTTTTTATAATTCTACAAATCATCATTTAAATACAACTTTATTTTCACTATGGCACCCTTTACACCTTTACATTAAAATGCATTTTGGGTGATCGAATTGCAAGTGGACCACATGAAAGTACATGCAGAAGTGCACCCAAGACGTATTGAGGACAGATTCATAGAACATCCATCTTCTTGATCTGCTTTTTTCACACTGATGATCAGTGTGGGAATGATCAGCCCAACCACCACTGCCGGTGGTCAGGGATGCATTGTGACCACATTGAACACAAGTGTAAATGCAATTGTATTGTCCACATACGACAACTACATAGGAAAAATGTAAAACGTAATTGTACACTGGATTTAGCAACTTTTCAGCTAGCAACATCTGTAACTATTTGGACAGACTTTGAAGGGAGTTGCCGATATTTCTCAGTGAACCAGTGACCAATCATCAGCCAGACAGAGACGTGCATAATAATGACCAATCACTGATCCCCATTGTATTATATGATTTAACTTAACCAAATGTGATTTTGTTTTGTCTAAATAGACAGTTAATATTAGTGAATTTATTCCAGTATCTTCATCTTCTCTCTCTTTTTTTTTTTTTGACGATAGCGTCTCAATCAAATCTCACTGTGGACACTAGAGACACATATTAATACCAGGTGTAAATATAATCAAGTTAAATTATATCTAGAGACAATCTGCATGTGAAACACGTTTTAATGCATAGTGTAAAGGGAGTCACTGTATATAATTGTTCGTTGCAATTAAACTGTAAAACAATAGTTTTATCAATGGCACACTCCATGCTTCTGTACTCGTTGCAGTGGTTGTTAGAGGTCCAAAGGTAAAATGTGTGTTCTGTCCTGTTGCTGCTTCTGCTCTGTTTATTGTACTACAAGCAGTAGTAGCAGCTTGATGCAGCTTTGCTGGTGATTGTGTATGTTGCAGCAGTTTGTCTTGAGTGAATTCTTGACACCATATTGTAACAACGGCAAAAGACACTTTGCTGGAAAAGCACACCTGTTGATGATCACAATCTTTTTTACCTGTTTCATGTCTCTGCCTCCCCTTTGTCTTGAGAAATTAATCATTTTGAATCTGACTCTTTAAATGCATGATGTGGACATTCAGCTGTCCCTCACAGGCTTGTTGTCTTCTTTTGACATTGCTTACTGTAGAGGAGATCTGGACTAAAGCTGCCTAAGTGTGTATGCAAAAATACAATTGATGGAATTGTCTGCATTTTTAACTTGCTTTGTATGTAAAACGGGGTCTAATGGAAAAATATGAAATGAACTTCCATGTGGGTCCAACAGCTCCTTTAATAGGTTTAAAGACTGAGCAGTATTATTATTATTATTATTATTATTATTATTATTTCCTGTCTCTGTGTGTTTGCTGTTTGGTTGTCCTCTGCCAGGTCGCTGTCTCAGGACCGCAGCAGTCCATCCCCTTGGACGGACCTCCTGGCTCAGCCTCACAAACACAAGGATCTGGCCAACTACTGTAGCCTGCTGCAGGAGCATTACCACCAGAGCTACGTCAAAGGTGACCTCCCTCCACCAACATGCACTCAGAGGAACTAGTATTACACTTCAAAAGTAATAATTCAAGCAGGTTTATTGGTCACTATAATTGTGTTCTGAATAGTACAGTAATTCCTCAGTCTGGTATATACACTAATACTGCTTTATTAACCATAAGTAGGTTCCTGAATAGATAATTTATATGCTAGAAACTAGAGGGAAAGCAAACTGCAAGTACAATAAGAAATATGGTATATAGTATACATTGAAAATGTTTTTTATTTCCATATGGGCCATCATGATCAAAACATCGGTTTGTCATTAATAAAGACAATACAAATTAAAAATTCTGCATTCACTAAAACAGTGGCTTTTTTGGGCCAGCACCCCCCCTATCCATTATCCAGGCCCCTCACCGCTGCCCATCAGTTAAAATGCAGCCTAATTATCTTACCGTAATATTATCATTATCATTAGTTTCCCAGGAAGCAAAAAAGCCATGTGAAAAGAAATTATATACATCAGTGTTAAACACTCTGTTAGAAAACAATTGTTAGAAATTTGACATTCAAACTTGGAACCGGTACTAAAAAAGAAGAATTCTTATTGATTGTTCCAAACAAGAGCAGCTTACCAAGGAAGAAAAAAACAAAGCAGAAGGATTGATATGTATGTTTGTATGCATGTACGCAAGGTATTCAATAGAATATTGTTCCAGCAGTAACATGTCTTCTTTTCCTTTAATCTTTTCCATTTAGGGGTGACCACAGTGAATCAGTTGTCTCCATCTAACCCTGTCTTCTGTGTCCTCTTCTCTCACACCAGCTACCTTCATGTACTCTTTCACTACATCCATATATCTCCTCTTTGGTCTTCCTCTAGACCTCCTGCTTAGCAGTTCAAAACTCAGCATCCTTCTACCTTCTTGGGTCTAGCATTATAAATAAGTATTATAATGGTAGGGACAACTCTACTACTAGTAGTAAAAGCAAGTCTAATGATTAAAAAACAGACTCACACAAACACCCCTCAAGAACACCTCCATGCCCCCCTTTCAAAAGTATTGCTTCCAGCGCTCCCTGACGCTCTTTATGTCCTAATAAAAAACATCTGTGATTCTTAAGTTGTACTGCTGCTAAGAAATAAAATTTAGACATTGTTCTATTTTCAACGTTTTTAAGTGTGTTTTTTTTATGTGTTTTTTAAAAATCCAATTAAGGTCACTGGCTTACTGTCTTTTTTAACATCTGTGGCATTGATACTGTACCTGTTGCCCTCAGGTGTGTACCGGAGCCTGCAGCAGTCCTATAACATCAGCTCCCAAGATGTCCTAATGGCCATGGACTACTGTGAAGAATCCTTGCAGGAGATTGACATCACCTTGTTCCTGCAGACCCTCTGTGGACACATCAGGGTCTTCAGGGATGGTCCAGGATGGGGAGGGAATCCAAAGCCTTCAAGAAGCCCTGCCACCTTCATCATTGGAGAGGTTGAGGAGGACCAACCTGATGACAGGGCTGCCATGGCCTATTTGTCCAGGTAGGTACAGTGTGGCTGAGTGTGAGTATACTTAATGACAGCATAATAACATACTAACAGAATAATAGTAGTGAGAAAACACAGCACTATAACTTATGTACCTGGTTAAGTGCAGCTTGCTTATCAAGAGACCAGGGATGTACACACCTAACTGATGATCGATTGAATTTTATTTATAGTCATATCGATCAAGGTACAGAAAATGTAGCGCTTTAAACTGAAACAGATAAGTTGGCAGTTTTTTATTTCTTAGAAAAATAAAAATCTTCCCAGCACCAAAGTGACATAGTGGAGCATTTAGCAACTTAAGAACCAAAGATTTTTCTCAGGAGTTGGTAGAGAGAAAAACAACTAACATTCAACCCGTAGAAACAAGAAAGACTCCAAATCAATGAACATGTTTCATTCATTGAGTGCTCTGTTTCTGATGGAATGTTTGCTAACGTGTTAGCTATATTCATTTTTAGCTGGCTATATGAGTATCATATGTCAGCTTGTTCCACTGCCCTCATGCAGCTGAAATCAATTAATGCTACTTTAAAAGGCAGACATTTCATGGCTATATCTGATGGCTGATTTCCTTCCAAGCAGCAAAACAATCACATAATGCTCTGATTGTTTACAGGCAGCAGTAATTTTATACATTTCATCCGCTTTTCTTTTACATTTGTGTTTCTTGGCTGACACAATTATTTACTGTATGTTATGACATATCCGGTGCCAGTATTGAAATGGAGGATGCCAGTGAAGCTGAATCTCGGTGGAAGTCCTCTGCTCCTACATCTTCACTGATCCTGGATGATTCCAAGACTGCTAAGATCCCACGGTTCCCTCTGACGCTGCTCCAGACACAGCCCAAGTGCGAAGTGTATCCTGATCTGCACAGAATAATACAGGTGTTGTCCCTGAGTCTCACATGTAAAACTGGTTGTTGTGTTAATATTACTTTGTTCTTCATCTCATATTTTTTATGTAACTTGTTACTCCTTTTGAATTTTATTATATTATTGTAATAAATAAGTACATGAGCTAATCTTTACAAGGTGACGTCATTAAACTTTGAATATAATCGCCCATTCAACAGGATAAATTCATGGAGATTGTGTCTCAGTATTTCAAGACTGTGCCATCCAATCCACATTACTTTTTCTACTGCCCTCCGTCATCCAAGAGAGAGGTGAGTTGACAAATTGATA
This sequence comes from Pampus argenteus, assembly GCA_036937835.1. Taxonomy (NCBI): domain Eukaryota; kingdom Metazoa; phylum Chordata; class Actinopteri; order Scombriformes; family Stromateidae; genus Pampus; species Pampus argenteus. The sequence continues at coordinate 2,585,990 of CM072870.1, forward strand.
TTCTAGTAAAAATCATTGTCTGGGGCAAAAGTCAGGGCAGAAAAGAAAAGAAAAAAGAAAAGAAAATGGGATGGTATCGAATCCATAATGGGCATACAGTCAAAGAGGCTTTCTGTCTTTCTTCAGGGAAAGTCAAATTTTGAACTTGCCAATGATTTAAATGTGTTTTATAATCATTTTAATACCTACGATTTTAGTAAAGGATTGTCCATATACAGAAATGTTCCTCAGCAATATGTTGGGATAAATATTGATACAGATTCTGGTTTTAAACTGTTCAGAGGAGTTAAAGAGGGGGAAAGTCCAGGCCCGAACAAGATAAGTAGATGACTTAACTGTGCAGGGTCGTTAACTGAAATTTTTACTTATATTTTATGTTCACTACAGCTTTACAGAGTTACTCACATATGGAAGGACTGAAATTTTGCCTGTGCCTAAAGCACAGCACCCACATCTCTAAATGATTTCCAGCCAGTAGCCCTTACCCTTGTCATGAAGACATTTAAATCATCAGCCTTATATACAGTCAGAGCCTAATTGAAAGCAGAGTCCATAATGTGTGACTCCACCCATCCTCTGCACCAGGAATACAAGCTGCTGCCATCAGGCTGACGATACATAGCATCCAAAAGTATACCAAAATAGATTTAGAAATTATTATGTTCCAGCCTCCATCACGCTGTTGAACAGCATGCAGTGATTTGTTGCCCCCCCCCCCCCCCCCCCCCTTTTTCTTAACAAATTATGGATGTATTGTGATCTGTGTGTGGATTGTTTGATGTTCCTTTTGTTTCTTTCTGTAACAACTGCTGCCTACAAAACAAATTGCCCCTCAGGGATAATAAGGTTTACCATGACCATGACCTTGCAAAGAGATAAATGTCTGTAGTCTTGTTAGGATTTAGGTTGTTTCATTCATATGGGCAACAATCAGAGCAGTCAGCTCAAGCAAGAGAATAGAAAACCATGCTTGCGTGTTGATTTAATATTTGTACTGTGGTTTGGTTTGACTCTTAAGGAAGACTTGGAGGACAGAGAGATGGAGAGGAGACCCAGTGAGGAGCTGGTGTCAGAAGCTGAGCCAGCTACTGAGGACGGTATGGTTAAAAAAAATGAAAAATTACACAATTAAAAAGTTTCAAAAAGAAAGCAATGCATCCATTGTACATTTTATAATACATTTCAGTTAGTAGAAATGCTATGTAAAGTCAGAATTATTCAGATAACTGCTATTCTGCTTCATGGAGCAGCATCAATCTGTTGTTGAAGCGTAAAAGTTTTAGATCAGTGAGAATATTATGTTCAAGATTATATCAGTTACATTGACAAGTTAACAGTTCAAATAAAGTCAGTTTAGATAACAGGTTAAGTCAAGTCAGATTCATTTGAGTTGAGCTAGTTTAGATTTAAAGGTTAAATTATGCCAGGTTAGGTTTAGTTAACTTTTCTATCTATTAACTATTGATAGTTTAGGTTAACAGTTAAAATACAAAATAATGTTATGGTAAATTAAACTAATTTAGGTTAAGTCAGATTTATTATTATGTTTATTCAAGTTTATTCAAGTTACATAATATCTGATTAAGTTAATTTAAGCTTTAAGGTTTAAAAAAACTGGTTAAGATAGGTTAGCAGGTGAAATTAAATTTAGTCAGATTAAGTTTATTCAAGTTAAGGTAAACCAGGTTAGGTTTATTAGGTAGGTATTATCAATTAGGTTGGACCAGTCAGGCTAGTTTAACAGGTGAAATTAAGTAAGGTTGGGTTAAGTTAAGTAAAGGATAATGTACAGTGACTGGGTCATTATTGCAAATTTGCACATTTGCCATATCAACTTTATATGGTGAAAACGTGTTTATAGCTCACGTCCACAAGTGGCCATAAGAACCGGTTTATTTCTTTGTGTGTAGAAAATGTGTCGGGGTGCTGCATAATGACGGAGAGCGACACTGATTTGGTGGTGGAATATGAGGAACATGCAGGCACCAGATCCCAGGGGGACAGCGAAGACCCGTCCCTGTCAGACTCCAACACTGTCAACCAGGACCAGGACTCCTTCAGCATCCTGGACGGAGACTCTCTGCTGGAACAGGAGGGGCCGCAGCTGGACATGCCACCGCTTTTTGTTCATGTTACTTGTTCTGTCAATATGAAAAGCTGCCATGGCTCCATGCCCATACAAACACTGCCTACTTGCCTAGGTGAGTACAGCATGTCTGCGTTCATGGGGCTAGTTTGTCAGTGAAAAATGTACGTTGGTAATGATTTTTACCAATCATACGTAAAGGCTCCCTGCGCACCAAAAAGAAAAGACATGTTTGAATGTTAATTCAAATTTTGAAAGATGTCACAGCCATAGTGTATCCTTCTGTGTAATGTAATGAAACAAAGCTGATATTACTTTGACAGTTTTGCCCCTGAAAGTGTGACTTTATAATATCAATATTTTGATTTCAGGTGAGATTATTTCCTGCCTAGAGAATGCTGAGTCCTTACAGTCTGTGGATTTGAATGAGCTCTCAGTCACATTAGACATTTTTGTCCTGACACTACCTCTGGAGATCGAAGCTATGGCTGATTTCCATCACGACAGGTGAGTCAAAGTGAGCAGAGACACAGGCCAGCTAGTTTTCAAGAGGATCACACCAACATCCTATTGCTAAATTTTCATGGTACTTTGTTAAAGGGGATATATTTTGCACATTTCCTGGTATATATTGTTATATTCTGGAGCTCTATTGAAATATCTTTGGATGATTTACAGTTATAGTGACCCTTTATGCAGCCCCTCAGTTCAGCCTCTGTCTGAAACAGGCCATTTTAGCTTCTGTTTCTTTAGGGCCCCCTCCCGATGAAGCTCTGTTCTGATTGGTTAGCTAGAAATCGGTTGTGATGCACTTACTGAATGGTCGAAAGGCAACATCAGTAAACCATGAAACAAACTATTGTAGCAAGATTTCACTGCTTTTTCTCGTTCTTCTTCCTCAAAATGTCAACTTCTCAAACACATTCATACATGTTCGAGACATAATCCAAAATAAAAAGTGAGTAGGGACAGTGCAACAACCTAAGCAACCAAGGCTACAGAATGGACAGCTGTTTATGGGCTTACACGTGAGATCAAGGTAGAAAAAAATGTCACAAATGACATGTTCAAAGCAGGTTGAAGCCCTGACCTTTGTCTTGCAGGCAGGATTTCTACACCTCAAGTTTTGGAACCTTGTTTAATATAGATCTGACAACATAATATGATATAAGTAACAGATAACCACGACAAGCACAATGATTGTGCAGTCTTCACTTTAATTGACAGTCTGTCAGTATAAATGCGCTATGTTGATACTATCTGTGGCTCAGCACTTCAGAATTTGCTCTTCATAATGAGTTTGAATGATGACATCATGGTATGACAATGTCCCCTTGAATCTCTTCTATGTGTGCAGGTACACATCAGAGAGCAGTGTGTCTCTGAATCGTTCCCCAGGACAGGCTTCCTCCTATAGGTCTGACGAGGAGTTGATGGCAGTGTTAGACGGTATGCGGGGAGGTGATGTGGATGGGTGAGTTTGTTAAACACAATCGTTTACAGGACAATATTAAATTGAACATGCTCTGATTGTCTCACATTCTGTCAGTTAACATAAATGTCTGTTGTTCTGGTACCTGATGCTTTGTCTTCTGTCAGGGTCTCTGGTGAACCATTGTCCAAACTACCAGTTCCTCACAAGTTAGCCATTCTGGCCACAATGGACGAGGTGAGTCTTATGCTTTGTCAGAATTCTACAAACATATTCAGGGCCAGAGGTACTATAAATGCACATCATATTGAATGATTACAGCCTGTAGAGGTTGCTAGGAAGCTTTAGACATTTACTCTTCAAAAGTCTTGCTTTTTCTGACAGTTGCTATGTACACACAATAGTGATGAGCTTTTATTGGTGTTGTTCTCTTTCTCTCTCTGTGTGTGTGTGTGTGTGTGTGTGTGTGTCTGTCTCAGATCCGCTGGCTGCTGGAGGATGAGATCGTTTCTGCCATGCGTCACTCCCGGGTCATCAGCTCGGCCACACTGCTCAAAGTAGCAGAGCATGTTTTGCGCTCCAGCGGTCGACCACACTGTCACTGTGAAGATGTCCCACTGCAGTTTGTCTTCGGGCCTGAGCAGTCTTTGGAAAAATTCAAAGAGGCAAGGACACTCATACATATCACTACAGGAATGTTCTCATTAATACTGGAAATTACGTATTTTTTTCTTTTTGTTTACTAATCAAGCTTATCTTGGGTATCTTTTATAAATAGACCACATCCACAATTTAATTGTCAATGCTCACACACACTTTCATGCATTGCCTAAAATCTGAAATAACTTGTTTTACTCATCAATTGGTAAAAAGTTCAATCTTCATTTTTCAATACAAAAAAGCAAATGTTTTAGTTAATTTTCCTGTCCTTTATTTGTTTGACAGCTTTGTTTTTCAAATGTAATTGTCTGTTAGATTTACAGCATTATTTTCACAGGAATTATTGTGTCTATCATGTGTAACTACATAGTAGTTATACGTAGTAGTTAATACTTTTTAGATAATGTCTGATCCTACAGGAGTTCCGCAGAATGGCGTTCTGTGGCTACGTGCTGAATGGAGAACAGGACAGTTTCTACTACATGTCTTTGAGCCGACTCCACCCTCAGAGGATCCATGCTACCAAGAAGCTGTCAGAGAGCAACACAGGCCCCCCACAACACATCAATCCCTGCAGTGCTGGAGCACAGGTGGAAGACGCCATGATGGAGAGTGAAGCAGAGGCTCAGACCACAGAGGCAGACACTGAGGTCAGACACACAATATCACAGTGATGTTTATTTTTTTAAATTATTATTATTTAAAAGGGGACAGTGCGATTTCAAAAAACACATGATTACACATGGTTAAAAAAGTTATCTGTAGTCCCCTAGCCATGATGAAGAGGCAAAAAAAGCACACACCCATATACAGTATAATACAAAGTACATATACAAACACTTACTATACAATTAAGAAAATTACGACATCACTACATATCACAACATTTAATCACAACATGGATAATTTACTCCTGAGCTGATTCACACAGCTCCTGACACATGTTGCCTCATTATCGTTCAGATGATGGCCAAAACCAGTGGTCGGCAATTCGGTTTTTATAGCTTTGTTTATTGAAGACTGATACATTGTACAGGGTTGGAGAGAACAGCCAAAGATGTTGTAATTTGTTAATATGTTTGGTTGGTTTATTTATTTGAATTCATTCAAGAATAAAGTTGATTAATAAAACAGTTTTTAGGTTATACGTGAGAGCAGATGTCACAACTCTCATAAACACGAATACAGTGAGACTAGAATTAATATCTTACCCACATACAAACCGTGCCCAGCTCCATTTATGGCTGAAGCAAAGACTTACCGACTTAAATCTGGTCAAACACACAGTCCAGTCAGATACTATTTTTTTTCCCTAGTGTCGTTAAGATGTTACAAAGTCATATTTATTGAAATTTACATGAGCCTTGTGTTTACATTGTTATCTTCTATGTATGTATGAAGAGTGATGTAAAGGGAAAACTGGTTAGGGTAGGCCAGTATTTGCCTACCATTGGTCTAAACAGTAACCTCACTCCTTAAATATGTATTTGCTGTTTTCCTCATTTTCCCTGTTTATAAGCAATGTATAGCAATGTTAGTTTTAATGTTGTTGTGGGTTCTACATCTTTAAACTCTATAAACGGACCTATAACATTGTCAATGCTGCTAGTTAGAGTACCTAGAATGGATAGGTGAGTTAATCCATCCATTTTCTGAACTGAAAAATGTTTTCATTCCTACTGGTTTTCCAATATTCTTTCACGGTTTTCACAGTATCATGGTGAAACGCGTATTAAATTGCCCTTGTATGTGGTATTAAAGTCTTAAATTATACTTGGTGAACAGGAAGACTTTCCAACAGGAAGTCTGCCCCTGAACAGAAAGTCAGACTAAATAAATGAAGTGAAACAAAATGGCAATGGAGATATTTGATAGATTTGTTGTGTTTATTTACCAGAATCTAGTGATAATCACAGAAAGAAATGCACTGTTCTGTATCTTCTTTTCATGTTACTACGTAAATTGTACAAAGTTTGTTAAATCTTGATTAATACACATTTATTGACTTTATATGCATAATCACAAGATTGTATTGTATATTTTTGCCAGTACGTTCAGTCCAGTGATTTTGTTCATGAAATGGTTTGTATGTTTGAAAATGAAACATGTTTCTGTGTAAAAGTAAATATGTTTCACTTGAACTGTCCAGCTGCAGGGTGAGGAGAAGAAGTCCATTACTGTTGCCGCTAATGCCCCCACTGACACACCTGCAGAGCTCAGTGAGCCAATCAGAGCCATGAAGCCTGAGGCGGAAGACACTGGCTCCCAGAGCTCAGTTAGCATGGTGGGAGTAACAACTCAGCTCCAGACTGAGCGCTGCACAGAGCCCACCTCACCCCCCAAGACCCCATCCAGTGTCAGCCTGGCTGAATCCATGCAGTCAGGCACTCACAGTGAGTCTGCCACACACCTGAACTGCATACCTGAACTGTAACTAACTAAATACAGAGGGCAGCTAAAAAAAGGTAAACATGCAAGCTAAAAACCAAGCTGTAAAATTTTAAAATCAGCTCTAAACCTTAAAATGATTGCTGTGATGTGGTTGTTTCTCTCAGAACATGGTAAAGCCTGGCAGCAGTATTTTGTATTAGTTGCTGTCTTTTGGATGTTTCCACCAAAATAAGGTCTGTTTCAATATTCAAAATGCCAAACCTCTCTCAGGGACATCTTCTCAAGTGTGAGGATTTATTGCCGTTCTGTTGTTTGAATATTTATGGAATTTGGACTGACTGTCTGAAAAAATGAAGCTATTTAAAGACATCATCATGGACTCTGGGAAACTGTTATGGATCATTTTTACTGTATTCTGAAAATGTAAAGACTAAATCTATTGATTGACATAATAATGGAAAATGAAAATAATTAGTTGCAGCCCTACTTTTACAATTCATTGGGCTTATGTTATAAAGAATTATGAAGGCATAACTAATTATAATCCTAGTTTCAGGAGAGAGAGTACACTACTGACCATCCAGTCTCTTAAAAGCTGGTACACATTTGCATGCCAGGCCTCTGGAAACCTGTTTGCAGCTTAATTGTTATCAGGCATTTATGCTATTGATATTGAAATATGTCTGCGATTTGCAGTGTTCCTGTGCAGTGATGTTTAGAAAGAGCACTTGACTGCATTGAATATACATATTTGTTGTTAGTAGTATGGGTTTCAGTAAGTTCCTTATTTCTGTGGGTATGCCCTTTTTATCACATGAGGAGCTAAAGGCAACTTGTTGCCTGTTAAATGTCAGAGCTGTTATATGAACCAGGAGTAGTTTCCTTGAGATGATGCAAACTGGCACGTATAGTTCATCTTACTGTGCATCTTACTATTCATAATGAAAAGGAGATAAACAGGTTTGTCCTCTGTCTACTTTGACATTTTCTTCTATTTTAAACTTTATTTTTTATTGATTTTACATACAAAATAATAACAAACACTCAGGGAGTGCTCAGGGAAAACATCTATAAATCAAATCAGAGATATTGTCATTGTCCTTATTAATTTCTATTTAGTCTACAGTGTTGCTTCCTTATTTCAGATAATGTACATCTCTCTCACTTCTTCTCCATTTGGGTTTCTTTCACTTTCACAATATGTTTACGTTTTCATCTTTGAATTGCCTTTTCATTGTTCCACACTCTTTGTCTGGGAAAGGTAATTTCAATAAAAAAGTATTTCTCCCCAAAAAAATAAATACAGGCTTTGTAGAAAGTTTAACCCATAAGTTCCAGACATGTCACTTGTTATAGCAGTAGAGGAGATGAGTGTTTGGCTGCCATCTTTTATGAAAGAATTACATTTTCTTGTGGATTTTATGGCGAGCTTAATGCCACTTTGCCTTTTGTTAAAGGAATGCCATCTCCACCAAAAGAAATCCATACAGGAAATTAACTTTTTTGTCTATTTTTTTTTTTTTTTTTTTAAAGCCAAAACATTTTCCATTACATAAGCCAATATCTTATTATTATTATTATTATTATTATTGTTATTATTGATAATAATAATAATACTAATTATTATTATTATATTACACGTAGCCTATCATTACAAAATACATAATATGTTTTTTGTTTTAAAAATAGTCAATAAGTTTTTTCATTAATACCCCTTATCTGTAGTGAGTGCTATATTATATATTATTCTTATTGATATTCTTATTGAACCTCAGTTTCACCTCCTGCTCTCTCCTCAGCCCTCAATAGTGATGTGTAGTTTTGACAGAAATGTCCATTTGTTTTCCTGTCAGGCTGTGGGAAGCTCAGGCCGAGTCGGGTCCAGAGTGTGGTCTCCAGCCAAGGCAGCCTGGACTCAGATATGCAGGGTAAGTGCTGCAGTAGGTAAATTATCTTCAAAAAAATAAAACCTGAACATAATGCAGCCCTACAGTATGGAAGCCATCTACATAATGTAGGTTTCCTCACACATTGATAGAAGATCTCATATATTGTATACTAATGCTGCTTAGAATAATTTGTGTCTGATATGGTTTTAAACAAAAAGTTAAATTACCAAATGCTAGTTTTCCCTAGTCAGGAACACAATGACATATACGATATGATTTAGCTAGCTGTTTAAAGATTTATGAAATAAAACTTTATGATGAATACATTATACATAGGGAAATGAAATGGCAGGTAGTGTTATGTGATTTTAAGCAGGTTTAGTACATGATCATGGGAAGAAACTAATGTACAGGAGTTGTATCTTTCTTTGGTCTGAAAAGAGAGAGTCCTTCTTATTAAGGAGCATTTGGTGCAAGATAATGAACTGTTTACCATATTTGGTAGGTCAGTATCAGTAAGTGCCAATATGGAAAATAGGAGAACAAGACTATAAGAGATTTATCATACAGTATTTTTAATCATCTTCCAAAATAAAATAAAAGACTGTTAGAATAAAGGTCAGTGCTAGGAAAGTCTCTAAGTCCAAATACAAGTGCCTCCTTCCACAAATAAACAGGAAGGAACAGACAGCAGGTATAGGATGGTAGGTACATATTCATATTCATAACATTGATGATTTATATACTGTATATACATACCTGAGTGATTAGGGGGAATGAGGCAGGTGATCAGGCAGTGAGTGATGCAGGTACTGGTGACTGGGACAGGTGTAAAAAGTCTGAGAGCATGTGGTATCTATTGTGTACATTCATGACCATGAATAGGAAGAGCCTGGAAAAGTGACTGCAAAGACACACAGATTAGATCAGTCTATCATATACATAAACTTAGTTTGTTTGTTTGGAGTGCTTTAGTATCCCCACTCCAAACTCTACTCTACAGGTGTTTTTTCTTTGTTAGTTGATGATTATTATATAATTCACTCAAAAATATATGTGCAGCCCTAGTAGTGAACCTTATTGAACACAATTAATTGATACTCTAATTACAACCTTTACTTATGTTTATACATCGGGCCACAGAACTGAGAAACTGTTGTTCTTTGACATCTATTATAATGATGATTGGCACTGCTTTTTGTTGTTTTTGCCCCCTGTGTGTTTGAAGGTTATGATGGCGGCAGCAGTGACTCTGAGTGTGAGAGCCCCACCCTGGATGAACAGGAGTGTCAGTCCCCACTGATGCCAGACTTCTGGCTGATTGTTAAGATCCACCAGGACAGAGTGAAAGTCTACTCCCATTCTAGGTCGGTCAAGCCCCAGGAAATACCTGAATTACTGTGTATTGATTTAACACATATTTGCTTGTTCTTTTTATTCAATCAATTAAAGGTACCAGTCATGATTAATTTACAATAAGTTGTGATGAACATCTTCTCCTTACTGAGAGTGTATGTAGGAAGTTTCATTTAAAACTCCACCATAGGTAATCATGTCCCAGTCAAACTTTTCCTCGGACCAGTCCTCAAATCGAAACAAAACAATTTTAACTTAATTTTATTTTTGGTTTTGGTGGTAGGTAAAACTAAGAACATGCAGATCTGTGGGTGTTGGGTCATAATTACATTAAAATAAAATGTAGATGTTTTGGCATTAGCCAGTCTGACTGCTGGTGAAGCTCATTCAGGAGGGACAGTACAGCGCCGGAAAGGAGCCAAAGTGGACAATCTTAAGAAGGCTGACTGCTGAAGATGACCCTATTAACCCGGTCATATGGCACCATCTGATAACTGTAAAAATCGTTACGCTGTCAAGCTGTTAAGTGTTAGGTCTGCTACCCCACTGGTCTGTCCTGGCCTCAGCCATAATGACTGAATTATTAATCTTATGATGGGTGTCTGTTAAAAGTGTTGTTAAAGTGATGTGAACCTTTTGATACATATGCATACATATTGTAAACATTGGTGTTATGATGGTCTAATAATTGACTGTATGCATGGTTTCGGGTCAGGCCGTGGATCCTGTATTGATGTTTGTGCAACTAATAGACGTTGTAATTTTTTAATTAATAGATGTTGTAATTTATTGTCTTTGTTGTCTAATTTTTTGCAGAAGTTTCATAGGAGGAAAAGAGATGAGTGGTGAGGAGTTGGAAAAGAAAGAGGAAGAGCAGGAACTGCCTGAATACTTAAAACTGCATCAGATGGTTGTAAGGAAGATCGGGGAAATCTGCAGAATAGTCAATCAGGTAAATACTGCAACATGAAACAAAAACATTTTATTGCCAATAAGCTAGAACATCATATAAATGAAAAGGTATATGCATAGACATTAAAATAGATACAAAGAAATAAGGCATGCAATTGAATGGGAAATTATAATGGGTCAAACATTTATATGATATAATGCATCCATACATCAACATTATCCTTTGTACATTGTGCTTTGTGCTTGAAAGATGCTTCCCCTGCTGGCTGCTGATTGTGTGTATGTGTGTACTCTGTAGCGTATGCTGCTGCAGGACCTGCACGACAGCCATGTGTGTAACTCTCTGCTGGTGGCTGAGAGCGAGGAAGACATCTGGAAGAATGAGTCTCTGTACAGGCAGAGGCTCAACACCTCTGATGGTAAGTCTCTAAAATCATCTCATGTGTGATATAGTCATGATGTTTTTATTTAATTTGTTTGTTTTGAGATATCTGTCTGTGGGATTTCTGCCTCTACCCGTATACAAGGGGGCGGAGGTGAATGGAATATTTGACTCATTTCATCTTTATTTTCCATAAAGATTACAACACAGAGGAGAGCTACCAGGCCAGAGACTACCTGGCAGCCACCATGCAGTTCATTCCAGGGCATTTTGCCTGTGATGTGGTCTGGAGCACAATCATCCACATTCACCCACGCCTCAAGATGGGACCCAACATGGGGGTATCCAGAGGTTGGTGGCTAACCTGACAGCTTGGTTTGATATTAAAAAACATATATGGACTGACACCCAGAGTGACAGAGATTAACAAAGGAGAACAATATATTCAGACCATAAGCCTGTAGTCCTTATTTATCCTGTCACAGAGTAGAATGTCCATGTTCCAACACATATTTGCTTGTTCTTTTTATTCGATCAAGGTACCAGTCATGATTAATTTAAGTTGTGATGAACATCTTCTCCTTACTGAGAGTGTATGTAGGAAGTTTCATTTAAAACTCCACCATAGGTAATCATGTCCCAGTCAAACTTTTCCTTGGACCAGTCCTCAAATCGAAACAAAACAATTTTTGGCCAGACCATAAGCATATTCAAAATAAATCAATTAATACATAAATACATTTTTAAAGAAGGAGAAGCATAGAGAAAAAAGTTATTATTCCATTGTTACAAGACAGCCATTCTAATTGTCTGATGGAATCTGTTATGCCTTACATCACTATGGCGCACATTTTAATGCACACTTTGATTAATAACATGGATAACTGAATACAAAAAATGGAATTATAAACAGACGTTTGAGGTTATCTCACCTAACCTGTCAAATGTATGGAGCCTGGGAGGTGTCAGGGAGAAAGTTAATTAAGTAGTTTGCCCAATTCATGCTCTTAATATAATTTTATATATTATACCTCCTCCATTCTTGTTTAGGGAATCAAACACCTTTTCTGTGCTGCATTCACTCAGCTAGAAGTTTGGAGAACATTGTAAAGGAAGGTTTAGGATTTTCAACCTGCTTTTAAGTTCTGCCTCTCACTCTAATGCTGAGAAGGCCATTTGATGAGAGTACATTATGATGAGGGTTAATTAGGCTGCCTCCACACTATGACTGAATGAAAAAAAAAAAAAGCAATTATTTTGACGAATATTACAATTGCAACATAATTTGCGATGTTAGAGGGAATAATAATTTTTACATCATTATTCTTATTGTCCTTGAAAAACATATTAAATGATTATGGTGTGATTTGGGATTTGTACCAAACAAATATGTTTTCTTAAGTCTGTAGAATACACTATATTGCCAAAAGTATTTGGCCACTTGCCTTCACTCACATATGAACTTAAGTGCCATCCCACAATGTTCGAAATGTACCTTTGTCCTGGCAACCTCAAAACCCAGACTCGTCCATCAGATTGCCAGATGGATAAGCGCGATTCATCACTCTAGAGAATGCGTCTCCACTGCTCTAGAGTCCAGTGACGACGTGCTTTACACCACTCCATCCAACGCTTTGCATTAGACTTGGTGATGTATGGCTTAGATGCAGCTGCTCGGCCATGGATTTGTTGCACAGGCGGCATCCTATGACAGTTCCACACTGGAAATCATTGAGCTCCTGAGACCGGCTCATTCTTTCACAAATGTTTGTAGAAACAGTCTCTATGCCTAAGTGCTTGATTTTATACACCTGTGATTAAGACACCCGCTTCTGATAATTTGGATGGGTGGTCAAATACTTTCGGCAATATAGTGTATGATCTGTAGACCAGATCCACTGCATATCTACTGCACAACAATATTTAATTTAAAATGGTATTTTGACATACATTTGTCCTCAATGGGTCTGGGTAGTTTTCAGGAGTGTGGATGCAAACTGGTGTGCAATTATGTTAAGCTTGGCAAAGCTTTTACCATGATTATAAGCTCAGTACAGATTAATTTAAGCAATAGTCACATCAATTAACCACTTTTCAATTGTATTTTTTTGTCCCCCTATTGTAGCCATTCAGGCTCTGCGCTCTGTGCTGAACTCTTTCTGCGTGGTCAACAGGAAGAACATGTTTGTCTACCAGGAGCGGACAACTAAATCAGTTTTCTACCTCAGGTTAGACTTTCTCATCATTATTCTATCTTGGAGGACTGTGGCAACACAGCTCACCTGTAAAGTCTGGGGAGATTTTTCCATCAGCCCGCTGGAAGGAAAAATCCACCCACAGACACTCTTAAGGCACCAATATAGTAGAAAGGAAATCAAACTTGGTAGCATTGCAAGTAAACATGATTTTATGATGTCCCAAGCCAGATGGTGGAGCTTCTGTATCACATTGTTAACTTTGAGATTGGAGGGAGCACTTGCTGACACAGTTTACAAATCATTTCACAACTTCAGCGACACTGAGTTCAAAATGATTTGTTGCTGAAGACAGCAGAGGAAAGAGCTTGATGGGAGTGAGGAAGGAAGGAAGGGAGCAAGGACAGTATGTGAACTGTCTATAATCATGCAAACCAGTCAAGCCACACTGTTAATCAATTTTACGCTGTGTCTACTGGTTGCTGTCATAAAACAAACCAGGTTTAAATATGTCTGGCCAAAGTTACCATAACATGATTACAATTATAGCGTTGCAGCGGGCGGAGCTAACGGGAGTTCAATGGTGTCAGTGAGCCTGGACTCACTCGTAATAGGTCTTATCCAGGCTTGACTTAGTCTGATCACATTAGCTCTGAGTTTGCTTTGTGGACCAGTTTAGTCCTGGTTCAGTTTGTGAGCTCATTCATGAAATGGAATCCTGCAGAGGTGATTGGATCACTCAAAAGTGGGTGTGGTTTTAATTTCACTGTGGAACAGTGAACGAAACTTTCTCGAACAGCCATTGAAGCCCATACCAGACTGTTCTATGTCTCTGGTGTTTCCAAATATTAATTACAGACTACTGTAATTTACTTCTTTGGCATACATGCTTCCCAGCAAACTTTTTCGAAACATTAGTATATAAATCAAAATGTCTTTTAACATAGAACAGATAGAAAACACAGCTAACAGAGAAGAAAGATAACGGAGATTGACAAATGAGCTCATATTAAATATAAATTGCAAGTTTCATATAATACAGATAGTAGTTCCATCACAAATACTTCAACTTCCTTCCCTGTTCATTGTGTTCTTTACAGACTTTGTGAAACGTCACTAACAGGGAAGTACTCTGATGTGGATGGCAACCTCCACTTGACTCGCTCCATTGGGCTTGCCAGAAGTCAAGAGCCCCTGTTTTCTGAGGACCTTATGGTAAATGAACAAATGCAGTGTGCATATGAATGTTTTGACTAAAAGCAATGATTTTTGTATATGATATTGGCACGTGAATTGTGGTTGACCATGGTGTCCCTTAACGCAACACACACTTTGTAGCCAGCACTACAGTGGATTCTCTGGAAAGACAGGTGGAAATTCAATTCAATTGAAGTTTATTGTCATGTGCACAGTATCGAAACAAGTTTCTCTGTACAATGAAATTCTTACTTGTTGTCCCCCATGAATGCTGTATCAACACCCAAGTAACATAAATACACCCAAGTAACAAAAATATTAAGATTTAAGATTTACTTTATTTGTCCCTCATCGGGGAAATTTACTTATCACTCTATTTTTTTTCATTTACATGCATTTACACACACACATGCAACGGCACAGACATGCAGTACAAGGCATAAACGGCATATACATGCAAAGTGGAGAGAGAGATGGTGGAGTGATGGGCAGCCAGCCAAACCGGCGCCCCGTGAGCAGTTGGGGGGAGTCAGTGCCTTGCTCAAGGGCCCCTCGGCAGTGCCCAGGAGGTGAACTGGCACCTCTCCAGCTACCAGCCCACCTTCCATATTTTTGGTCCATGTGGGACTTGAACCGCCACCCTCCGGTTTTTCAAGCCAAGTCCCTATGGACTGAGCTACTGCCGCCCCCTAAATAAATATAACTGTGAAATATAAATATAAACTGTGAGTTACAGGTAATGTGCAAAAGGTAGGTGTAGTGCAATAAGTCAGAAGTAAAGTGCATGATTGGCACAGTCCCAGCTGTGTGACATAGTTAAGTGATTGTTTATTATTATATAGTTGCAGACTCCTGTCGGCTGTTGAGGAGTCTGATGGCAAGTTTTAGCCTAATGACTGAAATTCTAGCTCATTCCAGCCTATCTGATTAAAAATAAATCGGCCTTCCTGTTACAGTATACTGTCAATAAGGCAGGAAACCACGACTTGCATCAGATTCACTCTTAGCATGGGGTGGGCAGTTAAAGTGCTGTTTGCCAAGATAGTTGAATTGGATTTCCCTAACTGTTGTTGTCAAAAGATGTTGAAATGTCTATTAAAATATATGCATGTAACATTCCACTCGTGAATAAGCAAGAGTAGGGTAGGGAGAGGGTATTGGTATATTGATCAGATTAGTGGGTCAGATGTGGACATCGTGTTTTTGTGCAAATGCTGAACACAGAGGTCAAACTTCTCTTGAATCTACTTAGTTGTTTGTCAAAGGTCAGTCAGTGTAATCACTCTCAATCTGTATTAGTGGTAGTAGTGTTTGTGCCAAATCGTTGACATCTTCGTGTTTCTCCCATCAGGGCTCCAGGTCTTCACTAGAGGGCTCTCGGCCAGTTGGACAAGTAGACAAACACATCCTGCTACTGGTGCATGGAGTGGGAAATGCTGGTAAGAGCTAAGAAATATCAAGTGCTGATAATGATTACAAATTTCAAAGTTAGCAATAACAATTTAGTGGAGTAGTTGTGGTAAGTCCAATTTAAAAACAAGGCTAAACAGGTTTTTCACAGTCATACATTAATGTTGCTGTCTAGGGTTCATTGTCAGAAAAAAATACAAAGTTTTGGTATGTAAATGGAATGTTGAAAATTGTCCTGTAGTTGCTGAAGCTAGTTGAATCCAAATACTTTTTTTTAATTTTTTTTTTTCCATTTTGTTTAAGTCTGAGTACAGTTTTATAATATTTGGATGTGCAAATGATTTGCATTTGGCTGCAAGTAGCAGGTCAGAATCAACCAACAAGGAGCATTGTTTTTTTGGACAAGAGGTGCCTGTTAATCTCAAATTAGGGTATAAATGGTGAAAAACATGAAAAAATACAACATCACTGAAATGTTCACACGGATGGGAATAACATTAACAGATGACCACCGGGCCTGAGGTAGAAACATGAGGTTTAATGGGTTCCACCCAAGGATTTTAAACACAGAATACAACATATTACAGGTGGGTTCCTAACCTTTCTGGTTGGAATTCCTTGCATCAAAATAATGTTTACGTTTGACCCCCCTTATCATTGGTTGCATATTTCTAGCAGCTGTGACCAGTTCAACCAAAGGAACCACTGATTTACCTGACGCTTAAACAACATGCAGTATTACAAACAGAACAAACACACACTGACGGAGGGGCTGAAGGGAATGCATTGTCGACCAGTCATTCCATCACTTTGGTCCAGAGTCAATTATGAGATGGATTGCCATGATATTTTTTTACAGAAATGAATGGTCCTCAGATAATGACATAAGTGTCAGAGTACATGTCTTCACAACTATTGGATTAATTGTCATTAAAGACATTTATGTTCCCCACAGAATAAATTGTAATCATTTTATATCATACTATACTATACTATACTATACTATACTATACTATACTATACTATACTAATAGCATCACATTGTCATTGTGAATATTTTGCCTCACTAACATAAGTATCTATCTCAAAGAACCCTTTGGACCTCAACCTCTATCTTTCTTACAGTTCTTTAGAAGCCTTACCGCCGGCGGTAGACTGTTTGCATTGTTTTTAAGTCGCTATGGGAACATTGGGGTTTTGGCAGTCGTATAGATACAGTACAGCAGTATAAAGATGAAATGCATATATATTTAACTTGCATATAATTAATTCACAAATTGACATTTCACAATGGTATTTACATGGTCACCCTCTATCTGTGGATAATTTGTGAACAAACGTTGCTCAGTCCAGAGGGAGAAAGCAGAGGGAGGCAGATAACGCATAAATGACAAAGAAGCTCTCAATAACTCTCTCACTGCCTTTAGATATTTGGGTTGCTAGTGGTGTTGTGGGATGAGGCATTTTGGAGCTGGATGGCAGTCAACACAAATGAAGGCCTGAAGCAGCACTTTGTGCTCCTTGCTGGAATGAGCTGCTGACTGATGCTACTGTGTTGCACTGACAGCATGGTGACGAGGGGGAAGAAAACAGAGCTGGAGACGGATTTGCTACTTTGCTCTCAGTGAGTGTGGCTCGATCCAGTGACAGAGTAGACTTTGTCACCTACTTATCCAGACATCTTTTGTGAACGAAGTGTTCTGCAAAGTCAAAAAAGGAAGCGCTGCATTTGATTCAAATTACAGGAACAGTTTTTTATATGTCATTTCACTTATGTCTGTGTGTGTTTTGACTAACATAACATAAATGTAAAATAACACTGCACACATGGTCTTTGGGGACAAGAAACCCCTACTGGAATATGTACACTCTTCGTTGTGAAGACATGTGTCTATGCTTCTGTTGAGTTTTTATACTATGCCATGAGCCTCATTGTTCTTCATTGAGATCAAACTGCTGAAATGTGCTTATTAATTCAAACAACAGAAATATACACAAGGAACTACTATATACAGGTGAAACTGTGTGTAAACTGTAAAACAACAGTGTTTGTTGGTGTCTCAACAATTTCTGACTTTTCTACCCTGTCTGTGGCGCCAAGCCCATTGGTTCCTACTGAAGAGTTAAATATGTAACATATTTATGTAATGCAAATATATGTAATATATTTGCTGCTATTGTTCCAGATCTCAACCTAATATAAAATTCATATATGGAACTGTTTTAATAAAAGAGGTTGAGTACTGATGAAAGATTAGCTGCAGCAGGCTGCTGTCCCTCCTGTCGGCATCTTGATGGCGCTGTTGTTCTAGTATTTCACAGGCTGGGAAACACAACTCATTAAAATCCTTCCTCTGCTCCTCCAGTCACTCTACTCTGAACTCACCATCTTTATTTTGCTACATCGTTGGATAGCTGGGGGTAAATCCCTCCTTGAAATGAGTGTGTGTGTGTGTGTGTGTGTGTGTGTGTGTGTGTGTGTGTGTGTTTTTGTAAAGCACCAAGATCAGTAAGGTCTCTTATGTTAGCAGAGGGACTATACTTAGTATAAAGCACTTATATATCATATTTGATGAAATAATGAAATTATTGCTTTTTGCTTATATATGTTCAACAATAACATAGTAACTGCTGTTCCCATGGAGGGTGGTAGATTAATTTATTTTCAATCTGGGGTTGAAAATAAAAACGGAAAATGTCAAAGTTCACACAAGGTTGGATGAGCATACTAAGCCTGAGTATGCTTTAACAAACGAGGTTGTTGCCCCAACCCTTCTAAATGCAAAAGTGGTTTTCCACTCAGAAGCCTGGGTGAAAACCTGCCACCTCTTAGCCTCTGTTTGCGCCTCACTTAGCTAAGAATCCATATCTCTAAAATGTAAATATTCAGCAATGTTTGAAAAACCCAGAAGGGTACATAACAACACTGCTGTAATGAAGGCATTTCCGGAATCTTCAAAGACTCTTCTAATCATCTGGATGAAAGGATTTTCAGTCTGCTGCGTGATAACAAAGATTCTTAACCCGTTTTCCAAATCCAGACTCAGACAAACAGACTGTTCACTTACTCAAATAAAGGTGGTAGCTGGTGGCTACCAGGATATTAAACAGTGTTTCAGAAGCTGTGTATTTGAAGCATACAGAGAGGGTTTGAATTCAATCACATTGTAACGCACTAGCTGAAATGTTTGTGTATATGCAGCATGATGGAAACAGATGTTTTCTCCCACAAGGTCCAGAGATCACAGACGAGCTGGTCAAGGTGCTGCGCAAGCGGCTGGATGAGACCACCTTGGACATCATCACTGTCATGCTTGTCAGGAACTGTAAGCTGACACCAGCTGATGTGGAGGTAAAACGTTTTTGGCAACATTTGGTACAGTGTAGTTAATTGAATAAAATGCTCTTTCAGAATTATGGGACGACACTGGAAACACTTGTATGCACTAATGGTACTAAAGCTTGCTTTAGATAAACGTCCTTACCAAATGTTATCTGGTCAGTTCATCCAGCCATCAGGCACTCCTGCCACTGAGGTGATGAACTTCAGCCTTCCCCAGTACTGTGTTCCCTGGCTGCCTGCTGTGGCTCACTACCTCAGACAGAACCTCCTCATCTTCCTACATGTGCCCAAGTACACCGACAGCAACACAGCACACCACTTCAAGGTACGAGCCAGAGCAGCGTCTGCATAATGCACACGCCTGGAAAAGAAAATAACTTGGGTACCTGTATTCCGTGGTTGGCCTTGGAGAATGTTTTAATTTTTAATTCATATTTTTTTTCACAAATTTTATTTTAATTAAGTAGTTTTGGCCATCATTTCTACCACTTTATGCCCACCAAATGAATTACTTAGATCTGGGAGCATGGCCACGTTGCTACAGCATAAGAAACATGCGGTCAGATAATCGGTACTAAACAACCCAGTAGTTTAGCAAGAATATATGAACCATTTTATCTGGATTTAAAGATGAAAATTTGTGCACCCAAAATGTCATCTATAATCTGGATCTGTAAACTATGGACAGGTCGGGTCATAATTTTACCACTGACCTCTGTTTTCCCTCCAAAATATGCTTGACCAACCTTGATTCTTATATTTAGTGATAATGCAGGGTGTTATCAATGAACTTTGATAGTACAGTGTTATAATAGCAAAACAGTTTTTTTTCACTCATTGTTTCAGCGAGGTCTCACATTTCTAGGATATTTGTAAAATGTACACATTCTATTTGAAGTAACTAATTGTAGAGCTAGTTGGTGAACTGCTGTAGCTGGTGAGATAACTGCTAACGAGCTACCCAGAAATCTACTAGTCAGTCACAATAGCTCTCCCAGTTAGCTCAGTTGTTATGTTAACCAGATGATATTATTATTATTCAAGAGACGAATTTCACAAATTGCATGCTTCCTTGTAACTAACCCATGCATGGAGCAATTTCTATTTTGGCAAAGTCAGATTTGAGATTCAAAGGTTAGCGATGTTTGGCCTTCAGTAGCACAAAATCACATGTTTACCAAAGATGAACTTGATGTGTAAGATTTGTTCAGATTTACTTACTCCGCACTACTCACGGCCATTCCAATGAAATGAATTGAGTTTGCTGTTTTAATTGTTGGTGTGACTAGAAGCTATTGTTTGAATTATTGGGAAGTTTGCTGCTACCACTCTCTTTTTTGTGCTTTAATTATTCAACGTTGAAAATTTCTGGCTAATTAAAACATAATGTAAACAATGAGTCTGACTTAGCCAAGTCCTCCAACTACTTTGAATGAATCACTGCTTGAAAACCAAAAATGTCATCCTGCACTGATAGATGACAGTTTGACATATGCAAGTGCACCAACAGCTCTGTTTAAAGTGATCTGGATTAAAAATGAATAAATCCTTGATACAGGAGGCTCCCGGCTCTGCAACACTGTGGCAGAAACATCGTTTTGACAAGTCTCATTGTGATGTATGAAATAAATGCTGACTTGTGTGGTTTGAGCTTCCAGGGGCTGATTTGCTTTCCTGTTCTGTCTGCAGCACTACTTTCATTTGAGCAGCGACTTGGCTGATGGTGATATCTACCTCTACAATAAACCTGGAGGCCAGGGGACAGGCGGCAAAGGTAATGACATTCTCCCAGCCCAGCAAGTCCTCAGTCCTGTTTGTTGGACAAAACAAGCTATTTATCACATTTTTTTCATAATCTAAAACAGATAATCAAAAATAATTGATATTGAAATTGATGAATAAACAAAGTCCATGTTTTTCCACAGTTTATGACAAAGACTAATGAGGACCTGAGCATTTGCTCTACAAGGCTTTGGCTTAGTTATAGAATTTGGCTCTTCTTTTCTATTGTTAAGCTTCTGACTTGGAGTCAGTTTGATATCATAAGATATGCTGACAGGCCCTTTTTTTTCGTATTTTCGTATTTATAACTCATATAAAATTCTGAACACATTTTCCTCTGCCCGTCTCGCTTAACAGAAACTACTACGCAGTCTTTGTTCTTCTTTGATGGGCATTAGCCCAGTTATTATCCTGAGGTTGCTGTGTCTTTCTCCCTTTCATTGTGCACCTGTGACTGTGTACCAAACCGCATGCTTAAGTTTACAACCAGCTTTCCATTAAGCATTGTATTTGGGCTTTTGCATTTAGATTTCAAACCTAATTTGTTCTCTTACCAGAGACAACCTGGCTGTTGCAGGAAAGCATCTCACCTGTCTTGAATATGTGCAGTTAGTTGAAACAACAGCATGCGCCATTCAGTTTTGCCAAGACACCGCAGGCTGCTGCCCTGTGTTAATGCTAGGTGGACAATCAGTACTTGCAGTATGTAGTCTCATACTCAGAAATCAGTACTCGGTCTTAACACTGTCTTGTCTAATTGCAGGCTTTTATGCAAATCATATTCAAATGTCGTTCAACTATTCTCTGTGTGGTCACTTTCCTTTTTCATACATCTCCCTGAAAGACTGAAGTGATCAGTTCCATTTCAAATGGCAATATTTTCTCATTTATCAATAGGCTAACGTCAGCCTGTTGAAGGGAAGTGGTGCTGCTAGAATTAGTTGAAAACTGAAAGGGCACCCGGTTCAATGTGATGCTGTGGAAAGTGAATTCCATCAAAGGGCAGCTAATTATGGATATAAATGATGAACTAAATAAAAAATGTAATTTGCAATTACCTTATTTACATTCTCCTGGCTAGCTAAAGTAGGTTTGTTCACTGTTGTTGTTTACTTGAAATCAATTTGACAATTTAACAGCTAATCATATCACGCACGCAAGAGTGAAAGCTGCAGACCACCAACAGTGGAATAGAATAAAATAGAATAGAATAGATGTGATAGAATATTTAAATGGCACTTTTCTAAACTAGGGTTGCCCGGTGCGTCAGAAAGTTCAAACACAATGCAATGACAGAAGTATGTCGCTCAAAGACAGCAGCTATTGAAAGAATAAAAAACATGAAAGCAAATCAGGGCAAAGCAGTATCTTTAAGAGAGATGTGAGAATAGATTTAAAACGCTCAGTGTTTGCTGACCTGACTGCCAGGATGAAGGCTGTTCCATAGTTTGGAAGCCAGTACAGCAAAAGCTCAGCCACCATGGCTTATGAACTTTGAGCAGGGCACAACCAGAAAGTTCAAGTTTAATTTACTATTGGGTTAGGGTTAGGGTTTACTATGGTGGTGCCAAGTTGTGTAGGGCCAGAATGAGGGCGATATAAGAACGCTTCAGCGTCCTAGTAAGCAGTTACACCACTGAATTTTACACTAACTGTAAAATTGCTACTATGTCTCGACATCAACAGGAATACAGTGAAGGAGGAGACAACTGACTTGATGTTTTTCTCAAAGTTCAAAGTTAAGAAAGTTCACACACACACATAAAGCTGGACAACATCAGCATAACAATAATGAGAAACACAGC
Organism: Pampus argenteus; assembly: GCA_036937835.1. Lineage (NCBI taxonomy): Eukaryota > Metazoa > Chordata > Actinopteri > Scombriformes > Stromateidae > Pampus > Pampus argenteus. The sequence goes on from CM072870.1 coordinate 2,608,830, forward strand.
CACTTTTTTATACAACAATGTAAGCACATGATCTGAAACGCATGGCGGTGTGAATTTGTATGTGTGTATTTACTATCTTTCTTTCATCATGGGTGTATTTTGGGCATAACATGCAACTCACATTTGTGCTTGCACCTTGGTGGATTGCTATTATAATTTGTATAATTTGTAGTGCTATTTGTAAACAAGTAGCACTAACAAAAAACGCTTCTCTGCACAGGAAACAGATATTTCTTCTTAGGGCTTATTAAATGCCTGCATTGATCCCCCTGCAGCAAAAATGATAAGTGTATCTCCACATATTCACAAGGCACGGCAGTATTACTTCATTGATTATTTAAATCTCCAGACATGCTGACAGAATCGGTCAGGATCTAATGGTAGTTAATGTTCTGTGTTCTTCCACACATACAGAAGGTCTGCTGTTATACAGTGGGTACGGAAAGTATTCAGACCCCTTTCAATTTTTCACTCTTTGTTTCATTGTAGAAAATTTAGCAAATTTATTAAAAAAGAAAAACTGAAACATTACATGGTCATAAGTATTCATATCTGCTGTGACACTCACATTTAACTCACATGCTGTCCATTTGTTCTGTACATGTGACATCCATTGCACGTCTGTCCATCCTGGGAGAGGGATCCCTCCTCTGTGACTCTTCCTGAGGTTTCTTCCACCTTTTTTCCTGTTAAAAGGTTTTTTGGTGGGCAAGTTTTTCCTCACTTGAATCGAGGGTCTAAGGACAGAGGGTGTCACTCCCTGTACAGATTGTAAAGCCCTCTGAGACAAATGTATTTTGTGATTTTGGGCTATATAAATAAAATTTGATTTGATTTCTTCTGATCCTCCCTGAGATGGTTCCACTCCTTCATTGGAGTCTAGTTGTGTTTAATTAAACTGATTGGACTTTATAAGGAAAGGCACACACCTGTCTATATAACCCCTTACAGTTCACAGTGTATGTCAGAGCGACCAGAACTCGTCCTAGACCTGGCCGTCCAGCCATACTGAGCAATCGTGGGAGAAGAGCCTTGGTGAGAGAGGTAAAGATGAACCCAAATATCACTGTGGCTGAGCTCCAGAGATACAGTAGGGAGATGGGAGAAAGTTCCACAAATTCAACTATCACTGCAGCCCTCCACCAGTCAGGGCTTTATGGCAGAGTGGCCCAACAGAAGCTTCTCAGTGCAAGACGTATGAAAGCCTGCATAGAGTTCGCCAAAAAACACATGAAGGACTCCCAGACTATAAGAAATAAGATTCTCTGGTCTGATGAGATGAAGATTAAACTTTTTGGCATTAATTCTAACCGTTCCGTTTGGAGAAGACCAGACAATGCTCATCACCTGTCCAATACAATCCCCACAGTGAAACATGGTGGTGGCAGTATCATGCTATGGGGGTGTTTTTCAGCTGCAGGGACATGACGAAAAGATGAATGCGGCCAAGTACAAAGATATCCTGAAAGAAAACCTCTTCCAGAGTGCTCAGGACCTCAGACTGGGCCGAAGGTTCACCTTCCAACAAGACAATGACCCGAAGCACACAGCTAAAATAACAAAGGAGTGGCTTCAGAACAACTCTGTGACCATTCTTGACTGTCCCAGCCAGAGCCCTGACCTAAACCCAATTGAGCATCTCTGGAGAGACCTGAAAATGGCTGTCCACCAACGTTCACCATCCAACATGACGGAACTGGAGAGGATCTGCAAGGAAGAATGGCAGAGGATCCCCAAATCCCCAAGTGTGAAAAGCTGTACGAGCTCAAAAGTGTGCTTCTACTCAATACTGAGTAAAGGGTCTGAACATTTCTGTTTTTTTTCTGTCAAGATTGGGTGCTGAGTGTAAATTAATGAGAAATAAAATGAACTTTTTTTGACTTTGGCAAATGGTTGCAATGAAACAAAGAGTGAAAAATTGAAAGGGGTCTGAATACTTTCCGTACCCACTGTACATCACAGTAAAGCTGCAGTCAGCTTTACTAAGACTTTCTGAAACATTTATTTCAGAAACTAAACATTTAATTCTGTTTCCCCTGCAGTTTCCTCTGTCCTGTCAAGGTTTTAACTACAGTTTTCCTGTTTAAATGTCCAACAATACTTGAACAGTGACATTACTGGAAACATTTACTGAAAGCAGCCTCCAATATCTAAAGTAAATCGTTAAAGAAAACACTCAATACAACACACAATAAAGACCTGCAACACCTAGAAAACTCACTCTGCTCAACATTTAAAAAGAAATACAGGGAGCAGTAGAGGTGCAGTAAAATGTCCACACTGTTCTTTCTTTCTCCCATGCCTGCAGTAGTACAGAAGCCAATACTTTATGTAGTCTAATCATTGTTTTCAGCTGATTCTGAAAACAATGATTAGTTTTTTTGTTTTTTTTTTATAAATATGCCGATGTACACAATCCTAATCTTTCATATTGTAATCCTTTTATTAGCCATCTTTTGCATGTTTGTGCGCTGCTGTGTGTCCCTGTGTGTGTAACAAGCAGAGTGTATGTAGGTTGTGCACCCACCTATGTAGGCACATATTACTATCTTCATCATGTGCCCTTAAAATAACTAATAAGTCTAATACTGAGTCATTGACTTCAGAACAGGTTTTTGTTGGACAATCACAGTTTTTTTCAGATTAGGGCTGGGCAATGTATTGTAAAATTGTATTATTATTAGTATTTATCTGTGTAACATTTTTTGTGACGATCAACATAGGTCTTTCTATAAATAGATTTAAAAACTCTTGTGTAACAGGCTGCTGTGTCAGAAAGAACAAAACTGCAAGACTTTACAGATCCAGGTCAAGGTTGTAGCTAACTGTTGTGTGAAATTTGCTTTGGTTGTTGAAGAGCTGCAGCATTTGTTTTCTGACTAACTGAATTGAAGCTCCCAGTAAACATTCACTGTTATATTCACAACAGTGCTTACTGCTCATCTGACTCTGCTGTGACATCCAGCACACCTGCCCGTCCTGAGTGCAGCCTCTTCCCCACACACACTCCTCACACACTCTACACTCAACACTTGCAGAAGCTGCGCCTTTCCGTCAGAGTGTTTTTTTGTTTTGACCTTCAATGTGTTGACTGAAGCCAAAGAACCCATATGACTGACACGCCACATCTACACCCACCACCAGCTGTATTTTTTCACCACTTGAGTGGTTTTGTCTCCTTCAGATACTGATGGAACAGTGCTGACTGGACTGGTAGAATAATCACACAGCAAACTCTATATTAGGTTTCTCTAGCATAAGATTGTGGGTGGTATCAGACTATATTAGACTAGTACTAAATGTGGAAGTGGATGACAAAAGATTGATAAAAGCAACAGCAGACCCCAAATAATGTTCTCCAAATATATATACAAAATATTTAAATGTATAGTTGAACATTAGGTTTTGGGTGTTTTTGCAGTGGGATTGAAGTAACAAACCACAACTGAACATATAGTTCTGTTTCCTGGTATCCTGGGAGCCTGTCAAATAGTAAACACTGTCTGATATTAGTTTTTTTTCGTATTGTTCCTTGCATCTGTATTCATTCGACTAGCTGTCTAACTAGTTTTTAATTGCTGTGGAGAAGCTCTGAGCCTGTCTCATTAATTTTAGCAGGTGCATAAGTTATATGGTGTTACCTGATCCCTGACCAGCGTGTGAAATAACTCAGTGGCAGACAGCTGAGGCAGTGTTGTAGCAAACCGCACTCTCACCTTTGTTTCCTGTCAGCTAATTAAGTTGTTTCTAATGATTCATTGCTGCTCTTTACACCTAACCTTTACTGAATCATTTACATTTAGTTTGACGAGAACACCCTTCTTTTATAAAGACCAGTGTAATTCCAGACAGTGACGGGAGAGAAGCAGAATTGGGTGATAGCTTACAGCATTGTGGCTTTCAGCTATTGCAGCACAGAGTAACTAAAATTACAGTTATTCATCTCTTCAGTCAAAAGTCATGTTAATTCAGTGCTAACATATGTATTATTGCAAAGGGAAAAAAAGCAATCTTTAAGGATAAATCAGAAATCTTCCTCTTGTCAGCAGAGCACACAGGGCTATGGAGAGAGAAAAACATTTTGTTTAAAATTTTAAATTTTAAAACATTTAAAATTTTTGTTGATACCTCAAATTGATGGTTCATAATCATAATAATGCTTCAGGTTATTACTCACACATTCACTCTCTTTACTTTGCTTGTTCTTGCTTTGGGAAAAAAAAAAGGAGAGACACATTGTAGCAAAGTCGGGAGCAAAACATACCTGCACGTCTTTGTTTAACTACAGCAGCACAAACAGATGCAGACCTCATACAGGAACGACACATGAAGGTTTGAACCTGTGACTCTCTTGCTATGAATTGCCACCACTGCTTTGATGGTGTTAAATTTGACTGGTAGTGAATAAATGCTATTGGTGCATCCCTAATGTTGTTCTCTGGGTGTCTTGGCCCAGGTACCATGTCGGAGCTGGTTCAGCAACTCTTCCCACCTTCTCAGTTTAAAGGTACCAGCACATATATCATGTCTTCTGCTGACTGAAGCCCATGCTACTGCTGGCCCTGTGTTTTTATCTTCATGGCATTTGCTGTGCTGCACCTTCTTCAGTTCAGGCTTCCTGTAGCACATACTCATCTTTGAGTTGCTCTTTGATTTGACGGACTTTCAAGGTGCATGAAGTGTGGTGTTCCTGGTGTTTGAAGCCGTGTTTCTGTATGGTTGAGCATACTGTAGACTTGTCCTCGACTGGCTTTTGTGTCACTGAACCCGCTCCAAAATATATCCCATTAGACAGTAAGGCTTGTTTGTTATAGACCACTGTAATCACAATAATTAAAAATATCACACAATATTATTTTTTTCAACGTCTTGGTATTCACATTCACTTTGATACAACTTAGTTGAGTTGTCAAAAAGTCATCAAAAGGCACAAGTTCCTTCCAAGAGCATTGTGTTCTTACTGTTTGAAAGTGCAAAAGTACAGTGTGATCTTCCAATGTGAGGAAACGGAGATTAGTGGGTTTGCTCCTGGGGGCAACTTAAATTTACAACGGCTCTTCCAACTTCCTTGACTGGCACTTTAATTTGAATGTCTTGCTCAGTTGTCCAATCATCAACCTTGTTTGTGTAGTTCCACTTACAAATAGCCACTAATTTGCAACATTCTGTTTTCAGAAACATTTCTACACATTCTCTGACCCTAACATAACAACCCTAACATCTTCCTCCTGCGTACTGAAACCATTATTGTGCAGAGTGCGGGAGGAAATTTGGCGATTTGGTGTGCAGTGTGCGGGAGGAAAAGGTGACCGCTGCTGTCACCTTTTCCTCCTGCACACTGTTAATGCGCAACTATTAAAGTCGCTTCATTCTCCCATGCACTGAAGCCACACGTCACTATTTATGTTCCTCCTGAGCATTTAAAACTAATGAACACCAAACCACTGTCACTTCATTTCTTCTGCGCACTGAAGACACTGAAGTCGTCCTCTTCAGTGTCAGAGTTGAACAGCGTCAGATAATCTTCATCACATATCGTCTCACCGCGGCTGCACGTAAGTTTGCCGTTAATGAATCTATGGCATAGATTCATTAACGGCAAGCTTACGTGCCCTTACTGTTTACTTCACGGATAGCCAGATCGATGGCATTCAACCTAAAAGCTGCATCATAGGAATTGCTTCGGTTTTCCATTTTGAGGGGGTGAGGGTGTAATAATATTATATACCTGTGACGAAGCAGCTCCGTCAATGACTGCGGCCTTCACACGCACACACACACACACACACACACTGTGGGCTGAAGAAAAATTAATAGAAAAGCTGCACCTCTGTATAAGACGCATGGTTCAAAGTATGGGGAAAAAAGTAGCGGCTTATAGTCCGGAAAATACGGTATATACAGTCATGGAAAAAATTATTAGACAACCCTTGTTTTCTTCAATTTCTTGTTCATTTTAATGCCTGGCTGAATTAAAGGTACATTTGTTTGCACAATTATAATGATAACAACAAAAATAGCTCATGAGAGTTTAATTTAAGAACTAAGAAGTATTCATTTTCCATGGTTTTCTTGATAATAACCAAAATTACTTAAATTCTTACATCAATAGCTATGGCATTGTACCGCCAAAAATGCTACTTTTAAGCATTCCATGTTTTCTTTTCTGTTTGCTTTAAACACATGATACACACAAGAGTTAATACTTGATTGCATAACCATTGTTTTTGATGACTGCAGCCATGCGTCTTGGCATGCTCTCCACCAGCTTCTGACATTGTTCTGCTGTCACAGCAGCCCATTCCTGTTGGACAAATTCAAACAAATGTTCTTTGTTTTTGGGCTTGTGGTTCTCCATTTTGTGTTTGATGATTTTCCACAGGTTTTCAATTGGATTAAGATCTGGTGATTGAGCAGGCCAAGGCATGGTGCGAATGTTGTGGTTCTCCATCCAGGCTTTAACTGACCTTGCCGTGTGGCAAGGGGCATTATCTTGTTGGAAAATCCAGTCATTCGAGGCAGGAAAGAGTTTTCCAGCTGATGGAAGAAGACTGTTTTCAAGGGTAGTCCTGTACATGACCTGGTTCATTCGGCCTTCACACAATTGCATTTGCCCTGTTCCACTCAGACTGAAACAACCCCAGATCATGACTGATCCACCCCCATGTTTTACTGTAGGGGCAAGACAGTCTGGGTTGTAAGCTTCTCCAGGCTTCCTCCTAACCAGTAAGTTGGCTGGAGTGGGCATCAATTCAAAATTCGATTAATCACTGAAGAGAACCTTAGCCCAATCATCAACAGTCCAATCCTTGTGGTCTCGAGCAAAGAGTAACAATGCCTTCCTCTGCCTTTCATTGATGAAGGGCTTCTTGCGTGCTCTGTGTGACTTCAAACCAGCTTCAACAAGTCGGTTTCGAACTGTCCTTGCCGAACAAGTCACATTTCTCGACAGTGCCCACTCATTTTTAAGGTCCCAGGAGGTCTGACGACGATTCCTGACACAGGAACGGATGAGTGCACGGTCATGTCTTGGAGATCTTCAGTTTTTTCGCTACCTGTCTCTACCTGAAATGCCAATTTCCAGCAGTGCCAAGATGGCTGCCTTTGTGGCTTCACATAATTCTTTTGTTTTAGGCATTATGTGAGAGTTGACAACTTCTGAGTTGTGCTACGGCAGGAAACCACTCCAGGCCTTTGCATGTGCAGTGCTGCTTGTGACATGAAATGGCCTCTTGTATACCCTGGAAATCAATTAAGCTTAAGAATGTCAAATAGAACATAAAGTATTATGTGACCAGCTGCATTTTTTGTTGTGTTCATTGTATTATACGTTTAGTGGTACCAGATATTACAATGAACAAGAAATTGAAGAAAACAAGGGTGGTCTAATAATTTTTTCCATGACTGTGTGTATATATATATATATATAATTAAGTAAATATTAAAAATTGACATCCCCCTTGTGTTTGAGTATTTCTGTGTCTCTTGCTTATTCTGACTCGCTCCATGCATGGTGCTGCTTAGTCATTGTGTGTGATAATAGCTGGTACCATGTCAAGCTAATACATCCAGGACTACTGTCTCACACAGGCCACACATACATTGCAGTGAATCATGTGCCTAGCACTGCTTAATGTGACTGGAAACTGAAGCATAAATGATGGATATTAATTCACTGTATTATGTTTTGTTTCAGCAAATGTAAAAAGAGACACCATGGCACTTGTTACAACGTATTATATTTATTAAGTGTACATATGGATATTTGCCTAATAACCTCAAGGCTACATGAAAATTGATGACCTTTCAGTGTATAATTGCAAAGGAAGGAAAGTCATTTGTGATATGGGAGAAAGTAAAAATTGCAAACCTAATGAGCTGAGTCAGCTTCAGTTTTTGTAGTACTCTGTAGAAGTTTGTTGTCATTTTAACACATTTCCGTGCTCTTTCAGGTATTGCTTGTATCGCCCTCTCATTTGTGGACACCACTGGTCGGCCCGTTCAGGTCCCAGCTCAGGTCTGTGCCACGCTGCAGAGATCAGAGAACGGCGCCGCCCCCCTTCATCCAGACCATTTTGATGAGCTGACCACTGTGGTTAAAATGGACTCCATCAATGTCAGCTCAGGTACTGGTAAACACAACACTTAGCAGCTGGAGCCATCTTGTGATATGGAGTGATGATGGTTAGATAGAGGGTTAGGGTTTAGATGGAGAGCTTGTCACAAATAGGAACTGTCAAAAAAACAAAGGTAAGGACATTCCAATATATGTGAAGTCCGTTGACCTTGTCCTTGAAGCACCAATGACCTTGAAAGTCAGAAAATGCAAGAGAAAAATGAAGAAAGCAAAAATGAAGGGCATACTATGTCTTTTAATAATTAGGAATAGACTTTATGCATTTGTTTTGATTTTCACACATAAATAGTTACCATCCATAACGATAAGGCAAGGTACTGCAAGGTAAATCTATTTAAACCCAGGGAAAGACTCACAGCAGCAGAAATGTACAAAAAGCAGTTGAATAATACAGAAAAAATTATGCAATATGAAGCATAAGAATGAAATTATCCAGTGACTACATGAGTAAAAATCAAAAGATAACATAATGTAAAAAAAATACAGGATTTAATTTAATTAGAAAGTAGTTGAGCATATGTGGTTAGAGACATAGAATAAAAATAAAATTTATTCAGTTAATGATTAGTCAAATATGGTCTGGATGATCCATTCACATTTTCCTTTTCCAGATAAGAGATGCAGATACAGATCACATGTTGCCAGGTAAAAGTTAGTAAATTGAATTTGATGTACAAAAAACTTTCAAGTTGACTCAAACTAATTTTGCAGCTGAAAATGAGCAGGACTGTGAGGTTTGGTGGCCGAACGTTGCCCATCTGTCTATTTCTGTTTCACACTGTCCTTTCCTCTCTTGAGAATCATATCAACATGTTACAAGGTTACAGCAAATCCCAGGAGTCATGTTCTTGTATAACCGCACAAATTAAAAAGGGATTCATTACACTCATAAACATCAGACTATGTCATGGGTAACAGTCTGGCTATTGAATTTAAAAACTAAATAATAAATGCCCCTAAAATTGAACAAGTAAATCTTTTTTGCTAATTAATACAACTCAAGAGATTTGTGTTCCTGGAGGATGAATTTGTCAATGTGACACTGTATCACAGTGTCATAAATCAAAATTAGGTCTTAGGAGCGTATTAATATAATTGTGTTTTTAAATTATTTAGTCTTAATTTGCTGTTGGTGGGGGAAAAAACAAACAATAAATAAGACTCCAGCTGTTTGCTTTTGGACCTTAAAATAGATCCATCCTCAAATTGTGTGTATAATTGTGTCTTTAATTAATTAAAACTTAACTACACAGTGACAGTCATGCCTCTACCCATTTGTATTATTTTTTAAGTGTTTAAAGGCATGTTAATGAAGGGTTACTGAGGCACATCAATATACAACATCAATATATCCTAGTCAGAATAATTGTGATCCTTCTCAAAGAAATGACACCATGTTGGAGATGATTAATAGCCTCTATCTATGGACTGAGCTTATATACCTCTCAAAGCACTTTACATACATGCCACATCACCCATTCACACACACTCACACACTGATGGCATCGGGTGCCATTTGGGGTTCAGTATCTTGCCCAAGGACACTTTGACATGCAGACTGGAGAAACTGGGGATCGAACCACCGACCTCCTGCTCGGTGAACATTAGTGATATTGTTAGTACTGCTGACAATATTAATATAAGACTGCATTTCCCATAAACCCTTGCTTCCTTGTGTAAATTGAATACTACCTGTTGCCTACTCAACCCTTTGTACTTATTTATCTTTATATATGGTAAAACCTTTTCCACACGCCAACATTTTAGGAACTAAGCAATAATGTACAGCAAGCGGGTCATGGCAAAAAATAATGTCTAATAGCACTACCGTATTTTTCCGACTATAAGGCGCATCAGTTTTGTATTTTTGTGTTAACCTACAACTACTAGAACTACAACTAGAGTTATTGTAAATTAGTTGAATAAAGTTTGACTTATCCGTCACACTGGTGCACCTTATAGCCCGAAAAATACGGTAAGTCAATGACAGAGTGTTGAAACATAACAGACATTGTGTGTGCCTGTGCTGGTCTTCTAACAGAGCCACAGCTGTATGTGCGGTTTGACATCTGGGAACAAGGCAACATCAGCCCCTTACAACTGAGTGATAAACTACAGGGGGCACTCCGTCATGCACTCTGTGACGTTGTCATGGAGCTCAGAGTCTTACCCAATCCCCTTTGCCTTGGCGTACCCTGCCCACCAACCAAATCTCAGAAAGAAGAAGCTAAAGGTGAGGCCATCACCGAATGTTATCATCAGATTGCATTGAGTTGTCCAGGTATTATGATATGATATGATCCATGATATTAATTGTTAATTTGGACTACATTAGGGTGAAAATAATTTCATAATGAATTTGTATTATACATCTAGAAGTATGTGTGGTTGATTTTCTCCTGCTATACTCCCATACTTCTCTTGTTCAATATATATTATTAAATTGATGTCTTTACCAGCTGCAGATTGCTGAACAGTTTAAAGGCTGCATGAATTGAAGAACACATTTTCCCAGTTTTAATCCTGTGCGCCTTTTCTTTTCATGCAAAATGGTTTCAAATGTTTGATGACTCATCCTGCACTCACAGACATTTATAAAAGTTTATCCAATCAAATGTGACTTTTGGGAAGTAGCTAGCTATACCATATATATATAACCGCTCTTGACCATTTCTGGGTCGCAGTACCTAACAGAGCAATATGGTGAGAGATAAGAAGAGATGTGTGTTTGGATATTAGTAAGCAAAACTTTCATGTTTCATTTCCAAAACAATGTGGCTGAGGTCTGATTCATTCATCACTCCCTCATCCTCCTCCTGATCTAACAAAAGGTTTGGGTGTGTGTGGAGCACACAGTCCTCTGTAGCTCTGTTTATCGCTGCAGCTCTGTTTTGTGCTAAACTCTGAGCCCTTCCCCGCTTTTAATGGTCGAAGGATTTGATTTGAATCCCTCTTGTAACTGTACACTGTTCAAATATTGTGTTTCACTAGGAAGTACCTCACAGTACTAAAGCTAAAAACACTTTAACTTCTGTTTCATGGGGCCTTTAATTTGTATCAGCTATCTGCTTTCATGCTTGGTAATCATAGTCCATGGTTCTGTCTCATTGAACACATGTCCTTCCTTTTCCATTTCTTTCATTTATGAACTAGAGTTCTCTACAGGCCCAAAGCTGAGACCTGAAGGCATTTTTTCATCTTAATTGTTCTGTTACAAATCACTTGGATATAAATGTTTGTCTTTATAAAATGTGTCTTCAGGACTGTTGATTCCTTTAGCTGAGGTGAAAGAGGTGAAGGATAGTCCCAGGCAGCGCAGTGGCTCACGGGTATTTAAAACCAGCCCTTCACCCATCATCTTAACCCAAGCTGTGGGGAGCATCCCTATGACAGGGACCAGCACACCTGAGTCCACCACACCCACCGGAAGGAGCACCCGCCGGAGCTTCTGGGACATACTGGTCAGTTCACCCAATGGTTTAAGGCTGCTCTGTGCAACCAAATTACTGAGTTTATTCTAACAGTCACACTGTTGTAAATCGTTTACATCACTGGCTTGAAGTAATACTTTCTAATCTATAATAACACACAGAGTTACTGATAATAAATAATAGCTTAATAACAACAGACTGAAATATCTTCAAACATTATAAACCAACCTCCAAGCTCCATTTTCTTGTTAAACTGAAGGAAAGACCTTTCATGAATGAAAATCTTATTTTTTTTAGATTGCAGTTAGATTGTAACTTAATAACTAAGTTAAAAGACACACATAACTGTGTGTCTCAAAACAACAGCCATTAGAAGAGTGAAAGAGGTTTTCCTCACTGTAATCATTCTTCCTGTACATACTGGATAACATAAAGTTCCCCTTCAAATGTGCTTTCAGTGTAAGTGATGGAGGTTAAAATCCACAGTGTGTCCACACAGTCATTTAAAGTAGATGTGAAGCTTCTATGAGGCTTCATCAGTGTGAGTTTGTCGTATCAAGTGGATATCTGACACATTTACAGTCTGCTTTGTGTTTCCTGTTGAGCTCTGGTGGAAGTTTAGTTACAAAAAGAGGAACTTTGGCTCTAAAAACACTGTAACGCTGAAAGAAGCTAATATGGAGCTTGTTTGCAGAGGAGGAGGACTGTGAATTTTGTCCCCCATCACTTACATTGTAAGTCTATAATGAGCAAACGGTCAGTGTGAACAGCAGGAATGATTACAGCAAGAAAAACCTGTTTCAGTGGTCATTTGGGCTCCGGACTGTTTTAAGACAGACTTGAGAAATTGTCCTTTAATGTATCTCATTTTTTAACATTAAAACTTACTATTTGAACAATTTGTCTATGGTAATAACTCAACAAAATTCTAGGAAAGTGGTTAAATCTCGCAAAAGCATTACTTCATCTACCCTCCCTCAACAGCTTATAGATAGATAGATAGATAGATAGATAGATAGATATACTTTATTAATCCCAAAAACTGGGAAATTAAAGTGTAACAGCAGCATAACACAAATACAACAACAATGAAATAAAAGAACAACCAACAATTAAGATAATAATTAATAATTAAATAGGAAAAGATCATTAAATAAGAATAAGAAATTAAGATAATAATTACATAAGAATAAGTAAAATAAAATATAATATAATATATAATATAATATATGACCGGATTTTAACTATTATAACGCAAATACAACAACAATGAAATAAAAAGAACAATCAACAATTAAGATAATAATTAATAATTAATAATTAAATAAGAAAAGATAATTAAATAAGAATAAGAAATTAAGATAATAATTACATAAGAATAAGTAAAATAAAATATAATATAATAATATATGTAATAATATAATATATAATATAATATATGACTGGACTCTATAGTTGTGAATGATAAAAAGGGCGATTTGTAATGCTTTTAATGATTAATTAATTTATCAAATCAAGCTCTTTGTTTAATCAACTCAATGTCGGCTCAAGATAATCACATTTTCAGAGGGAAAAAGTTCTCATTTACACCACTTAACCATTTTGAAGTTCTCCATGCTTTGTGCAATTCCAGGTGCACGAAAAGCGCTCTGGATGCAGATCAGTTGGACCCTTGTATTTTAAAGCTTTCAGACCCCATCATTGCTGAGGTTTTGACAATTCCAAAAGTCTGGAAATCACCCTTAGGGTTCCCAACCCTTTTCAGCCTGGCCATAGCGTATCCAGACTGCAGATGCAGAGCCCATTCTCATTCTCTATACAGTGCCTCTGGACACCAGACCTGCCCTGAGGTTCAGAAATCCCAGGACATGTTTACATGTTTCACTCAGACCAGTCTGCATGTCGAAGTGTCTTTGAGCAAGACACTTAACCCCAAATCCTGAAGGCTGCCATCAGTGTGTGAGCGTGTGAGTGAATGTTAGACTTCTCCTGCCTGCCATCAGTGTATGAATGTGCGTGGGAATGGGTGAATGTTGAAATGTATGGTAAAGCAATTTGAGTAGTCGAAAGACGAGAAGGGCGCTATATATGTGTCCATTTACCATTTACACCTGTATTTGTACAGTTGAGTGAATATAGTTGAGTTGCATTGTGGGTAATACTGTAGGTACCAGGTTTTAGGATAAAAGGACAAAAAAGACGGTATCTCTGGTTCAGCTGCATCAGTTTTAGTCCTTATTTTTAATCTATCTTGAGTCTGTCAGGTATAGTAGTGAAATTTGAAATCTGTGGAAGAAGTGTGCTACAAATCATGTCAATGCCAAATTCACAAAGCAATAGAGCGATGTGTGTGTATTAATTGTAATTTAAACATTCCATGCTTATTGTAGTAGCACACTCCATACCAGCGAGAGGAGTTCTACATTCAATGCCAGTTTCCGGTATTGTGGAAACTCGATGATGCAATCTGAGCCTAAATCAGCGATACTGTCATGTTTCTTTCAGTTCAGGATAATCTCATCTGCTAAAACCCTGGACACTCCACAAAGGCAGCAAATGCCCTGTCTCCTTTCATCTTAAGTCCTAGGATTGGAACGAGCACTTTAGAGCCATGTCTGAGTCTTACCCTGATTATAGTTTTTATTTTATGACTCCACATGAGCTGGTGCGCAGTCTTGCTGGTTGTCTCTACTATACACACATTTCTGACAGAATACATGTGTTCTGTTCCATCTTTGCAGAGTAAGCCAGACTCATCAGAGTTAGGGAGCCCAAAAACAACTGACGACATAGTGCAAGAAAAAGGAGAGGAGGGCCGAGCGGCACGACGGAGACACAAGACAGAGAGTGTTAAGCAGCAGTGGAGCCAGGAGAAAGCTTTGGCTGTGGAGCTGGAGCAGGCCCAGAGGTATGTTAACATTATCAGAGTTGAATATCACTGAAACTGTGTAATTGACATCACAACACTGAAGTCTTAATAATGAATACTAAAACTGGAATGACTGGACTGAAATCACAAAGAGGTAGTTCCTTTTTTTAAAAGACATGAGAGAGTTTCTGTTTTCAGAGAAAACCCACTCAACACCACCTGTGTTCACCCACTGAACACCACCTGTGTTCACCCACTGAACACCACCTGTGTTCACCCACTGAACACCACCTGTGTTCACCCACTGAACACTACCTGTGTGGGTTTTTACAGTTAGCAACTAGCAGGTCAACATGGTGGAGCATTTAGCAGCTAAAGAGAAAAAATATCTTTCTCAGGAGTCGGTAGAGACCCAATCAGAGCTAAAAGGAGAGAATATTACATTAACAACTCCAAATGAAAGGTTAATATTGTCCCGTGTCTGCTACACTATGTAAGTAGGTAAATGTTTGCTAACATTTTCGCAATGTCAACTTTAGAAGGTGATAAAATGTAATGGTATTCACAGGTTGCTGTGCTGCCCCTAGCAATTATTCAGTCATTGCAAGTTTAAGTTAAACAGTGCTACAGCTGCCTCACCTGCAGACGCTCGTTCAAACAACCAGCTGAGTTGTATCCCACAATGCACAAATACAATAAATAGCCTTGAACCATGGATTAGTAGTGTTTAGTCACCTCTGGACCACTATTCTGAAACTGAGTTGTAGAATCATTTTTATTGACAGCAATCAACATGCCTTTAAACATCACAGCTACGGTCTTTCGTGCTATCTGCACCTGTAGAAATGTCCTTTAATGCAGTGTGGGTGTCCTGTTGTAGGAGGCAGGTGTCTCAGCTGGAGGAAGGAGATGTGGGCACTCTGCATCCCATCTACCAGGTTACCTGCCAGCCGTGGATCACTTTCATGGCTAAACTTGGTAAGTCTCATTTCATTCTCTTCAATTATATTAGGATGGGAAAAATTATTTAGGAAAGAATGTATTTTCTGATGATGAGGTTTTATATTCTATGCGTTCTGTATTTGTGTTTGTCTCTTGCTGCTGGGCTGCTGGGAAACAGGCTGCTCCTCCATTCAGCAGTGCACGGCTGAAATTGCTTCACACTTCCTGTTGCCTTCCATCTTGGCAGAGATTGTGAACTTGGTCAGTTCTCTGGCCAGTGATACAACAGTGAAGGCATTTCAAAAGACAAGGTGAGTTTTTGTCACTTTTTCAAAACTGCCATGATTCCATTTTCTGTTCTAAATAGCAAATTCACTCTTACTGCTGTGGTCACCTGAATGTTTTTTTATTGTTACAATTCAACAGTCATTTTAATTACTCTTAAACTTCATCTGAAAGTTCAACTGTTCTCTGGTCAAATGACATTTCAACTGCTGAAACAGTTCGACTGATTTTGGTGTTCATGTATGACCAATTCACCTAGCACATTAAAATCATCAATATTAAGGTTTCCTTCTGTATTTTACATTTCCTAATGTCCTTATCATCAAGAACACACACAGAAAAGACAGACTGATATGTTATCTTGTGTTTCATTTATACATGTTGTCCATATCTTCCCATAAACTGGATGATAGTGTGGAATATTTCCAATATAGCTTCCAGTGTTTGCTTCATCATCTGACAGCCCTAACTCTGACCCTTCTACATGTACAGTATTCTGTGATATTGCTATACCTCAATAATGTTTTTCTCATTTCTTAAACCTTTTTTAGAAATCCCCTATCTGGAAACATCTTTGTACCATTCCCTCTTACCCAGAACCTTAGCCAGCCTAACACTACGAGGAACTTTATTCTCATTGGACGGAACTTCCATCAGTGGCACTGTAGCACAGAGCAAGGTAATTGCTAAAGACTGTGCCTCTAAGCATTCAAAGCAGTCACCTACAATGCTGCACTCATGCTCTGCACTGCTTACTAAACTGTACAGTTATGGTAGGCACACCACAATGATGATTATCAATCCATATTGCAAAATGGTTGTCAGTTTTACCTCTTTTTTTGACAAGACAACTGGAACAGAAAATTAGTTGGCTGACTGGAAATATTCATGGACCTAGTCTTAGGACAAAAACACTGTAGGTGGAGGAAACAATCATGTCGAACTAAATAATTGTTGTTTTCTGACTAACCAAACAAAGTAGTAAAGTAGGTAAACCTGCAGCTTCCAGGAATACATGGTTTCTCATTACTAGTGGCTTATGTTATGGTCATGGGTTCAAAATTTTTAATTAATTTCTGAGAAATTTTGTCAGATTGGCATATTGAATGGTAAATATAAGGCATTTTTATTTTGATTTACTTATTAAAAAATATATCTGAGCATTTGTAGTTTCACAGTTTAGTTTAGTTTAGTTTAGTTTAGTTTAGTTTAGTTTAGTTTAGTTTAGTTAGTGTTTTTATTTCTTTATTCTGCCTTTGCTGGATATGCAGCCTAATCATCAGCTCTTTGATTTGGTTTCAAACCTTTTTTTTGCTGTAACCTTTTTTTTGTGGAAGCATATTCTGAAGATTATTGCCACCAGAGACTGGCCACTTGAAGCTGCAGAGAACAGTGTACTGTGTACATAGAGCTCTGTATCCGCTGTAACTTTTGAAGAGAAAGCAGTGTTTTTTTGTGAGACTCAGTCCAAAACAATGAGCTTTAACTACATACTACAGTACAGATGAGACATTTAGGCTGTTGACATGAATCTGAAATGTTATAGTTCAAATCCTAATCGAGACACAAAAAAACAAGATTTGGAGAATTTATCTAAAATCTGTCCAAAATCCAAAAATGAGCTGTTTAAAATGACTTAATCCGACAATAACGTAGCGTTTAACAAGCACCTGCTCTTTGTGTTACAGCAGCACAATTTTAAGTAGTGTTGCTCCACTGGTCAGTCACAGTGAACACACAAATGAATAAAAGTTTAACGTTTGGAACCTAAGACAGCTGATAAATCCCACTTTCCTACAAGATTTGTGTTTGTGACAATGTGGAACCTCCACTTTAGTATTTTAGTATTCATAAACTTAATACGTTAATAAGATAGTGATGTTGCCCCAGTGGCATTTAGTTAAAGTGTTGAGTAATGTTGATGATGCCTATATCAGTGTGTGACAAGCAGCATGTTGCTAACACCTGTTGTCACCTGTGTAGTGTAGAGGAAGAGGTCCAAGCATGAGTGTTTTGTCTCAACGCTTTCAACATGCTCTCCTTGCTGCAGCCCTTTGATTCTGTGTTTCTCTACCATGCTACCAGCTGTCTAACATACCTGTGTTATTTTGCAAGTGTCTGCTTTCATGAGTTTGTGTCAAGCTGTGTGTTTCACTCTCCATGCTGCCTTGCTGTTTGCACCATCTTATTGCCTACAGAAGACAGTTCAGACGAGGAAAACACGCCAGTGCTTAATAGGTTTACACGTAAGTCTGCCATTCAGCTTAACACACTGATGCTGACGGGATGTTTTGCTGTGTTTGTTTTTTAAGGAAATATAGTGATAAATACATTTTAAACATTTCTCTTTTGAATATATGTATTTCCTAAAAAACAACGCAATTTAAAAGTTAAGATGATCAACTGAATAGATTAGATGACACACAATGTGTGTCAAAGTCAGTACGCTGACTGTCAATGGGTCAGATTATACATATTTAATCAACATTTCACATCTTATAAGAAAACATTTCCCTGAGTATTAATAGTTTTTCTAATCTCATTTTTAAGTCACACCAGTTCTTCCCCAGGATACAACAGCTGCATCTTTTCTAATCTCATTCTCAGGTTGTCACTTAAAACTGATTGTGCCTTCTCACCCAACACTAAATCTTACCATTTAGTCATTTATAACTTTAGTTTTGTACATACAAGATCTGTCCTGGTGAGAAAAGAAGCTCAGCGTGCCTCAGTACATGCCACTTTATCAGCAGACAGCTGCATGCCTGCATGAAAATACAGCCCAACAAGCTCATTTAAAAGACAGTGAATATAAATAAAATATATTCAAATAATGAAACAAAAATAGAACAAATACCAAAAAACTAATGTATATGAATTATTTTAGGATGGTTGAAGAGTTGAAGATCTTAAATCTCCTAAATCTTGGAATACTACTCAATCTATACAAGTCTGGCAATGACAATATGTCACCATTCTGATTCCTTCCTCAGAGTAGAGTTACAGACATAACATAGATGCTACAGTCTGAATAATATTTGCAACATATTACTGTGGAATGCAAAGAGTTAACACTCTCCATGTTTCTCCTCTTCCATTGATGGTATTTAGTACATTACATAGTACAAACCTTTTTTTTTAAGTAATTGTGTGCATGTGATCTCAGAGTTTATAAACCCACTACGTTGTTCCCCAGTAACCGTACAAATGAAACTTCATTACATCATTATACCAACAGATGATCCTATGGTAGGGTGCTGTGCATTGATTGTAATTCTACAGTTTGGTGAAGAACAAATAAAGGAATGTTCTGACTCTGTCAAATCCACAGCATGCTGCCTGGCTTTGATTCACATTACCATGTCATTTCACTGAGTTTCCCTCTCTCCTGCCCAGCTCATAAGGGCTTCCAGCGCTTTGAGGCTCTGGAGCAGAGTGATTGGTTCAGTTCCAGCCAGGCTGGGGCAGGACTGGCTCCCCGCCAGAGGTTCCTCTTCATCAGCATCCTGGACAAAAAGGTGACTTGGCATATGTAAGCCTTAGAACTGTGAATTTTCCCTCAGGCCAACCAGAGAATAAGTCAGAGTTCTAACAAACAGGAATGTAGAAGCTCCTTCTATAATGCAGCTGTGACTACACCTCTGATCAGTGAATCACACATGTGTTATTCGCAGAAATAGAATTAGCATTAATTAACATTTTCTCTTCTCATTGGTCAGCCATAATGCCATACCGCTTTCACTCACTTACCTCCCAGCAGTTAGGCCTGTCATGATAATTATGTTATCGACTTATCCTACAATATAAGGATATGATCAGTTTGCTTGATATATTGCTCATTGTATTTACATGCATGTTGTTTACCACCATTTCAGCCAACGTGATGTCAGAATACACAGCATAATTTATTGTGCAAATATTCTATCTAATCTGTCTTTATTTGCACTGAGCCATAGAATGTATAATAACAGGTAGCAGTTAGCCTGTTAGCATCGGTGTGTGAACCAGAAATTTGTTCAAACAGCAGTTGGAAGATGGAAATCCTCACATCTAACAGCAGTTAAATTTATCCGCGGTAATTTCCTCTTAATTGTTGCTTTCTGTCCAACCGTCTGTTGACCAGAAGCTTCAAGTCCACATCAACTATTACATCAATACCTCTGGCCCAAGACGAGCCAGGTGCTTCTGATTAAAAGCACCAGTGTTTTAGCTTTGATTTATTTCATTATAACAGTACTTTATTTAAAGTGGTGTTATCATGGTATCTGCAACTGTGGCATAAAATGGTCTTAAATTGACAATAATATTGGTACCACAATTATTTCTGGGACAAAAAATCATTCAACAAAAGTAGTTATGGTGATAGGCCTACTAGTGTTTTCTGTCATGCAGACTGTTGAGAGTGAGGTCTGTGGATTATACAGAATAATGACAACATTATATATGGACACAGTTGCTGTTATATAACTCATATTTATGGTATGGCATTGCTCAGTTTTACAATATGCACAATTGTACTTCATTTGTGTATAATTGGGCATAAGTCTCTGCCACTAAGTGAATAAACATAAATGTAATGCGGTTGTATTCTGCGAATGGAGCAAGTGATTTAGTGTTGTGAAAATTGAGCCATAGAGAAACCATATATTATACAACTCTGTAAGAGTAATGTGCGTTTTCACAATTGTGAGCACCACATACTACATTTGACTCCAATCGTTTGGTCTATACCACAAATAAAAGCAAAATGATCAACATAGCTACATACCACTAGTAGTAAATGGGAAAGTGTTATTTTGTCATTTGGTTGGACTAACCCTTTAATGACATCATATTGTAACATGTTAGAAGCCCATTCTATGGCTATCATCTTTAGTGTATTATATGTGAGCTCAAAAGAAATGATTATGTACTTGTAAAGTCTAAACATGTGCTTGGTCTTTACAGTGTACTTATACCATCCATTATTTCACCTCTTAAACAGTATTATTGTGCTCATAAGAAAAGAGTGAGTATGTATCCTTGGTAAAACAAAGACTTTAAAAGATGGATAGAAAACAATACAGAATTATCCATGTAAGCAGTCTTTATTTGTTTGGCTGTCACGCTGCCTTCTCTGTGTGCTAGGTGACTCTGTACAGCTATAACTGGTCAGTGGACCTGGGCTCCTCTCTGAATCGTGAGCTGGTCCGTCTTGTCAAGTGGCAGAATGCGAGGGCCCATGTTGTCCACTGCCTGCTCAGCCAGAAGATGGGCCTCTTCCATCACCACTGTTTTTCTGATGCACCCATCCACGAAATGGAGTCCAAGCAGGTAATACCACTGACACAGTCCCTAATGTGGAGCATCAGCAGCGAGTCAACAGCATGAAAAGCCTTCAGAAGTGTTTGCACATTGTGGAGGTTGAACCCTGTTTGTCTGTTTGATGTGCTTGAATTCAGTGGTCAGTCCTTCCTCTTCTTTGGGTTAGGTTGGGTTGTTAATTTGGGGAAGATTACCAAAGATTTGCCAAACACATTGGTTATGTTTGAAATAAGTAACATACAATTTGACATCATACATTACTATTTATATAACCATAATTAGATATTTATCATATTTTTCAAATAAGCCAGCCAGCCAGCTAGCTCACAGGCTTAGGTAATGTTAATTAGCCTGCCTAGCTGCAGCAGAAAAATCTTCTCTAAATGAGAAATCTGCTTTTACCTTCTGCTGCCATAATTCAGACAGATTCATTCATTCATTCTGAGTGGTCCAGGCCTGTTGTACGAATCTGTGTTTCTTCTAAACAGAAAAAACAGTTTAAAATTATAATGCTTTAATTTGAATGAATTGGAGTTTAAATATGATACCAAAATAAAATACAAATCTAGGTAAATTTACAGCTGAATAATATATTCTGTTCACCCCATTACCACATGCAGGCTGAATTGTTTGTTTTGTTTATACAATAGAGCACCACAACTGATGACATTATAATTTAACTGGAAAAGAAACTCTGCAGCATTGAGTTTAGTAGAATAAAGAATAACTATGATGCATATGGTGGTGGTTGGGAGCTGCTAGTTCAGGTGGAATCAGCATGTCAGGACAGCATCTGGATTTACACTGTCACAGGAGGTAGCAGGTCCTGGGGCAGATTTCATGCAGCTGTTGTATCCTGGGGAAGAACTGGTGTGACTTAACCCACATAAGTAAAGTCACTACCTGTTCCCCCAGCACCCTGTCTGACATATGGTCCACATGGTGCATCTGGAAATGCACTTACATTGTTTCTACATTTTTAGACACAGTGGTGACATTCTACTCAGGGCATGATGTTTAACCTTAGCAATGACATTTCTGTCTGACATTTTCACCCTGTGGATGCAGACTATAGAATACAGTGACCATAATTCCTTGCATATTGTATGTGATAGAGAGCCTGAGTCCTGAAGCCATATCCAGGCTAGCCTCTGTTCCACAAGTATCTCTATACACACTCTCTTTCCTTCATCGATACGATGGAATGACAGACCCTGATATTAGAAGAACAATATTGTATTGTTCATTAAACCTACATTCTTTTTTTGTCCACTTGAGGGCAGCACAACAAGCTGTTTGATGCATTGGCAAAGATCTGATGAATGTAAATCACAGCTGCTAAATGCTCAGCTATGTTCATCAGCTAGTCTCCAACTGTGTCTGCCTGCTGTTTGGTGCTGGCAGGTAGTGTACAGTGGGCTTATCAGAGCTTTTTTCACTCAAGATAGCTCACACACAATTTGCACAATAGCAAGATCCTCACTCGAATCGAGGGTCTAAGGACAGAGGGTGTCACTCCCTGTACAGATTGTAAAGCCCTCTGAGACAAATGTATTTTGTGATTTTGGGCTATATAAATAAAATTTGATTTGATTTGATTTGAAGATAGCTGCCTGCTGCTGGAAACCAGCACCAAGACTGAATCAAAACAGTAACGTTGTGGGTCATAAAACAATGAGCTGGAAGAGGCTAAAATGCTGTAGAACTGAGTGCAACTCTGATCTGTTGTTCAATATATAAATATGAATTAGTGCAGCTTTAAAAACTTTCTGTCTAGATAAATGTAGTAAATAAAACACCATGATTATGTTGGAGCTCTGGATTTATTGTAGTTTGTGTTCTAATATCTTACGGTTTCTTACTTTTGAAGGAGAAAAGAGAAGTTCTGTGTTAAAAACAAAACCTTGCTAATCAGATGGATATCCAGTATATATATATGTTTATTAATATTGTGACTTTGAACTTGCACTATATTGTATAGTTATTAGTAACCCCTTCCACTGGTACTGCAGTGTTAAACATAGCCTTTTGGAAGCACAGCACTACACAGACTGCATTTCCTCATCCACCTAAGACTGGATTTTGATTGAATCAGTTCCAGGTGAAAAAAGTGCCCCAATTGACATTCAGTGGAAATACTGGCAGGCAGAGGCTGTCACTAAATTCCCTCCCATCTTCTTGTCACCTGCAGCTCCATCAGAGCTTGTTGCTGCCTTATTCAGCCTTGTTTCCTCTTTGAGGCATCTCAGGAAAACTGCTGGGCCTTCTGTATTAAATATGGAGCTGTGGATCAATATACGACTGATGGTCTCAGAGGAACAAACCAAAACAAGATTTCTCAGTGACTGAGAATTTTTATTTTTCTTGATTATTATCCCTCTATATTTCCTGCCTTCTTATGTTGCCATGATCATATCCTGGAAATACAACCCTGTCACATCAACAGCCTTGTTTTTTTCAAAATGAAACACAGTTTCCATTTATCCTCCTGGATTATTTATGAGCAGCTCTAGCATAGAGAGGCCTAGATAGGGATGTTTTCACAGTCTGTTGTTTTTTAAGTGCGCTGCCAGTTACAAATCCGTTTGAGAAGCATATTTAATATCCTGTCTTCCTTCACACGCTTTCTCCACTCATCCACCTTCACGCCATGAGTCAGCTGTCACATTAACCACCATTAACCATTAACTGTTCCCACTGGTGAGTAAGAGGACAGAGGTGCAGAAAAACTTTGAGCTCAGTGATTTTCATTTTCACAGCCACTGGTCAGAAGCTAGAAAGCCTGACATAGTGTAAAAGAACATTGGAGCATTTACATTTCAGTAAGATTCTGCAATAAGAGCGGTTTCTCCAGCTATGTTGACTTTTTTTTAAGGTTTTCCTTATCTGAGGCTCCCACTGTTTCTAGAAATCCATTAAAAGCTGCAGAGACATACTGCTGCTTTTCTAGAGATAATACATCATTTTAAATAAAGCATCAATTTATATATGTCCTACGGTATTATACTGTTACAATCATTGCTGATGTATCAGAAGTAGTTATATTCTGCCAGAATTGTATGTGGAGATACAGTTATGCAGACATAATTTTTCATACTGTTTAATTTAATGAACAGTAGATTTGTGCAATAACTGAAAAACTGAACTTGGTCCCATTAAATGCAATGATTAGATGAATATAAGAAAACAGGGACTGAACCCCACAACTGCTATGATGTGCTTCTAGTACTGAGCCGCTAAGAATGTGATGTTAAACAACGCTGAATTACCAAGCAGGCAGCACATTAGCACAGTAGTCTTTCACAATGCTCAGTATACATAACAGAGGATAATTAACTTGACGCTCGAAAACATGTGTGCATCGTTATTCCAATTTCTTGGACTGATTGCATCAAGACTACAGTGACATGGAAACAACGTAGAATTCTTGAGGTCCTTCTGAGATGGTGATCTAACATTTTTTTCAAGTCTGAATAAGGCATTTTTATGTAAACATCATAATAGACATCTAACAAGGTCAGATCTAGTAGCATTTCTGAATTAGGTATCATCTAAAGTCTAAGGAGACTGCTGCAGCAGTTAAGTTAAATACGCAGAAACAAAAATAGAAAAATGCTTGTCTCATTCAGCTAACTAAGACCATTGTGATACACCTCTCGCTAACATCTGTTACTGGCTGCTCAGTGAAAATAATATTAGTTTAATGAATAATTAAACACACTAATGTTGCTTAGTCTTTGACTTCTCTGCTTGTGGAGTGACTGTGGGGGTTAAAAATAGCCATTGTATGACCACAGTAAAAATCACACTTTCCATATAACACACATGCGTAAATGTCCTCTCATTTTTGAATGAAGTTGTAAGGAACATTTATATAAAAGCGACCTATGCCTGAATGACAGAAATGCCATCCTTTTAAAAGCGTTATGAAATGTTATATATTATAAAATAGTCCATGTCTGAAAAGGGCTTTGAAGAGAGATGGAGGAGGGAGTATGGTGCAGCCAAGAGGAGGCTGGGACAGCCAGCTTTTCACTGCACCTTTAAGTGTGACCATTTGGGACACTTTCACTTTCAGATGTGGTCGGACAGCACTTTTTGCGACCTGGTTTATTTTAAAGCATACTGATGACAATTTATAAAACAATATACTGAATAGGCTGTTCTTTCTGTTATTTTTTCAAAGCATTTTTATTTTTTTATTGTGTTTAGATGTTGCATATTCTTAAATTAATTAGTGTTCTATCAAATGACCCAGGTAGTGTTTTAGCACAGAATACAGAGAAATGTAATAAGCAGTGTTTTTCTTACACTGTTATGTGTAACTGGCTGAAGTGGGGATTTATTAGAACAGCATTTTACAGCAGAGAATGGGAGCAAATGCCCTTTTAGTCTTCCCCTACGGTCAATTATCAAACGAGCTGAAAGAATAGAAAGAACTAAAGTTTTCCTTTCTCTCCGATGGCCCCACTCTTCATTTCTGCATTACTAATGAGTGTGGACAGAAGGCAGAGTCAGAGCAGCAGAAAATTTGCCTGAACAGAGCTTCATCTGTCATGGTCCTGATGAGAAGCAGAGGGAGCACCAGTGCATAGTTTGACCCTCCATCCTGTGGGCATGAAGCAGCCAACCCTGCCATGGTGGGGCATCTGGGCCCTGAGCTGCTCCAC
This sequence comes from Pampus argenteus, assembly GCA_036937835.1. Taxonomy (NCBI): domain Eukaryota; kingdom Metazoa; phylum Chordata; class Actinopteri; order Scombriformes; family Stromateidae; genus Pampus; species Pampus argenteus. The sequence goes on from CM072870.1 coordinate 2,634,468, forward strand.
TGAACAAACTCACCCAAAAGTTCCTCTCAATAGCAAGCAGGCCACCAAACAGAGCTCTTGGAATTTCATTTATTATCTTGAAAAATATACAGTGCAGTGAATACATCATAAACTATGGACCATGTGATTAAATAAATAAAAGCTTTTTTTCTCTCTGGACCACCTTTGTCCTGTGGTCACTGCCGACTTTTTGTGTTAAAGCTGAGCATGCAGAGATTAATGCTTCATTTGAGGTCATCTCTAAAGTGTTAAGTGGGATGGAGGCAGCCAGGACATTAATATCAAACCACAGTGATTTTTATGACAGGGAATCTTTCTGATGCTCCAAAAGCTTTTGTCTGTCTTTTACTGTCTGTATATCATTGTGTATTTGCAGTGATCTGTGCTCTCATTTGTGATTCTTTTGGTGTTTTCCAGGACCCCAACCCATTCCTCATGGAGCCTGATGCGCTGCTGCGTAGCGCAGTTCCTCCTCTGCCCAGTAAAGAGCAGGGAAGGCTGGGTAGCGCTGTCCGAAGTCTTGCTCCACTCCACTTCCCCTCTGAGCTGCTGCCCTTTGACGAGGCTCTGAGGGACGTCTGCACCATCCGACCCTTGATGGAGGGGGATGTGGTGGCCCGGCATGGCGGCCAGCTCTTGGAGATCAAAGCAGCTGAGCGGCGAGGTTAGTACTGCTTCTACTATTAGTAGTAAAATATATCACCAACTCCAAAGTGTGCACTGTTCTTTAGAATGAGTGTCTTTGTCTTTGTGCTGACAGAACTGGAGAAACAGATGAAGATAGAGAACCTGTTTGTGACGTGGCAGCAGAGGTCTGCACAGTCCAACATGCCCATCTCAGTAAGTACCTCTGTCATCAGCTCTGACAGCCACTGCAGCCACATCCCAAAAATATGTTTGTACAGTTGTAAATTAAATACAGTATTGTAACAGTTGAAGTCTAGTTCCACACTGCAGGAGAAAGTGGACCAAATCAGACTGTATAGACACAGTACACAGTCTGACGTATCTCCTTGAGGAACTTAATGCAAGACAAAAGCAATTTTTGCTTCATTCACTTTACTGTCATTCTTATGACTGTGCTTGAGGAAAGATGGCGATGTGTTCTGGAGCTGTTCAGCAGAGTGACAGAGAGGATTTAACAGAGTTATTTGGAGTATTGCTTCATTGCAGGACAAATACAAAGTACTGTAACTGAACAAATAAAAAATAAAATAAAAAGATATTGCTAAAGAAAGACAGAGGACAATGTGGCTATGGCATTAACACAGTTCAGCTTGAGGCTGTTCAAATAAGACCCCGAACAAACCCCTTTTCTTGTGCACAAGCCACAACACGATATCCTAATTTGGATAACTGTCATTTAGAATTTACTATTAAAATGTAATATTCAGTGTGTGTTTTTAAACAGTGTTTGTCAGGGTTTACTGGTGATGATCTCGTTCCAAATAAGGTAACAGTCTCTCTAAGCATGTGTCTAGGCTTCTGGTTTATTTTGTGCCACTAAATACTAAAATGTATTTTTTACAATGTAAATGGCACAACATTGTAGTTTTGCTCATGGGTCAATTGAAAGATATGGCAAAATGGTAATAGACACATTAAAAATACATGACATGGACAATCTTATCTAATCTAAACAGATTGGATTTGACCAGTAAATCGGAATTGAGCAATACATTCCTGTACAGTGAATGTAGCCTAACATCAAATATACTGTAGCTAATAGGACTTGACAAATCTTGGGGGAGTGGTGCCTCTCAATGCTTTATGGCTTTGAGAAGCTACAATTCCAATTCACTCCTCAGGGAAATCATTTAGTACCGCCTTGTTTCAAAGTGGGGAATATCTGGGCTAATTAAAAAGGTTTCTGTCTGCCACAGCCACATCTCAAGAGAGGTTACATGGTGGCATTAAATTTTACGAATTTGATATTTCAGCAGACACCCACCCAGCTCTCTGACTCAAGCACATCCAAGAAGAAGGTGTCTGCAGTCTCACGTGGGTCCAGGATGAAGGACACCTCAGCACAGGACTTACACTTAATTATCCATCAGATGTGAGCTGACCGTATCATTGTCAGACTTTATTTTGGAACAGGAAGTCATGTTTCACCACAATCCCACTCCCCTCTGCATCATATCAGCCTTCAATTGATAATAACTCTGGATGTCTCAACAGCTGGCAGATTTGGAGACCCTGAAGCATTCGTCCAGATTGGTCCACTACTGTGCCACTCCTCTCCTGTTTGACCCCATCTTCCGCAAGCAGATCCAAGAGGAACAGATAATCCAGCCTCCGGTGAAGGTGCGCCTGCTGTGTCACTCAAAGGTTACAGGAAGATGAGCTTGTGTCTTGGGTTTTTCTGTTTCAAGATTACCTTTGCCACAACAGTATACGTTAACATAATTTTTACTTTTTACTTTTCACTTTTCACATGCAGTACTGTCACATAGTACTGCTGCTCTGCTTAAAGAAGGTTTGCTGGGCTATAAAGGACAGGTTCACAGTCAGGAGCACAAATGAACATTTAAACGTGTTTCTTTCTGTAATCATTCCTCCTGTTCATACTGATCATTAGATTACTTCATAATGCACTTACAATGGAAGTAATGATGACAAAATCTACTGTCTGTGAAAAAATGCTTCAGCATTCAAATTAGTCAAATCAAGTAAATATCATTCTCTTTAGTGCCAAAATCCCTCTTTTCAATACTATACTTATAAATTTTGTAAATGTATTGTTTAAATGTTAAAACTTGTGTGAAATTGTGATCTGTATGTGGCAGAAACGGCATCGCTCCAGCGACTCCACAGCATCAGGTCGAGACCGGAGCTACAGCACGGACTCAGCTGACATGCTGCCCAGCCGGCTCAAGGAGGAACCATGGCTGCTGGAGATTTCCAGCACTTTCCTCCAGCAGTATGTGCAGTACCTGCAAAGCATGGGCTTCATTCTGGTCCAGGTCCGTCCTCAGTCCCCAGCTCGCAGGTCTGTATCTGCAGAAAAGTTGCGAACCCTGCTTCTTTCCACCAGTTGTCTTTCTTCTGTGTTGTCATTATTTATATTGTTTTTTTCTGCCCACATCAGGCTGAAGTATAACCATCCTGCAATACACTGAAACGCAGGACTTGCCCTGCACATCAAATTTGAGATTTTCACTCATTTTTATGTTTAGTATTACACTATTTTCATCAAATTGTGTGTGATTCTAAAAACAGCCAAAGAAGTTTGAAATTAAACTCTAAACTGTTCCAGTGCTTGAGTCTCATCTCTTTCTCCAGTGTGAGCAGCATTCTTCCATTTGTGTTTTGATCCTTCTCTGACCCCTGACCTCGTAGTGCTGCTGCCCCATGGCTGATGTAGCCAGAGCAGATGTTACATCAGCCTGCCTGTCATTTTCTAGGCTCAGAATGTGTGACTCACTCTATGTTGTGTCTTGCGGGTTGGCTACACCATGTTGGTGGCCCAGCAGACCCGGACTGATGCCTGCTCTCCACCCTATCCCCCATCTTTTACAGCATCGCCCGGGCTCGTGCTGCCATGCTAAACTCCATGTCATCAGAAGGGAGGATGTCTTTTTCTTATGTGAAGCAGAAGAGTGAGGACAGCCCTAAGGTTAGTCAGGTCACTCCTGAACTACACTCTCCATAGTAGTAATTAATTGGGTCGTTCTTCTGTAGAAAACAGTTCCTATATGAAACTGCTCACATCAAGGTCTGTGGATAATCTTTAGTAACCAGGTCATGATTTCTGTAAACTTCTGACATTGCTTTTGAGTTTTTCAAATGTAATTTCTTGCTGTGAGTGACACAAACAAATGCCAAAACTAGGTAAATCTCACCAAATTGGATTGGTTCAAAATGTTTCAAGTCTATCATCAAAAACAGTCCAGTGCTGTTATCATTGCTCCTGTCCATACTGGCTGTTAAAAGATCTCCTTTAAATGTGCTTTCAGTGTAAGTGATGGAGACCAAAATCCACACACAAATCATTTACAAGTATATGTGAAGCTTCATCAGTCTGAGTTAGTTATATCAAGATACACTTGAAGAATTGTGAACCTGTCCTTTACAGTCTTGTTGGCTCTCTTTCATAGAGCTGCAGTACTGCTACAAGGATGTATTTTAGGTGGAGGTGAGGCAGACTGTACAGACTGAAGGCAGTGATTAGAGTCAAAGCCAAAAGCAGGACAGCATAGATCCACTGATGACTTGTCTTTATTTGACCTCATGCACTGCAAACTGGCATGTTGCTGTTCACTCTGCAATTTATATCTTTTCCTGTATTTTTTCAAGAAACAATAGTTATGATTCTGAATAAAATGTTGCACTTTGAATGTGTGTGGAATTGTATCAGTAAAGTAAGACTTCGGTGTTCATTGCCTTGCAGGGCAATCAAGTCAGGCAGTGGTATCCTTTTCATTGCTGCTAGAGTAGAAGCTTGCATTAGAAGTTCATTGTCCTTTATTATACACAGATAACCACTTCAATGAGAAAGAGAGAGGCAGAACAGCACAGACTGTCAGTAGTTGGATCTCTAGTATACCAGACAGATTCTAATTGTAAGATTGTTTTATAAATGAACTTTGCAGACTACTGCATCTGGCACCACAGCATACCACCTTCAGAGGGCGCTGCCTGGGGGCATTGTGTTGATGGAACTGGCTTTTCAGGTAGGTTTAGGATCATCAAGCAGACTCATATATCACTGTGTTTACATTGACCTCCTACGTTCCATACAGCTGCGGGTCAGTGTTTGTATCAACTAATTGGAAATGTAATTCAAATCCAGTCCTCATAGCATGAGTGTAATCTTTAATGCTGGTTGACTGTAGCTCTGAGTGTCCTTCATTTATACTAACTGTAGCATCCTGGTGGCAAAGACTGCATCTTCAATTAGTGTCTGATTGTTAAATCTCCTAACAGAAAAATACATTTTGACTGAACATTATGAAATGATATTGATTATAACAGTCTCATCTATCGGCGACTATTTTTGACCTTGAGTCACCACGACAGGTTGTAACAAACTGCTTAAGCGGCGGTGGAGCAAATGTCACTGTGATGGATTTCCTACCTCAAGCGAGTTTAAAGACTCTTAGTTGAATTTCATGGTAATGAATGGAAACCAGTGTACGCCTAAAATGTAGGAATTCAGTCTAAGATTGTTGGGTATAATGTTATATATAAATATATATCTAAAGCATACACAGCTTCTATTAAATTAGCTACTGCAGAACCACCAGTATGATACTTATTAAAAGCAGTAAATATCAGAAATACAGGTTTATAGGGCTTCATTTTTTCATGTAACGTCAGGATCCTTTATATATTTTCCTTATTATAAAGACCATAATAGGGTGACAGGTAAGACATGTTTCACCAAAAGATTTTAAAGTTTGTGATTATGTTTGCATGGTGTGACTGTATATACACAATCTACTCCCCCGGCCTTATTATTCGTTTCCTGGTGTTAACTGTCAGAACATCAAATAAATACTGTATGTACTTAACTGTACTTTATGTACTAAATTGATCTGAATTTCCATTGAAGGCTGTTTAAAAGGTCTTAAAATGCCATCTTTATCAGGTGTGCAGCTACCCTGCTAAACAATCATAAACGTACTCCACTCACTCTATTTACAGTGTTATCTTCCCCATGCACAGCCTTATTTATGGGCCAACACAATAATAATGATTTGTTTATTAATAACCATCTGACTGCTTCTTTCCTCTCCCAGGGGTGTTACTTCTGTGTGAAACAGTATGCGCTAGAGTGTTCCCGCATTCCCATGGGCCAGACAGTCAACTCCCAGGTAAATGCAGCACTGCAGTGTGGATACAGAACACACAAGTCGTGCCTTTTCTTCTGTGGGCTTTTGTAGGAATCAATAGCATCAAAGAACTAAGAGAGTGTGAAAGGATGAGAAGGAGCCCGCACAATGATGTAAGAGGAAATGAATGGTTTAAATGTGTCAGTTTTGCATGTGGGTGGACAGGTGTATTGATCTCCTTCTATACAGACCAGGCTCCAGACACTTCCCTGCAAGAGGTTCTTTTGTTTTTGAGGACTCAGATACTATCAAATTACAGCAAAAAAAGACAAGACAAGTCCCTGGTCAGGGTAAGAGGTGAACAGAAAGAAATTTCCAACAAATGTAGTTTCGTTTTATTTTGTCTCTGTCTTCAGTGCTGTGATATCATTCCTGTGGGTTTGTTTTGGTCTACGTCTTTGGTATGAAATGGTCAGTGTTGTGGTGTGCTTACACTGAACTTCCGAGAGCTTACTGACCAGTCAAGCAGTATTGGATGATAGTGAGTGATGTCAGTCTCCTTTTCTGTTGATGAAGTTTGGTGCTCTTTATCTGTGGTGGAACCCTTTGCTCATAATAACTATAGTTATGAAAGGAAAAGGCCGTCGGTACATTTTTCATACGATCAACAAATCCTGTAAAAGATTTAAAAAAAAAAAAGTATAAGTCCGTCGCTCCATACTTTCTGACTTACCTAGTCTGTCTGTGACTTTCAGCGCCAAGCCGTTTTTTAAAAGGCTCAGTAATTTTCTTTAATGGCTACACAGTGTAGCAAAAAAAAAAACAGGAGGAAATAGTGCAAATCAAATGATTAAAATAACACACGTATCATGATAATTCACACACGTCCTGAAATTGGGCAATAAATATAGTATTGTATGTCCTCACCTTATTTTTTTATATTTAGTTAGACCTCGAAATATATATACAGTACTGACATAAAACGGTAAAACTGTGTTCTTGGACTTGGGTGTACATCCACTCTAGCAACTGGAGATTTTTTCGTTTGTTTAAGGTTGAGGCCCTTTCAATACGTAACCGCCTGTAAAGATAAAATCCTGATACCCTCCAAGAGTGAGTCTTCATCTGGAAAGAAAATAGTTTTGCTTCAGTACTTTCACTATCCGGTGTGTTATTCACACTATGTCACTTGTCAAACTTGATTGGGTTTTCCAGTCGTACTGTTTCATGGCACACGTTCCCAGAGACGTACTGCTGTAAGCAAGGCTGCCTGGTCTCTGACAGCTCTGCCGTTTTCCTTTTTACTTGGAAAGGTAATGTTTAAAAAAAATGATTGTTTTTTTGATTTTTTTGAATCGTTACAAAAACAGAACAGTGTGTTCATGTGTATTCAGTGTGTATTTTATTGTATATATGTATGTATATTAAAGTTATAGGAAGCATAAAATCAGTAATTTAGAACAGAATAGGGGTTGTTTATGTTGTTCAGCCATCAGCGTAGTCATCAGTTTTCATCAATCATGGATGTTAATTGCCCCCATGTTGTTTCTTAAATTTGCCCATCTACATGTTCTGGTTTGGACAGTGAGCTTTAAAACAGCTTGGCTGTGTTTCTTCTGGAACAGAGATCTTTCCTGCGTAGCTCTCGTAGCATTGAGAGAATGCTGTAAACTGGAGGAGAAACTTGTATATTTGGCTTATTTTTGACCATAAAGGCTGAGTCACTCCAGCATGTTAAACTGTGAAAATGTCATGTCAAGATCAACTTTCATGAACTTCTACATGCAAATTTGCATTATATTCAAAACTGAATCACTTAACTATGTTGCACAATCCACATTTACTTCACTCCCCTTTGTTGAGTATAAAGTTCTGAATGCAAGAAAAAGGTTCAACGCGTGTGCGCGTGTGCGTGTGTGTGTGCGTGTGTGCGTGTTTGTGTGTGTGTGTGTGTGTGTGAGATAATCACTCAATACTTGCCATCTCTCCCACTTGTAACCATATTCAGATTTAAGGATCTGCGTATTTGACGTGACAAAGAAAAATGTCTTCAAAGCGTTTGTTTCCCTGTGTGTGTGTTTTATAATTCCTGTTATAAGAGGTTGACCATCAACGGCTTCATGCACAGTGTGATGCCAAAAGGGTTTAAGTGGTGAGAAAGGAAGAAGAATGCATTTATGACAGCTGTTTTGTGAGCTGATGATACCACATGTTCTTAAATATTCTGGGAAAAGAAAATTGACTAAGAGGCCATAAATAAACAATGTATTAAATTAATAGTCTTGGGAACAAATTGAATTGTCTTTCTGAAACCCAGTGATAGAGATAGTGAGACAGGGATTTATAATTGCTGCTAGTGTTTATCTGTTTTCCATGTATTCAAATGAGAGGCCATGTTAGAGTGGGAGTTTTAATTGGATGCCGTTGCCAGCAATCCTCAGTCACCCTAATATGAACATCTTTGCTTTGCCCACAGTTCACATCCTGTCAATGCGCTTGTGAAACAATATGTAGTTTGGTTTTAGTTTAGTAATTAATAATACTAATTGATTTATGGCCTCAACAATACAGTTTAGAATATGATTTAAATGACAGTATAAATGTAATGTTACTGAAACAGTAAAGTATTACTATATTGCAGTTTATGAAATGAGTTTCGGTATGAGCAGAAGGCAGAGAGAAGGATGTTACAAATACATGGTAGTCTTACGAGCAGATACTGTGTTGAGCTGCCCTGTATGTCCAGAGACGGGTTCATGAAAGAGGCGGTGCTGCTCATCTTCACCTCACACATATTTAAACGTTTGCCATCTGTGAAACACTTCTGTCCTGCATTTAAACTATTTACATGTGTTTGAATCCATATTTTTCTTCTTTCCATCTCAAATCCACTATCCTTAACCACAGAGCGCAAATGGAGTTTTGTCTTTATTTACCCCAGTGAAAAGTTTGTTGTTGTTTTTATTTATTTATTTATTTCATCCATGCCGTGTTTAAAACTGAAAGCCAACAACAAGGGTGGAGAAATGACCATGACTGAGTAATGAGTCAAGCTCTAGCTTTGTGTGGTTGTTTGACAGTAAAGGTCCTCCTCTGCCTTTACATGCAGGACATGTAGTGTGAGTATCAGCAGTGGCTTTATCTTTAGCTCCATGCAGCAAATTAATGGTGAAGGAAAGCAAGCAACTGGGCCCCTGCTGTGACAGTGTGCTGTTAAATACTGATAAATACGACATTATTATGCACAGGTGGATTGTCCTGTGGCCACACCTAACTTAATGTAGCAGAAACATGTAAATATATACAGGCATTGATGTTTTATACATAAACTACTGTAAATCTGGTGATATTTGCTCAAATCCTGTTATCCACGAATAGTTAGCTACTGCTCACAAAAGACATTATTGTCTATAGAAAAAAATGTTCGATACTATCTTGACCTCTGACCACCCAGCTCCACAGTTCTATTGTGTCTCTCATGAGATTTATGCACTATAGAGAGGCTTTTAAAACCATGTTCCAGTTTATTATTTTAGAATTCCCTCAGTCTTCCATTCTCCTACCTGTCCATCTATCTGTATGTCTGTGTCTCTGCCTAGTCCCACCTCATGTCATCTCTCCATCAGGGCAGCCTCCTCACCAAACCTCGTTGCAAGCCGTTTCCAGATGCCACCCCAGTATCTGACTGTGCGGTATGTCCCAGCCATTCTCAAAGGAGGGGTGTCTTACTACAATCAGGCTTCACCCCTCCCTGCCGCTCTGCTTGCTACGATCAGTCCTGATCTCTTCCTTTCCAAATCTACATGTCTGTCCTATTTGTCTCTACGGGGATGGATGCATTTCAGTGTCTAATGAAGTGTGCATTCAAACCTGTGGGAGCTTCAGCCACCACAACACAGAGCTTGACTGTTACAGAGATACCAGGTGTAGGTGGATTTAGGTCAAGTATTTTGAGGTTATCTGTAATTTCTTGTTCCTCCTTGACTTTCAATAAGCTGTCTGTCTCCATGCTTGCTGGTTTGGGTGTCGTTGGTATCTCTGCTTGTGATTCGCTAAGTGTCTGTGCCATTTCTCTGATGATCTTACAATATTTCATCTTGCATCTTTAATAGCTTGGGGATTGACTGGAGCCAGAACTTTCTGCCAGGGCTTCTTCCGCTGTCAGTTTCATAACTCTTTGGTTTTAAAGGGTCAGTCATTTAAATTGTGGTCTGAAAACTGCTGTTGCTCTGCCAGCTGTAGATGATCATATTAACAGACTGGACTTGGGTTGTTTTTTTCTGACTCTGAATCTGTGCATATCATATTTATTTTAATAACTGTGTATATGCAAATAGTCCCCCAAGGTTGATTTGTTGCGCCTCTTCTGTTCAAACCTGTCATGCTCCCTCTAACTTAAAGTAGGCAAACAACTATATATTTGATATAAATATGCAGAAGGTACTAAACTTGACATAGTTGTATCACTGAGTGAACCTCTGAAACAAGTGTCAATTAGTGATGCGCTAAAAAGAAGACAGATTAAAAGTTAGTGCTCACCTTGAGCTCCTTTCACTTAGTCAGAAATCCTGGTAGTTAATACATCACCTTTAGAATATGGTGAAAACTGCAGAATGTATGGCTTAGAAAGATTTGTTCTGCATGAGACCTGAACTCCCATACCCACACCTTTCAGACCAGGTCCAACTGAATGCCCAATTTGAGACCTGATCCCGACCACAGGCTATATTTTTGATATTTCTTCAAAGACAAAATTAAATGCTTCACACACATAAAAATAACTAATCTGATAAAGGAAACAGACCAAAAAGGCTATATGAGCTAGTATAGTGTAACATCTACCAGCTGATTGGCTGTAGGTTTAGTGGCAATACATACATTGCAGTCAGCTACCAGCATGAAACACTATAGCCTCTCACTTATTGGTTAATAGATGAATTCACCTTTTCCAAATATTGGCCAGATGGAAGGTCAGAATGTTCCCACAATGCAGCGACCTTCCCTGAATCACTGGGGATTTGAATACATTTTTGCTTAATGTCAACCATTACTGAACACTTGCTCACCTAATGCAGCAGCTATGCTCTGTCTCTCGTCCCGCTTCCCAGCAGGTATTGCATATCTATTTGCAACACATGACACATCAGCTGCAGCTCATTTACAACCAGAGTTCTGTAAGCAATGCATTATTGCACCAGTTACTAGTGTGAAATATGGACAATTTTAAAACACTATTATTAAATACTACTATTACTATATACACTTTTATATAAATGACATCATAGACATAACAATGATACAGTGTTTGTATGTTTAGAAAATACCCGTTTAATTATTTCTGTTTTCCAGGACAAGAGTATGCAGGGGTGTGACCTTGAAGGAAAACCATTTTAAATTTTCCCATCATGATTGATCTTGTCCTTTTTCCAATCAACTTCTTTTGCTGACTCCAATGATTACAGCTTCTCCTATCCTATCTACGTAGCCACCGCCATTAACTGAAGTTCCACCGAGTCAGACTGACAGGAGATGAGCCGCAGCCCTGCGACTCACCCTAACAATTTGTTCTTATCAACGTTACATGGGGTGTTTTGAATTAACTAGAACATGAACCGTTTGGGGTTACAGGTTAGAAAATAATAAATGTTAACTTGATAGTCAAGAGGACACATAAGAAAAGTTGTGCCTATGTGCTAAAGAAATCTCTGTAGTCCCAGTGGTGTCCTGGCTCCATAGAATACAGATCAAGAGGTCATCTTAATTTGTCTGCCAGACTGCAGGAACACCAGCGGAAAGGGAAAAGTTCTTGTTCATCCTTTCATTTCACTGTGCCAAAAGAATCTTCTTCTTCTCTTTTATCTCTGTGATTTGGATGGTGATGAAAGTCCCTCTGTTGCTAGCGTTCCACCAATGTAGATAAGTGTGGAGGCAGGAAAAGGTGTGAGGCACTGACATGAAGATGAAAGTTTTCTCCAGCTAAAGAGAGCTTTTTTTTCACCTCTTTGATTTGATAAAGCTTATTTGTATATGTTCCAGACAAATAGTCCAGCTAAAGGTAAATGTAGTAGTAGCATTTAGCACTCCCTGCAAACTCTTATTGCGCTGCAATTAACTGTGTGCTGTAGCCTCACAGCGCAGCCATTTGCAATTACAATGAATGCTTTTGTCAGTCCCCTTTAGATGTTTGAATTTAATTAAGTAAGATACTATTGTGAATCCGATTGATATCAAAGTTACTCATAAAAGGCTTTCGCAAGGAGTAATGTGAGTAACCAGAGCAGCAGCACAAAGCAGGCGAGGCAGGGACCAGCTGTAACAGCAGGGTGTTCCTCTTCAAATGCAAAGCAGGTTCATTAATGGATAACACAGATAACCGTTCAGAGAAAGCCTTGTCTGCCTTATTCTATTGATTTGCCAGAGTGATCCATGTAATGAAAATGATCTGACTTGAGTTTGGAGACAGAGCACCCCCTGCAGCTGAGAAAATACGTTAGTTGTGGCTTCTTTTGCCCCGAGGATAAACTATGATTATCAGCCAGTCATGCTGTGCTGCTAACGACTGTGTCCACCTCTCTGTTTTAGCTTTCCATGCTCTTCACTGAGGAATGTGATAAGGTGCGGGACCTGATGCACGTTCACTCCTTCAGCTACGACTTCCACCTGCGAGTGGTTCACCAGTACTTGGTCGGCTGCCACATGACGCTGCGCCAGGGCTACCAGCTCACTGACTTCCTGGACGATTTCATCTCTCATCATCCAGATATTCCCAAGTTTGGCCGCAACCACATCTTCCAAGGTGACTTGGGTGTAAATTAATATTTTATGTCAGTACATGATCAGTTTTAGGCATGCAAACAAGTTCTAGAGAAACCGCCCTGCAACTCTAGTTTCTCTGGACTTCTAGAATTACCAGCGGTGGGCACATTCAGGTATGCTCTAGAAAGAGAAACTGTATTATCCAAATAACTACATCTTAAAGGACGGGTTCACAGTTTAAAACAACATTCTGGAGCCCAAATGAAGATTGAATTTTTTTTTTTTCTTGCTGTGATCATTCCTCCTGTTCATACTGACCATTAAAAGATCCATTCATAATCCACTTACTGCGTAAGTGATACAAAATCCACAGTCCTCATTCTGAGCAAAAATGTATTTAAAAGTCTGAAGCTAATATGATAATATGAAAAATCCAGTAGATATGTTTCAACGTTTCAGTGTTTTTAAAGCCAAAGTCCCTCTTTTTGACTGTTGACTGATATATTTGTCCATTCAGCATGACCGCTGTTCTTGCAAGAAATGGATATATAGTCAGCAGTGAGGGATACCCAAGGATATACATTCAAATCTGCTCCCTTCATGTTACTGTAACACAGTGGAAACATAAAGTGCAGAAAATATGCAATTGCCCTTAATAATCTAACAGAATCTAGGTTACTGGACACAAGCTTACCTGAAAAGCACAATCTTATCAAAACATAGACGATAGAAATGTTGGCCAGAGCTATGAAGAATAATCAATTTATAATATAGCACAAAGTAACTACAGCCGGAGAAACAATCCTACTTGCACTGCCATGTAGTGGTTACTACTGTGATGCTCTGTCTCCACCCTGTCTAGTATAGTATCTCACAATATACAGTTGTAAGGGTCATGTGAACATGTGAACACACTTCCTCTAGCTGTGATCACGGGAGAGAGGTCAGAGGTTCTTCCTCCATACGACCAAGATTTGGTGCAAAAATGATTTTTTAACATTACATCTGGCAAAAAGTAGAATCCTCATGCTGTAGTATTATTAGACATGTTTACCTGTCGCTAATACATTACATTCATACTAGTGCAATAATTACAGTTATTCTAGGGCAGAATTACATCGTATCCATTTATTTGATGTATTATTTTCGAACATGCGTTGTTGTTGTTTATTTTGCTGAGGTTGTGTCCTTTTATATGAGTTTGTGCCCTATTTAGTGTCCTTTCCCTTTTTATTTGAACGTCATTAGTCAGGTGTATTCTGTACAATGACAATAAAGGCTTTCTGTTCTATTTTATTCTCCTCCTGGGACCTGCAGCAAAATTAAAACCATCTGCTCCTGTGAGATTTGCGTTGGGTCCTGTGCTGTGCCAGTTGCTTTTAGAGCTCATTCGTACAGTATGGACACTTTTGCTTCTGTGCAATGTTGTGTTTTTTAAACATACCTCATCGAAATTTGTTGGTGGATGCCACACATGTAAATACTTTAAAATTGTTATTTTGAGCTGGTCTCCCTCTCTAACACTTACTGTTAGCAAAATGAAAATTTAATTAAAAAATCTCAAGTGTCAATCTTTCAAATTCAGTTTCACTGCCACAGAAAAGAGATGTGTTAAATCCTAACTTCATGTTTAGTGTTCCTCATCGCGTTAGGTGTTTGAGTCATTGGAGCGGTAACAGATAGATGGGCAGGAAAAACTGTTGATATGTTGTGATTATCTTTGTGCGTTTCTGATCCTTGTGTACATCAGGGAGCTTCTCCATCTCCACTGGGATGATAACTGCTCACCAGCTCTACAATTACATCACTGACCATGCCAGCACGTATGGCATGAAGCCCCTGCGTATGTCCAAGGCCGCAGTTACCACTGACAACAAGAAAGGAGCATCTGACCTGCACGAGTACGCACTTGTGGCTCTGTGGAACAGGTACAACTACATCTGAATGCACAGAATAAATATATTCTTCATACTTCACCTGCTTCATTTGAAATTTTCCTTTCTTTTTTCTGTCTTGCTTTAGTTCGGGCTCTTACAAAGATCTGGAGGGCCTGCACCACCATGATGACTTTGATGTGTCTCTGGTGGTGTGCCATAATGCCGCTCCATTTGAGGAGCAGTCAGACGGGGAGAGACATTTGCTAAAGTAAGAATGTGTGGTAATAAATTAAGGACGGCATAAAGCATAAAATAGTAATAGACTCATTGGTGAGAGCAGATCACAGCACAGTGTGAGAATGTGGGGAGTGACCATTTTCCTCTGTTTTTATCATCATTTACTATGTATTTTTGTTGTCAGCCCCCAGTTGTTTTATTCTGCTTTAAGTAAGTATTGACTTGACAATAAAAGTAGTTGTTAATAGCAGCACTACCTTTGTTGTTGATAGGTATTGTGAGGAGAACATGATTTATATGTTATTTTATAGGCCAATGTTATTGGACAAATTTTAAAAACTCGATAACAAAATATTGTCCGATATTCTTTGGACAATATATTTCCAATATATTTTATTATTAAAGAATATTGACAATTATATGTGCTAAATGGGACATTTTACAGTTGAAAAATAATATAAGATAAATACATATATATATATATGTATAATGTATATATATATATATTGTGTGTGTTGATTTGTTCTGTACATGTGACATCATTGCACGTCTGTCCGTCCTGGGAGAGGGATCCCTCCTTTGTGACTCTTCCTGAGGTTTCTTCCACCTTTTTTCCTGTTAAAAGGTTTTTTGGTGGGCAAGTTTTTCCTCACTAGAATCGAGGGTCTAAGGACAGAGGGTGTCACTCCCTGTACAGATTGTAAAGCCCTCTGAGACAAATGTATTTTGTGATTTTGGGCTATATAAATAAAATTTGATTTGATTTGATATATATATACTGAAAATTTAAGAAATTAAACAGACTAAAGAGACATCCTTGTTTCCTGTTGTCTCAGTCTCAACTAATGATGTCTTTACGTCACCGTCAGGAAAGACAGAGGGAAATTGAATTTGTTCTATAATTACCACTTGGGCTACAGTGACATAGAATGAATGAATCAGAATTAGTTATGACTAATTAATTTTCATGTGTTCATTATTCCTTCCTCCGCATATGGCTGTACATGGCTAGTGCAGGAGTTGGTTGGGCTCTAATCCTGCAAGTGAAATGAATGTTCATCTAAACCCTCATATACTTGTATATGTAGGTTACGCTTCTATGTGATCATGACCAGTCAGAGAGAGCTCTTCCCCCGCCTCACTGCCGACATGCGGCGTTTCAAGAAGCTTCCTCAGATCCACCGTGACCCAGCTGAGCTGGGCGGCCGTCTCCCCCCAGATCGAGTGGAGGCCTGCGGGTCCCGTGGAGCTGAGCAAGACATCTGGGAGGAACCATCATCTGAAGCTGCAGCTGCCTCGACCCCAAGCGACGGCAACGAATTTTACCCTCTGGTGGGGATGGCAGCGGGTGGAGCAGAGGCCCAGGGGCTGCTCTACCCTTCCCCTCTGTTCCCCTTGCTCAACAACGAGGTGGCAACGGCCCACAGACAGATCCAGGTGAGCGTGGAACAGGCCATGGGTCACTGCCGCAGGGATAACCTGTGGAGGAGGCTGTTCCATGGGGAGCACCTGGCCCTGGACAAGCTGAAACTCACCAAGCTGTCGTTCAGCGAGCTGGAGGAGCTGCTGGAGGCTGTGCAGAGCCGCTCGGTGGGGGAGATCGACCCACAGCTGGTAAGTCTTCCACTTTCACCCACTGTCCAAAATGAACCTTTGGCCTAAACAAAGAAACATGTCAACAACTAGAAACATACATGAATAAAGGAAAGTTCTGCAAAACAGGTCTGTTTTCTATATTGTTGAGCTGTAACAGAACTACAGGCAGGTTGTTTCAGTGATGGTTTTTGACAAATAGATTACAGGTTGTTGTAATGTGGTGTGTTCCAGGACTGTTTCCTGACCATGAGTCCAGCCTGGTACCAGAGTCTGATCAAAGTTCTGTTGAACCGCTTCCCTCAGAGCTGCAGACACTTTGACAACAACGGCATTCAATATCTGGTGAGAAGATGTTTTTCTTTCCATTCTTTAGCGCAGCCTGGTCATATGTGTTGTGTTATTGGTGCTTTCTGGTGTTCAGGGGTAGAGACTGCAGGAAGAGTTGAGAACTGTGAGAGCTCCATATTTAAATGTAAGGACTATGGGGTTTTTTTTTATCATGAAGGAGATTATGAGATTCTCTACAGGTTATGAGACTTCATTCAATTTGTAAATGAGAAAGTTGAAGACCATAAGAATCATTTCTACAGACTGACCATCTGATAACCTCAGTCTGGCCTCTCACTTCATGCAGTCATCCATTTTCTTTTCCTTTCAGTCAAATAAAAGTTGTTTCTATGTGCATTGTACAGTGAGACTTTACTCCATCAGAGCGGAATCAATTCGCCTACTGGATTGTCAACAACAGTTTTCTCTTCATTGCTTTATAGTGTAATAAAAAAAGTTTTTAACAAATGTTGCTCAAACAGGAGGAAATAATCTATTTGTTTTATCAGTGGATCGATCCACATTCAGTGCTGAACGAAGTATTAGTATAACTCTACATCAGGCTTTCAACCAGTACTGGTTGGTAGACCAAGTCTTTGTTGGTTTGGCTTCATATTTAGGACATTTTGCTGCTTTTTGGTTCATACATACTCAGTATTTTACCATTTTAATGCTACACTTGTCCAATACTGTGTCATCTTGTTTCAGGCTGTTTTGAATCAGAAGTTCACAGACTGTTTTGTTTTGGTCTTTCTGGACACTCAAGCTGGAAAAACAGTGAGTTGTTATACCAACATGATATATGTATTATTATTATATCATTACTGTTGTGCAGACATCTCAGAAACCTTTTCTTTCCATTTTCTTCCAGAGCCTGAAGGTTGTTTTTCGGGAGCCGCTGCCATCGCAGCCTCAGGCCAGCAGCAGCCCTCCTCCCCAGCTGGTGTCCATGTACCATCACCTAGAGTCTGTGATCAACACAGCCTGCTACAACCTCTGGACAGGACTATTGTAGAGCTGAGCACTGGCATCTGTCCTTATCAAAAAACAACGGAAAAAACATGTCCATACTTGACCTGACCTGATAGCACCTTTATGTTAAACAAGGAAATACTGCCCAATGCACTTCTAAAATCCCCCCAAAAATGTATTTGCTGATGCTCTCAGTTTTTTTAAGAGATCTTGCATCTGTTAAATAGCTTGTAACAGGTTCACTTTTTTTCACCTCAGCATTACACAGCTCTGATTTTTCTGTCTAGACATAGTGCAGTTTTTATATACCATGCAGAAATGTGTAAAAATGCCTTTAGTGGAGTTCACTAACGCTAGTGTCTTTTACAAATGTAACGTGTGTTCAGACAGAACATGATGCAAATTTAGATGTGGCACAATTGCATATAAAATCAATGAAGGGACACAAGTAGGTGTAAACATGGATGGTTCCCCATTCATGAAAGTTGCTCAGTGGCACATGCGCCGTAAAACTTCTTCTCTGTGCTGTAGCACTGACTTCCTGTTGGCTCTGCACAGGTGGATGGGATAAAATAATTGAATCATACAGCTCTTCTACACTTTATTGGATTGGAATGGATTGAATTCTGGTAATAAAAAGTCATTGTGGGGGGTTTTGACACACAGCTTTATGTATTCACCGTTTTACAGCCACTTCTTCTCCAATGATTGTGTATGGAAAGATGCTTTTTTGGCCAATGTGCATCTCGTGGTAAATGAAGTTGTGATTCTATGTCAAAATCCCTTCCTAGCCCAGGGCTGTTCCTGGAGGCTTGCCATAAATGGACGTGAATTTGCCCCAAGGTGGGAACATCATCATTTGCACCTCTCCTGGTGCTTTAATGAAACCTCTTCATACAGAAACAAGGGGCAAAAGGAGAGAGACTGGAGAGAAATGATAAAGTGCTGCAGTTTCTGCTGAGTTCTGAAATAATTTAGGAGGAGCAAAGACAGTGTGTGGCTGTTTTGCACACACACACTGCCAATGTTCCCAGGCACTAGCAATGCTCAGCTCACAAGCCAAATAGCTGTATACTGTTGCTGTGTTTGAATGGCTGGCTATAATGTAACCTATCATGTTATATAATGTCCTTTGTGTTTGGATAATGTCCTGTAACAATTCAATTTGGCCTCAAGTTGCAAACAAGATGGTGTAAAAGTGTGCAGCGGTCACCCTGTTGGGTTGGGTACTCTGGGTTTTCAGGGATCGGGTCTGTCTAAAGGCCTCTAGCACAGAGCATTGATGATCATACTGGGTAAAAGGAAAGTAGATGAGATTTGTCCGGCTCTCTGATGTCTTATGAGCAAAAGGCTCCCGTTGCTCCTGGAGTACTCTGACTCATATCTGATGACCTGATGGACGAAGAAACACAAGTTTGAAGAAGCAAACAGCAAATCTGACCGACTGATTCTCCATGTTGAAATGCAACACGAGTCATAAGCAGCCAATAATTAATACCTCAGGCTTTACTGTAACATACTGCACACATTTCATATTCCACAGCTTGATAAATAGGTCTGACTTATCTTGGATCTTGTGCCTTCTGCTAGCAGCTGCTCAGACCACATCAGTGTTTCTATGAGTGCAACAGATGAGATGTCAGTCTGCAGAGTGGGAAGGCTTTTTTATGTTTGATTGTCAAAGTGTCAAACCTGCTACCCACTTAAACCCCACTGCCATATCTGGTTCCCCTTAAGTGCCTTTCTTGTTTTGATGTGTTTTTTGTTTTCAATTTTTTTTTTTTTTACTCCCAAGTCTGTGCAGCGATACTGTATGTTGTTGTTGTTCCATCACCTTTGCAAAGATCTTTGGAAACACACACTCTCGATGTTATGCAATGAAAGTGCCTGAGTCAGTTTGGGAGAATCTGACAAAAATTGACTTTCATAAGCAAGAAAATGGGTCATATTAATGTTGATGATTTGCATAATGGCTTGCCACAAGTCATCAGCAACAAGTGTTTCCAAAGCATGTTGAGGACAATGAGTTTGGCTTGTGTTGTGTTCTGAAACAGTGTGGCTGGTAATCATAGCTCATTTTATATGAGGGCATAAAAGCCAGTCTGATACAGGAGTGTAAGATGTTGATATCCATTGCAATACCTTCATTAATGATACACTCAGCCTTAGATTTCTACACATTTTCACTGGAAGGAAACCAAAATCACGAGGATGTGGAGCAACATTCTGAGTGCTCCGAGAATTCAGCCTGAATGTGAAACACTGGATATTCATCATATATATAATGCAAAGTGTAAGAAGTTAGCCCCTTAGCATTTTGACACTGTAATATAAAGGCTGCACTGTCTTTAACTGTATAATGTATATTATGTATATACAGGACACTTTATACAGAATGTGAAATGCTAAATAAACCAGTAGAATGAAAGACAATCTGACGTCATTGTCTTCATTAACACAAAGATGTTTTCAGTTATCTGAAGACATAAACTCATTTTCTGATACATATGTCGGAGTGCAGGTACCTAAAAAAGTGGGATGCTGAACCGCCGCACAAAAGATTTTAAAGAACCATCAGAATAAAGATCCCCTAAAGTGACCACTCGCTTCTCCTGCCATGTCTTCCAATAAATGGGAAATTTATCGATTCGTAATTTAGGATTTAGCCAGATACTGAAAAAGACATTTAGAAAGGGATCAAATTTAAATATTCGAGCAATTATTGGGTGTGTTTTTGCTTTTTTTACTTAATTTGGTGGATAGCACTTGCATGGGTGACAAAGGGGCTACTACAGCGTGTTCCAGACAGTACCACAGGGGCCAGTCGAGTAATCTTATTTTTAAGTTAGGGAGAAATCATCAAGGTCACCTTTAGTGTAATTATCACAATTTAATTTTCACAGTAAAAAGTTCCATGTATACATGATAAAATAGACTACATTGGAAAATAAAACATTGAACAGTACATTAAGGGCATTACTAATAGTTCAATATATTGTATGACATATATAGATGTAGTTGCATCTGATGTTTGATTTATATCTATAATGTGAACACTTGGAACAAGTTTGAGTCCACTTCATAGATTATAGAAAATGTATGTAATAACACTGATTACTGAAAAATGTGTTTATATGCAAGTTAACCTCACTGTTTTAAAAGCTGCTTTGAAGGATCTGGGCAGGTTTTCTTCTATAAATATCAATATAAGTATTTGTTAAGTAGGTATTTATTAACTAATGTGGTGTCTATAGTCTATAGTCTTTCTGCATGATACAACTTCATCAAAGATTAACAAATCAATCCTTTCACTTTGTTCAAAAAACCAAATTAGCTGGATGGTTTCAGTTGGTTAACATCACATCAGCCTGACTTAGCAAAACTAAGTTTTAAGAATGAACCCAGGTTAACAATAACTGGAAGTAGAGGACACAATAACATGAACTGTAATCCAGTCTACCGGCCCTACAAGAAATCCTGTGAGAGTCTCAATAAGACGTTGATTCAACTCTGTGGTCAGTGAAATGTTGACTGCTGTTAACGTGCACCTGATACAAAATGTGTATTATTATTTTATTTCCTTTATTCCATACCAACTATATGAAGCTTTAAAATACATGAAAAAAGGCTCAATTTTCAAACTTGTACAAATGTCAAACAATTTTGACAAATACATCTGATTAAATCACTTTGGAAGAAAATGTAAGGCCACTGAAGTCCAAGGATATAGATTTTAAAAACCATGTTCCCTCACAGACTTATCTTCACTTGCTGTGTGTCCAGTAATCTTTCAGCCAGCCCAGACCTTCATCTGTGGCTCCTAAAGCAGACAGGGAGGATTATTGACGTGTTTTGTTTTTCTAAACAGGTCCCTTGGTTAATGGAAATAAAGACCACTCACCCAGCGGCTTGTATTCACAGCCGATGTGTCCCTTGTAGCCGAGCTGCTCCAGAGTGTTGAACAGGTAGCTGTATCTGATCTCTCCTGCGCTGTCAGGCTCGTTCCTGCCTGGAACCTGAGCGATCTGAATGTGACCTGACAGAGAAAGAGACGACAACAGTGATGCCCACTGCTGTGTTGCACTTCTTAAATCCTTGAATGACTTCAAGAACTGAATATATTACGTTCAGTCCCAATGTACGGTCCTTGTAGGTCATTTTTATTGCTTCTGAGATTAACAGTTTTTATTTTCATTTTCCTTATTCAACAATAACAATAACAACATCAATTTTAATTTCAATATGTTTATCCTGTCCTGTCAGAACTGAATGATCACTCAAAACTAATAATCTAGAAATTTGCATCTCTGTAATCTCACATAGATTATCATAAATATTAGTCCAGAAGTGTTCGACTTTGTGACACAAACCATAACACATGAATTAAAGTACCTTCATCAGACTTGCATCGGCAACAGTCTGATGAGGATAATAAACCTAATCTAAATAATGGAGGAGGGAGGGAGTCCAATAACAACGATGCATCATTTTAAATTGAATAAGGCGTACCCTTGCATCCCTCGAAACCCCTTTAATATTTTTACAAATTTCATTCCAATCCTCCTCACTAAATGTCAGGTTCAAATACCTTTGCCATGTCTTCTGCAGGGCTGCAATGGGCCCGTTCCCGAGAGTCTGATAGCATAGAATAATAGACAGCTGCTTCATGTCCTCTTCCATAGCTCTTTAAAATCTTATCTAGGAGCTCTGCCTTATGGGGAACCGATGCAGCGGACCCAAAGACCCCCCCCCCTAGCATATGTCGGAGTGCAGGTACCTAAAAAAGTGGGATGAAGGGATGCTGAACCGTCACACCAACTCCCCAAAAGATTTTAAAGAACCATCAGAATACATATCCCCTAAAGTGACCACTCGCTTCTCCTGCCATGTCTTCCAATAAATGGGAAATTTATCGATTCGTAATTTAGGATTCAACCAGATACTGAAAAAGGATCACATTTAAATATTCAAGCAAAATTTAAGATGAGCGATTGTTGGGTGTGGTTTTGCTTTTTTACTTAATTTAGTGGATAGGACTTGCATGGGTGACAAAGGGTATACTCCAGACAGTACCACGGAGGGGCTCTTTCAGGAGGGAGAGACCAGTGGGCCAGGTGCCTCCAGTTAAAAGCATAATAGTAAAATAACATGTTTGGTAGCCCGAAGCCTCCTTTATCAGCTGGTCTTTGTAGCTTGCTGTGGTTCAAACGGGGGCGTTTACCGTTCCAAATAAATATCTTGGATATTCTGTCAAACCTTTTAAAATAATAGCGGGGAATTTCTAAGGGGAGGGATTGGATAAAGTAATTAGGTTTGATATCTCAGATACTTACTCACCAATCAGTGGGAAATACTTTTCTATGTTTTGTGTCAGGTTTCCATCCATTATTTGCCAGTGAAAGACGTCCTGAAACAGTTCACATGTCTGTTAACGCATCATCTTGCTCTGTTCTTCAATTTTCAAGTAAACACAAGTTTTCTGAAGCACCCACCATCTGCAGTTTGATGTTTGGCTTTCCAACCTTCTCCAGTATTGCAGCTGCTACACATGAAAAACACAAAGACCAGACCGTGTATGTATGTATGCATGTGTGTGTATATATATATATAGTAAATATAATCATTTATTACCATTCTGATTTGATTTATTAACACATTCAGACAATCTAATCAATACCTTTCATACTTTCAATTGAGACTGTTTCTAATGTTTTACTGACCAAATAATTAACTGATTAATCAAAAAACTAATCTGCAGATTAATTAATAATGAAGATAATTGTTTGTTGCAGCTAGAATCTTAATATCACACATCACAGGTTGGTACTACAACAGAATAATCCCTTCTGTTTGAGATACAGCAGATCAACTTTATTTCCCAAAACTAAAGCATGAAGTCCAAACTGTAAAACTGTGTAAAGAGCAGTGAGTGGCTCAGTCCAAACAAGACTCATCTCATTAGTATTGTAGTGTGTAGTAGTGTGTACTGATGTAACCTAGCAATTTGATGCCTTAAACTGTGTAGGTGGAGGGTGACAGTGTTTTCCATCCTTATTAAAAACACATTGATAACAGACCGTACATGATTAGTGTCTAATTACCGTATTTTTCAGACTATAAGGCGCATCTAAAATCATTACATTTTCTCAAAAATCAACAGTGCGCCTTATGTATGACCTTTAGTTGTGTTTACTAACCTCGAAATGATTTTATGTTGTACACATTACGGCTAATAACGTATTACTCGACGAGTCAGGAGCCTCGCAGAGGCCGGAATCATCAGTGAACAGCAACGAGACTGACTCGGATAATGACGAGAGGGATGCGGGCTGCTGGATGCTAAAATCACCCAACTGTTAAACTCTGAACAACGGTTTTGTATTTTTGTGTTAAAACTGAACAATGTTGAGAGGGATCCGGACATGTTTGATGAGGAAATCGCCCTCTTAAACTTGTATTTTTGTGTTAACCTACAACTGAGAGTTATTGTAAATTAGTTGAATAAAGTTCGACTTATCCGACACATGTTTTGTTTTCCCTTATTGCTCCTTATAATCAGATGCGCCTTATGTGTGGACAATGACAGCAATTGACATGTTAATTGATACTGATATTGATGCTTATAATCCGATGCGCTTTATAGCCCGTAAAAATACGGTAGTTGTAAAGAAGACATGTTGGAAACAGTCTGTTCACTTACCCTGATGAGGAGAGTCCAGAAAATACCTGGGATCTGTGATCCTTGTGTTGATTGGTTCAATCAAACCAGTGATTCCTTCCTGTGAACAACAGTGACAACATTCATCATAACCATATACCTTTTGGCAATAATTGGTTAGAGCTATCCACTCATAGTCGGCATACATAGTCGTAAAAAACATACTTTGTGTTTAATACATATGACAAAAGAAAAACGATGGAGGCAAAACAAAGAAATGTTTACATGACTTTGCTGCATTTTTAAACACCAGAAACAGTTTTCTGTTTACATATTCACATTCATTCCACAATCTAACAGCCTCAGAATGATACCAGGACCAGGATTTTATTTGCACTGTTTCGCAGTGTGACATGTCAAACAGTCTGACACACTGACATGTGATTGGTATCCATTAGAACATCTTGCTTTTGGAAAGAAAGAAAATAAGCAGATTTGTCAAAACAAGCGTGAATTAACTATTATTACTGTCATGTTTTTCCTGAAAGTTTAATTCATTTGATGAGGTGAAGAGTTGTACAGTGTCTTCGATATGTCATGACATGTACAGAATTTCACTTGCTATTCTCACATTCTTCTGGTCACTTGCATACCCGTATCTACAGAGTCTGAAGGTGTCTTTTTTAACTCATGCTCGTACTTACTCATTTTACTTTGTTGTCTTGGAGATATAAGGATAAACAAACAACATCATGTTATCTTTGTCATTGTTAAAAATATCTTATTATAATATTGCAATTATTGCTTAATATGCACAAATGATCAGTTAACAGGACTAATTACATCATTTGAGAGCAGAATGATGGATTTGTGTATTTGTTTGTTTTGTAGATCCTACTATTTCTTTGCAGTATCTCACTATACCTCTGCTTGTTGCAGCAACAAACCAGTTTCACTACATGTGTGCTGCTATTATTGTCGTTTTTGGAGTGGCATGTCTTACCTTTGAGAAGATGTCAGCAGCATACTTCAGGTTCTGCACAAAGATGGCCTCCATCTCCCTGGCAACGGCCGCTCTGTTTGAGCCCACAGGAATCCTTCCGGCCATCAGGTGGATCCTGGTGATGGAATATGGAAAGAAACACGCCATAATTACATACAAATTCCACACATAGGGGCTTTAAAACATCACGTGATGCTTTTATTGGTGTATACATTTTCATGTTATCACAGTGTAATGTTTGTTTTGTTTTCTGAACCTGCTTCCATGTGTGCATCATGAGTATTTTAATATGCTGACCAGTATAGATGCATCAGTCTTCTACTGGTCGACACTGTGAGGCTCTGCATTTCTGGACAACAATCTCAACCTGCAGCTCAACTCTCATCACCTGGAACTACATTTCAGTTGAAAAGCATTCTAATGGGAGCTGGTTGGGGGGTTCTTGCAGGACAGGGATGAACAAAAATGATGTGGAGTTCTCCAAAGGTCTATTTCCAAGTCTCTTCTTATGTTACTACCGGTAGATTAATGAATGCAAACAGGACACAGTAACATGATGCTAGTCTAACATTGGACTGTTGTGCAG
Source organism: Pampus argenteus (assembly GCA_036937835.1). Taxonomy (NCBI): domain Eukaryota; kingdom Metazoa; phylum Chordata; class Actinopteri; order Scombriformes; family Stromateidae; genus Pampus; species Pampus argenteus. The sequence goes on from CM072870.1 coordinate 2,660,257, forward strand.
CGAGTGATTTAATTCAGAGTCAGTTAATTCACTGGAAACCAGGTTTATGGGAGCTGTTGCTGGTTACTGCAACACCTTCATATTAATCATTTTTATCTATTTAGAATCTTTCAAAATAGCAAGAACTAAATGACTTGTGTCTCACAACACTCAAACGTGTCCACTACACCTTTTTTCTATAGAGTGTTGATCAGACGGCTGCAACATGTTAAGATTGCTGTTGAATGTCTTCTCTAAGTCCAAGAAAGTGGTGATTTTAGCATTCAGCATCACTTAAGGAACTGTGTCTTCTCCAACTCTCACTTCTCTTAAATCACCTCATTCTTCAATTAAACGAGGAGCTATTTATAAGTATATTGCACTGCTCGTGTGTGTGTGTGCGCGTGTATGTGTGTGTGTGCGTGCCTCACCTTTTACAGTCCAAAGCTTTTGCATACTTCAAAGCCAGATCCAGACCCTGTTTGAACTCTGTCTCTCTTCCAGGAACTGCTCCAAGACCAAGATCACCTTCCTTCACATCTCCTGCAACACACACACACACACACACACACACACACACACACACATGTACCTCCCAATAATTAGCAATCATCAACAGCTTTAATGTTAGCGCTTGTTAAAAACAGCTGTTACCAGTACAGACAGACAGACAGACAGACAGTCTTGTACCGGGCGGCGTGTTGATGAGGACCACCTCCACTCCTGTAGCCTCCCGCACTCTCTGGAGCTCCTGCAGGTCCGAGTCGTACAGCCAGGCGGCTTCCACAGCCTGAAAGCCGGCCGAGGCAGCCGCGTATATCCTCTGGCTGAAGTCTGGGAGCTCCGTGAACAACCAGGAAATATTCGCACAGAACTTTAGTGGAGGCATCCTGGTTTGAGTGCAGAAGCCAACGACCCTGCGTTCAGACTTAACCTGCTAGTCTGTGATGAAACCGTCGTTAAGCTAACTACAGGTAGCGGAAGACACACGGCCACACCTGCAAAATAAAACTGTGGATCTGCTGTTATCAGAAAAAAACGTTATGTGACAGAAATAAAGACCAAATCTCAAATGAATACAGAACCATGTATACTAAATGTATATTAAAATACCAAATGCATGTAGAACCATGTATATTACAATGCTTCAGTAAAATGCTAAACAGAGCTATGCTGGGGAAATTAATACTTATATGTATTGATATTTATTACCTTTTACTCACATATTACACCCAGCTACATTTATTCATCCATTAATCCGTTTTCCGTAGTGTTTTTTACAAAGCGTTGCAAAAGGCAGTACGCGTTTTATTTAGAAAATACGTATTAGAGCTCCCAGTGTCTAACCTGACAGCAGTGGGTTTGTTATTGTCACATGTCTCATAGCGCATTTCCTGCTTCCTTTCAAGTTGTTAGTCAATACTAGCTAGTCAGTGTTTTCTATGACTTACTATATGCATATTTATATTAAAGCAATGATCTTAGTTAAAGACTATGAGAAGTTATCTGTACTGTTAATAGATAATCAACGAGTAGTTAAGTGCCTTGTTTAAAAAAGGCTTCTTCAGTTCTAACCTGATGATGGAAACCAGGAGCTATATCTCTGGATCACAGAGGGTGGAGCTGTAGACCACACCCCTCTTTCCGTAACAAATCAAATCAAATCAAATTTTATTTATATATCACAAAATACATTTGTCTCAGAGGGCTTTACAATCTGTACAGGGAGTGACACCCTCTGTCCTTAGACCCTCGATTCCAGTGAGGAAAAACTTGCCCACCAAAAAACCTTTTAACAGGGAAAAAGGTGGAAGAAACCTCAGGAAGAGCCACAGAGGAGGGATCCCTCTCCCAGGACGGACAGACGTGCAATGAAGTCACATGTACACAACAAATCAACACACACATATTGTACACATGAATTACATGAATGTTAAAATGCGAATTGGTTACAATGAATGATAATTGTAACAGTGGAACCTGTGATAGAGAGACAGATGCACAGCAGCAGCAAATCATTAACTAACTATAAACTGTAATGGAGATATGGTAACAATGATGTTGGTGACAACACATGCAGTAGACGCTACGCAGGATAGATAGATAGATAGATAGATAGATAGATAGATAGATAGATGAGTCACAATAGTCCAGCCTAGCCTAGCCTAGACTAGTTTTTCTGCATCCGCTTGAGAAATGATGCGTCTGATTTTGGCAATGTTATGTAGGTGGAAGAATGCAGTCCTCAAAATTAGTTTTATATGGTTATTAAAGGACAAATCCTGATCAAAGACAACTCCAAGATACTTTATAGTGGAGCTGGAGGCCAGGGTGATCCCGTCTAAGGCTAAATCTCTGCAATGATAGTTTCTGAGGTGTTTGGGTCCAATTACAAGAACTTCAGTTTTATCTGAATTTAGCATCAGAAAATTCAGGCTTGATCGATAAATATAATAAGGGTAACTTTTGTGAGAATGACTCATGTGAGCGAGTGCAAGTCCTTCCCCTCAAGCCACAAAACCGAGTCCACCTGAACGGTTGCCATGGTTCCATGTTGTCAGCAAGGTGCAGATCCTGCATCTGCACGTCATTTTACGTCTTCTTCTAAGTGGGTCGAAGTGAGGGCAGTGTAACTGCGTACATCTGTTATGACGCTCACTAGTCCTTTTCTGTCAGGCACAGTGACACCCTCAATGTCTCTATTGTCTATTGCACACGTGGGGTCTGGAACTTTCCTGCAGTGGCTGGTGTGTATCCAGGTGGCCCGTTCGGCTACTTTTACTGCTGTGTGGGTTGTCAGAAGCACCTGGAATGGGCCTTGCCAGCGTTTGGAGTACCAATTCTTCCTCCTGAAGTCCTGTTGTCTTATGGAGGAAAGAGCAGAGGACAGGTTAACACAATATGTTATCATAGCATGTTCACAGAGCTCTGTGGATGGTGAAGAGGTCGTTGGAGGGCTCAATCCAACGTAAGGTGGAGGTGCAAACAAATGTCAAATGACAAATGTCTTCGCAACATTTTGTCAATTTAGCTTTTTAGTGTTTTCTCAATTTGCTCTTTCCACAGCCCCTCCGCTGGCTGGATGATATGCACAATGCATTTTGAGGTCAAAGCCCAGGTATTCACTGAGTTGTTTTATGGCTTTATTTACAAAGTGTGAGCCATTATCACTGGAGATTCTGCTGAGGATACCCCAGCATGGGAGTATTTCTGTCAGAATTGCTTTTGCCACCACACTGGCTGTCTGCTTTGAAGCTGGAAACACCTCTACTCATTTAGACCACATGTCCACCATTACCAAATAGTGTGATTTGCTTTCTGAGGGTGAGAGTTCAATAAAGTCTATCATAAGGTGTTCGATTGGTCTCGTTGGCGGTGGGTGTGCTGCTTGGTCAGCTACACAAACTGGTCTGCCCACATTGTGTGTTGCGCAAATCATGCAGGCCTGGCAATGTTTCTGAGTGTATGCAGAAAACCCTTTTGTGAACCATTGTTTTGTTATTTCTCTTAACAACCCCCCTTTTTATACATGGACTAACCCATGTGTCAATTTGGCAAAATAAGAGAAAAAATGTCTGGGTAGGCAAGGTTTAGAGTCAGGGCCTGTCCATACGGTATTGGCAAAAGTAGCACCACATTTCTTCCACAGCTGTCTCTCAGCATCCGCAGCAAAAGACTGCATAGCAGAGAGAGAAAGGGGAAGGTCCGTGAGTGAAAGGGGTGTGTTTGAGAAGGAGAAGGTGGGAGGCGTGCTGCTGTCTTGGCAGCTGCATCAGCATGTGCATTTCCTTTTGAAATAACATCAGAGCTACCTGTGTGTGCCGAGCATTTACAGACAAAATGACAGACAGGAGATCATTGATCAGGTTGTGGTGTGCAATGAGTTTGCCGGAGGAGGTAAGGAAATTTCTGTTTCCAGTGAGCCCCAAAATCGTGTACAACCCCAAAGGCGTATCTCGAGTCAGTATAAAAGTTAACTGATTTATCTCTGGCCAGTTTTTATGCCTCAGTGAGGGCGATCAACTCAGCTGCCTGTGTGGAAAGATGACATGGAAGAGTTTATGTGTTCTCTCGTCCAGCAGGTTCTTGTGGACTGTGTCTGCTGCTGTGGTCCTGTGTGGCGTCCACTGCATGTGTTGTCACCGTCATCATTGTTACCATACCTCCATTACAGTTTGTAGTTAGTTAATGATTTGCTGCTGCTGTGCATCTGTGTCTCTCTGTCACAGGTTCCACTGTTACATTCATTGTAACCAATTCACATTTTAACATTCATGTAATTCATTGTAATTCATTGTGAGTGTACAATATGTGTGTGTTGATTTGTTCTGTACATGTGACATCATTGCACGTCTGTCCGTCCTGGGAGAGGGATCCCTCCTCTGTGGCTCTTCCTGAGGTTTCTTCCACCTTTTTCCCTGTTAAAAGGTTTTTTGGTGGGCAAGTTTTTCCTCACTAGAATCGAGGGTCTAAGGACAGAGGGTGTCACTCCTTGTACAGATTGCAAAGCCCTCTGAGACAAATATATTTTGTGACTTTGGGCTATACAAATAAATTTGATTTGATTTGAATTAAGGCCATTTTCATCTCTGGATGCCGAGCCTTCTACATAGTAAACAAAATCTTAACCACCTGGCCGTAGACAAATGTGACGTTTTCTGCTCCAGGAAGATGAGACACACAGAGGTACAAGCAACGTTACATCAGAGTAACCTACGATGTCCCTGGACTAACGCCTTTTCACATGCAGCAACCGTGCGCAGAGTACGTGGGTGTCCCGCAGCGATGGGGTCCAGTTTGGTGGAGTGATAAGTGACTGGACGGAGGTGGTCTCTGTGGGGTTGTAACAGAACTGAGGTCATGCACCATCTCTCTCATCCACTGCGTGTAAGGAATTCCACAAAAGCAGTTTCTGCCTTAGGGGTCCAAGCAACGTGATCAGAGGATGAGAGGTTTTTCCTGTGAATCTTCTGCCCTAGAGGAGACTCATACAGGGCACAATTTGGAATAAAAGTGCGACTTAGCATTTGATGGGATCGCGAGGAACCACCACATCATTCACAGCCTTCAGATTTCGTACAAATCGCCATTCAGTGAGTCTTTTTTCCTGATTTTCCTCACAGGGAATACCTGGGTGCGATCTGGGGAATCTGGGCAAGGAATTATCACACCAGCCTGCAAAAGAGATTCAAAAACAGGTCGTAATACTTCCACAGCCTCTGGTTTCAAAGGGATATTGCAGCTTACATGGTCACTGGATCACAGTTATGAGGTATGGTATGAGGTATGAGATCAACATCTTTATTTTTATTTATTTTTTTATTTTTGACCCACAGTGTCTCAGGCCGGGGAGACATCAGAGGGGTTAGACAAAAAAAAAAAAGAGTAGATTTATCTTGTTCCTGTTCGTCATGCATAAAAACTGAACGAACAGCATGCGTTCTGTATTGAAATGACTTTTTGTAGGGTACATCACCTGAAGGTCTGGTGTCGATATGCAGTCTGTTGTCTGAAGGCAGCACTGAATGAAGGGCCCCAAAACTTTACACTCATCATTTGGCGATTTTGCCAACGAGATGTGAGGGCTGGAATGCATCTGAAACATCTGAAACAAAGTTGTTTCTCTTCCAAACTCACTAATAAGGCACATTGAAATACAGACCAGAACATTGTACTTGTGTGTATTGTATCATTTAAATTGTGATTTTTTCAAAGTTTTCATCTGGTCCAACTGAAACATGTGCTGTGCAGTGTATAGATTCAGGCTCTGTGAAATCTGCCAAGGGAGTGACGTGGTTTTTAGCTTGGTCATCTCCATGGCAACAAAGATAGGGATCCTCCACTGATACACATAGAGAGGTGTGTCAGAACTGAAGTTGACCAGTGTGTGTGTCATTGTTTTTTCTCTAATGACCTTGAGTCCTTCGGGAGTGGATATGAGTCTAATTTTCAAACTGAGCATTAGATCTAAACCTCTTCCTAAACCCATGTTTAACTGCAGTAGTGTCGCCCTCGATTGTATGAGAGCATGACAGCGGCATTGTGAACATTTATTTTACTGTAGAACCACACGCACCCTGTGATCACACATAGTTTCCAGACATCTCCGGCTTATCTAAACATTGTTTTTGTATCACAGAGTATATTGATCCTGAATCTACCAGAAACGTTAAATCTTTTTCTGTCTGTGTCTGTGTTTCTTTCAAGATGTTGTATGGCTTCTTGTATTTTCAGCCATACTGGTGTAGCAGTTGTGTTAAGTGTGTCAAGCGAATCTTCATTGCAAGCAGCAGTGTGTATGTGTGTGTGTTTGTGATACTTCTCGTCATGTGTGTCAGGTCCTGGGACGGCTGTCTCCTCTCCACGTGGCCCCCTCCCCTCCTCTCAATCAGAGGATGCCTGTCTATGTTCTGAGAAATTATTCTCAGAACATTCTTTAGCCCAGTGGCCTTCGTTCCCACACTGGAAACAGGCTGGAAGCTCCTGTACCATCCCCCACAGCCACAATCTCTGCGTCCTCTTCCTCTGCCGTGTCCTCGTCCTCCTCTATGTCCCCTCGTACCAAACTCACTGGCCACTGCCTGCAGCACGGTGAGCTGGGCCTGGTGTGCTTGTTTTTCTTTTCGCTCTCCATCTCGGATCTTCTTCATTCTCAAAATCTTAATTCGTGAGCATGAGCGTGTTCAGCATGCCTTTTAACTTCTGTCAGTCTATTTTGACCCAATGTTTTATGATCTGGCAGGTACTCCAATGCAGCAGTCATGTCCTGTTCTGTCCATGGCCTGAACACAACAGCTGGGCCCGTGGGGCCCATGACGGTGATCATTGGCATCTCCAGCACGGCTGAGTCGCATTCATTGTCTGTCTGTTTATGGCTGTGCAGTTGTGGGAGTAGGGGAGAAGGCTGTGGACCCCAGGACAGATGATGACGATGATGGTTCTCCTTCTTTTGGGGTCTCATCTCTGTGGCGGGGCCCTGGATCTGGTTCCCTTCCATAGGTGGAATCTTTTGTGGTGGAATCTGGAGACACAGTCTGGGCTGCAGCTGATGTCGGGGCGGATGGCTCCGGAGCCCCCCTGGCCAATGTTCAGATTATATGCTGGGGGTTTGGGGAAAGACACACATGTTGAGGAGTGGGCCCCCAGCACCTGTAAGGGAAGGATAGAGAGTTTTCTTAGCTCTGTTACCTTTATTCTCTTCCTCTGCACCCACTTTCACCATCTGACTCTATATCTGTTTTCTTTCTCTCCTGTCTATTTATTTCTCCCACACCTTATATGACTGTCCAATAACTCTAAATCCTTAGTTTTCACCCTCTTCCCCCGCATCAACACTTTCCCTTTTCCCTTCAATTTCTTTTTCAGCTCTTCTAATTCCTTCCTGCTGAACGAACCTCCTTCTGGAAAATCAAACTCCTTTGTCCACTCAGTGAGACGTTTTACTCCCAGGAGTATGTTTTTCTGCCATAACCACCACAATTGCACCCATTGGGGATGCATTGTTCTTACTGCTCTTATTTCCCATAACAGCATTACATTTCACATTTAAGATTTCTAGTCGACCCAAACACACACAAACTAAAGTTTGTCAACTTTTTCTCATAGAAAATAAAGTAAAAAAAATAGAACATCAACATCTCACCTCTCAAGGTGAAAATCCACTTTCGTCTGTTCAGGTGAGAAAGTAAATAAAGTTCTCAGTCAGTCAGTTTGTCTTATGTGTGGTCATTGAGCTCTGTGCAGAGGGAGACCCTCGGCTTTGCAGCATGAGAGTCTCCCCTACTCAGCCTGCACCACTCTTTTATTGAAGAATCAAAAACACAGCAATTTCGTAAACAGGCGATTACATATTTGGTCATAGATACATACTGTTTTTTTACGTGCTTATTCAGAATAAGGCTATAGCCTTGAGACAAAAGGAAACATCCCTCCCTGCAGCTGGCTAGCGCATCCAAAGCTGTTACAGTCATAATATAATACTGAGCGGACCCGTAGTTTAGAGGTGCACGGACAGGAAAACAGAAACAAAGTATTTAAAAACAAGCCTATCTAATGTCATAGTGACACACTGGGTACATATTCTCACAGAAAGAATAACAGATGAGTACATATTCTCATGTTACAGAGCACCCACACATTTTTCCATCACACCACCACCACATTAACAATTAACAGTCTGCAAGGATTCACATATAATTACAGTATGGAACAAGGTACACTTGGTCATCAGTGCCATATAGGAATTGTCTATCACAAGGTCTGTAATATACCAGGTCATTTACTGTAAAAACCTCATTTTGTCTTCAATACTAAATGCATTTAAATGATCATTAAAATATAATTCAAGACTTTACAAATCAAAAGATTTGCTGACTTTAACAATTATACTGTCAACCCTGTTGAACAAAAGCATCTCACTTTTTTAACTCTAGTAACCACACATGTCCCGACTTGATACTCTGTGCTATAGGAAGCTTTATTCAGCACCTCTCCACCCTCTATACTGATGACCAGGACTTCGGATATCGGACCACACTGTAATCTTTGGAAATAAAAGTTCTCAAAATCAAGTGCTAACTGAGCCTGATGTTTCTTAACCAGATTTAAAGAGATTTCTTGAGAAAATTATGTTTTCCTTCAAATCGCACACAATGAGTGGTCCAATTCTTCTAATAAAGCTTGGGTAGTGGATCATATGGTAATGTTTTGGAATGAGATTGTGCTCTGGGAAGATAGATTTCAAAAGTTTGTGATGTTCAGAAATTAAATCTTTTGAATAACAAGTCATACCGTGAGTTACAGTTGGTGAAAACACAATGTTCACAATTTGTATAACACGGTTTAGTCAAGTAATTAGTTGCCACTGATTTATCAACTTATCTGACATTCTATCCTTCACAGCTCTCACATATTTGCTAGATCAGGGAGCAACCTCTTACATTTCACACGTAAACTACAGTGACAAGGTGATGTCAGTGTGCCTTCCTGGGTATGTGTGTGCTCAGACATCCACCTGTTGTTGATGACGCCAGCAGCAGGCCAGATGGCAGGGTTTCCATGTGAGGGCAGGAAATTGAAAAGGAAAGCATCCAGCCCACTAACATACCTATAATGGGGTGACAGATCTGAGACAGGATATTATATTGTTAGGTTGATGTTTTACTGACAGCTACCAAATGCTGATGGATGTAGGATATTAGGATGGTACAGATCACATGAGAGAAATACAATTATGTGTTTCAAGGTTTTCTGCTTTTAGGTTTAACTTGGGACTCGCTATGAAACCAGAATTCCCTAAAGTACCCATGATTAATCTTTAATAATAACTTTCAATACATATCAAATAACTTCTAAATTAAGCTGCTTGGTATGGTAGCCAGAGATTGCTTAATGTGTCCATTAATTTGAAAAGGTAAAAAACAAAACCCCATAAATTTATAAAATGCTTAATATACAAGTTAGGTAGCAACTGGCAACTTTATTTACTTTATTAGTTATTTAGTACTGGGTGGGAGTACCTTTGTCCCCAGAATAGTCTGAATTCTTTGTTGCATGGATTCAACAGGGTGTTGGAAAGATTCCTTGGAGATTCTGGTTCACGTTGACATGGCATCATCATGGAGTTGCTGTGGATGTGTTGGCTTCGCATTCATCCTGCAAATATTCTTAATCTTCTTTGTCAAAACATCCCAAAGGTGTTCTATTCAGATCTGACAACTGTGGAGGGCACTGTGACATGGTGTGTTATCCTGCTAGCCATTATAAGATGGGTTGGCTATGGCCATAAAGGGATGCAGATGGTCAAAAATTATTATATGCATTAACACATAAAAGACATGTTTTACAGGCATAATAATGCCTTGTTGATTGTGCAGCCTAAATCCCCTTTATACCACCATTTACCTGAACACTGCATGTGAAAGTTTCAAGGCCTCAACAGGAGAACTCTATAAGAAAAGGAACCAACAACAAGCAGCAAAATATTTATGAGAGTGGGAGGAAGTTCACATCCAAACAGCAGCTCTGGGAGGCTATTCTGACATCCTACAAAGAAATTCAAGCAGAAACTCTCTATAATCATTTGGAAGGCGGTGTATAAAGGGACCTGAGCTGCTTGTTTAATCCTATTCCGTCAGTGACTGTGAATGCTCACTGAAATTCTTCTCCAAGGATGGGGTCACCATTACACCAAGCCAAACCCCGCCCGTCACGACCCAGACTCAACAACTTGAATTCAGTATTTTTAACACATGCTCCATTGTCTGATACCAACATTTTCAGTATACCAAAACCACTGAAGGTCTGACAGAGTTTCTATATTGCTGTCTGTGATGTGGATGTCTGCATTGGGTAGATGGCTATCTTAACCAGCAGAGGCCCTGTATAGTCCAGGTGAATTCTGTCTTGTCCATCTGTCTTTCTAGGCCAACCTTTCACAATGTATTAATGGACTTTAATGGGACAATATCACATCCCTGGCTACTTTCACATGCATGGTGTATGGGACAGACCAGGGACAGAAGAGTCAGAACAGCATGGTCTTAGTACCTTTCAGGGTGTCCAGCTGCTCTTTCAACACACCCTTGTGTTTGATGTGCTATAGTTTGTTTTCCTCTGTCTTTATGTGTTGCACCTCTCTGGCTTTGTGTCTGAGTTTATTTTCTTTCCATCACAGATGTATCCCCTCCAGCCAGCCTTGCCCTAGTAAGTTGGGGCACCCCCTTAACCACAATGCAGTATAACAACGAATGCAAATACTGTTGCGCTCAGGGTTTGCAGACCCTGGGCATTCTTGTTTACTGTCTCTACCTACTGTATATAGCAATTGACAACACTTTGTATAACTACTTAGCAGGACTTAGCAGCTTCCGGTAGCCCCTCACACATAGATCAGCTTGTTAATAATACTACAAACTCATTACAGACAACTCTTGACTCTATTGCACCTCTGAAAAAGAAGACAATAAAACAGAGGAGGTTAGCACCATGGTATAGCCAGCACACTTGCAAATTAAAACAAGAGGCACGTAAATCTTAACGTAAATGGCGTGCCTCTAAACTGAAAGAATCTTGCCTAGCCTGTCAAAATAATCTTACAATTTATAGGAAGGCTCTGTGTAATGCCAGAACAGCCTATTATTCTTCATTAATTGAGGAAAATAAGAACAACCCCAGGTTTCTCTTCAGCACTGTAGCCAGGCTAACAGAGAACCACAGCTCTATTGAGTCATCTATTCCTTTAAGCCTAACTAGTAATGACTTCATGAGCTTCTCAATTCTAAATATCAGAGACAAAATTCATCACCTTTTGCCCTCAACAGGCACTCATCTGATTTCGGATACTGCAAGTTTGGAAATAGCTATATAACCTGATATATATTTAGTAGTGATGCTCCGATCACCATTTTTTGGGCCGATCACCGATACCGATCACCAAAAAACTTGATCTGCCGATCAAAGAATAAATTTTAAATACCGTATTTTCTGGACTATAGAGTGCACCTAAATATAAGGCGCACCCACTAAAATTTGAATGAAATCTATATTTTGTCACATATAAACCGCAAAAAGTCATTGATGGTTTTATTTATCTTCCTCCTGCGTACTGAAACCATTATTGTGCAGTGTGCGGGAGGAAATTTGGCGATTTGGTGTGCAGTGTGCAGGAGGAAAAGGTGACAGCTTTCCTCCTGCACACTGTTAAAGCGCAACTGCGCAACTATTAAAGTCGCTTCATTCTCCCATGAACTGAAGCTACAAGTCACTATTTATATTCCTCCTGAGCATTTAAAACTAATGAACACCATACCACTGTCACTTCATTTCTTCTGCGCACTGAAGTCGTCCTCTTCAGTGTCAGAGTTGAACAGATAATCTAAATCACATATCGTCTTACCGCGGCTGCACGTCAGCTTGCCGTTAATGACGGGGACGTGTCCTTACTGTTTACTTCACAGATAGCCAGATTGATAGCATTCAACTTAAAAGCTGTGTCATAGGAATTGCTTCGGTTTTCCATTTTGAGGGGGTGAGGGTGTAATAATATTATATACCTGTGACGGAGCAGCTCCGTCAATGACTGCGGCCTGCGCACGCACGCACGCACACACACACACACACACACACACACACACACACACAGTGGGCTGAAGAAAAATTAATAGAAAAGCCGCACCTCTGTATAAGACGCATGGTGCAAAGTATGGGAAAAAAGTAGCGGCTTATAATCCGGAAAATAACTAAGTAAGTAATTAACTATAAAAAACTGTCAAAATCTTCAAATGTACAGAATGCCTTTATTTGAAACGTCGCTAATAATGTACGTCATGTGATCGGCTTCCTGATCGGCATGTTTTTCCGATCGCCGATCAGGCTATTTTTAGAAAATATCGGCCGATCAATCGGAGCAACACTAATATTTAGACTGCTTTTCTCCCATCGACGTTCAACAAATAACTTCAATAATTTCTTTATCTAAGCAGTCAACCTGTCTCTTAGACCCCATCCCAACCAGGCTGCTTAAAGATGTATTACCTTTAGTTAGCCCTTCCTTGTTGTATATGATTAATCTGTCTTTATTATCAGGATATGTACCACAGTCCTTTAAAATAGCTGTAATTAAGCCTCTTCTTAAAAAGCCAACTCTAGATCAAGAGGTTTTAGCCAACTACAGGCCGATATTAAACCTTTCATTCCTCTCTAAGGTACTTGAGAAAGCCGTAGCCAATCAGCTATGTGATTTTCTCCATACAAACAGCTTATTAAAGGCGTTTCAGTCAGGATTTAGAGTAAATCATAGCACAGAGACCGCACTAGTCAAAGTTACATACGACCTCCTAATGGCATCAGACAAAAGGCTCATCTCTGTACTTGTCCTAAAGGAACCGCCCTAGGCTGGTTTAAGTCATATTTCCTAGACCGATCTCAGTTTGTTCATGTTAATGATGAATCCTCCATGCAAACCAAAGTTTCTCATGGAGTCCCACAAGGTTCTGTATTAGGGCCACTTCTATTCAGTTTATATATGCTTCCTCTAGGGAACATTATTGGGAATCATTCAATTAACTTTCACTGTTATGCCGACGACACCCAATTATATTTATCGATCAAGCCTGATGAAACCAATCACTTAACTAAACTTTAAGCATGCATTAAGGACATAAAAGATTGGATGACCCACAATTTTCTGATGCTAAATTCAGATAAAACTGAAGTTCTCGTAATTGGACCCAAACACCTCAGAAACTATCATTGCAAAGAATTAGCCTTAGACGGGATCACCCTGGCCTCCAGCTTCACCATAAAAAATCTTGGAGTTGTCTTTGATCAGGATTTGTCCTTTGATGACTATATAAAACAACTTTCGAGGACTGCATTCCTCCACTTGCATAACATTGCCAAAATCAGACTCATCATTTCTCAAGCGGATGCACAAAAACTAGTCCATGCATTTGTTACTCCTAGGCTGGACTATTGTAACTGTTTATCAGAATGCTGCTGCACGTGTTCTGACAAGAACCAAGATCAGAGATCACATCTCTCCCATTTTGGCTTCCTTGCACTGGCTAAGCGTTAAATCTAGAATAGAATTTAAAATTCTTCTACTAACATACAAAGCTCTTCATGGTCAGGCACCATCATATCTAAAAGAGCTCATAGTACTTTACCACCCCACTAGAACACTGCGCTCCCAGGATGCTGGGTTCCTTGTGGTTCCTATAGTGTCTAAAAGTAGATTGGGAGCCAGAGCTTTGAGCTATCAAGCTCCTCTTCTGTGAAATAAACTACCACTCTGTGTTCGGGAGGCAGACACGTTCAACACCTTTAAGAGTAGACTTAAGACTTTCCTTTTTGATAAAGCTTATAATTAGGGCTGACTCAGGTCATCCCTTAGTTATGCTCCCATAGGACTAGACTGATGGGGGACTCACACACTCTCTCACTCCTTATCTATCCATCTAATCCATCCATCCATCATGTTACTAACTAAACTTCTTCCCCGGATTTTCTGTGCTCTCTCGTCCAGCAGGTTCTTGTGGACTGTGCCTGCTGCTGTGGTCTTGCGTGCCGTCTACTGCATGTGTTCTCACATACAAGCTGGTCTCTCGAAATCTGCTGTACGTTGTCACTGTAGTTGCAGTCCAGTGCTAGTTTGAGGCAGGATGTGCCTGATTTTAGGATTGTTACATATGTGAAAAAAGGCAGTCCTTGAAATGTGTTTTATGAGTTAAAGAACATGCATAACAGAACAAAATAACTCCCTTGTTATGTAAAAAGTCATATTTTAGTATTTTTAGAGAGAAAATGGTTGGCTTTTTAAAAAGAGGTTTAATTACAGCTACTTTAAATGACTGTGGTGCTGTCAATAAAGACTGATTGGTCATATTTAGTAAATTAGTGCTAATTAGGGGTAAGTGTAAGGGTAAATGGGGTCTAAGACACTGGTTGATGATTTAGATGAAGAGGTTGTTAAAGTAAATAAGGTTGATTACATTGATAACATTCTAAATATATATCAGATTATACAGCTGTTAATGATTCTTCCAGTGTGTTGGAACACCATATCCTTTCAGTTTCTGCGATATTTGCTTTAATTTGCGGGATCTGGAGTGGATGGAGTTAATCTATTTGGTTTTATCATCTTTTTTAAAGGCGTAATGGAGTCAAGTGTTACTCACAGTCAGCCTGCACCACTATTAACAAAATGATCAATTTGAGATGGACTATAGTTAGCATAAGTCCTCATTTTTGTATAATGTGTGTATTCCAGTAATAGGATTTAAAAAGTTATCAAATAATGGTGTGATAAAATAGGATTCTGTGGAAAGATTATTATTAAATGTTCAATTTCTTTCATACACCAGAACAAGGTTGAGGGTGCAGTTAAGGCACTGAGTGGGTTTATTTACACTATGAGAAGCCAATTGAGTCTAGTAATGAGATAGACACATCTAGTCATCATTATCAACATAGACGTGAATATTGCAGTCACCTACCATCATAACTTTTTCTGTACTAAGTACTAAACTTGTTGAAACACTGAGAATTCTGATAAAAATGTATGAAATGAATATGACTGGGAGGAGTGGATTCATTAAGCTTAAATATTCTTCATGACACAGCCAGGTTTCAAGATGAAATAAATCAATATGATAGTCTGACATGAGATCATTTACATTTTTACATTCCTTTTTTAATTTTAGATTTAAGTGATTGAGTGGCAGGCACAGTTTTATAGTAGGATTGCAACTCTGTCTCCTGGTGTCAACTCTCGGCCATGTTCCTAGATAAGAGAGCTGCACCATCAAACTGGGATGTATGCCATCTCTCCTAATCAGACCAGGTTTTACAATACATTTGACTATGGTTTCTGGTGTGGCTAACTTCACATTTGACCATAGATCTGCCAATGAAAAGAGTTGGATTCTCAACAGTCACTGAGTAAGGAAAACATACCTGTGACAGTTTCACTGTCTCAGTGGGTTCTTCAGCACAGAGTACACCGGGACCGCAGCTTGTTCACAACTGAACTTTTATTTTAACACACATAAATCATACACACGGCAGCCGATCACAGGCTTCTCGCTGTCGTCTGCCGTGCGTCTTTTCCCCCCTGCGTCTTTGGCCGTGCTTCTCTGGTCGTGCTTCCCTCTCTCTCCGGTCCAGCACGCTACTGTGTTGGGAAATAGGCGAGAGTGATTAGCCAGTTGGGAACCGGTGTGTCAATTACTCTCACCTGGCGCTGCTCTCCTGAGCCCTCCCCACACCACTCTCCTGGAGCTGATGCACCACGCCTCAGTCCACAATACCAGTAACATGAACTGGTTGATGGTGAACTGCGGGCTTCATCTTATGGCTTTGCGTCATTCGGACAGGAAACCTTTAATGGGTTGTTACAAAAAGCAGGAAATGATGCATGCTAGTCGTCACTATCATGGATAAAGCAGACTATCTACCAGATCATCACAAAACTCTCCCTTCAACAAAATATAACACTGTGAAACACAAACTACTCAACTGAAACCTGTATTCTATTATTTGTGTAAAACGCTAAATTCACCGAAATATTAGACTGAAATTAGTGACTTAAAGCAAAAAACAGTAGAAATGTTGGAAACTAGGGCCTAGAGAAAGAGGAGAGAAGCAACCATTTCACACTTAGCTTGCAAGTAAATTCTCAGTTGACTTAGTACACACTGACATAAAGTTGTGGAACTGTTCACATTAAGGCCATTCAGATTCTGTCCTGAACAATTCTTTAATATCAGGCCTTAAATCTACTGTATCTCACCACAACAAAGCGAGGAAGATAAGTCGATTAATTTCAGATAGCAACATGTCTTTCATGTTGGCCATCAATAAATTAGCGTTTCAACAGTATAATAAACATTCATCTTCCCACTGGAGAGTGTGATAAGGAAGACTTTTCAGAGCAGTACGGTAGTTGATATTTTGTATATAGGGCCAGTGCTTCAATGTAAAAAGACTTAAATTAAATTCCCAAAACAGTTGATCTGCAATGAGTGTGTATGTTAACATAGAGGAAGTCAGGTTGTTTGATTTCTCCTTATCTACTAGTTTGGCACATTTGGTTCAGGGATTACATGAAGTTAATCATGTTTTTCACGAACAAATATGACAAATATGGCCACATCATGTCTGATGCCTGTATCACTGGGAGAAGCAGAAGATCTGTGTGTTTTCAATGTTGGTGTTTCAAAGACAAGGTGAGCTCTTGTCTCAATCAGAATGATGGTTAATCAAAAGGTACAGCTGCACTGTATGTGCATACAAACAAATGCAAGTGGATAATCATAAATACAACATGCAATATGAACAGTAGCACTTATGAAAAAATATACATGTACATGTGAAATGTAATCTTTTACACATGTATAAGATTGTTTCATATGTAAGCTGTAAAATTTCACTTAAAATTTCCTATATGAACCAATGTTTCACATTTGGATATTATATATGTTTTATTAATACCCTGTGATAAAAGACAACACAAGGCTACACACCTCCTGTCCAAAACTTGATGGCCAAAAAAACATCCCGAAGATGAATACACTGCCACTGTACATTGTTTTTAGGAAGATCCTATACATACCGTATTTTCCGGACTATAGAGCGCACCTAAATATAAGCTGCACCCACTAAAATTTTAATAAAATATATATTTAGTCACATATAAGCCGCACCGGACTATAAGCCGCCGATATCCAGGCTGATAAATAAGTTATTTAGACAGAAAGATTTTGTACCATAAGTGTTTATTCATATACCTGAACTGATTCTGAACAGTGCCGCAATAAAAGTAGCAATAAACGCGGCAATAAAAGTGCTGATAAACAAAACAGAAAAGTCATTGATGGTTTTATTCATCTTTCAAGTTACTTTATGTTTCTTCCTCCTGCGTACTGAAACCATTAAACACCAAATCACTGTCACCTTTTCCTCCTGCACACTGTTAAAGCGCAACTGCACAACTATTAAAGTGGCTTCATTCTCCCATGCACTGAAGCCACAAGTCACTATTTATCTTCCTCCTGAGCATTTAAAACTAATGAACACCAAACCACTGTCACTTCATTTCTTCTGTGCACTGAAGCCACTGAAGTCGTCCTCTTCAGTGTCGGAGTTGAACAGCCTCAGATAATCTTCATCACATACCGTCTCACCATAGATTCATTAACGGCAAGCTTACATGCAGCCGCTCTGTTTCCTTCACGGATAACCAGATTGATGACATTCAACTTAAAAGCTGCATCATAGGAATTTCTTCATGGGTTTTCCATTTTGAGGGGTGAGGGTGTAATAATATTATATACCCCCTGTGGGCTGAAGAAAAATTCATAGAAAAGCTGCACCTCTTTATAAGCCACATGGTTCAAAGTATGTGAAAAACGTAGCAGCTTATAGTATTTGTCCTAATTGGGTCAGTTTTATTAATGATGAAGGATTCATATATTTTTTATGTTAGAATTCTGTCATCTGATTTAGAGGATACTAAACAGACCAATGTGTCTTATCAAAAAAAGGAATTTTTATTGTAATCATTAATGACTTAATTAATCAAAATATTCTATTATTAACCTTAACTAGCCTTTCAAGTATTCACATTAGCACAGAGAATATTTTATATTCAACCTGCAGTTGACCCCAGCTCTAAATGTACTGCCCAGTGGCTTGGTGCATAAGATACTGTGCTCTTTCTGAAATCCTTTTTTTTCCTTTCTGTTTTAAAGGAGTATTGTCTTTGTGTGGGAGTATTTAGCCTAACTGCTGCTCGGGGATCAAAAGATTTTAGATTCTTTAAAGGAAACTGACACACAAAGAGATGCCCAGTGTTGCAATCCAATGTTCCTCTGAATCATGCAGAATTTAAACCAGAGAAAAGAGGGTCATTTCTTCAAATTACTCAATAATATCTGATCATTGTGTCATCAAGCACAATGAGTCTTGAAAATTATAGATCAGCAGGCAACATCACATTCTTATGAAACAATTTAGCTGAAAAATGTATAAAATATATATATTTTTTTTAAAATATGGGCTAGCTCGCTGCGTTACACTTTGCTTTGTTTGTGATGACAGTTTTGTTTAGTTTTAACAGATTTAACATTTATTGCTGTTTCTACCCTTTCTAAACAAGTTATGGTAACCACTTTCTTGCCAGGGATGAAGGAACATGTCACTCATTGAAATGTATTTAATAATTCTCAGAAGAATAAGATATATCAAACTTTATATATAAAAAACTATAGACAAGTAAAATAATGCCAAATCACAACAGAAATCATTAATCACGTCTCTTTATCTTTAGCTGTAAGTAGGATGAGTTTATTGTTGATTTGGCTCTACACATGAGATTTGTTAACAATAAGAAAATATAGAAAATCGCCAGGCAAATCCTGTAAGGTTAGGGGATGATTGTGCATGGTTTTGTAAATGTCAATTACAGGAGATGAATAGTGATCTCCCGTGTTAAAGTCTGGAATTTTGTGGACCCGTCCATCCATTTGTCATTGTATAATAATAATTGATTTCCTCCTTTGCTCCTGTCATAATTACTACAGTCGCTAGAGGGTTTCTGTCTCTTGAATATAAACATATGTCATTTTAGGGCACTTTTTCTTGTGAGGATAGTGTCCTGTTGAAACATGCTGGCCACACTAATGCCCTTTAAATGACGGGCAGTGACGTAGTTCAGATAACATTAATATGTAGTATAGTCACTTCCTTATCGTTTTAATTTGGAAGACTTGTTGGTATATAAATATCACAGAAAATCACAAAATGCACAATACGTCAAATTTAAATAAAACGTGTTCAGGCAAGACCACAAAGCATCACTACAGAATTGTAGAAATAACTCATTCTCTCTTTTGTATCAGGAGCTTCTGTAAGTCAGTGTTAAAACCAACTATAAGAAGAGAGCATATATTAACAAAGGAGTTGACTTACAGCAACTCCTCTGATGTAAATAATAAGAGGAATGATGACTGAAGATCATTTAGCTGCATCAGCTTCAGGGTCCTGCTATGGTGGCTTACTGGACACACATCATTAAAACTGAAACATTGTTAATGTTATTAGTAACACCTGTGTTTTTCCTGCTATGGCAAGTCAAAATGTCTTCTATATGTCTACTCTGTATCACTGTATTCATCTGGAGCAGTGTGTTGTTGAAAGGAGTCTGAAAAGTCCACGTACATGCTTGCAAACATTACATGAGTAAAAAGACTGTCAGCACTTGAAATGAGCCTCCTAACAGCATCTAGGGAGCTGATGACGGCAATTTTGCCAACATTTCCAAAGGACACACACATACTTACCATGATAGAGATATCTTGAAAATAAAAACTCATTGACATGAGCTCTCACTGTGCAGGCCCTACAGAGCTCCTCATTTATGGCCGTATATGATGTGTTCTTAAAAAGCATCTGTTTATATTAGAGAGATCATTCCAGTACAACAGTGCCCAGTGTTCTTTAAACAAGTCTGTTATAATCCTGCAGTCTTTAAAGAAAAGTATTTTACAAGAGAGACGGACTATTGCTTTTTCTTTAATGCTCTCTCAAGATCCATCTGTCATACAAGATCAAACTCTGAATGTAGTACCACAGTATACAATTAAACTGTGCCAACAATAGAAAGGATGGAACAACAGTGGCTTTATGATAGATATATCAGTAGATCAGAGGAGGGCAGTGAGACAAACAGCAAGAATTACACACGATTGCAATACACTATATATATATATATATATATATATATATATATATATATATATTATGGAAAATAAGCAGTTCTGTTCTCTAAACGAGCAAGAGTGAAGCAAAGGTTCATCAAAGCCCCGTAGTGAGGGGCTAACCATGGATTACTCTTCTTTCTTAATGCTTTCCCTCTTTTTTTTTACCTTTTGAAGGGGTTTTCATCTGGTTTATTTTCCAAAACCTTACTAGTTGGTCAGTTTTCGCCCCACAGCCATTAAGCTTTATGTGTTAACTCTGGCCATGCCACCAAAGCACCTTGAACCCCACTTTGTCTGTTCCAGAGGTACCAGTGTCGCTCTTCATTTTAGTGTGAGTTCATATTTGAAGTTCTATGACTAGACAGCATTGTACTATTGTTCCATGTCGAGGGCTCTAGTCTAGTCACCAACATAGTCAGCCCTGCCAGCAGTATAGTGTAGTGTAGTATAGTATACCAGGGGCTTAAAAACCAAAGTCAGAATCCTCCATGTAGTGTAATCTATCCTGTGCTTTCATCTAAAAAATATTAAGATTTACATGGAAAAAAAAGGGTAATTTCACCAAAATAAACAAAACAAACATTTTTACTGTCAAAAGTTTTACAAAAGCTACATCTTCAGTAGAAAGTAGTTCCAGTGATGTGGATTATCCAGAGTGACAGGGGCACTGAGTTTGTAAAGAGATGCTGCTGTTGTTGCTGTTGTTGCTGTTATCAATCGTGGTGGAGGCAGAAACTAATCAAGACCTGACATCACACAGAACTGTAAATCTCAAAGGATATATTTCTTGCACACGAGATATTAACTTGTTCATACAAATTCTCTGGTTTCTGAGATAATATCTTCCGTTATCAAGATTATAAATTGTGCAAATCAGATAATAATTTACATAAGAGATTCTAAAACCAGATATTAAAGGAACCTTCAAGTTCCAAAACATATTTTAGTAATTTTTTTTTTATCTTGCAAGCACAAGATAATGATATTTGCATACAAGAGAATAACTTGTGTGTACAAGGTAAATAAAATATATGATGAGTATATGTGGCATATATCAAAATCTGAACAAGTCACACCAAACCTATCTATATTACTGGATACTATTATATATTATTATAGTTATAACATTTTTGTAATTTTGGTGACCTGACTCTATAAACGCTATATTGACCGGCATACATTACAAACTTTGATATGTACCATGCAACTACTGTTAATTGTAACCCGATTAGAACCAGAGGTCAACTGAAACTCATATATAATCAAAGTCCTCCTGGTTTCTATTATAAGCAGAGCAAACCTGCTTTTAAAAGTGAACAAACCAGATGTCTTGTGTTGTTTTTTTTTCTTGTCATGATCAAATCAGATTTGTGGAGGTTCGGGGACGAGCTGCTTCTCAAAACAAACATTTTTTTTTCTGCTGCCTGTGAAATCAAATGTGCTTCCTCCCTCTTGCTCAACTCAGTGTGTGACAGAGTTTGTGGTGTGTTGGCAGAATGCTAATCCTCATGGGTCGTGTGGCGAGTCTCCAGAGGTGCTTACTGCTTCAGAGTAACCTGCTTCTGTCAGGATATATAATCTAATCAAACCACCGGTTTTCCAGTACTGTATATGAGCGATGGTTGGAGGTTGGATGTGGATTAAGAAAACAAAGCAATGATATTTTTATATTTTAATATATGAAAACTAAATACTGCTGTATAAGCACAAGTGTACTGTACAGCAAATCATTCGTTTTTTATTACACTGTACCTTTACTGTCATTATGATCTGTGCATAATTAAATGTGCACATTTTTAAAACATGTACTTTTTAAAAACTATTTCTTTCAGCATGTCTCTGCATCATCATTCTACAAAGGGAAATATCTAATGTTATATATAACACTACTTACACAGTATTTGAAATACGACTGCTTGCCAACATTCACTCTTACTGTATGCCCATGTATAGTACTGCAGTTGGATGTGATACAGTATTTTACCCTTTTACATATATTACACAAGATGGATTGTGTCAGCAAGCACCTTTCAAGCACACTTCTCTGCTTCACAGTGAAACCATCAACAGTTGAGAGGTTAAATATGAAATTGGCTATATCTGGCTTTGTAAAACTGACCTCTCTGAATCACTGCGTACTTGATTATTTCACTTGTAGAACATACAGCACAGTGGACTCTTTAAAACTGTAGCATTTCTGCCTTGGAGTGCAGTGAATTCTCAGGGCTCTCCTGAGAGGTGCAACAATGTTAACATTTGCATACATTAGACTAAGTCAGCAGGGGTGTTTGCTCAGAGATAATGAAGCCAGCCGTGATTCTGGACACATGTTAAGCTAAATGACAACCTAAAACAGCTCACCTATCTGACAGTTTAGCACTGCCTTTGATGACATTTTCAGCTGGAGGACAAATATTGTCACACTGAATATTTGCATTATGAAAAAAGTTATATATACACAGTACTACAGATCTTAGATCTGGGCTGTGGAAATCCAGATGCTGTTGTACTTCAACAATATGTTTCTGCCTGTCTTCTGTCACAATCACATCAAATGAAAAGAAAAGCAAGTAGCTCTCAATCCAGGGAGAAGTAATCAATCAAGATACATCCCAACACTTTCTCTTCCTTAAAGCTGTGTCAATATTTTTATAACAATAGACTGAATAACTACACAAGATGTAAAAGGTGTTGCTTGTAACCACCAACTCTGCAGTTTACCTCATCTTTTCAAGTTGATTAACATCTTTTTGTTCACTATTTTGGTTTTATGGCCTTCAACTTTACTGTTTTGGTTCAGTCTCCACTCTCCCTGGTCTCCAGCAGCAGCTATTTTCAGTGGAAAAGCTCTAAAAACTGTACACTACCTGCTTAGCACCAAACAGCAAGCAGGCACAGTTAGAGACTAGCAGGTTAACATAGTGAAGCTTTTATCAGATACAATGCCAGTTAATTACAAATTAGAACTAAGTTCATCTCATGTTTTGCTATTGTTTCTATGGTTTATGATAATAACTAAATGAATCCCCAACATCACAAAATCAGAAGTCCAATGAGGCAAAAAAAAAAAAACAGTTGATCAACACAAGCAAACACTTTATCCAGATGATTTTAACCACTTAATTGAAAAAACTGTGTTCTCACCTGAGAACCTGTCACCTGTCCATAATAATCCCTCTTTGCACACATCTATAGTGAGAACAGCAGGTGGTTTTCTTTAGTCTCTTGAATAATTTATTTCTTGTAGATTGTAGATTAGCCATACACACAGAATATACATAGGTGTATTTCACATATTTATTTTACTTGAATCCATAGTTTGACTTGGTGTTCCTGGTGCAA
Organism: Pampus argenteus; assembly: GCA_036937835.1. Lineage (NCBI taxonomy): Eukaryota > Metazoa > Chordata > Actinopteri > Scombriformes > Stromateidae > Pampus > Pampus argenteus. Next base: position 2,683,839 of record CM072870.1, read on the forward strand.
TAAAGAGGCTACTTTTTTTTTCCAATTATAATCACAGAGCTGATTATACAACAAACTAGGCTACATAGCAGCATGAGGAAAAACTCAGTCATCCACTGGCTTCAGTCATGAAAGCGATATTTTCTCACAACAAATACAAGCTCATATAATATGTTGATCTTCTGTTTCTTCATAGACATATGAGTTCAAGACGTATATTTCAAAGCTTTGCAGTGGCATACAGCCATGCTCAAAATGCACCCAGTGGAATCAGTTAATCTGAATACAATAGAATATAACACACTCAGCTGGTGAACACTGGTCTATATAATGCAGTATTTCCATGCAGGCTGTATATATACATAAATATACCTTAGCAGTGTTGTTTGTCAAGTGAACATCTTCCGTCTGTATCTGTGCTCACACACAGGGGAGCTTTACCATAGGTTTTATTAGGACAAATTGTTTCACTCTCTGCTGCTGTGTATTGTATGTATTATGAGTAAACACACAGTACATATCTATCAATTTTCCTCGGCTCTCCTGTTTGTTAATGCTTCATATCCAACTATTTGTGAGATGTTTTATTTAAAATGCTAAACTATAAAGACACTATTGTGAAAAGTTAAGGAAGCTCTTTTCTGTTTTTCTTCAGCTGGTGAATTGTTAGTTGCTCTACTTATTAGAATATCCTCGGAAATTAAATATCAATACGCATCCGGGTAACACTTTACAACACAGCACACAAAAGTGTGAGTAGTTACTAAGGGACAAGTGAGAAATGAATCAGGAACAACCTGGTAATTGACAAATTACTAATAAGTAGAACAACTCTGAATGGAGAACTATATAATTAACAGTACTCGAGAACATACTTGGAGAAACTATATTAATGAATTATGTAATCAGTATAGTTACCCTCTATTTTACAGGTCCTCAGTGGTTTCTTGGGAAGAACAATGAAACAATGAAATGCATCTCCATTCAACATTTTTCCAGCCAGTCATTACATATTGAAGCATTACATACTGTAGCAATGTAGTATATAGTGTATTTACTGTAGTCATACATAAACAGAATCTGTCTTGTTCTTCAGTGAGGTGTAAGAATGTGTTGAGGGTCTCCAACTTAGAAGAAGCACTGTTTCTGTGACTCTGTGCTGGCAGGATATGGGTAGAAGGGTCACTGGTGGCTGCTATGTCTGTGTGGCAGCACGAGCAATGGGAAGGGGAACAAAACAAAAGGGTGGAAATAGTTAATACTAGTGTCCGACAACACCACCTCGGGATCACACCCAAGGAAATAGATTGCACAATTTATAAGCAGCCAGGTTTGTCATAAATGCAGCATAGAGATGTGGTTCAGTTTTAAAACAAATCACAATTTTTTAAGAAACTAAATTGCTTAAAACTACACATTTGTACCAGGAGATTGACACTTTAAGGGCTGGAGCCTACTGGTGGTGATAAGGGACAGGTAGCATTGAGTGAGAGGAATCCCAGGGAAGGAACACCCGGCCCACCTGTGTACTCACACACACAGGACAGGAGGGACAAATCAGGGGTGTCCGACACACACACACGCACTCATAAAGGGGGACCCACCACCGGGGACACCAGGATCACCACAGTCAGCTCCCAGCACCTGAAAAGACAGAATAAAGTAGTCGGTGGGACTCAATCACCAAAATGAAAAAAATTGGCAGTAAGCCTGCTACTGGTATAAGTAAACAAAATTACTATAAACTTGGACAAAAATAACACAGGAACACAATATTTATATTGGCTTATCATAATCATAAACAAATCTCTCCACACTATAATACAATGAATATTTAATCCAATTGTCATTTCTAACACTGTATTGAACACCTTATTGCCAGGTATAAAGCTGCATTTGTGATTTTCTATATATTGATGTCTCTAATATTTTTGCTGCTCCATACCGAATAATTAAAAAGATAATCTTTTTCATTGTCTCATTGAGATTGAAATCTCTTTTCAAGAGACATCTGAGAACTAGAAGCATTTCTAATTAGAGACAAACAGAACGACACAGCTAAGGCCAGATAGCAACAGAAATAATAAAAATCAGTTCAAGAGTCATAAAAACCATCAGACATTAAAGTTTTAAAAGCAAATCAGATTTTATTTATATAGCCCAAAATACATTTGTCTCAGAGGGCTTTACAATGTGTACAGGGAGTGACACCCTCTGTCCTTAGACCCTCGATTCTAGTGAGGAAAAACTTGCCCACCAAAAAACCTTTTAACAGGGAAAAAGGTGGAAGAAACCTCAGGAAGAGCCACAGAGGAGGGATCCCTCTCCCAGGACGGACAGACGTGCAATGATGTCACATGTACAGAACAAATCAACACACACATATTGTATACACACAATGAATTAGAATGATAAAATGAGAATGTTTACAATGGATGACGAATTATTACAGTAACAGTGTAACTCCCCAAGAGGAATTAAATACTCTTACTGTTAAATACTGTTTGAGGGCAGTTTGTGTGTGATTCCATTTGAAAGGTGCAGAGTACCTGAAACCAGTTCCAACATTAGTGCGTACATAAAGAATATTTGAGGTTAAGTAGTTACTGTATCGTGTGCTGTAGTCATTAGATTAAAATGAGAGAAGAGATGTGAGGTAGTCAAAGGAGTTAGTTGTAAGTGTTACATTCGGCCTAGGGGAACTGAACATAAGAAAAGGACGCTCCCCTCTTTCCCCACTCCCAAGAATGACCAAGGCCACAGAGCTGCAGTCCAACCAAAAATCATTTATTCAGTTATTAAAGCTTCAGGGTGAGCATGGCCAAAACAACAAACAAAACAATCTGACCCAAAACTAACTTACCTAACCAAAACAAGAAAACAAAATACAGGGTTCTAACCTGCCTCCCTATAAAATAAACAGGAGAAAAAGGAGACAAACCAAAAGAGCTACTCACCCCTACTAGTACCTGGACTGCTAAGCTAAAGTCTGCTAAGGCAGACCAGTACAACTTCACAGAACACGACACAGTACAGTACAATACAATACGGCCTGGTGCAGTTGGGAGTAAGGTCAAGAAAAGAGGCAGAATGAATCCAGCGGCGGCCATTTATAGCTGATCCACCAGTCCATTAACCAATTGGCAGGCAGCACCTGGAGAGAGGGAGAGACCCTAAGGTGGTAGCACCACCCTTAGGCAGGGAGGAACAATGACAAAAATAACACAACACTAAATTATGACCCTGGGTCATAACATAAGCAACTGGACTTTTTCTTGGAGTCCGAAGATGTTTCACCTTTCATTTAATCAAATTCAATCAAATTTTATTTATATAGCCCAAAATCACAAAATACATTTGTCTCAGAGGGCTTTACAATCTGTACAGGGAGTGACACCCTCTGTCCTTAGACCCTCGATTCCAGTGAGGAAAAACTTGCCCACCAAAAAACCTTTTAACAGGAAAAAAGGTGGAAGAAACCTCAGGAAGAGCCACAGAGGAGGGATCCCTCTCCCAGGACGGACAGACGTGCAATGATGTCACATGTACAGCACAAATCAACACACACATATTGTATACTCACAATGAATAATAGTGAATTACAATAGATGATAAGAATAGGTTACAATGAATGATGAATTATTACAGTAGCAGCAAATCATTACATAACTATAATCTGTAATGGGGATATGGCAACAATGATGACGGCGACAACACATGCAGTAGACGCCACGCAGGACCACAGCAGCAGACACGGTCCACAAGAACCTGCTGGACGAGAGAGCACAGAAACTCCGGGGAAGAAGTTTAATTAGTAACATGATAGATAGATGGATTAGATAGATGGATAGATAAGGAGAGAGAGAGAATGAGAGAGCGAGAGAGTATGTGAGTCCCCCAGCAGTCTAGTTCTATGGCAGCATAACTAAGGGATGACCTGAGCCAGCCCTAACTATAAGCTTTATCAAACAGGAAAGTCTTAAGTCTACTCTTAAAGGTGTTGATCGTGTCTGCCTCCCGAACACAGAGTGGTTTAAAAGGCTTCTTCAGTTCTAACCTGATGATGGAAACCAGGAGCTATATCTCCGGATCACAGAGGGTGGAGCGGTAGACCACACCCCTCATTCTGTAACAAAGGGTCACATGAGTCACCCTTCAAGGTGTGAATTCGGACTGCGTCATAATCTGTCTGCTACATACCATCCTGCCTTGAGATCTCATCCCAGGAAGTTTAACTGCTCTTCACCATCAGAGCAGGCCTCATTCTCTGGATCATGTGACCACAACGACTCATTCCAATTCACACCTTGAAGGGTGACTCATGTGACCCTTTGTTACAGAATGAGGGGTGTGGTCTACAGCTCCACCCTCTGTGATCCAGAGATATAGCTCCTGGTTTCCATCATCAGATTAGAAATGACTGCGATGACCTGGATGAGTAAGAATCTACACAGACATCGAGATGTGACGTAGTTTGGACAGTAATAATTTAGTTTTATGGCTGAATATCATGAAAGGTTTAATCATGAAATGATTATTTCTTCTTGTCTGTATGGAAATTAATCTGACCTTGTGATGCAGGGAACAATGATGAGAAATGTGTCATTAGTGATAAAGTATAACGCACTGTGATAAACTGGATTTATCTGATTGGACAATAGTTTTATGGTTTGAAAAAGACAGACAGCAATTCTATGCCATGCCATGTAAATGCACATTGTTGGATGGGTTCATTATTTTTCAAGTTAGTCTTAAAACAACAGTCAGAAGCCCAAATGAACATTGAAATACACCCCTGCTGTTCATACTGATCATTAGAAGATCCCTCGTTTTGTTACTAAACGTCCACCACAGCTCAACAGGAAACACAAAGCAGACTGTAAATGTGTCAGATATCCACTTGATATGACGAACTCACACTGATGAAGCCTCATAGAAGCTTCACATCTACTTTAAATGACTGTGTGGACACACTGTGGATTTTGTATGAACAGGAGCAATGATTACAGTCACTGTTCATATGGACACCTGACTGATGTTTTAAGACACACTTGAAAATTATATAATTCTGATATATTACAAGGATCTTATTTTTGTAGTTTTATCCATAAATTCTATTATTCACAATACAATTATATACTATATGTGTGTGTATATTACACATTACATTATGTATTTGAATGTGAGAGAAAGTGGCACAGGACTGTTTGTTACTGCCTTGTTCTACTCGTTTTCTACATATTGCTACATCAAACTTTTTACAAGTCCCAAAAGTGTAAGACTCCAGGTGAAGTATTCTTCGTATTGTCTCCATCCATGTTTACTTCCCCACATCTTTGGCAAGAACTTTTTTCCCCCTGTTTGTGTGAGGAAGGCTGATGACATGATATCCAGGGATTCTTCTCCCTGTTTCTTTGGATCTGTCCCCTACAGCCACTCACTGCCTTCTTCTGTCATCTCTCTGACACCGGCTTACAATAAAGTCTGCTCACTGCCCACATGTTGCAGTTAATCTGCAGATCTCACTCTCAACAAGAAGACTGCTGCTCTATATTCTCCAGAAAGCCTTTTTTGATAGACCTGTCTGACAAGATCAAGGTGACTTACACTCAGGACACTGAGACTGTTGAGGTGCTTTCTGTTACTATTTAAAGGTCTCTCCCTTCTCTTTCCTAATTCCTAATTTCAGTGCCACCATTTTGTCACTTGTTCCTATTACAAAATCAAAAAAAACATCTTCTTCGTCTTCTTCTTCTAACAGTATTGGTCCAGCTACTGTATCCATTGTAAATAGCTCTCTGTCCACTGGCTGTGTTTCCTCCTATCTTAAGCATGCAGTAGTGCACCTAGTACTACTACCTAAAATAACCTAGCCTTTTAATCATTTCAGACCCATCTCATGATCTAAATGATCACTATTATATAAGTGTCAGAGAAGTTTGTTTATTTAAAATCAATTTCTTTTCAATTTTTTTTCTTTCTTTCTTCTTAATATCAGCTCAGCCTTGACACAGTTGATCATTCTATTCTATTAGATTACCTTGAAGTGGGTTGACATGAGACAGACTGCCCTAGACTGCTTCAAATCTTATTCAGCAAACACAACTTTCTACATTGCTCATTATTATTACTCTCCTACAGTTCTAAGCACAGCTTCAGATCAGCAGGCAGGGCCCCTCTATCCTCCTCCTTCCTGATATGATGCGGTGTTCAATGTAGGAGGGTCCTCACTGATATTTATGTTGTGTTTAGGGTTCAAATTGAGCTATTGGACACTGTGAGAGGGTTTTCTCTACACAGCGGCCCTAAGGTCAAAAGTCTAAAGACAAGTGTAGTGCAGACTTTGAAACAGTAAACAACCTCTCAAAGGCATCCATGTTGCAAGAAGAAAGCCAAAGTTGCCAGACGCTCTCCCCAAATTTGATTTCATGAAGGTTTTGGGGAAGGGGGTTTCAGGCACTTAGTTTAAAGTGCACTGATGTCTATATGTCTATATCTTTCACATGGTTACAGATACTTAGGAATGGTAGCTAACCATTCTTCCTCTTCACTAGTGAACTTGTGTCGGTGCAGTATGGACTGTGAAGTGATGTCAGGGGAGGTAAGGGCTGTTGCTGGAGTAAAGGCCTGGACACTCCAGGATTTAAATGCTGAGATTTGATGGCAAATTTGGTTCTCTGGGCAGAAGATACGCCTTCCACCAATAAATAAATAACCTGTAAAAAATGTAACATTATTTTGGTGAAAAAGTTTTAAAGGTCTGGCTTGTTTTGTTGTTTTGTCAGAATTAATTATTACAAAACTTCCCGAACTCTTTTACCACAAGGCTATGTACTGTATTTGGTTTAAAAATCAAGTATTTTCTAAAATATTGGGGAATGTGAAAGGTTTTGAATTTTAGGTTTTATTTTATATTTGTGAGCTGTTTGTAAGACCGTCAGCAGGAACCGAGGAGCTCTGGGTTGAGAGACAGTAGAGAAGGATGAAATACCAGAATGATCCTTTAACAAGAGCTTGTTAGCAATTTGTGTTGAGCTTTTTCAACACGTTGAATCAATGGAGTCCAAAATGGAGAGAGCTATTGTAGCTTTTTAGCTGCGTGTCACCATTTAGAAAACCTCCTTTATCGCAGTAAAAAATACATACAAAATATGTCTTTTGCATAAACTGCCAAGTTATTATCCATGTTATGCTAATGATTTAAAAATATTGTTAACTGACTGTTAGCAAGCCCAGCTGAGGTCCTATGATAACTGCTGTCTAATGACCTTCACCATTTCCTCAGCGGGGATGTTGATAAACTGCACACTGACATTACAAGATACCAGTTTGAGAGTAGCACTTTCATATCTTTGTTTTTCACATACGTTTCTTTTGTAGTCCATAAAGCTTTGGAACATCTTTTGCTGTCGAGTGTAACTGTTTCCAGGTTTTACAGGAGATTGTTTCCTTCTTTACTCGAACCTCAATATCACTTTTGTCAGCGAGTGATCCCACATGTGCCTATATCAGCATGTCCATGCAATCATAGTGTAACAGTTTCAGAACACATACGCTGCACACATTGGATACCATTTGGGAGTTTGGGAGAGAAGTGTCACATAAGATAAGATTGAGGACCTAGTAGATTAAGAAGTAAAGCCTTCAAGTGAGCTGCAACATATAAACCTTTGTCAGTCAAAACACACAGCTCACCATACACAATGCTTCCTTGTTCTGTATTATATACAGTGTGACTGTATAGTATGTGTATAAGGCTGTAGTTTTTTCATTTTGTTCAGACTTTTCAAACAGCGCTGATGAACAGGGATGAGCAGGGAGAGATGGTAACACAACAGTTTGTATGGGAGAACATAATTAACATTTCAGCTGTGACCCTCGAGGCTGCTTGAAGGCCATGTTGACAAAATGATCTGAAGCCAGTGAAGTGTGTCAGGCATGTCATCTATTGGCACTGCCACATCACTCTTCAAGAAGCAGTAAATAAGTGCATGTTCATTCCGATGCCACAGAGCTGCTCAGCTTGGACGTTTGACATGGCACTAATGTCCACACATCCCTAGAAGGCAGTGTTAGTGTTCATTAAACATTCAGATGATTGCTCTCACAACAGGCCTGCTTACGGGCAAGTGGAAGACATTCACTTTTAAGCAGACTGTTCTTTTCTCTTTGCATGTGAAATGAGATTGGGCATCCAGCTGATGGCTTGACAGTGTGTTCTCTGTGCAGCGCTGCCCGCGGACAGCAGGGGGAGGCTTCCATGGTTAGTGAAGCGAAACGAACACAGCCGCGGTTGTTCAGTTCTGTGCACAGCTGTAAATTATATGTGTCGCTTAGTCCTCAAAAAGAACGGGGTGTCACTGTTTTTGGCTTTATTGCTTCAGCTGCAGCTTCCAGCAGGTGGTCAAGCTCCCACCATTAGCTGAATATGACATATGACTGCATTTAATAAGAGATGAATACACAATATCCCAGCACAGCAGTAATTATACAATACACAGGGGTCAAAACACAGTAAAGCCTTATGCTTATTTCCTTTGTGGTTCTGCACCATAAAATGATGACAACAACACAAAACTGTAATACCAGTCGAGATGAAACAAAACTACCACGGTAGACTGCCTTCATGTTCCATCTCTCTTCAATATATCAATCAGGCAACAAATGACTGAGAAACCATTTTAAGGCCACTTTGAATATGCTCTGTGACCAGTTATAGGCTTGAGGGAAGCAGCAGAATAAATGTGCTTTTACCCATCCATGGAACTCCTTAAATGAAACTGCCCTGTTCATACTGACCATTAGAAGATTCCTTCATAATGCACTTACTATACAATGTAAGTGATGGGGAACAAAATCCACAGTCTACCTTCTGTGCAAAAGCTAATAATGAAGCTTCAAGTGTCCAAGTCAGTCTTTTTTAGTTCCAAATTCCTACATTTTGTCACTATACTTCCACTGCAGCTCAACGGAAACACAATGAAGGAATTTGGTATTAAAAAGTACTTTTATTCCATTTATTTTAAAAATACATTTATCCCATAAAGGACAGTGGATCACTTTTATTGCACATGCATTAGTTAGGGATCTTCTGGCGGCCAATATTACAGCAAGCAAGACCTGTTCCAGTGTTCATATGGGCACCTGATTATTGTTTTGAAACACTTGAAAATTATAAACCTGTCTGTTAAACATATGTTATACAACCTTCCTCTTGTAATACCTAAAGTGGGTGAGACCACACCATTTATGTATGTATTTATAGCCATGCTTGTTATTCATGTGTTTTATAAATATTTCATCCTAATCTTTCTTTATTTTTAAAAATAAAATGCTCATCCATAGTCCAGAACCGATACTGAGGCTTGTTTCACATACATGAAGTGCACTGCACATTGTGTCAGAGCTTATGTCAGATGAAGAATACCGATGCGACTCATGATGTCACTAGTGATGCGCACGTGCAGATCCAGTAAAACACTACAAGTCACGTCACAGTAATAGCAGGTTGTTTATTGAGATCTATGTTTACATGCATAATTAGTATCCCCATTGGAGATATGATATGAACACATGATCATAGCACTGTCCGGCTTCTTTGACTCTCTGCCAGTCTCTGTCATTTCTGTCAGTTCTCTCACCTGTTGAGGAAGAATTCACTGTGTTTTCTGGCTGCTTCACACTGCTGCATTATATCTGTGTGCTGGAGTTGACCTCTCTATCTTAATACTAGTACAATAATTACTCGCAGCAATCTATAATCAACTCATCCTCTATGTTAATACATCAGGTTTTGACTGTCACTAGTAGATCACCATACGGTCCGGGCTGTAGTGGTAAACCCTCAGGAAAACAGACCCAGATCAAAATTGACATTCAAGTATGTGGACAGTATGATCAAAATAATATGACCTAAAACTGGTTAATGACACTCAGCGGCTCGAGTGTCAGCTATCCACTGGCATTGTAGCCTGAGTCTGACTGTCACTGTTTCATGAAGAATATTTCCTGGTGCCTCTTTAACCGAGCATTAGTTTCAGTATGGGCCTGTCGGGACACTCTGACCCAGCTATAACACTTCCAGCAACCATAAAGCCATTTTTTTTGGAATCACCATGTTAGGAAGAGAAATGTGGTTTCATTGCTGTAACTATTTTCTTTTCTTTATTTCCACATTTATCAAAACAATTCTTACTCCACATTCATTTTAGTAAAAAGGTACAATGTGTAATATTTGGCCAGATCTTTTGTTTAAAACATTGAATGTCTGTAATGTGAAGAAATGACAGTTTTGACTTTATGTCAAAGACAGCTATGTATTGTGTTGCAAAGATATTCGCTGAAGTGAGCATGCCCTCGCCTGTCTGTAGGACTGTAAATATGACATCTCATCAGCAAATATGTGTCTTCCATCAAAAGGACAGTGACTGTCCACTGTCTCCCCCACACATACCACCTCACTGCCCACCTTATATTATATGTTTTAGCTATTTGCATCTTTGACAAGAACAGTACCTATACATTTTGTCAAAGAGCAGTGGTACAGAAACAGCAAATAATGTTTAATATTTAAAACTGTGGTAAGAAAATGCACACTGACTAAATTGGTGTTTTTCTCACAGACTTTGAATAATGTTACAGTTTCTTGAGAAGGGAACAAGTGTGACTTTTGGACCTGATCAATGTCAAGGCCATCAAACAGCTACTCATATTTAGCCTGTAAGCTACAATATTATTGACTGAAATATTTAGATGCATGAAATTGTGAAAATAATGCAGAAGTGACTTAAACCTATGTTCTTTCCAGCTGAGGGAAGCTGCAGAGTCACTGATGATTCTCTGTAGGTTAATCACTACGAGCCAGAGCTGCTCACATATGTTGAATACCATGCACTACACACACACACACTGAAGGGATAGACATCACCAAATACCAAATACCCAAATAATTGCTGTGATTTCTCCTCTGTGTCGTGTTGGATGCACAGAAACTGCCTATCACTGTAATAGGTCCTGGGCTTGTGTTGTGATGAGGATATGTGTGGTTTTAACCTGAATGAATGTGAAACTGGAGCACAGACCCTTCAAAGCATGTGGTTTATCAATTTCTGTTGGAACCCAGTTTTGCCAGTCTCAATAAATGTCCATCATAGTTGTATTGATTTATCGTTGTAGCTGGAAAGCAAATTTTGAACGATACGATATTCTCCTTTGTCGCATGGCGTATTGAGAGCAGAAATGGTCAGAAGTAGTTTCAACAAGTGCTCCAAAACAACATATGTGACAGAAGCCCTTCAAGGGCCATTGTAATATGGTTATTATTGACGATAAAGGTCCCCTTAAGGAAGTATTAATTTTAACCCAAACCGTGATCTTTTCCTTAAACCTAGCCATGTGTCTAAGGTTTGTAAATCTGACCAAACCATCTTCTCCTCCTACCCATCCATCCTCAGTCCCAAGTATTGTTAGGATTTATTAATGCTTCTACTCCTATCGTTTGTTTCTTTAACAATACTCTTGTTTGTACAACAGGAAAGACACTACATAAAATCAATAATATCTCACTGAAAAGAAATAAAAAATGTCAGTGAAATAAATAATATAATAAGAACACATCAGCCAGTATCAGTCATTCCTCTTGTCCTCTGTCCTCCCCATTACACCCCACCATTACCACTGCTACTAAAGGCTTTTTACACATTATCATTATCATTATCATTATGAATTTAAAATTTGATGAGATGGACATGCTTCAAATATACAAAAAGAGAAAGAAATACAATCAACTCCTAATTCAGCTGCTAAATGAAACCTATCTGTGTGAAACTAAACTAACACAGAAATTAGCACCGAAATATGCAAGTAAATGTAATGGAGACCAAAATAAAATTTGGTTATCAATGCTCATGTTTAAATGAACATAATGCATCATTGGGCCTCCCTAGCTGCTGGGCCCCTTTTTCCCCTCTTATGGGTGGCCCTGCTCCTGGGACCCACAGTCTGCTGCTGTGCCCTGAGTTTCATGTTGAAAACCGTGACCTCTCCAGACCACGAGTGGGCTGCAGGCAGCATCTGCTGTTCTGCTGTTATTTCATCAACCCTGAGGCCTCATGCAATATGTCCACATTTCATCATAACAGCACCATATTGTTATCAGTGAGAAAAACAACATTGTGGTTTTATTGTAGTATTATTTTCAGTTTTTTTCCACTCAGTTGTTCATTTGCAAGTTTGAGTGCATGTAATTGTCTACATTCCGGCCTGTGACAGTGAAAGGAGCAGTTCTATATATCCGTTAAATATAAAAAAATTGTATTAGCATATTTACCAAATATAGGATAGTATAAAAAGTTTCCCCTTCAAATTAAAACAGATAAAATACAGGAATTTATGAAAATAAATGAGAGACATGATTCCAACCCCAGTGGAAATTGCATCCTGTGTAAACACTGAAAAAGCTATTGCAGCTAACTGCATACGGATTTACTTCAGTACCAAGTATCTGTAATATAGAATCACTTCAATTAACAAAAAAAAAAGTTCCTCCTGAGTAGTATGAACAAAGTAGCCAAACACTAGATGCACCAGACACAGCCACCCATATCCTCCTCCTGCAGTAGATTACTGTCTGTATGTCCCCAGTGTGGAGAAGCAGGCAGATCTTTTGTATTTCTACATGTGCACAATATTATGCTGCAGAAAAACAGCTAATGATACCAGGCCAATTTACTTTTCAACTATATTTTAGATGTTAATAATGGCTAGATTTCACATTATGGGCCTCACCCAAAGCCAAGAAGCAAGAAACCTTGAAGTGAATTTTAAGTCCGATTTTAATTTCAAGGCTCATGTGGGGAATGTCACAAAAACAGCCTTTTATCATTTGGAGAACATTTCCAAAGCGAGGACATTTCTGAGCAACACAGAGAGCTATAACTAGCAGTCTAGCCCATTCTAATGCTCTCCTTTATTTCAATGCTTTCTAGAGAATACAATGAATCAACTACAATGAATCCAGAGTTCTGCTGTATGGGTGCTGACTAAGACCAGGAGAGCAACCATTACACCTATTTTAAAGTCTTTACACTGGTTGCCTGTTAGTTTTTGCATTTCTTTTCTTTATTTTGTTTCATATTATTTTATCAATAAGGAACTACTTGGCATCGCATCAATTATATTGTCAGAAATTAGATTTATGAACCAGGAATGAACCTGGGTTTTATGCATTTTGTAACTGTGTGTATTTGTTTTCATTAACATTTTACCATTTTATTTCGTTTTTTTTTTTATATTTGATTTTTTATTTCTACCTTTAGTTTGACTTGTGTCTTTTTATCTTGACATTGGCAGAATTAAACGACTAGTGATGTCTTGAGTTCCACTGACTGGGGGATGTCTTTCACCTTTATCAATAAACAAATCATCATGGACCCAATACGAGGAAGAAAAAAAAGCTCCCAAATATGTGTTCATTAGTGGCAACTTAAAGGAATAGAATGTACCTGAACTCAGTATAGATTACATTTCTGCCTGTTGTATTCCCCAAGTGGTTTGAGCGCATATCTTTTGCTCTGTGTTGGAATTTGTTGAAGGTGACAGTTTGTAGGAAGTTTTCAGTGACCAAGGACAAGAAATGAATAAAATATATATCCATAATGTGAATGACAACAATTGTGCATGACCAAGTGGGTGAGAGTTAAGTGGCCATGATTTTGCCTTGGTTATAAAATAGTCCATAGACCAAGGATCAGCAGCTTGTGCTGTTTTGAAAACCAGACCTTCAGTTTGTTGTACTAAATGTTGCCTGTTGTATATCAGGCTATTGACATAAACTATGTCAGGGAGCTCGGACTTGTGTGTCATTCTGTCTAATGACATTGGCAAGAGTCCATTAGGATACTTTTTCCAACACAAAAGCATAGTTGTCATCCCTCAGAAGAAAGCAGCAGTCACATGTTTTGGCAGACACATACTGTAGTGTCTCGTCTGTTTTGGCTGCCTTGTGAGCCTTTTGCGCCGTTCCTTCTCTGCCAACCTTTTTGTAACCAAAGAAATTTTTTTTTACTGTTCCTCACCATTTTATAATATCTGGAGGTTGTGTGTGGGAAAGACACTGTGTGCACAACACCCTTCCAGTGCAGATGTGTTAGATCCCTTATGTATCAAAGTGTCGGAGCATTATCTGCAAAACATCCCTCCTGTCCACCTTCAGTTGAGTCAGATGTAACTAAAGTATGGATTTTTGTCATTCTTTCCCTCCATTTCCACAAATAATTGGAATCCATGATATCTACGAGTGAATACCTGTTAAATTACTGTGTAAAAGTAAATTAAGTTAAACTAGATTTGACTAACTTAATGTTAAACATGAGCAAATCACATTGGTGCTTTATGTAGTAAACTTGCTTTTTTCCATCTGGTTATAGGAAGGATATGGTGGACACCTGTAAACAAACAAAAAAGCAAACATCACTGAGGAAATGTGACTGTCCATCAATCAGTCTTTGAACATAACTGCCGTTTCTGTGATTGCAGTATGAAATACATGACTAAGGATAAGAGTATCTCTGTCACACAGTATCATACTCTATATTGATGTTGCTGTATTCCTCACAAACAACGTTTTGCCAAGCCATCATATAAACACATGCCTTGAAAATAGTTGTATACTATGTTTACTGTTTGTCTCCACCGCAGGAACTGTGCTGTATTTGACAATTAATTCTTGCATGTGATTTGTTCTATATATTCATAAACATCCCATACACGTCTCGTTTTTTTCCCACCTGCATTCTGCAAAGAGCTGCCCTACTCTGCCTCTGAAGCTACTGCTCACTCTCAACTTTGAGCAGTCCTGTTCAGAGTTGTACTGCAGCGTTTTGAAAGACAAACAGCTCAGTTACTCGGAGCTGCAAGGAGTGATAAGAAGTACACATGGAAAAAGAAGTAATGCACACAGTGAGGAAGAGAGAGCAAACTGTTGACTGTTTAACCCTGGTCTACTGCTTCATACATAAAATGAAGAAAGCTTTCTGATGAACAAAAGGCTGTTTGTAGAGGAGGGTTTTACAGTTTTAAAGTCCCCCCTGCACTTGTTCCTACAGTTGAATGTTTGAGCTTCATTGTGCAGAATGATTTATGTGCAGAGTTTGACACTGGAAGGCTGTTTTCACATTAATATGCCGAAAGTAAGAAAGTTTCTCTGTGCTCACTGAAAATCTGATTTTATGGGGTAGGTATACAATACAAAACTTTAAGTATTAATCGGAATGCTTTGTTGAAATAATATTTTAAGTTATGATTTACTACCACCCCACCCTTCTGGCTAATGGTGGTCATGGCCCCCGAGGAGTGTGTGTGTGGGATGGGGGGGGGACCTTAATGCTGCACAATATAAGCTAGCATGCTAGCACTACAAGCTGGTTTGTGCTGCTTCAAGGGCTCACTGAACCCCCTAGTGGCCATATTTTGTCTATATTAAACAAAATACATTTTAGAATGATATTGACCTCATTGTATCTTCTTATTGACAGAATAATTCAGTCTTAAACATGATTTAAGTCCTTGCTAGACTTAGCCTGCAGCCATAGTCTGAACGCTGTCCCTAATGTACATACAACATTTATAGCATGCCTGCTAGGCCTATCTCCGGATGAAATTCTAATGGTTGTAATTCTCACACTATTCCATCACTCGTTGGGCATTTTATTCAGGATAAGAAAATGCACCTGCTGGTATCCTGATTATTAATTTTCATGTATACAAAGCCTCAGTTATACACATTACATTTCTTCTAGATTTTTTTTTTTGTGAAGCCCTGACCTTAAAGTTCAAACTACACCTATGCTGGTTTGCTTTATTGAGGTACAGTAGTACAAGTGCAAGTATGTAGTTAGCGCTTATGCAATTTCTTATTTTACATTTATGATGTCCTGGAAAGTCTTGATGGCAGCACACATATATACTTCCATATTTATGACATTTTATATGAAACAATAAATGTGTCATTTTGTGTAGACCACGTTTTGCCTACCAGTGCAATATGACTTTGAGGAACTACCTTCACACTAATCAATATCTTTCAAGCTGCAACAGTTCTTTCAGCTTGTTCCTTAAATGGATCTGTGTAATTAGATACATTATATTCTTAAATAAAATACAGCTCTGGGGTATGACCAGTAGTTCTCAACATTTGTGTCGTCTCAGGGATCCTGTCTGATATGAAAACTGTGGGTCACTGGATTCTTATTGGATTCCTGCGGGATGAGATTTAATTTCACTATTAATCACGTGACTGGGATGGGTCAGGAAAAAAAAGTCAACAGGAGCAGCCCTGACTGGAATTATAATATATCAGTTTGTATAATATATAAATATGCAGTTCCCACAGGAACAGGATTGAACGGGAATGTATTTTTACACTGTCATGGAATTGAAACAGGATAGATGTATTTTTGTAGGGGTGGGATGGGCGAAAGGGAAAATTCCCTCCTGTTTCATTCTCTAATTAACAGTGAAGAGCCTATGAATGAAATAGTCATTCTTACAGTCTGCCATTGGGCTAACTTATAGTCACTAAAATAAATAATAATACTATTCCCTATTTTTCCAGGGACTCCATGGCTCCATCGGGGTCCCCAGACCCCAGGTTGAGAACCACTATACCAAACAGTTGATTGTTGTGCCTCCACCAAAATAATACCAATAAATCATTCCTCTTTAGCCTGGCTTTTGATAAGAATGTTTTAGGACCATATTGTATTTATTACCTCTGATTATAGTTGTTGTCTTTTGTCAATGTTTCTGGTTTTATTATTTAATTGTCATACTTTGTATGCATTAGTCTCAAATAGTTCTATTGTTTACATGTACTGTCTTATCAGTTTGATAGAAATCTGTAAAACCTGTATGAAATCTATACAAATACAGTTTGATTGATTGAACCAAAACAGCAAAGTTGATGGCTGTAAAACCTGAAAAAGCAGAGGTGATGATATTTGTCTGGGCTAATCCATTTTTATGTCATTCAGATAATAAGGATTATCAACTTTAAACATTAGAATTTCATTCAAAACATGTTGATTCCAGTTAGTTACTGTAGGTTTGGAACACTCCGTGCTGGATTCTGTGATATCTCTAATCTCTGAATGGATCTTCCATGGGAAATGCACAGCAGCATTGTGTGGGCTATCAAGTAAATGAATTGCAGATGAGACTACAGGGGGAGGTATTTCTCTGTTGAAATGGCCTCCTGCCATCTGTTACCTTCCTTTAATTGCTCTGGAGATCCTCACACCCCCAGCTTCACCTCCATCATTCTCCATTTAGTTCAGAAAACTTTCTCCTCACATCTTCACTCACTGACTTTACTTTGCTGAAACAATTATCCGGTTTATTAATAATTCATATTTTTTTTATTATTGTAATTAGTGAATCAGTTTCTCAGTCTCCCATTCCCATTCATTCATGTATATACTGTATATATCAGAAGAAAGCAGTCTGGATGAGAGCATCCACCAACAGTCCCTGTGTTGCAGTCTACTGCTGCTGCACTTCTCTCACTGCCTCTCTGCCCCGCACCACTCCCCAACCTCTACCAACCATTTGATCTGCTACAGGATGTAATTGAAACCAACGATAATCCCGTCTGTGACACACCTAGGCACAGTTCACTCACAGCAGGCCCCTTTTGTAACCCATGTTTACCCAGGATGCCGAGCGGATCTGTTACACCTGGACTGTACCAGCCAATAGCTAATTTCTGTGTGTTGTACAGCAGTACAAGTAAGTATCTTGTAGTAATACCATAGCCTGTCCACACATTGTTCCTTCAGGAACAATATAATATAATATAATATAATATAATATAATATAATATAATATAATATAATATAATATAATATTATATAATATAATATAATATAATATAATATAATATAATATAATATAATATAATATAATATAATATAATATAATATAATGTTATATAATATTATAATATAATATAATATAATATAATGTTATATAATATTATGTTATAATATAATATATTATAATATAATATAATATAATATAATATAATATAATATAATATAATATAATATAATATAATATAATATAATATAATATATGAATATCTCAAAGTGCTTCACAGTCCCACATTAGACAGAAAGCGAGAACTCCGTCAGCTCATGACCAAAAATAATGTGAAGGAGCACAAAGGAAAAGATAATTTTCTTTTTTTAATAAAAGTTTAAGGAACAAGTCCTCATATACATATTTGTCAGTGACTTCTAAAACGACCCATACGAGCCTGACAAAAAGAACTGAGTGTGTAATGAATTAGTCAACAAATCTCCAGTTTAATCCAATCATCTAAACAACTTATTTTATAGTACTTTTATTTTTTAAATTTTATTTTGTGCCAATTCAACAAACACAAAAGCTCACCAGCATAGAGTGTATGTATTGTTTTATCGTTCAGTGATAGCTCTCTATTTCATTGTTTTGTTTTTTAAAATTTTCTTGTGGTTTACCTTCTTACTTGTGACATTCAATTCATCTTCACACGGACAGGTTCCTCAGGAAATACAGCTTTGTCAGAGCACAAAGCAGCCACAGGAAACACAATTAACGTATTGCTGAGGTGTCTACAAAACAAGACATGGTCATTTTTGGAGATTTTTGTCACTGGATCATTTCAAATTTTTGTAAGGATGGAAATGGAAAACTGTACTTGTGAGCTAATAGAAGAGAGGTTTAAGTAACAAAAGTACTTGGTTAAGAATAAGGGAATGTCACAGTCATGGTCTCCACTACTCTGCTACTTTTTAAAAACACACTTTTTCGGTCTTGGTCATTTTAAACATATCCTTTTAATCTATCATATCTGGATAAAGGATTTTAGTCAGTGGAGATCTAGATTAATATCTGGACTGACACACCTTTGGGCTGATATAAATTTTAATTTTTCAAAGTAAAGCAAAAACAAAGAAGTCGGGTGTGGAGAAGTTGGAGGCCAAAAGAATAAAGAATCGAGATGTGGATACCACCAATTGTGCACAAATCTCAGAAAGTAGAGTGAGACTTTATGATAGCTACTGCTGGTTCTCACTCAATAGTTTAGCATAGTTCTGTAATGCTGCCGCAGCTTTGGATGACTATTCTAACGTTAACTAGGTGAGTTACCCAGGTCTATATCATTATAAAATCATATTCCATTGTACTATAGAACGAATCCTAATAAAATCTTAATCAACCCATGGGGCTTTAAGATATCTCTTCTGAAAGATCCGGACTTTCATGAGAGAGATCATCCTTCATATAAATAAATGACTCTCCAACACAATCAACATCTCTGTGGGAGTCAGAAAAGATGCATAGGTGCTATATTAGGTGCATAGGTAATCTTATTCTCAGTTTACAAAAAAACAATTAAGAAAAAGAGGCTGAACTAGAACAGAAAATTAAACAAATCAAAATATGAATGTACGTAACCTAGCAACAAGCACAATAAATTAATTAAATATAAGTTTAAACTTAATGGTAAAATAAGAAAACTCAACTTACATACAGATTTAGACAAGAAGAAATCCATCATAATTCAGTACGTGTGAAAAGAGTATTGTTTGTGCCTGCACCGTGCTGGGAGCAAAAATAATGATGTGTTATGGTGTTACACTGTGGTTAAATTCTGGTTAATTTTAGGCTCCAAAATGACTTGGTTAGGATTAATATGTCAAGCGAAGTCTTCCATCCTTCCATTACATAGCTACAGCTGGGATGTTGCAGCCCATATACCTTCTATCCCATTATGCATGGGTCATATCATGTATTTAGACAGTGATGTATTGAATTCCATTAGATTACACAGGAGTTTATAATAAAGCAACAATAAGCAAAACAAATAGTTGAGTGGTGAAGTTAAAGTTTTGTCTATACAAGTGTCATTTTCAGCTATGTTTTTCAGTTATCTGTCTCACATTTGACATGTTATTATATTGACAAACACAGCTGTCAACACAGGCCCTGTAACAGATTGCATGTCATTCATGCCATTATTGTATTAAGGAGAGCTGGATACTGCCTTTATAAAATGATCAAATCAAAATATATTTGTCTCAGAGGGCTTTACAATCTGTACAGGGAGTGACACCCTCTGTCCTTAGACCCTCGATTCTAGTGAGAAAAACTTGCCCACCAAAAAACCTTTTAACAGGGAAAAAGGTGAAAGAAATCTCAGGAAGAGCCACAGAGGAGGGATCCCTCTCCCAGGACGGACACACGTGCAATGGATGATAGATAGATAGAATATAGATAGATAGAATCTTCTTGGGTGACAGTAAGATTCAAGGATGTTTTAAAAATTAGATAGATAGATAGATAGATAGATAGATAGATAGATAGATAGATAGATAGATAGATAGATAGATAGATAGATAGATAGATAGATAGATAGATAGATAGATAGATAGATAGATAGATAGATAGAGCGCAGTGTTCTAGTGGGGTGGCAAGGTATTATGAGCTCTTTTAGATATGATGGTGCCTGACCATGAAGAGCTTTGTATTTAGTAGAAGAATTTTAAATTCTATTCTAGATTTAACGGGTAGCCAGTGCAAGGAAGCCAAAATGGGAGAGATGTGATCTCTGATTTTGGTTCCTGTCAGAACACGTGCAGCAGCATTCTGAATCAGCTGCAAACTCTTAAGAGACTTATTTGAGCAGCCTGATAACAAGGAGTTACAATAGTCCAGCCTAGAAGTAACAAATGCATGGACTAGTTTTTCTGCATCCACTTGAGATATGATGCGTCTGATTTTGGCAATGTTACGTAAGTGGAAGAATGTAGTCCTCGAAAGTTGTTTTATATGATCATTAAAGGACAAATCCTGATCAAAGACAACTCCAAAATCTCTGGAATGATAGTTTCTAAGGTGTTTGGGTCCAATTACGAGAACTTCAGTTTTATCTGAATTTAGCATCAGAAAATTGTAGGTCATCCAATCTTTTATGTCCTTAATGGAGGCTTGAAGTTTAGTTAAGTGATTGGTTTCAATGGTTTCAAAATGATGTCCCATTCATTCCTATCAGTGGTACATATGGTGAAAAAGTCAACCATCTTTCTGCAGATTTCCCAACGCTTCCATGTTCTTGTGCCGGTACAGCGTGCTACAGTTCTTCTGGCTGACTTCCTGTTGGCTCATCCATCCTGTGAATAGGATAACATAATCCTTCTAGACTTTCCAAATGTTATTGGACTGAATTGATCAAATTTTGCTGATGAGAAGACTAATTTCTGCAGGTTTGTGATGGCCATGTGTATTCATTGTTTTATACCAGCTCCTTTGCCAATGATGGAATTATGCAAAGCATGTTTTTAGGTTTTCAATGTAGCTTATTTATTTCCATGTTATGCGCTTAAATACAGTGATTGTGTTTTGGGCTCTGAGGGCTGCTAAAACATGACTGACCCACACCTAATACTTTATGTAAACAGATAATACTGTACAATACTGTAACTGACAGAGGACTGACTCTGCTGCTGCTGTGGTAATGTGCTGCTTTTAATACTCTGTAGCCTTTAGGCATTGCATTGTGTCAGACTTCCACATTCTTTCCTGAAGATCAGAAGGTTTTATTTATTTGAAAAGGGTTAATTCCATGAAGTCTGTCCAGTAATTACTAAGTGAAGGTCAGGTCAATGACAAGCCTGTTTGCAGTGCTATGTTACATTTGAGTAGTGAGTAATTAGCTGCTTAGTGAAACTGCAAAAAGACAAAACTAGTTTCTGGAATATTTACACCCAACCCAACGGCAAGCACTGTTTATTTATTGTAGTTATTAAAGCAACATAGTTTCTGCTTGTGTTTTCAGACTACATTACTCTTAATGAACAATTTATGCCTCCCTTTAATTTTTCACAATCTTTCATCAGCAGCTTGTGACTAAACTGTAGCTACGATAGCAGTATAGGCAAAGGCATTTAGGAAGTAATCCCAAGTCTTTGACCAGTCTTGATTGATCTATAACGTTAGTTTGGCTCTTAAGGTGTGGAATGAGGAGATAAGCGTGTGTGCCTGAAGGACAGTAACGCTTAGATTAAACTTTGTCCCTGAACGTACACTCAAAGACACATGAGTCAACCAGAGGAAATCCGCTCAATGTCATATTGAATACGTCTCGAAGCTTTATCCTTATTAGACTTGCTTCTCTTTGTTTTAGACTGTTTTTAACTGTTGTCATCATTACAAGTGGCACAGTTTTTTCTTCAGAAGTGTAGTGATTTCACCATGTGTCACCAGTATAATGTCACAGTCAGTGATTGACTAAACCGATTCTTGAACTGTACATTAATGATCCATCACTTATTTATGATGAATCATACATATGACACATACAGTTAAACAAGTGATTCAGACATTTTTGTTATCCAACCTTTTTTTAGTCTTTATTATTGTCCAGCATTATGGTCAAGTACATCTGGGGGACAGACAACGCTCACTGTCTATTAAGATCAAATGTGGCCATGCTTGATAGTCTTGGATTTTATTGTGCAAAACTATAATTTAAAACATCCCCTCCAGAAATGTTCTATAGCATATGGAAAAATCTGCTGAATGATAATATTGTTTCTACATGAAAAAAGTAAATTACCAAGTTAAAATTCTTAAAATAGATAGAGTCTAAAACAGTTGCAAAGTTGTTGCATGTATGAACTTAATATTGATTAATTACTTTTGTGTGATTATTCTTCTAATTTACAAAGTTATTGATACTCTTTTTGATCCTTAATTGTGACACAAATACTCTATGCAAACACTACAGATTAATCATTGAGTGCATTTCTGACATTTAAATGTGATGAGATATCACAGTCAATGACAATTCACAGGTCCATGTGATAAATTAATGATACGCTCGCTCTGTGAAGCTGCACAGCTGTGTGTCATGGTTAGCGTGCTACTCTGAGATAATTGGAAAACCTCATGGATTCAACACTGGTGAAGCTGCTCTTCTTTCCTGTTTGTTTCATTTACAGACCGGTAAAGTAGGCAGCATGCTGATAAGAAAACAGCTGGTTTGTGCATTACGTGTGTATTACAGGCTTTGTGCTTACACACAGTTTTATGCATCTGCCCTC
The DNA here is from genome assembly GCA_036937835.1 of Pampus argenteus. Classification (NCBI taxonomy): domain Eukaryota; kingdom Metazoa; phylum Chordata; class Actinopteri; order Scombriformes; family Stromateidae; genus Pampus; species Pampus argenteus. The sequence continues at coordinate 2,706,962 of CM072870.1, forward strand.
AACTTCATTGTTAAGTCCATCCTTAGTGTATGTGCACTGGCGGCTTCAGGTTTCCACATCACACTTGCAAGTTGCAATGGACTTTGACTGTCTTAAACTAGTTAAATCATGCTCACATTCAGAGTTAGGGTGAGAAACTGTCCTCCATCAGCAGATGAATGCAAAAAACAGACTGCCCACACATCATAAGAAGTTGCAATAAACAAACTATTATGTATTATCTTTTATCATTTCTATAATTGTGAGTTGTGTATTTGGTATTGATTTGTATTGTACTGTATAACAGTATTACTGTATAGATCATAGAACGAATATTGCAGGTCCAAATAAACAAACAAGAACTTCCTGGATTGGAAAAAAAGCAGAACAAAGACTTGAGAAACACTCACACGGTGTATTTGAACTTTCTTTTCTGTATAATGCCAAACTGTTCAATCTGTTGATGCCTTTAGTTTTGGTTCACAGTGATTCACTGCCAGATGAAATCCCTCTGTTAAGTTAGCTTGGTTGCTCCTGCTGCTTCTCCTTTGACATTAGTTTTGCTGGCAGATGGTTACACTGACTCACATGTGCTCTTCTGAGATTGTTGAGCTTTTGTGTGTTTCAATAAACTCCCTGTGAGGAAGAATATTATTGAGTTTTTGCTGTTTTAATTTTGGTGTAATCAATCTCACTGTTGTCAGTCTTTGTGACATCAGTCTCACTGTTTGCTGCTGTATCAGAGTTGTATTATGTTACTGCTAATGCTGACAACATTATACTGCTGCAGCTTATAATAAAAGTGCTTAACTTTCAAACAATGGGATGGCTTTTAATATGAAGCACCCACAGGAAACATCTCACTATATCCTAAGCATTGATTTTGATTAGGATAATCTGAGTTATCCTAATCAAAACCAAATCAACTTTATTACCCACCTTTGTTGCATAAAATTTAGTTAAGTGATTGGTTTCATCAGGCTTGATCGATAAATATAATTGGGTGTCGTCGGCATAACAGTGAAAGTTAATTGAATGATTCCTAATAATGTTCCCTAGAGGAAGCATATATAAACTGAATAGAAGTGGCCCTAATACAGAACCTTGTGGGACTCCATGAGAAACCTTGGTTTGCATGGAGGATTCATCATTAACATGAACAAACTGAGATCGGTCTAGGAAATATGACTTAAACCAGCCTAGGGCGGTTCCTTTAATGCCAATTTGATATTCCATTCTCTGTAAAAGAATCTGATGGTCAATGGTGTCAAATGCGGCACTAAGATCTAATAGGACAAGTACAGAAATTAGTCCTTTGTCTGATGCCATTAGGAGGTCGTTTGTAACTTTGACTAGTGCGGTCTCTGTGCTATGATTTACTCTAAATCCTGACTGAAACTCCTCGAATAAGCTGTTTGTATGGAGAAAATCACATAGCTGATTGGCTACGGCTTTCTCAAGTACCTTAGAGAGGAATGAAAGGTTTGATATCGGCCTGTAGTTGGCTAAAACCTCTTGATCTAGAGTTGGCTTTTTAAGAAGAGGCCTAATTACAGCTATTTTAAAGGACTGTGGTACATATCCTGATAATAGAGACAGATTAATCATATCCAACAAGGAAGGGCTAACTAAAGGTAATACGTCTTTAAGCAGCCTGGTTGGGATGGGGTCTAAGAGACAGGTTGACGGCTTAGATGAAGAAATTATTGTAGTTATTTGTTGAACGTCGACGGGAGAAAAGCAGTCTAAATATATATCAGGTTTTATAGCTGTTTCCAAACTTGCTGTATCCAAAATCAGATGAGTGCCTGTTGAGGGCAAAAGGTGATGAATTTTGTCTCTAATATTTAGAATTGTATCATTAAAGAAGCTCATGAAGTCATTACTAGTCAATAGAGCTGTGGTTCTCTGTTAGCCTGGCTACAGTGCTGAAGAGAAACCTGGGGTTGTTCTTATTTTCCTCAATTAATGAGGAATAATAGGCTGTCCTGGCATTACGCAGAGCCTTCCTATAAATTGCAAGATTATCTTGCCAGGCTAGGCGAGATTCTTCCAGTTTAATAGGCACGCCATTTACATTCAGATTTACGTGCCTCTTGTTTTAATTTGCAAGTGTGCTGGCTAGTTAACAATCACTTAGCTAGCATTTTATTCTAAGTTAACGCTAATGATATAGACTGAATTAATGTTAACATATTGAAGCACTTACCATTATTTTTTGTCAGATACACAGACACACAGCCTTGCATGTTTAACACCTGATAGCCTTGGACCTGGAAACAACATGCTGATTGGCTATTTGGCTCAGGGTCAAAATTTGCACTCGTAACTTGAAGTGTGTAGCTTGTAACTTAAATGTTAAAATGTGTGTCCGTCCCTCAGACTTTGAATGCATGTATAAGACCGGATCACTTGTCTGAGTATACATGCCATTCAGAGAATCGGATAAACGGATGGAGCCTGGCTGACTCTGTTATGCTATGTGGCGCTGTAGCCCTCTCAGCAAAGAGCCACCTCCGGTTGATCTCGACTTATTCAAACAAAGATGGCGTACGAGGATGCTACAGTTGCATACGTTATGTGCATAATTTTTCGTCCTAATAATGCATATAAAAAGAACAACGTCTGCTTTCACTTCCAGGTAAAAGCCCCAAAATTTTGTGCATGCACAGAATGCAAAATCCGGTATAGATCTGATTGCTGAGTATATATGGAGTTAAAAAGCCGACTATGAATGAATTATTTAGTGTTCTTTTCCAATTTAGAGAAGTCCATTAAGGTCCAAAGTAGATCGGACTAAGGTGTTTACAAGCACTTTAAAAAGTCCAAACTAAGTCTGATTTCTTGCTGCATGTAACTGCACTCTGCATAAAATATTTCACAAGCTCAAAAAATTAATTACCATTACTTGATTCCATTGTATTAATTTCATCAACTAAACAGCTTAGTAATGAGAGGCACATATTCGTAAAGGCAAGTAAATTTCTCTTCCCACATGCCCTACAAAAAATTCACTCTTCCCAGACAAGCACTGGTATCACTATTACATTTCATATTATACTAACATTTCATATATACTAAATATATAAATTCTTGGTTCTGATGATGTTGCTTATTTTTTCCTGCCTTCTCTTAGAAAAGAGTAACTTAACACTCCCTGAAAGTCTTGTTTTTCTTGATCCAGCCTCCAGCAGATTTCTAATCGTTTAATTTGTAGATTTTACTACGAATAAAAAAATTATCTTCATAAGAAAATAGTTTGAATCTGAACAAAACAAAACAGAACAGACATTCACCTGAAGCAGCAGCTCTCCCTGTGAATGTGACAGCAGCAGGTAAATGGCCTGGTGTGATGGTCCCACAGGGACTGTACTCACTGATTTGTAGCCATAACACAAGTCCAGTGTCTTGTTTTATGGTGTGTAAGGTAAGTAACCTACAGATGACACTGTTCAAGGATGTTCTTAGAGTAAAGTGATTAAAGCGGCCCACTTTAATGTTTGCTACACCGGGGGAGGCAGATTGCTGTCTGAATCATGCTGACAACTATGTTGGCAACAGCTTTGGAGTAATTTTAAAACAAAAGGTGCTGAGAAAATTAGAGAAACTCCCTTGAGAGAGAATATAAGAGCAAGGAGAAGAAAAGACGTCCAGCAAAGACATATTCACTATGGCCCCCTTCACACCTTGCATTAAATGCATTTTGGGTGATCAGATTGCAAGATGCAATCTGGATACAAGATGCATTTTAATGTGGGGTGTAAAGGGAATCACTGACAGCGCTACTGTATATATATAGAGAGACAGGCAGATTTTCAATTCACCTTACCGTCTCTATTCAGTGAGAAATCCAAACATGTGTGATGTCTCTGCCCAAATCCACCCGACTTTCTGTGTTCAAAACACCTCATCCATTATGTGTACATATTGTATGCATGTAGTATGATTTGAGAGCACCATGTATTTGTTTAGCTCTTTCTATAATCAGTATCAGATTCATTTTGTAAAGTTCGGACTTCTAAACTTCTTGCAACTGACATTTGAACCTGTTTCATTTACTGTCTGTATGTCTCCATCCCTGCACCCATTTGTAAGCATCAAAGCCTGATAATCAGATAATCAGTTATAATATTTATACCCTTCATGGAATGGCCTTCATTCTGATGGCTTTGTCATGGTGGCTGTATGGATGACTATTGCCATGTATCATATACCATCAACAGGACCTCTCCTGGGATACATCAGTAATAATTTGCTTTTAATAATAATAAATATATGCCGATTAATTCACTGATGAATATTTTAAACTGAAACCTATACACTTCCCCATGCAGTGCAAATGCTCAGTTGCACAGAACTTACCAGTGGGATTTGGATATTCATATTTTACTTTAACCTCTAATTACTTTAGACATCTTGACGAGGAAACATGAAAAATAACTTGCGAAACAGTTCAGTTGCGTCACGAAAGCAGCGTGAGATAACCATAGTGATATTTCAGCAGAAAGAAGTCCAGGAGGTGAAAGGGCAGCTAATGTTATGCTATGTTACTGTATGCAGCTCATGTTAGCAGTTCACCATTAAAGTTGTCCTGTGGAGTTGCCAACACTCTAATCTAGGTCATCTAATCTAAGTGTTGAATCCATTGCAAAATGTTTTAATTTAACAGGTTTTCTTTTAATATCAGTCATGTGTCACCAGCAGGACAATAGTGTGCAGGAACATTCACATGATGTATTTTAATAAGTTTAATTAAAATCAAATAATTCTGTGTTTCATTAGATTTATTTTTAGTTTTATTTTAAATGCTGTTAATCTCAGGATTTTGACCTAGTTGTAGACTTAATTATCTACAGAATGTGTATTAAATGCATAAATACATGTGACAATTTTAAATATTTTATGCCTACTTCAAAAAACATTGTATTAAAAAAACCATTTCATTTATTAGTGGAAACTACTACTACTGTATCCTAGACAGGATGTTTATTGTATAGATTTGGGGAATCAGTTTCCACCTAGTAAATAAACCTACTATGTAAGATATGTGCTGTAATTGTCTATATGGAGTTTGGAAATGGAATAGAAAGTATTCAAACCAAGACAACGACATTTATTAACTAAACGATATAATAGCTGAGTTTGACCACTTTATGTTGTACCCAGAAATGGCCCCAAATTCAGTAACATTTCTAACAAAGGAGGGAGACTAGAAGACAAGACATCATTGACATTCAGTAGCATGTCATACAGAGAAAGGAGGTGTTAATTTCAGTAGTGAAGGCACTTAGTTCATTTAGTTCATGTTCCAGATTGTATCTGAGGGATGGAAAAATCCCCCCTGAGCACACAACAGCTCTGTTGCTGAACATTTCACCTGACTGCTGCTTGGATTTACTATACTAACATTTATTATTAGAATGATGTTAAGCCCTGGTGATCTTTTTACTATTGAAACAAAAATAAACATAAAAGAAGTTACACAATTTTGGGGTGTACTTACACACTGCTTTATTGCAGACCAAAAACCTTGAGCACAAATTGTGCAGCAGAACAGCAAATGTACTCTCATGAAGTGGCTCTCATGAACAGCCTAACGAACTAGTATGAACGTTTTACATATTCTAAAATCATATTGCAGTGCATAAATTTGACCTTTACATTAATATCTGCAGAGGACATGCACCACCAAGGGGACTGTATGTGTTTGTGAGATAAAGTAAGTATCAGAATGTGTAGAGTATGAAGGACAAATGGTGAAAGAGAGGAATAAAAAAGATGTTTATCAGTGTCTTTTGTTGCCGGTTGAGTATCCTTTACTCTGTGGAGCAGAGCAGGAGACAGAGGACAGAAACATCAGATGGGTGGAACGGGGCTAATGTGTAATTCAAATCTGGCCTTTGACAGATTTATATTTCAGAGCCATGAAAACCAGTATTCCTGTAGGACCTGACCAGCAGAGATACTGGGTAAGAGCTGCAGCACCAGAGGTACTCAGCTCCATTACTCTCTCTCTCTCTCTCTCTCTCTCTCACACACACACACACACACACACACAAACACCACACACAGAGAAACAGAAGCAGTTTGCTGTAGTTGGCAGTGAGTGTGGTCCATGTAAAATATGATAAAACAGTGATGATTTCATGCAATGTTAGCACTTCTTCTCCCAACTGTCCCACATGTAAATTGTTACTTATTACTAATCTTGAAAAGTGAGCAACCCTAGGACCCTGAAAATCTCATTGAGTGTCATTTGGTTTTGCTATTTTAATTAAGTCACAGTTAGTCAGTAAGTACAGATCAGACATCTCTGTGCATGACAAGCAGCCTCTCCCTGATGTCACTGTACAGATGCATCAGATTCCTCTCTCTGCTGTGATAAGAGTCATGATGCGCTCTCATTCACCACCTTCACTGTATTATCCCATAACTCTTGCAATGCCCTAAACTGTACATGGAGCATGTGAGACCTGAGGCCAGATGCATGAACCTCTGTAGGCTCACATCTAAACTCTGCATACACACTACGAACAAGATACACAAATGCACTCTTTTATTTAGAGTGGTGTAACACCATGCTTTTGTCAGGTCCTTAATCATCAATATTTCTACTCCACCCATGTGTGTCACATCAGTGAGGTTCTATAATGTTACTGAACACAAGTGCAGAGAACAAACCAAATATAGTTTCAAAACATCCAGGCCGTTGCTGCAGACAAAACAAGGGATGTTTTTACTACTACTAAATATCTCTTTTCAACAGGATATGCCTGAAAACAGTTGTTTGTCTCCAAGACTCAAAAAACAGGATCTGGCGCAATAAGATACGGCAAGCTAAACAGGTCAGAAAACTATTCATCATCAGCCCCCACTAGTGGGAATCTAGCACACCCAGCTCTGGTAGTGAGAGACCAGCACCCAAAGCAAGAGCAGCCTCATGGAAAACTGTGGTTGTTTATTGCATGCGTTTTTACCTGTGAGCCATCATCAGCATTTAACATCAATCAATGATTTGTCTTATAGCAGCCATAGTCAAACAGATTACAAAGTGCTAAACAATTGGATTGTAAATATTTTGCAAACACATTAAAAATGAACATTTGGTTGTTGTCTTAATAAGATGCAATTTAAGTGGAATCATAATTATAATTTTAATTTTTTATTTAATAAAGAAAGCTTAAAATTTTTACCTTCATTAACTCACATTCCTTTACGTAAACAACTTGATCGCATATCTGCAGCAGCGTTCTTGTTTCATTTTAATGTAAGCCTTTTGTTTCCTTTTCTAATGGCTCCAGTGTCCCAGCCCAGCACATATGTGCTAATTAACTCCAACCCGGAAACTCAGTTCTGCAGAAACACATATTACTATTCAAAGCAAACATACTGCACTCAGTTCAAAAGGGAATTTAGCTTGATTTCCTGCTGCTGGTGACCCCACAGAGATTAGTGGGATACTATAGTTATGAGATATGTGCAGCATGCTGCTAACAGCTGAATTTCCACAGAGATAAGCTTCCTATGCTCCAGTGACCAGGCCTGAACAGATACAGATATTGTTCTGTCTGGGTAGTCTGCTGGACAAAAGTAAACAAGGAGGTAGGATTCACAAGTCACACCTTGATATTCCCCCATCACACAAGAGAAATCAGTTGTGGCTCAGATATGTAGCTACAGTGGGATTAATGCTCATATAGAAGCATTGATTACACAAAAACATCGTTTTATGAGAAAACAAGTGTTACAATATCTACAACATGAGTTATATACTCACAGTTTGGAATGTCACTTAACAAGTAATTCATTTGCTCTTTTGCTAATACTAATAATAATACTTTAGACAACATTAACTTTCAATAAAATGTCTTGATGTCCAAATTTTGTAAATTGTAAAACTGTTTAATTGGGCACAAACAAGGGAAAGTGACTACAGAGAGAGAAACAGAAACAGTGTCCCATCATCCTCCAGTAATAAAAAAGCACATTTAAGCAAATTAAATCACTTTACATCCGTTCAGCATGTTATGAGCTTTATCTTTGCTCTTCTTCAGCACCTCGGCCTGAATGCATTTTTCCTGACTTTAATGGCTTACTGCAGCTCCAGTTTACTGTGATATCAGAAGCCAATTAAATACCTACAATAGGCCTGATTTAAAAAAAAAAAAAAAAACCTTTAATCAATTAATTTAATAGAGCAAACAACACATACATTTATTATATTAGCTCAAAGGGGGATTTTTATTCAACCACTGATCTTGTTGTTGAGCTGACATCAATATATTTAAATTAATATTTCCTCATAAACTGTATATATATATATAGGCAGTATTCCAGTACTTCCATTTCAGTTCTCCAGACATGTGCGAGATGTGTCAAACATCTGGGCACTAGGTCTTATTTAGCAGCACTTCAGCTCAGTTTCAACTGGGCTTATTTACATAACCTTCAAAATAGAAAAACGGCGATGCTTAATTCAGAACCCTTGAGGTAATTTGTAGCACACTAGGCTAGGTTAATATTTCCTCATGTGTGAACAGCCATGCTCAACCATAAGTTATTATCTGAATTTTGCAGACCTTGTCTCAGTCAGAGAAGTGTGAACCCATGACAGTCCCCAGTGTATTCAGTGTATTGTGAGCATTCTTCAAAACACGAAAAAAATAAATAAATGTGTGCAGCTAACATAGTGATATGTTGGAGTCTATACCTTGTTCTGCTGGTACAGACTGATAATGTGTTCAACAAATTGCAGCTAAATGTGTCAACAGACTGACTCATAATCCAGCACACTGATGGCTTTGATCCTACAGCCTGCTGTTGAATATTACATTTCAGCCTGTAAGAAAGCTCCAACAGCCTTTGTTTCATTATAGCAACTTCACATAAAGCTTCACTGTGTAACATCTACCCCCCCCCCCAGTTTAGCAGTGGCACATATTAGTTGTCCATTCCAGTGCTTGAATTTGTGATATGTGATATTATATGACTGCAAATGGGGTTCGATAACATTTTTTCAAATTCAAATCCAGCTTGGAATCCAATTATCAAATCTCATGCTAACCTTTCAACAATTCCACCATTTGTTTATTTTTATTTTTATTTTGTGTATGGTCATTAAAATGAATTGATATCTGATTGAGATTCATCAGTGTTGGAGCTGTCTTGCCTCCAAAATTCACCAAACAGGAAAATAAGCTGCAAAATGCATGTTAAATTGCCCAAGAGTTATTTTATTATTTATTGACAAAGTCTAACTGTCCATGAAAATAAATCCCTTTTTTATGCTGAACCTGTGATCTTTCCCAAAAACAGAAACCGGACAAATATATTGTGATATACCCAATATCCAATCTGGTATCAACATGTGATCTGTATCCTGATATCTTATCTGGCTCAGGAAAAACAGTTTAATGCAGGAGTAAATGTACAGAGAACATCCTGCAGTTGGATTATCCAGACCACATCTGGAGCTGGAAGAATAGATGAAAATGTAGAGCTCATACCACAAGATCGCTTCAGGAGACTCTCATGCTAACATAACTCACAGTGACAATGCTACCACGCTGATATTTAGCAGACATACTGTTTATACCATATTCACCATTTTGTTTAACATGCAAAGTACAGCTAACGCTGAGTAATTAACAACACGACATAATGGACAACATGAAATTTAAACCAGATGTTGGTGCTGGATGAATAATCAGAAGATCAACGGAGTTATTACAACTCATGCTCTGGGGGTTATGAATATGTGAACCAGATTTCACAGCAATCCATCCAATAGTTGTCAAAATAGTCAAAAAGTCAATCATGGTTTTATATGGAGGCCCCTGACTGTTTACTAAATTAGTAGGATTTCCCTTAAAACACACCATGTCTAGAGGGGAGAGTGTTTGTCTTCCTACTCACACTTACTGTTATAGCCACACCTACGGGACTGCAAGTGTAATTGTTTCCTTTTGCTAATTAAACACACTGTTTCAAATGTTTTCAGCAGTTTTAACTGAATGTAAAATATGAACTCATTAATAACTAATCAAAGCTCGACGTTGCAGACATGTTGCAGAATTTTTGTAATACATGCACATCTGGATCATCATGCTGGAGGAAAATATGAGATTATGTATGAGATTATCGGCCATTCCTGCCAGTTTTTCTATTAAAATATAAGGCTAGAGAATGGAAGGAGCAGTATATGATCTTATTCTGTTGTACTGGAGACAATCTCAGCTTTCTCAAACCTCTGCCTGCAGGTCAACAATGGCCTCAAGTTCCAGCAGGTAGTTTTGTGACTGGAGGGTTTAGTTCAATCACCAGCAGGCCAATCTTAGCTCGTAGAGCTAGCACTTCACTGTTCAGTCAGATTAGTATTGATAAAATGCATATAATACAGAGACATGTATAGAGACACGTCTTACTATATATATATTTTTTAATCTCAATTTACAAATGTTTTCAGAAAAAGCTAAAGACAAGGTCTACTTAGATGAACTGAGACTGCTATTGTTTCGTTTTCCTGTCAACCCACTAATATTGTTCTATTATAATGTTTTCTATACGCACTATATGGGCTTAATTTTATTGTTGGATGATAAATATATTGTTTTCAGTATGTAGTGTAATTACAAACATTGTTTATTATATGTATTTTTTTTTTAATATGGACTCCAGGAAATAATCAATGGGGATCTCAATAAACAATAAGAGGTATATTGTCATGGCAGTAGAGTGACTAGTGTATGTAAGACGTTAATATCTAGTGTGGATTTGTTTAAGCATATATACAGTGCTACAGTTTTCCAGTGCTTTTTCTATAGCTCTGCGTGGTTAGGTCTCTTTTACAATGTGCTGAGAGCCAAATATGCTTTCATGCCATCTGTCAATGGACGTACCTTGAGAAATGCACTAATATGTCTAATATTAGCTGTCTTTCCCAGCATACATGCCTTCAGTGGCTGTATCCTGGGGGAGACCATCTGTTGGCTTGTTTTGGATTTGTACGAAGGGGTGAGGGGGTGGGGTGGTGGATGGGGGGCTTGACCACAATCCAACACTGTGGCTCTATAGCATGCATACTGTACATGCAAAACATACACAAATAATATTGCCGTATACATTGATTCTGCAGAGATATTTTTTATTTCCTAGTGTCAACCCTCCTCTCACAGAAGAAAACCAAAAATATTTTATATTCTTGGTATATATAATAGTTTTTTCTGTTGCTCCCAGTTTGTCCAAAACACTATTAATGAATGTATCAGTCACTCACACAAAGCTTATACACTTACAGTATATACTCCCATCCCATAATTCCTTATTATTCATTGTGAGTGTACAATATGTGTGTGTTGATTTGTTGTGTACATGTGACATCATTGCACGTCTGTCCGTCCTGGGAGAGGGATCCCTCCTCTGTGGCTCTTCCTGAGGTTTCTTCCACCTTTTTCCCTGTTAAAAGGTTTTTTGGTGGGCAAGTTTTTCCTCACTAGAATCGAGGGTCTAAGGACAGAGGGTGTCACTCCCTGTACAGATTGTAAAGCCCTCTGAGACAAATGTATTTTGTGATTTTGGGTTATATAAATAAAATTTGATTTGATTTGATTTGATTTGACCTGCTGCGCAGCAGTGCGTCACCCTTCAGGTGGGACTATGTAGTCTATATTACATTTCTGGGGGATTTCTTATTGTTTCAATAATGTTTCAAGCCAATTTATTCAGTAGAATTAAGCTGTTATATGTTGGATTTGAAAATGTTCAACTTCGGTACCAGCAGTGTGTATGCTTTGAAGAAAACAATGTGGTACATTGAGCCAAGAGTCTGCTAAATGAATATAATGTTGTTACCCAAGCAGCCACAGAGACAGATTGCTAAACTTCAACTGCTGCGTTTATTTACAACATGTTTTTATATCTATATGGAGCTAAGAATATGCTTAACGGTGAGCAAAGACCAACATAACAAACAAAAGAAATCTAACTAGCAAGGTAATGACCCTAACCCTAACCCTAACCCTGAAATAATCAAATAAATCAAATTACAGTTACTTTACCTCTGAACTAAAATAAACAGGAGAAAACAGAATCAACAGCAAACACCTGGAGGACAAAAGCCATCAGCATGGCAAGGACAAGCTACAATTCAATAACACCACCACCATCTTGAGTCCATTTATAGTGAGCCGTCATACATGTCCCTCCTGGGTTACTGTATTGCAGCAGTTTGCAGTGTTTTCTGCAGGTTTGCAAGCACACAGTGGTCATGACCTCAGTATTGTGTGGTGTGTGTGGGATTGAATCAAAATAAACTACACTGTGTGTGTGTGTGTGTGTGTGTCCATGGTAATGAAGGACCATGTCACTCAGTAAAAATATAGAATATCCCTTAAAATGAGGCGTGAAATGTATTTTATTGCCTGAGCATAAAGAATAGAGGACGTTGGAGATTTTTGGATTTCAAAAAGAAGTATTTTGTATTCAGGTCAATACGTTCAAAACATTTTAATTGCTATTTCTTTCTGTAATTAAGATAAAGCTAATTATTTGCTGATGTATGTCAAATTAAATAATAACTTCATTGAACTTGTTCAAAAACAAAGTAATTTAAGTAAATCTACCAAATATACTGGAAGTATAGTATTTTGCTGATTATCTTCAAATACAACAAATGTATTCAGTTGGGTAATCTGCTGTAGAAATTTCAGTATTATAATAGTGAATGTGTAGGTAAATAGAAACAATGAATACAGAATTTCCCTGTATTTCCTAACTACGTTAAAAACTATAATTTAAAAACAGTAAGGTGACTAGGTAAAAATAAAGAGCACAGTGACTGACAATCCTGCTGCCAGTATTTTACTGTGTATTTATCGATTTTGTCTTGCAGTGTAGGTCTTCAGTACTCCTATACTTTGAACACCTAACTGGAGGAAAATGAAATTAATTTAATAACAGCTGGCTAAATCTAAAAACATGAAATACACCTCTAAGTGAAATGTTAGTTTCTAACTGCAGAAAGGGCAATAACTAACTTCTCTCTACATATTAAGCAGTAAAAACATTTCAGATTTAACGCCAACTCTTGTAAACATAACGACAACCTGGTGATAATATCTCAGTGCACCTGCTTCCATATGACGGTTATTGGTGCTGGCATATGGTCTGCTTTGAATGGAATTAGCATCATATTTATTACATATAAATTGCTATTCCTACGTACTGTATGTGCAACATGTACTGAAAACAGGACACTGCACAGCTGCTTTGGCATACATTACATCTATGTTCTGTATATACTGTAGCTTTGCCAACCTTGGGCTTTTATTTTGTATTACTCTGACAGACAAACATTTTTGATACAAAAGTTGATTAACGGTAAATTCTGCAATTCTGAAAAATAATCGGCAGATCAATCTATAAAGAAAGAAATCGTTAGGCAATTAAAACTTGAACAGACACAATATAATCATGTTTCTGATTTGATCCAGCTCCAAATAACTGTCCTATATGAGAAGTGAAGAGAGAAGTTCATCAGATCTGATACTTTACTTCCTGTCACACTTGAATGATCACATATGAGTTGCAGGTTTATTTTCAGCTGTGTATAACAGTAAACTCAAGCAGTAGAACCTCATTTAGCGTGATGTTGCCAGGTTATGGAAATAGCACTGACTAGTCTGCTAGTGTGCCAGGGTTAGACTGCTGTTCAAGAAATGATCAGCCACGATGAAGTCATCACATCATGTACAGTATATTCACCGCCTGATCCGAGAAAATCTCTATTGCTCCAAGAGCAGGCGAGATCCTGTTTTGTGACCTCATATTCATATTCTTACAACTGCACTAATGGATTTTTTGGCCACTTGGGGACAAGCACTGCAAATAGACTTTATAATCTACTCGTACTCTTGTACATGTACCATGAGTACAGTAAATGCCTTGCAGAGAGCACACAAACCCTTCAGCAGATATGATCATTTAAACAGGTGAAAGCGACGGTCAGTGCTGCCCAGCTCGCTTTGTTCAGACAAAACACAAGTGGTGTTAATATATACTAAATCAATGCAAACGCAAATTGATGCAAATACATGTGAGAAAAAAAATGTGCGCCTATCCCGGGGTTTTTATGAATTTATTTTATAAACGAGACTGGAGGGAAATAACAGAAAGCACTGGAGTCTCTGGTGAGTTCTAAGTTCAGTTAGAAGCTAAATTGAACACAAAAACACAGACACACTCCAGGACACACAATCTGTGCATCCATTGCTACCTAGCTTACAGCTAAAGGTGTTTTTTTAGCATTCTGTTTTGAACATACTGTACCTTTAAAGGAGAGCAGGCTGAGGTGAAGAACACAGTAATAAACAGAGAGGCTGCACTTTATACAAGCAGGTCCTTTAAAATATGCAATATCCCATCCTTGGGATTGGGTCAGGGCATTTTTAATTAAAATATTGATTACTGCAGCTGTTAAGTGGAAGGTCATAGTGACTTCATAACTCGACATGACTTGATATTAAATGCATCGCATTCAGAAAACAAAATGAACATAGTTTACTGCTGCACTCTGCGTTTTGAAGTGTTCTTGTATTAATTTGAATTATAGAATTTCCATACATAGTCTTTACCCCTATAATGCATGTTCCAGTGAGTGAAAATTAGCATGTGGGTAAGTTTTGAATGTGTCAACTGTAGGGATAAAACGTGGTCCCAGAGCAGTCCGTGTTGCCTGCAGCACAGCCATGCAGCCTGTTTGTATACAGCCAGGCTTCGTGCAGGGAAAACAGGTTCATTCATGTAGAAGCTGAGTTTAATTGATGCTTCTTCTTTCCTGCAGTAAGTGACTTTTAGTTGATTTAATATTCATTAAGGTTTAGAAGTCAGACAGTAGCTGCTTTTCTTAATTCACTGACATGATTCTCCTTAACATAGCAGATATAAATACATGTAACTTTAAGTGTTATATTTAGCATTTTTAAACTTGTGAATTGTGATACAATGGTATGATGACTGGAAACAGATCAAACTGTTAGTGTTTTTTCTAAATCGTGGCCACATTTCCGTTTCCCTTCTCTCCCCATCTATCTTTGGATTGACCCCTATCGCCACAAACACCTCCTTCCTGTTTGGTGCCATAAACATGGGCAGATAAAATGTTTCTTCATGTCTCTCCTCTGGTATGTGCTCATCTCTGACTGAAAGATTTACATTTCTGATTTCTTGATATCTGGGTGAATATTGACAGGAAACTGAGATTTTTTGAAAGTGTGTGTGCCCTTGTGTGCAGTCTGCTTTACCTGTGGTGTGTCGAGCTGACCCATAATCAAATGTGATTCAATTACAGCTCACAGCAGAGGAAAACTACACTGACCCACATTATTGTCCTCCTTCAGAAGAAAGCCAAGTCTTGAGCTAAACTGATCAACACTGTTCAACATGTGTGTCTGACTAGTGACTATAAAAAGTCTTTCTGTGATCATCTTCCAGTAGCTTCTATTTGAATCTCTGTGGTTTCTGTTTCATTGATTTGAAAATCAGACAGTTTACATGGCCTCATCACACATGCAGGTCTCAGAATGCAGAAGACTGACTGTAGCTTAGTCGGTAAAGCAAAGGTTTCATCCTGGAAATGTTAGCATGCTCAGGAAGTTGTGATATTTGTTTTTTTTGCAGAATGATGTGCACAGTTCGGTTTCAACTTGGTTCCAACAAGCAGAACCTGGCTCGAAGTGAGGTGAAATTTTGTTTTATGTGGGAGTTAAAGAACATATCCTGTTTAAAGATAACTGCCTGATTCCTTACAGTGGTGCTGAAGGTGCAAGTAATGCCATCCAGAGTAGCTATAAAATTAGATAATGTGTTTCTAAGGTGTTTAGGCTAGCACATCTGCTGATAGAGGAAAGTCCCTCTGAGCTCACCTTAAGTCTCAGATCGCAGCAAAGTGCGCCAGGACTGTGCCCAGCACACACACACTAGGAACAGCTGTGGCACACTTAGATACACAGAGATAATACATCTTTATTGTCTTTGTACTGGGGGGGGGGACAACGAAATTGGGGGGTGCTCTCATGGCACGACAAGGGACGAGAAATGCAAAACAATACAGTGCAAAAACAGTGCAGGTCTCTTACAATAGAGACGATAAAAAGTGCAAACCTGTGGAGAAATTTCCTCAGAGGAAACTCATTATTGGTTGGGTCATAAAGACTCTTTATGTTGGGTCATAAAGAGTTTAAAACATGAATACAGAAAATCAAATTTACTGCCAAGAGCAGATGATGACTCTTTTTGAACTTTTAATGTTATCTGTGTGTAAAAGTGTGTGATCTTATCATCACAATGATCCATACAATAACCGTCTGTAATTAATTACCTCTGTGGTGGAATATACAGTGTATAAAATGCAAGTAGTATTCATAGATCATAGATCCAGAGAAGAAGAAAATGTACTAATCAAAATTTTTAACTGATTAATTGAACTTCATATCAGAGAGCAGTTATTAAAGCAGAGTATTTTTATGTTTTAAAATTAAAGTCTGGAGGGGATTTTTAAACCCTGAAACAACACGCAGGAATAGATGTAACATGCAGGACTTCCTTCTCTACAACTGCAGGCAGTAGTAAACGCTCCCACAGAAAGGCTCATATATTTATATTTTAAAAATATGATATTTTGAAAAATGGCATTCTGTTTTTTCTATCTCAGACAATAAAGAAAGAGACTGAATCTAACATAATAATATTGCTGGAAAATAATATTGGAAAATGAAAATGAAGGTCTGTCCCCAGTATGGGGGCGAGTAATAATGAGCATACTCTCTAGAGCTGCCTTATAAGCATTTCCAGACTAAAGCAAGCAGTCGGCAGAGAGGACAGCATCCACCAAAAAGCTTGTTTAACAGAAAAGGAATCTGGTGATACTGAACCCACAGGAGAGCAGCCCATCCCCATCTCTGCAGTGCTGCTCCACAGTCTGCAAGGGGATATCTTATCTCAGCCATTAGTGGTCAACAGAGCACTGCTCTGCATTCAAGTAATTAAAAATTAAGCAGGTCAGTGTTTTAATTTTGTGTTGTCTGTTGAGAAACAGGGAGGTTTAAGACAGAATAAAAGAAACTGACATCAGAAAATCAAAATTCAGAGAAAAAGTTGACCGCAGAGGAAGGGAATAATAAATTAGGCCAAGATTATAGAAAAATCTAGTGACAGTGACAGACAGCCAATTTCAGATTTAGTAGAAAAGGGCACAGAAAAATGCTGTGAAATATGAAAAATAGTCACTGAGAATGCAAAAAAGCAAGGAAAAAGCAGCTTCTGAGTGATATTTCTTCTCACACAAAGTCTGCAGTGTAGCAGCAGGCAGTATCGGGCTGTGACAGCCCTGTTTACCCAGTCTCTGATCTCTTCAAAATGTGGGCCCACATCACAACTGAGCATTTGCTGACTTTTGTCCCCCTGTCAGGGGATGATGCCTTGCTGTTTTTCTCAGCCTGCTTACTCACTGATCGCTGCAAGGTTCAGTGTCAACTCATGTTAAGGGAAGTCACTTTTATTGTGAAACATGCTGGAGTTTGGACAGTCGAGGGTTTTCATTATATTGTCCACTGAAACAATCACCTGGAGTTCACATGGAATTTAAAAGCTGGAAATATATATATATATATATATTAAATATACACTTTTACATATCTAAACATGGTCTTTGAACATAATCTGAGCATGGACACAATCACTGTGAAATTTGGGGATTACATTTTTTAGCCAATGCCATCTTGTTTTTTTGTGAGCCAGAAGAGCCCATATTTGGACATAAGTGAAGCTAATCATGTGTAATTCACTTTAACTGTGATAATGATAATGCTAATACTAATTTTGGCTAGCAAAAAATTAGGTTTACAACAAAAAGTAAGAAAAGCAGAATGTCAGCCAAGTCCTTATAGGGTCTTTTAGTACAACTGAACACTGAACCATTCAGGCAACCAAAATGTTATTATTAACTTTCATGAACTGAAGACACTGAAATCTAATCTGGGGTTGCGACATGTAATATAGGCATACCCTCCTTTAATGTCTATGTTACTCTATGGCAGTGCCGTACTAGAATAAAGTGTAATTGCACATCCATTACAGTAGTTGGCAGTGGCGCTCTCATTGTCAGAGTGTGCGCAGGGAGTATTAACTCTATGGTGTAGTTTGTCATTTTTTTGCACCGAGCAGGCGATGTGAAGTGCAGTAAACCCTCAAGAGACAACATGAGAACATTTTTAACAGGGATGAAAAGAAAGGCAAAGAGAGAGACGAAGATAAGACAAAAGAAAGTCACCCCAAACCTAAGACGAGGAAGTATGATGAAGCGTATGTAGTGCTTGGCTTCACCGTAACTACAGTGGAACACGAGTTAAGACCGGTGTGTTTACTATGTCTAAAAATGCTGGCAGCGGACAGCATGAAGCCAAATAAATTAAGGTGTCACCTACACTTACACAAGACATTACACCCCTTTTTGTTTTTTGTTTTCTTTAATGTTAATAAGGGTATAATGTTATGCAGAGGTGTACTTATAACAGTTTAATAGACATTTGATATTGGGGGGGGATAGTTTTCTTCTTGCTAGGGGGGGCGTAACAGAAAATAATTGAGAAGCACTGCTCTATGGGACCATAATTTACAAAATGAACATTGTGCTGTATTAAAGAAGACTTACAACTAGCGGTTGAGATTGTAAACCCATTAGGAAAATGCTGCAGTAATAAATCAAATAAGAACTAGGGTCATTTTCTCATAGATTTTTAATAATCAGACTCTTTTTGAGCCAGTGGTGATGCCCCTGCTGGTCATTAGAGAAAATGCAGTTTTAACAACAAGGTGGCGCTAACTGTTGCCATGACAACCAAGGTGTTGTGTTCACACCATAAAACTTAGTTATCGTTAAGCTGTGATATAACCTCACTCCTCACTGTCTTTTGGCTCTGTAGGGTTTGTTGATGTGAGAACTGTGTTTCATTTCCAACTATCATTGTCTTGAGTTTTATATATGGATATTCTTGGCTATTCTTGGAGTCCCCCGGCAGTCTAGTCCTATGGCAGTATAAGTAAAGGATGACCTGAGACAGCCGTAACAATAAGCTTTATCAAAAAGGAAATTCTTAAGTCTACATTTAAAGGTGTTGACCGTGTTTGCCTCCCGAACACAGAGTGGTAGTTTATTCCACAGAAGAGGAGCTTGATAGCTGAAAGCTCTGGCTCCCAATCTACTTTTAGACACTATAGGAACCACAAGGAACCCACCATCCTGGGAGCGCAATGTTCTAGTGGGGTAGTAAGGTACTATGAGCTCTTTTAGATATGACGGTGCCTGACAATGAAGAGCTTTGTAAGTTAGTAGAAGAATTTTAAATTCTATTCTAGATTTAACGGGTAGCCAGTGCAAGGAAGCCAAAATGGGAGAGATGTGATCTCTGATCTTGGTTCCTGTCAGAACACATGCAGCAGCATTCTGAATCAGCTGCAAACTCTTAAGATACTTATTAGAGCAGCCTGATAACAAAGAGTTACAATAGTCCAGCCTAGAAGTAACAACAAAGTCACTAGTTTTTCTGCATCCGCTTGAGATATGATGCGTCGTGATTTTGGCAATTTTACGTAAGTGGAAGAATGCAGTCCTCGAAATCCTGATCAAAGACAACTCCAAGATTTTTTACGGTGGAGCTGGAGGCCAGGGTGATCCCGTCTAAGGCAACTAAATCTCTGGAAAGACAGTTTCTGAGATGTTTGGGTCCAATTACGAGAACAGTATTACTTCCTGTAGCTGTTTCAAATTAAAACCCCTTAAACATTTCATATACAGTCCAGCCTAAAATAATTTTTATTATAATTATTACATTTGTTCCACACAACGATCTGCTGACCCCAAGGACCTCCGTTGAGAGCCAATGCTAGAAAATGCTAATGCTAGGCACTGAAAACTCATATATGTTGTTCTGGCAGTCATTAGAAATAGACCTATTGATTTAGCTATTACCTCCTGTCCTGAGTAATTAAGGATGCATTAGCATACAGTACAGTGGTTGTTGGCTTGATCCTAGACACTTCCAATTCATGAAAGCTGTCACAGAGAGCAACCCTTTCCCCCTGATTGGACACATTCACATCATATGGTCACTTTCTTATCAGAAGAAGCCTGGTTGGGGGGTGGATAGATAGTTTAGTTAGATTGCAGTTGGAAAGTTGCAGAAGCATTAGGAGAGCACTGTTCCAGACTTTTACTGCTGTTAAACTGGATATTTTTACTGCATTTTACTGAGACAATTCTAACACAAATCCTGATCTTTTTCAACGCGACGCAAAGTGTTTTTTGTGCCTAAACCAGACTGTAACCACAGTGTATGACACTCCTATGGGTCTTTCTGGATTGCAGGTACACGTATGTATGATCCTTTTATTTGGTGGACTTGCTTATTTCAGACCGATGACACATTGTGGCCATTACCAAATTAGTGTTGTTTTCTAATTATATTAAATGAAAGCTTTTTTCCTCTGTACATGTTTCAAGTCAAATAAAGCCTTAGATTATCAGTCTGTTGAAAGCACCTCTAACAAATTAGCTGCAGTGACTCAATCAGACACCTGGGTTATCATTGTTGTGGCTTTGGTAAAAAGGCAGGATTATGTTAGGGAGCAAACATTGGCATTGTGTGACATCAATGACATTTAGAAGTGTAAAATGGAAATGTAGCTTTCAACAGAAAAACAATGTTTTTAATTAGTCAAAATGTCCCTTTTAATTCAAAAAATGTGAGAGAAAAAAAACAACTTGTGTAAACCATCAAGGTCAGTGATTAGGTCACAACGCTCATCAACCTTTGAAAGTAGATGAATTTGTTTTTTCTCTCTAACTTTCTTGGTCATGCAATTTGATTGGAAGGTGAGGTGGCTGCTGATTTGTTTTTGGTGATATTGTTCAAAATTTGACTGTAGAATATTTTGGTGTAGGAGTCGCTCAGTCAGCTTCAACATTAATCTTCATTCATTGATTCATACTGATTTTGACCTCCAGACCTTTAGCTCTGCTAAATGAAAAATCTGTGATATCTTCCTGTTTTGCTGCCTCTATTGCCAATACATCTGTCAATTATTCCCTTTTATTCTCCTATGAGCTGGACCAAGGGAATCAAGGGAAACATTAATAGTGTGAGGTACTGGTGAGACAATGAAATTCAATCCAGGAAGTTTGGTTGGAGCTACAGAAATATGTTATAATGAGGCACCAGAACACTGCACAGCAGTTTGTAATACTCACAGACAAGAGTCTGAGAGATGGAAAACATGATAACACTAAAATAAAGACCCATTTGGGAACTAATATGATGACAAACAACAACAACAACAAAAAAAGCTCATCAAATGTGTTGTTTCGGCTAACAAAGAAAGCAACAACAAACAAACTTTTCCCCTTCAGCAAGCAGCAGACAGGTTTGGAATAATCTGAACATTACTCCAAACTGCAAGAAGCTTTGCTATAGACTCTTTATGACTGTCCTCCCAAGAAGAATGACAGAATAGATTGTAAAAGCCAGTGGCCCAAAATGATCTATATTTACAGTCATGTCATAGAAGCCCTCTAGTGGCTGTGGTAATTCTGACCGGAGATAAGGAGGGAATCAGATGATGTTAATTCATAGTGACAGATTCCACATAGAGCGGTATGTCTGGGTGGATGAATGGGTCAATAAAACCCCAGACTTTCTCATGGCAGACTGCTGTTCATTTCTCATTTTCAGCCACAAATTTTAAATTTCCAACCACGATTTAAGACTGTTTTAAAAAAAAAAAACATGACTAAACACGTAGTTATTGTAACCATGACGATGAAGGTTGCCTAACCTCAAGGAAGTATTTAATTAATCCCACACCACATGTATCTAACCTTAACAAAGTGATCATTTTCACCCAAACCGTGATTTTTTTTAAACCTAACCAAGTTGTTTTTGTGTCTAAACCAAACCAGACCTTAACCACAGCATCATCACATCATAAAACATCATTATTTTCCAACAGGGATTTGTAACAGTTCTGAGGTTGGAGCATACAACATCGCCTGCTGCTTCTGGATGATTCTGGAAGGTTTCTTCAAGAGTTGTCCATTCCTCAAATTTGTTTTAGACTATTTGCTACAGACTACAGGGTCAAGGTGGAAAGCATCAAGCGGCTTTTCCAAAGGACAGAATCGTTATAGAAGAGGCGCAACAGTGTCAAGCACACCAGATACCCTAGAAAACAACCACAAAGTCACATCCATAGGCCACCATCAACACAGCACCGGTGTCAGTACCGTTGGTGTAAGAATGCCTCATACCTCAAATTATGTCAAGTTTTTTGGAGCCACAATCACAAAACCCTAAAACCCTTTAGGTCTTCTTCCAGTAATGTATAGATGACATTAACAACCCTCTTTTCTGTAAGCAACTATTTTCTAGTATGGCTTTTCACATGCTGTCAGTCAAACTTTACATTAACACGCCAGAGAGATGATCACCGCACTACAAACACCTACTCATGTGAGATACATTCGACCTACTAATGGTGTGAGTAGGCACTAGAAATCCAACACTGAGCAGTAACCACTCAGCTGAGGTCAGGTCAGCACAGTACAAGCCAAACAAACTGAACTGACTGTGTTAGTCGTCCCCTGTGAAGTTTATGTCTCCCTGCGGACCGTTTCTAATTTCTAAATCTATGATAGTCATGTATATCCCAATGATCATCCGGCGAACTAACGCTGCTGTTTCTTCTTTGTTTTGGTGACATCCACACACTGCCTTCAGGGAGGCAAAAACTCCTCTTCCAGCTCACCACATTCTGCAAAAAGTGAGAGAAGTGCAAGAATACCTGAATACAATATGTAATACAATTCAGTATTACGTATAATGTAATATAAGCCTAACAAGCAATTCTGACTAAGCATTAATATTACTAACAGCAAGCATCATTTAATGTTGAGAAAAACAGGATGAGACATGGTTATAAAAAATGCAGCCTTTAAAGCTAACTTACTACAGATAAAGCTTTATAATGTTATTATGAACATATATATATGTGTGTGTGTGTGTGTGTTTGTGTTATACACACATACACAGTGTTCAGAGCTGATGTACTGGCCAGGCTCTTCTTATTTGTGGAATGACATGCAATTTACTGTTTAAATTATTGTAGCTATGTGTGATGATTGTTATGTGTGACTGACTCCTCTTGTTGTGACATTTTGTACAATATATCTCATTTGTTCTCAGGTAAGTCCAATGAACCTTCCTAAATGAATAACACTTCACCAAAGTAAATATTATGGAAAATATTTCAAATATGAATTTCCCAGCACTTGAGGCTCAAATTGTTCTCACAGACATAAGCTCCAACACAATGTAACAGTACAGTATGTAACAATACAGATGATCACTGAAGCACTGAAATAGCATTCCTCCTGTTCATACTGACCATTAAATTCCTTCATAATAATAACAACCCCCCCCCTGACACCCCCACAACTTATCACCCCCACACCCCCACCCCAGTCATCCTCCTCCCCCCTCTCCATAACAGATGATCAGGTGAGGAGTCAACTCAAAAAGATCAAGGCAAGGAAGGCGCCAGGCCCGGACGGCATCAGCCCCAGGCTACTTAAGGACTGTGCTGACCAGCTCTGTGGTGTCATCAGGCGCTTATTCAACCTGAGCCTGAGCCTGGAGAAGGTCCCGGCCCTGTGGAAGACCTCCTGTGTGGTCCCGGTACCAAAGACGCCGCGCCCCAAGGAGCCTAACCATTTCAGGCCTGTTGCCCTGACTTCTCACCTGATGAAGACTATGGAGAGGATCATCCTGCGGCACCTGCGACCGCTGGTGGGCGCACAGCTGGACCCCCTGCAGTTTGCCTACCAGCCTGGGATCGGGGTGGAGGACGCAGTGATCTACCTGCTGCACAGATCACTGCTCCACCTGGAGGATGGCAAGAGCGCTGTGAGGGTCATGTTTTTTGACTTCTCCAGTGCATTTAACACCATCCAGCCTTCACTGCTTAGAGGGAAGATGGAAAGGGTGGGAGTATACCAACACCTGGCTGCGTGGACAACAGACTACCTCACCAACAGACCACAGTTTGTGAAGCTCCAGCATTGTGTGTCTGACGTGGTGCTCTGCAGCACAGGTGCCCCTCAGGGTACGGTGCTCTCCCCCTTCCTCTTCACCCTCTACACATCGGACTTCACCCACAACACCGCCCACTGTCACATCCAGAAGTTCTCAGATGATACAGCCGTCGTTGGACGTGTTTCAGAGGGGGACGATCTGGAATATAGGACCGTCATCAGGGACTTCGTCAGCTGGTGTGAGCTAAACCAGCTTCAGCTCAACACGGGCAAGACGAAGGAGATGGTGGTAAACTTCCGGAGAAATTCACCACACTTCACACCGGTGAACATCCAGGGATTGGACATAGAGGTGGTGCAGAGCTACAAATTCCTGGGTGTTCACCTGAACAATAAACTGGACTGGACTAATAACACCCATGCTCTGTACAAGAAGGGCCAGAGCCGTCTCCACCTGCTGAGGAGGCTGAGGTCCTTCGGAGTATGCAGAGCTCTTCTTAAGACTTTTTATGACTCTGTGGTGGCCTCAGCCATATTTTATGCTGTGGTCTGCTGGAGAGGGGGCAGCACGGACAGGGACAGGAGCAGACTCAACAGACTGATTAGAAGAGCGAGCTCTGTCCTGGACTGTCCTCTGGACTCCACAGAGGAGGTGGGTGAGAGGAGGATGTTAGCTAAGCTGACATCCATCATGGACAACACCTCTCACCCCCTACACGACACTGTGGGGTCTCTGAGCAGCTCCTTCAGCAGCAGACTGTTACATCCACGGTGTAGGAAGGAGAGGTTCCGCAGGTCTTTCATCCCTGCTGCTGTGAGACTTTACAACACCTGCACTTGATCATGTTGTAGTCTCTTGTACATACCTGTTTTTATACTTTCTGTAAATCTGTAATTGTTTTTTTTTTTATCTGTAAATTTTTCTGTAAATATGTAGACTGTGTTTTCTTTCCCTCCTTCTGCTGCTGTAGCAAGTAAATTTCCCCGTTGTGGGATTAATAAAGTATATCTTTATCTTTTTATCTTTATCTTTATCTTTATAATGTACTTATGATGATGGAGGACAAAATCCACAGTCTGTGCAAAAAATGTATTTAAATGTTTATCAGAATCTATCTCAAAGGTGAATAAGAAAACCAAATGCTGCACAGAGAAAGTAGTTCAGCTGAGGGTTTATTCCAGGTTACAGCAGTTAAAAACTGTGTTTAGAAAATCAAATGTTTTATAATGATCTGAAACAGGGCTTTACAATCTTTATTAATGAATAGATTGTTACTTAACTGAATCTTTGCAGGTCCCTTGAGCAGTTTTACAGACATGATTGGTTTAAATCTGCTGGGAGCATATTATGATGGTCTTGTTATACACAAGAGGGAGCAATGTAATGACCTTTAGGAGCAGCTGAAGAGACTTTTTCCTCTCGTGATGCTACTGCTGCTATTAGCCAACTTGGTTGCATCTTTACTTGACTGCATTGATTTGTGATGAGTGTCAGAGGAAACCTGCAGGGACTCCGTGGTTAATGAAATAGTTTTGATTCTATGCCAGCAGTTAGCAACCTGACACTCCCCTGTGGGGAAATTAGTGAAGTTTAATATTGTAAAGCGAGCTGTTTTGGTGAGTCACCCTGCTTAAAGAGCTTTTAGAGGTTTTCGATCATCTTAAAGGAAGAATACGCTTTAAAGTACTTCAATCCTGTCGTTATACAGCTGTTATGATTTACAGTACGCTGCATTTCCAGGCCTATTTCATTGTTGTGTTTTACTTACTTTACAATAACCACATATCCTCAATGTGACCTCAAGTCTACACAACACGTTTTGGTGTTAGAGCCACAGAGGCAAAGAGCTTGGACCATCACATTCAACAATTACGCTGCAAGAGATTAATTATTGAACAAAACTTAAAATATGCTTCTGTCCCCTTGTGGTTGAAAAAACACCCAACAATACAAAAACTTCAGACAGAACAGGCATGGGAAATCCCATCAAAAGACCAAAACCACCAAAGTCAGTCCTCCCCTCCACAGACTTCCCTACCCTGCTTGTGGCATCAAAATTATAAAGCTTGCACAATGTGCACGATGCTTTATTATAGGGCTGGCAATTAACTGATAAATAATTAAGCCTGGAATCCACTGAACCACCCAATGGTCAGATGTCACCAATACACACACACACACACGTTACGGTTCGGTAGGGTAAGGTTCACTGGCATGCACAGACTGGGACATTTTTCAAGGAGATATGAATAACACAGTATCAGTTATCCAAGGCAAACTTAAACACGCCTTTCATAAAGTAAGAACACCAGCTGGTTCAACAATCACAGCCCACCATCTTTGCCTACACACTGAACACCTTCTACACATGGTTTGACATCCACACCCACTCTGTTACCTGTCAGGAGGTGCTTAGTGCCCTCCCCTCTCACAAGCCCATACATTCATCCTTCACAATGCAGCTGGGCAGTATCAAACCTGGCAAGGCATAACATCCCACCTATGGGTGTTCAAGCTCTGTGCCATCCAGCTCTCCCCCATTCTCTGCTCTATCGTCATGGAATCCTTGAGGACTGCATCAATTTCCACCCTCTGGAATACATCTACCATCATACCAGTTTCCGAGAAACCCCGTCCCTCTGAACCCAACCACTACTGAATGATTGCACTCACCCCAATACCCATGAAATGCCTGAAAAAAAAACTGATCCTACCAGTCAATAGCTGTCAAAACTTATACTACAAGCTGTTTGGCCTCCAGGGCCAAATGAGGGACAGTGGATGGTGAGGCATGTCTCGTCCACTCTCTCCTCCAATATCTGGAATCACCTGGTAACATTGCTTCAATCCTCTTCAGCTCCACCTTCAATATAATTTAGTGCCACCAGACGATAAAGAAACTCCATCTAAAAATCCCTCTACTCCTCTGACACTGATCACTCCCTTGATCACTTCACTTTATCCATGGATAAAGTGAAGTAAAATTTGATTAATTTGTACTGTACATGTCCAATGTTAAACCATAAAGCTATTGTCAGTTCAATTGCTTTTGCCATGTATCACTAACACACTGGTGTTAATAGAAAACCTAGTAGTAGCCCTATGTCATAGTTATCCTTCCACTTAACAGAGATTTAAACTCTACCTTCCATCTATGGCCACAGGGAATGTAATGTTACTGCTGAGGATGGATGAGTGTTCTGTCTCAGTCAGGACACAGTGAGAATATCAACCACTGAGTCTACTTTGAGATTTTGTTACAAGGGGATACTACAAACGTTGTCATTAAGCTAACAAGAGTGTTT
Source organism: Pampus argenteus (assembly GCA_036937835.1). Taxonomy (NCBI): domain Eukaryota; kingdom Metazoa; phylum Chordata; class Actinopteri; order Scombriformes; family Stromateidae; genus Pampus; species Pampus argenteus. The sequence continues at coordinate 2,734,386 of CM072870.1, forward strand.
TAAATTGGCACTGGTGGAAGACACTGTTTACTTTTTTCCACTCCAGAGGACAACATATTGATCATAACATGAGATATTCTGACTTTGGGCTTCAGAGCTTTGGAGCAAAACATACAACACAATCGTAACAGAACCATGACATGACTTCTGAACAAACATAAACACACAGCTTCCTCTATGTTTCTGTATATTAATGTGTAACATAAGTCAGGTTGGTTGTGGTGAGTGGACCAAGCAAAACAAAAGTAGCAAAGTTTTAAAAAGACAACCATAATGGCAGGAGTAGGGATGCAGCAGGGTGATGATCTGGGAGCAGTTTAGTTCTTCAGGTCAAGATGCAGCCACCAAGGAAGCCAAACACTGGCAAACACTAAGAGCAACTGCTGCAACTGGTGGATACGGGCAAAATTCTGGAAACATTGTTATAAAGCAGTCCTGCTTAATGATTTGTAATGATGAAGCAACAAGAGATATCAAAAGGAAAACTACCACAACAAAATCTCTATCATATCATGTTATTTAATCACCAAACCCTGCTTCCACAAACACAAAGTTTTCAAAAGTTGTTTTACACACTCAGTCACAGACTGTGAGGGAGCGCACCTGTTAGAAACACTCATTAACAACCAGTATGACTCGGACTCATGACTCATCAAGTCTGCATTTTTAAATCATAGTAAGTCATTGATACAGAATTATGGATTTTTATTTTCATTTTCTCAATTTCTGATGAGCTAAAAAACTGTGTGGATTATTTTTCTAATGAAAGACAACAAGGCTTTAGTTTTTATTTGTTCTTCTTGGGTGATGTGATGAAGTATCGGTGTAAAAGCAACAACACTGTCAGCAGTTGTGATACTGGAAATCCTGAGTTAAACTCAAAGATAACCTGCTAACCCGATTTTCATACTTTCCATGTCCACAGACAGCTGTTGTGAGTATTACTCTATTATTATTAATATTATTATTATTACTGTGCACTGTTTTTTTTTATAAGCAATACACAATACAGTAGTAAAGGTTTCAGTTCAACAAGTCCTCCAAATTAAACAAAATACATTGATGGCCCCATCCAAATATCTTCTGATCTAACACAGTAAATCCATGTTTCATCTTACACCACTGACCTCAAACACACTAATAATAAACATTGGATTCACATGCAGCTTCAAACACTGCTTAACTATTCCAGTAAACAAGACAACCTCAGTTTCAACTTGGTAATGAATAGCTCTTTAGCCTCAGGCAGCGGTGCAGCAAACGCTAATGTTATGCTAGAAAGCTGTACTGTCCCCATCACTGAATACGGAGCTCAAACTGTGAGTGTGACCAGCCAACATGTTTTCTGTTCATTCCCATTCTCCCTGAGGCTATGCCATTATTTTCCCCACGAGTACAGAATACTTTCTTTCAGGGTCTTTTTTAGCCTAAATGTGCTGCTCTCCAGTCAGATTACCCTGATCCCTATTCTATAAAAATACTTCAACCAGCACACCAATAAAAACAAACAAACAAAAACAAAAATATGCATTTAATATGTAATTTATTGACTTGAATATCCAAAGTAGCCATAATACAATATTATGAAACATTTTATGTGATCTAAAATTGGATCCACTGCTTGCATCGCTGAATCTGGGAACGACGGATATTACTGCTCTTGTACTCATTTAATATATTATATTACATCAAGTCATGACATGACAGATGTCCAGTAGAGCAGTAAGGTAAAGCAGTAGAGCAGTGTGGTTTTTTACAGTAAACGTTTTGATATAAAATTAACCAATACATTAAAAGTCTATTAAGCATGTTGGGGACATTTTTTTTTCTCGTCACCTTGAATGACATAGACCAGGTTCAGTTACACCATGATAAGTCACTGTCTAAATATTAATGATGTGTTCAGACATAACACCATGCACATCAAGACAATCACAGGAGACAATGAGGAAGAGGGAAAAACAGAAACAGGGAGAAAACACTAGGATCACGGTGAGATCCATGACACAGATGGCATATTTATTTCCCTGGGATTGTCTCTGTGAGCAACACCTTTCAGATTACATGTAGTAATTTAAATTGTTAATTAGAAAATACAGAAATTCAGAATTCATTAGTGGATCTTAAATGTAATTAAATGCACCCCATCCCAAGTTCTAAATTAATAGTTTAACGATTTTGTGCTTTATGATGCAAATACCTAATATTTTCTCTTATCAGCAGAAAATAAACCAAGATCAAATTATAACAAACACAAGGATTCAAGGATTCAAGGATTCAAGGATTTTTATTTGTCATTACAACACATGTAAACATGGGATGCAACGACATGGTTTCCCCTGGTCCTGGAGCAGCCCAATTATCCAAATATAAAATAAAATTAAAAAAATAAAAATAAAATAAAATAATATATATATATATATATATATATAACATAAAATATAAAAGTAAAGGCAAATTTACATTTAAGAAAAGTATGTACAATGAATAGAAAAGAAAAACAACAACAGTAACAGTGTGGTCCCTGGTGATGTGCGTGCGTGAGTGTCCAGGTTGTGAAAACAACTGCAATGTGCAAAGAAAAGTGATTACAGTGCAAGGGTTTTTGTGTTATTGTCTGTGCATCTGTGGTGGTGGGGTCCAGATGGGGGGAGGGGTGGAGGTGGGGTTGGGGATGGGGGCTACAGGGGTCCTCCAGAGTTCAACAGTCTCACAGCTTCTGGGAAGAAGCTGTTCCTCAGTCTGGTGGTCCTGCTCTTAATGCTCCGCAGCCTCCTGCCCGAGGGGAGAGGGGCAAACAGAGCATGTGCGGGGTGAGTGGGGTCCTTTATGATGCAGGAGGCCCTTTTCCTGCACCTGGAGGTGTAAGTGTTCGTGGTGGTGGGTAGGCTGCATCCCACAGTCCTCTGTGCAGCTTTGACCACCCTCTGCAGAGCCTTCTTCTCTGCTGCAGAGCAGCTGCCGTGCCACACAGTGATGCAGGTGCACATGACGCTTTCCACCACACACCTGTAGAAGGAGGTCAGGACTGAGCTCCCCAGTCCAGCACGCCGCAGCTTCCTGAGGAAGTAGAGGCGCTGGTGTGCCTTCCTGACCAGATAGGAAGTGTTGGTGCTCCAGGTGAGGTCGTTTGCAATGTTCACGCCCAGGTACCTGAAGCTGGAGACCACTTCCACCGCTGTCCCTCCGATGTGCAGGGGAGGGGGGAGGGGGGAGAGCAAAGCTCTATTAATAGTCCTTCCTTATTTAATTTTTTAGATTTTATAAAACTGCTTTCTTAAATAACTGACTACACCCCTGACGCTTGCCATTGAGTTTAAGCAATGATTTGGAGGTTAAAAAAAGATGTTTAGATGTCTAAATTAAAACTGGGCTAAATGTGGTTGAAAGTGAGTTTTGTAGGCATCAAGGTTACAAATAACATCATTTAAATTAGCGTATTTCATGTGAAGCAGGCAAGTAGCTAGGAGGAGGACTTAAATGCAGACACCAGAGACTGGGTGATAATAATAATTTGATTTAATAATCAAACACTGCCTGAAGAGTGTGAGGACACTGCATATAACACAGCAAAGTAGTGATTCAAGGCTTTCAGAGTTCAACAAGGGGCTCACTCATGTTTGTGAAGTGTCTGAGGGGGATGGATCTTCTGATGATAACTGCATGCATCCTTGGTTGGAGAGTGAGATGTTAGAAATTCACTCACCCAGTTATGTGCAACATTGTATGAGTTAAATCCAGGACTACCTGTAATAAATAATAAAAAATAGTAAAAAAATGCATTTTTTTGCATGGAAACATAAACAAACAAAAGTTCCAGGGACTGCACAGTTTCATGATTCTGGTTGTGGTGATCACTGCTGAGGTGTGTCAGGTATGCAACGTGCTGTCCGACACACAGGCTGTCAGTATAGGACAATCTGTGCTACTGGTGCATCTCTGAGCTACCCAGGTGTGCAGGGGATGGACCAGGCTCAAGTCAATTCCAATGGCACCAAATTATCAATGAAAAATGTAGAACATTGGATAGCTATGGTTGGGATGGAAAAGTCCGAGCAGGTCTAATGGACAGACAGCAGTCCTGACAAGAGCTTAGTGTGGAGCAGAGTATATCTGCAGCATCATGAAGTGACTAATGAGGACAAATGAACAAGCACAAGTTTGCAGAGACTGCATCACATGGCGATGGTAGTGCTTCCAATAAAACTACATATGTGAAATGCTTTGTGTAAGCCTACTTACACAACTACTAAGTAGGTTACTTCTACTTCCTCTTTGTGATGACATCAGATTAAAAGATGCTGGACGCCTCTTCCACTGCCAGTAGATGAGTTTTTCTGGTTTAACGGGACCATGCTGGGCAGGTGAGAGGTGTGTTTACAGTGTTTGTGTTTATGGAGAATGTCCACCTAGATGTCATGTTTACATCACTGCTGATTAATACTGTTGGCTACTGCAGAGTCATTTGACCCAGGAATGAATGCTGATTGTACCATTTTAAACTGAAGACAGGTGTTAGTAGGTGTTAGTGTGAAGGAGGCTTCAAAGAGTGGCTGAATAATAAAGGGACAGTACGTGTATGTTTTTCTCCCAGATTCATCCTGTAGCTCTTGAGGGTTCTGACCCACATGCTGACTTTATGTAACTTCTTTAAAACTAAGTTTTTATTAAAATTGGTGAGAGACATTTTATTTCTATATTTGGCACTTGTGCACTGCAATAGTCTTATAATTACTGAGGATCTCCTCTGGTGCAGTGAAGGTTCATTTAACATACTGCTCAAGGGCATGGTACCATGATCACAGTGGTGCATCCTATAAAACACATGCAAACAATAGTTGATCTTCTCTCACTAAAATATTATTTTTCACGATAAAAAAAAAGAAGTCAAATCCCGAATCACTGTGTCAGCCAACGCTATAGACATGTTTCCGTAAAAAGCCGATAGTTGGCCGAAGGTTCCCGAGTGTGTACGGACGAAGCGCTGCTCTGCCAGAGAGGAGGCAAACTGATAGCGCTGCTTTACCGGGAACACTCACACTGAGAGAGGAAAAACTGCACAACCCCAGCAGCTGAGCGGAGGATTTACCTGACACTCCTCGCGGTGCATTTACGGACCCTTTTTTCAATTCATCTCGAGGGATTAGGGCAAGTGTTGCGGGACTGGAGGAATTGTGAGACTCTTTTCTAAACTGTGTCTAATCTGGGGATCTTCCTGCTCTTCTTGTTTTACACATCTTTTCCCGAAATGCAAACGTCCAGGAAAGCCTAGAACATGGTGAGTTATAACACCAATGTTTTTTTTTTTTTAAATGGTTTGCTGCTTAAAGTGTAAATAGAAATCTGTGTGGTGACAGCTGTGTAGTCAGACACGCTGCATCGAAGACTGAATTACGTATTCACACAAATCCTTCAACACTCGCTTGCATTGCACTGATATTACAGCCCACACTGATCAACCATGACACCCAATTCTGTTCAAAATCAATAAATGCATTATTACTATTGTTTTGTGGACAGAGTTACATAGCCTGACTCATAGAGATTGAGACCATAGCTCTGTCTGAATGAATTGAATCTGCAGGTTTGGCATATAGCTATATTAATTATCCAGAATATATTTTTCATTAAAAATTGCCAACTTTTATAGGCGACTTTCTGTCATAAACGGCTTTCTCGCAGATGAAACAGTTGTAAAAGTGCATCTTATATTTTATTGAAATGCCTTCTCTTTCTTGAATTGCACTTACTGATTTAATGATAAGGTCATGATGACTAAGGTCCCAGTTTTCCTGTTTTTTGACTTTGTGAAGACTCAATCTTTCAATGATTGAGCTTAATTCTAAAAAGAATCTGGTGAGATCATCGCTCCATGGCAGAAATTACGGCGCACTTCTGCTGTGCGTCGTAAATCTTTGCCTGTTTTGTCTAGTAAAATATCAAGTATTGTTTCTGGATCAGAGCTGTGCGAAACCAGAGTCACTTGCCTCATTTCGTTGCATTATTTGCATATTATCTTTTTTTTTTTTTTTTTTTTTTTTAAGTTTCTTTGCCTGCAATAAGACATAATTCTCATTTTTCACCTCACTCTCCGCGGCTGGTGTGACCACGGTAGGAAGCAATTATCAAGGATTTCTACCTGCATAACATTTTCTATGTGAACTGGTAATATGAGAAACAAATCACTTTAATAACAAGAGCCTTTGAGAAAATAATGCAATTTATCTTATCTTTCATTCTGTATGTTTTCTACAGTATGTGCAAAATGAATACTTCATGTCAAGGAGATATTTAATTGCTTATAAGAAACTTTAGCTGCAAAATGCAGTCGACCTACTTGTGTTTATAGTACATTGCTGTGTGGAAAGATATAGATGTAGTCTGATTGCTGCACAAGTGTTTTAGTATTCTACTCTGGGCTCAGTCAGATTCAGCCTCTGTTCTTGGCTTGTATGCGAGGCAGTCCATGTGTTTCTCTGTACAGTGTTTCAGCCTTTTTGCAGTTTTTCTAAAGCAAGAACAACATGCTGTCCTGCTCAAGCTCCAGATGCAAGAATCTGAAATAAAGCAGAGGGAGGAGAAGAAAAGGAAGATGAGTTCATGACTTTCCGTAACACAGTGATAATTGGCAACGTCAATTCACCTGGATTTGACAGAGCCATAATTATGCTGTATGGAGAACAGAGGAGTGAGGTAGGCAGAGTGAGGGAGTGCAACAGATGGAGAGAAGCGGAGTGAGGATGGAGAGGAAGGAGGTGGAGTCACGGCATCAAGATACAGCTAGAGAAGAGACGGAGGGAAGCTGTTCTCTTCTGCCTGTTGTTCGTCCATCAGCTGAATGCCAGCACTGTGAATGTATGAGGGTGTGTGTGTGTGTGTCTGCTCATCCTAATGAAGGCTGCACAAGACTCAGACCTGAATGCTGAATGCATTACACACACACACACACACACACACACACACACACAGCTGCTGCTCCCTGGCAGTCATCAGTATTTTGACAAGGCTCTTTCAGATATATTGGCATACCAGTGTTATTTACCAACACTAACCAGCATCAGTTGAAGGCTTTAACCATTTAAACCAGTTAGTTTATCCAAATTCCCCTAAAAAGAAGATTTTCTCACTTTCATGTAGTGATATCTGTCCATGTTTCAATAGTTCTGGTTCTATTTAAATATTAGTGTTTTCTGCCTCCACGTCAGTACAGTAACAGTAGAGTCGTGATGAATGGGATGTAATTTATGGTACTTACAGCATTCAACAGCAATGACCTCTTCCCTCATAAATATAATGGCCTTTAGTGGCAATCTTTCACACTGTAATTATTCTTAATGGCATATTAAACAACTCTTAACGCCAATTAATTTCAAATGTTTTGTCAAAATCTGGGCAAAAATGTATTCAAAAGCTTCTGTCATGTGTCCAGTTGTTGTACATTGAAGTACTATAGTTTTTTTTTTTCACCATTTTATAATTTCAGACATAATTGCTTAAGACTATTGTTGTATGCCCATCATGACTTTATTTCCGGATTTCATTTGCCATGCAGAAATAGAAATACACATGGGATGTACAGTAATAACAGGAAGATATCTGATCTCAGATGAAATGCAGTGCAGCTGCTGGTTCAGAGTACTGCAACCTTTTTTATTGCAGTCAAGCACAGGTTCACAGTGAGGTCTGTGGACTATCTAGAAGAGCATTCCCTTTGTTTCTGGAAATAGATGTATTGTGCTGCAGGCACATTGAGACAGAAATCCTAAAACCTGCACATGAAAAACAAGACCGGGTGCATTTCTACATATGTGAGAAAGTATTTATCTTAAAATGTGAATGAACCGGCCCTTTAAATTTAAATGATTTCACCTCTGACCTCAGAATTCTACAGTTGTCATGTTTGTTTTCATCTTTTCATTTGCAGAACCACTGATGTGTTTGAATGATGTGATTTAATGACAGCAGGCATCGGACTGAAAGTGTCTTTGTTTCAACCACAGTTCTGTTGGTATCACAGATGTATGTTGGCTGGCTTCCCTCTATTCTTGCTCATTCCTTTCCACATTGATAAATTGTGTGTAATTTCAGGGATGAACAAGCATGAAAACATACGGAAAGGGCTGCTATATTGGCATTTTGTGTATAGCATTTTCATTCATGGTATAGATTCTGCACACTGAGAAAAGAGGACTGAAGAAGCCTGCTGGAACCAGACTACAGGTTTTCTGTAGTCTGTTCTACACAGAACCAACATTTCTGCAGTATCATGTAGATCCTGTTTACAGTACATGCATTCCAATATCCATACTTTGTAGTAATAAAAATCGGATAGAAATAGTGTAAATTGGCTAATATCAATGCTTTTATCATGTAAACACAAAACACAAACAAATACTTTTTAATAAAGATATATCTGAGAAATGTATTTTACAGCTGAATTTTATTTTCAGAGATGACAGTAACAGCAAATACTTCAGTGTGTTGGACTGTTCAAAATCACAACAGAGGAGGACATATACTGACTTTTAGTACCTAATGTCAGTCAAGCTTCAAAAACTCTGTACTCTACATTTCCCATAATGCAACTCTACAGTGACTTTTATTAGATCTTACCTGCATGTAGAATGCCATAATATTTCAAACTCCACGGTTTATAATGTCAAATATTCAAATCTCTACGCCTAACCCCGATGACCTCATCTCCAAAGAAGACAAGTTAGCTGATCTTTGTGTGAAATCGTTCATTCATTCATTCCAATACATTTGTGTTATTTGGAATAATAATAAAAACTATAAACAATATTGTGCTTGGATTGAGAAACATCATTGAGCTATTGAACTATTTGGCAACTTTTAGCATCTCCAAAACTCACTGACTGACTTGTTTATTCAATGCATCAACAGCAATGTAGAAACAATAATTTGAGGTTTTACTTAACAGTTCTGTAGCTATAATGTGTGTTTGTAACACACATCCCTGCCTACAGTCACTGCACCAAGAATTTGCCAAGAGATACTTCTACTTGTTTATGAATTAAACAGTGAAATACAACATGTTAATCAGTGAGCTTTAGATTTTTGAGGCTGAGGCTAGCTGTTTCCTCCGCTTTCAGTCTTTACACTTAGCTCGGCTAACCACAGCCTAACCATGCAATGACTTTTCTCACTGTGGTCTCCTGAGCCTCAAAATGCATTTTATTGTGATAGACACCATTCCAAGTGAGCTGTATAATAAATGATCATTAGTTTGCATCAACATGCATCCTTCCTGCACCTGACTATGTGAATGTGGCACTCATCTGGGTGGTCATCTGGCTTTTTTTTTGACTTTCAAACTGAAAACCTTCTGGCTAGAAATGTCAAGATGTCTTCTGATCCACAAATCAGTCTCTGAATGAACCTGAGATGTGAAACTTCTGTTTTATATAAACCGCACCTTGTCGAAATAGCTGTTAACATAGACATTTTGAGCGCTCGTGATCATCAAAACACTTTGCTGACTCTGCTGGTGTTGAGTGACACCAGAGAAAAAATAATAAAACCTGAGCTTCTGAGGACTTGTCGGACTTCTTGAAGGGCATTTATACTTGAGGGACCATGAAACCCAAACTCATGTCAGGATGCTTTTTAGCATCTGAGGGCTGCACTCACACATGGAAATTCTGGCGTGTCATTCATCAGCAAAAACACCAGGTTTTGTTGAAAACATGAATGAGAAAAGATGCTCGGCATCTGGTGCCACAGTTGTTTTCACAATGAGATCATATTACATCAGGTTGCGTTTCCTGCTGCAGCACCTTAAAAGAGAAGCATATTTTCTTAATTAGATGTTTTGTAACAACACAAACAACTGTTCCTTGCTAACATTGCTCATCTGCCTGTTGTATACACAAGTTATTTATGTGTACATAATATGTATATGATAAGATTTGCAATGCATAATCCAGTAACCTGTCATTAAGAGGTATACATAGTTATATATAGAACATACTGCTGAAATGATCAGTAGTGAGTTCCTCAACAACAGTTTTGATAATTGGTTGTTGTTTAAGTCATGCTAGTTCAACATCAAGTGGAATGTCATATATTTGACCTGTAACTAACCCTCTCCCTTTATAAATCAAGAGAACCATATTGGTTTATTTCAATGAATATTTTCTGTGGTAGCCAATAATATAAATAATGATAATATTTTTTCTTTTTTTTTGCTGCAGGCTCTGTATTTTTTCCTGTAGACATGATTGGGGGAAACATCCAATCATTTATCATAGCATATTGTGGTATCATTCCTGGGCTGATTGAGCCATCTACAGAACAGCTCGTCTTCTTTCATTCCCGCAGCAGAACAGAACTACGGTAGTCAGGCTTTTCAGCCAAAGTGTGGCTGGCTGTGTTGTCTTCTCACCTCAGAGCGAGAACAAGATCCTATCAGCTGCTGTGATTTCCCCACTGTGACACACGATGGTTGCTGGTATCAAAAATCATCGGTGTGATGGTTATTTGGCCTGTGTAGGTTTTCATAGGGTCCTGCTTGCATTGTGTAATGTAATGTACGTGAATCACGATGTTGGGGCGGACACAATCTGACTTTAGGATCAGAGGCACACAAGTAATTCAGGCCTGTGTAGCAGTCAACAATATTATTTTTTCTTTAGTTTTTCTCATCAAGAAATCTAAAAAGATATATTAAGGTGTCAGTCTGACTGGATTAACCTGTTCTGGGGTCCAGTGAAAAAAAAAGTCTATGCTGGAATAGACTTGTTCTGAGTTAATTTATGAGTATGCACTGTGTACATTTTAATTTTAACTGTATATGACAACACATGAGCATGATGACATACTTTGTCACTGTTGACATATTAAAATACAACAACTTTTAGCCTGGTGCAATTTAATCTCTGCATGCCATGATGTCATCACTACAGATGTTACACTGTATTCTGTGACCTGCCCTGATATCCATCTCACTTCAACCCAACCAACACTGCAGGTCAGAGAATCAATAGGACAACACATGCAGTCTATCACCTGTTGCATTTTGTCAGGTCCTGATGTAGCGAAAAGCACGTGGTCACAGGCGGCCGTACCCTCCCACGACTCCCAGACATTTATCCAGCTGTTATTAATGATACCCGCAACCATCACGCACGGCTGTACATTGATAACAGCGCAATAACCTAATTTGAAGATTAATTCTAGTGAAAATAGTGATACAAATTCATCACTCATAAATAATGGATTTGATCTCATTAAAAAAACACAGCAGTAAGAGATCATGATGAGGCGGATGCACATGTACTGAATGTTAAACTGTGTCATGGCGTTTAAAATAAAATTCATAACTTTTATGGTGGACCAGAGTGAATCATTGAAGTGATGTGAGTTACTGAAACAAAGTTATTAAACTATATTTATTTTTAGAATGAAAAAAATGAAACAAACTTGAATTTGGGACAGTGGTTGTTACGTCTGGGACAGTTGAAAGTGCAGCTGCAGGACAGGGCTGAAATTCAAAACTCCTATCTGTACAAATGTCCATATTCAGATATATATTGACAGTATTACTCATTTAACTCATTTGCATTTAATGTTAAATTAAATTTGGTTTATATACTGAAAATCTGAAGAGCTCTCTTGGCCATTTTTCAGTCAGTATGAACTTCATTTTCCCTTCTATTGTCAATTCAGCATCAGATCATGAGGTAAAAATAAAACCTGTGCAACAGGTTTAAAGCTGCACTGTAATCTGGTGGAAACCAATGATCCTCAAATGTTATTGATCTTTAAAGATACACTTGTGATGTCTTAGGAAAGGGGTTTCCTGGCACCCACATGCTGTGCCAGAGCTGGAGGAAGGTCTGGCACTGATTCTGACTGAAATAGTGGGGCGATAGCCAGCTTATGCTTGTCTGCCTTGTCAAACGCTCAATACAGCAGGAGGAGTAAACATTGATTTAAAAAAAAGGCCAAATATAGAATCATTATTTTCTCTTGGTTGTCTCAATCATCCAATAGTGTGCAACCACTGTACACTTCTTGAAGCTGCAATCTTGCACTATCAGCAGAAATGTCATTTTTAACTTTTCATTTCATTTTGATCAGCACTCGAGAGTCTTTGCTGGGTTTACTGATGACGTGCAGTTGATATTCCTTTGTCCTCCTTTTGTTTACACACTGTATTGTAAGTTGCTTCCAGAGCATCGGCCTGTTGTTTCTGTCAGTCATGCCTCTTCGTCACACGCCTCTCCTGCTCTCCTCCCTGTCAGAATCATAAGCCTGCTATTTACTGCAGTGCATCAATTGATAAGACCTCAGAACAGAAGGCTTACAGCAGCTAGCAGGCTTCAGTACCAGTGGGCAGATAAAGATATATTTTATAGTATCTCACAGCAAATAATATTCAAAATCCATAAAAGAAATGAGGTGTCAAGTTGAGAGCAGACATAGAAATTAAAGTGATTACTGGAAGACTCAACCACCTCCACCCAGTCTGTCTGTACGTTATGGATGAATAGGTTCCAGTGTCTGTAGAACTGTCACTAAATGTGCCCCTGGAAGCTCTCTGAATGTAAAACCTTCTCTGATCATCAGTGATACTGTCCTCCCAAGAAAAAAACAGCAGAATCAGTTGTTTCAGAAAGTGCCCAAAGTATACAACATATGTTTACTTACCAATAACAGCGCCATCTAGTGGCCGTAGTCATTTTGACAATATTATTAGGACTGCAACTAATGATTATTGTCATGTATGATGACATACTTTGTCAATGTTAAAACTTAATAAAAAAAAAAGTTGGCTAATCAATTAATGAATTTTGTCTGTTATGGCATATAATGATACTGTAGCTCAGTATCTCCATGACAACTGAGCAAAGACTGTGTGATTTTATTTGAAATCTCTGAAAAAAAAAGCTAGTAAGGACTGCACTTTATGATATGGTCATTAAAACAAAACATAAAACAAACAAACAAAAAAACCTCTACTAGCATCTATTAGATTTGGTATTTCTTGTTTTACTGCCCTGTATTATTATCATTTACTTGGCTTTCTGAATGGCAGACACTTCAGTATTTGACTGGGGAATGTCTCATGCAGACATTGTATTTATTTTTTCATGAATATCCACAGTAATAATATTATATACAACAATATGCCAGTTATTTGTACTTGGCCATGTGGCTGCATCCTCGCGTTGTTCCAAACCAGGGCTGAAGTCCAACCACCAAACAGACCTGCTGCTGTAGCTGTGTGCTCGATCTCTGCAGGAAACAAATGCTTCTGACAAGCAAACATGGCCACCAGCAGCTAGTAGAGAGTCAAAGCTCTTCCCTCATGGAAACACAATAGGAATATTCATTTACATAAATAGAGCATGGCATGAACTAATTTACATTTCTGCTTTTTCTGGTGAAATACTGTTGAGCCTTGTTATCTAAAATAGATGTTTAATTACACAAAATTATTAATTTTACGAATATTGTAAGATTTTTCATTTTTCATATGTGCTGTATGGCAGAGGGAATTTGGAGGATGTCTGTAGATTTGTGAAATCATCATCATCAGGTGTTTTCTGCCAGGAAGTGAATTGAACCATATATCCAAATAACTGCTATTCAATGTTCCCCCAAGAATTATATTGCCAAGTCTGAGAGAGCATTTAGGCTCATGAGAAATGAAAACTAAATAAATGTATAATATGTCATGTTAGATTTTCCAGACTGTAGTCAGAGAGGAGGCTTCGTCATATCAGAAGTAGGTTCCACTCAAAGACTTATTTTTGGCCATCATCAGTCAGCGTGAGCAGTCAAACATCATCATCGTCAAGTTGTAAACAAGCCAAGAGAGAACTGAAAGAGAGGACAAGATATCAGACATTCTATCAGAGGTCATGAACCCATCCTGGTCCATGACCGTAGTCAGAGCCCGACTGATACAGGACTTTTAAAGGTCGATGCCAGTGTTTATATTTGAAGATTCAAAAAAAATCAGATAATGCTATATTGGAAAGTTCACATTTTTTCACAACATTTTTGATGAGGTCCCCTTGCATCTAGTTATTGAAGCTTCTGAAGAAGATGTGCACAGACGACAACAGTAATTGCAATAGTAAAGAGTTATTATTGGGTAACGCTTTAGATTAGAGGAAGTAACCGTTTGGGTAATGAAGTTGGCTGGTGAAGTGAAGGACAGCTTACCATACATCCATGACAATACACTGTCCCCTCAACCTATGTTCAGACATAAGTGCACAGATGTACCTCTTAGGTTAAAGTATCCGGAAATTATAAAAGAACAACGTAGTTTGCATATTTGTAGTTAAATAATTACTACAGTATCAATTCTCTAAACGTCCAGATATTTCAGGTCATACATACCCTGTAATGATAGAATAGGTATCTACTAGCTGAAAAATAACTACAGTATAAATTGTTGGCAACTTCATACCTTGATCCCCTCTACCTACATACAGTATATGTGTTGGTACGTATTGCACTGCACTTGTCTGTTTTTCAAACACTAACTAGCAAGTTTCCAAACCTGTTTCTGTATTTGTTTATATACTGATATTGTAAATGAGGACTTTCATATATGCAGAAGTGGAGTAGAACTGTGGAGTTTATTCATTATCCTATAATTTTGTTTGCACAAAATAAGCCTCAGTACTGGTATGCCAGCAGCTTAGCACACATGAGACCACATCAGCTTTATTTTTATTCTACCATTGTCAGCATATTCGAATTGATGTATATTCATGTTTGGAGTGACTTGCGGTACTATCAGCATCCCCAGATTTCAGCAATTAACTTTATTCAACAATATTATTATCATAAATATAAATTATGGATTGAGCTATGAAAACATATACTTCTGCATTTGCCTATGATTGTGTTATTTGTAAGACTGTTTTATGTTACTCCTACTAAAAGCTGCGCCAGCAAACATCCAAGGTTTTGCACAAAGTAATGCAAATATAGAACCGTTTAACATGTGCTACTCTAATGTGCTCCAGTAATGATCTTATTAGCTGCATTAGATGCTTCTTTTTGCCTCATAAGTAATATTTCATGTAAATCACTAGCAAGTCACTTACAGGGACACAATTTATCTTCAATGATTTGTTATGTAATAAGGATTGATATTTATGACTGTGCAGTACAGAGCCAGTGGTAGCACTATGAAAGCTGCAAAGCCAAGTGTATGGAGTGTTACTTTTATAGAGCTTTTAACAGGACACAGATGCATGTTTTGAGTGGCCAGTTATAAAGGAAGGGTGCTCTATCAGGCCATGGCATTGCCACCTTATTGGAATTAAAGTGAATCAAACAGCACTTGGTTGTTTTCTGGACAGATAATCAAAAAGGTTTCATTTCACAGTTTTATTCATTTTGGGGAGAAACTGCTTCCTGAAATGTAACTGGAAATATTACAACTCAGTGAGCACATGTTATGTTAAGATCTCTTTGATGCTCTTCCAAGATGTGTTTCATTCCATGCCAGCATGAGTGGGGTGTACTGGCTTTCGTCCCCAAAATTCAATGATGAGATACATAGAAGTGTTTTCTGATCTGATGCACTGTGGTTAAGGTTTGGTTAAGATTAGGCACGATACCCAAGGTTGGTTATAACATAGACCGTATATAAAGATGGACATAGTGAGGTGTGACATCACCTGTTGGTTTGTACTAGAACTGGTTTGTTCACATTTAGCAGTTGAGACCATAATGGATGAAAAAAAAAATCGATTTTTGAGGGAAGTAGATGCTTTTTGAATGGGAGTCAATTAGAGCATCTAGTGGCCGTTGGGTGCATTGGACTTACTTGGGTACTTGGGCGTCATCCTCAGGCTCTGGTAGTTGACGCTTAGGTTTGAAATGGGAAACAAAGTGCGACCCCAACCTCCTCTTCACGTGGAATCTGTCATGATGTCACCTGATTTCCTTCTTTGTTCAAGTCATAATTAGTATGGCCACTAGAGGGCACTGCCACTCGAAGGTAAACATTTGTGGTTTCGGAGGACAGTCTCAGAAATCTCATCGTTTTCACCTCAAAACTGATCAGAGCAGCTTGAAGACGATGTATGAATGGAAGTCTTTACTCTGACATTACAATCAAATACATTCTTTTTTTATTATTATTTGCAGGTTAGATATACAGTACAGTACAGTGGTTGGAACATTTTTAAATTCAAGTCAATATTATGCCATCAAGTCATGTACTTAATGGCATCAGATTCATAAGGAAGTTGAACCTACGTTGTCTTTAGCATTTAATATATCATGCTTTGTAAGTAACATTTCCTTATATTGCATGCTTCTTTATACGGGTTATAAAGTCTTAATGGGCTTTCTAATCCTGTATAAAGAATCAAATTCTTCGTGTTCTGTTATCTATAGACATTTGGAATGTACTTGCTACGTGGTGTAGGTGGCTGAATTACAATGGCTTTTAATGCCTTATAGCAGGCCCGTGAGGACATTTAAAACAAACTCTTACTTACAGTATATTGTTCTCAATGTAAGTAGGCAGTTATTAGTGAAGGCGTGATATTGGTCTTCAGCTACCAGTCAGGTGAATAATCGGTAGCCTAATAACCAGAATGATTTGCAATTTCTACAAGCTCTGATTGACTGATCATCTGATTGTAGATAATACAAATAGGGGAAAGCACTGGATATGTACACTAGGTGATAATACATACAGTTGGTTTTAACTAGTTTACTGTCTTTGGCTACAGCTGATATGTACTTATCCTTCATGTCAGTACTTTCCTGATATTCTATACTGTTATTCAGGGCACTCAGCACTCAGCTGAGGGCTTCAGCTAGAGGACAGAGCAGGTCTGCTTATTCATGAAGGGATCTCGCTGTGGCCCCTGGAGGCCCACTGGAACAGCAGGCATTATCAGTGGTAAATAGACCTGAAAAGGCTTCGGCCAAGGCAGGCTCACCACCGCCTGATTTATGGCTGGCGATGCAACAAACAGTTAGCCGTGTTACTGGCAGGGATATAAGCATTTTCATGGCCACAGTTCAAGTTTATTTCAGCTATAAATTCTGAGAGATACAGAACAAAAAGAGCAAGTGAATTTATGACACAGGGTATGTTGTTTGTGAGCTGCCAAGAGGGAGCTGTGTTTTAATACCCTGTGGACAAGGATGAGCGGTCATTCTGCTCTCTTATCTCTGCTTTTTGTCCAGCACAGCATCAGAAATAATATATATTCTGAAGCTACAATACAACACAGAGGTAAAAAAAAAATATCTTTGTTAAAATAATTAAGGTATTCCTCAAGTTATCAAATACTAATAAGTCAAAACATATATGATGAAACAGCATCATTCACTCACCTCTTTTTTTGCAATATTGCTCAACTATGAAGATACATTGTTTAGCCATGCTGCCAATAGCTGATTATTTGCCTTTGTTTTCATTCAAAACCGACACTGGGTACAATTTTAACATAGCGATTTATAGTGTGTAGGACAGTTTTAGTGATATGGCTCTTGGGATGGGCATGTTGATCCAGCCCGAAAAAATATACAGCAGCTATTAGGAGATTACAGTGAAATATTGTATAAACACGTGCTTCCAACTATATATATATCCAGACTTTAAATGTGACTTTTCCTGTAGCGCCACCATAAGTTGACTTTTGAATGAATGAATGAATGATTGTTGAATTAATTACCATGAAATTCATTACACACATTCATGTGGCTCTCGGGATGAAATGTGATACCCTTGAATTTTCAACTAGAGCCGTCATCAGAACTAAATATGCTCTCTAATGCTAAACTAATAAGGTGAACATATAAATATTACCTGTTATACATCAACATATGAAAAATGTCATTGTGAGGATATTAGTCAGCTGACATTAGTATTGCTTTAAAGCTAAGGGCAGCTTAGTCTTTCGATACAGAGAATAAAAGAATAGTATTGTCAGCGTTTAGTCATGCATGGTACCGGCTGAACTCAACTCATCTTTTTTTGGTCTTCTGGTATGGTTATTAGTTATGGATAGTACCTGGTAAAAGCTAAGCTGACTGAAACATTGAAGAAAAAAGATTGCAAACCTTACTATCTGTAAAACCACATAGAGAAAAGTACCTGATACTAAAGGCAAGCAGAGTTGAGTAGAGCTGAGCTGGTGTCATGTATTTGTAAAATAACTCAAGAACCATGTTGATGAATGTACTGATAGTGCATAATAAAAAGTGCTAGTAATGCGTTTTATCACCCTTTTTTATTTTTGGCACTAGACCTCCACTGTGCTTACACAAGATGTTGCCATGGATTCAGTGAGTAGCTATGTCTGAGTTTTTTTGGCCTAAAGCTATTCACATATTTCACACACACACACACACACACACACACACCAATATAGTTGTGGCGAAGAAACAATCTAAACTTGATTAAGACCAAGATCTAAACTTAAAAGGAACACTCAATGACTTTTGAATGTACATGTATATTGTGCAGACGGATTAGATAAACTGTTCTACTGGTTCCAGTAGTATAATTATAACTCCACAGTCCAAATGTTTGGTGTCTGTCTGTTCTATAACCAAAGCTTTGCTTCACTGCTGAATACTTCACCTGTTGCTTAATTTAGCGCGTCTGATGAGGGGACACAGTGAATATTTTGTGTTTCAGAACTGGGACTGTTGGCGTGCTTTGGACCGCCCATGTGGGGAAGAAGTAGATCAATGAGAGCGATTAACCTCAGTGTGAATCACAAACAGCAGGCTGGATAAAGGGAAGTGTCAGGGTCTGAATCCACCCCCCACCCCTTTTTCTCCCTTATCACTCATTAGGGCCCACAGACTGTAATCAGCTCCTGACATTTATTGGCTGCTACACAGTCTGTCGGACAGGATCACATTTCTGGTCAGATTTCCAGTATCCCTGTGGGCTGGTAAGCTGGATGGAACAGGGCATTTACTCCATATTAGACAAGGAAATGAATTGTTTGATTCGCTTCCCTCCACCTTGGGCAGTGTATCAAGCAGCAGTAGACACCCAGATCTCCTCTGTAAGCATGCTTCCAAACTGCTGTGTGTTAGGGTTGAACACATTCTTGGAACACAGTATTAGTGTTTCATTAGGTTTTTTTTTTCTTTTCTTTTTTTTTTTTTTTTTTACTTTTTCAACATTTAATTTTGCATTTAAAACCATCCATTGGCATTATTCCCACAGTATTGGACAGACTGAATGAACCTTTCTATGGAAACGTGAATACTGGGGTCTCTATGAAGTGTAACATTAGTTCATGCTGTGTATCAGTTGATTGGTATCAGATGCTTTATTAATGCTTCACCACCAGTGATTCATTTTATCAGCTGCTTGGCTATCAGCTGACCAGTACCGTCCAATCACATTTATGCAGTTGTATACTGCAGACATTGGAACCTGGCACTTCTCACTATCAACTGGCAGATTGACATCAGCTCTGCATGAAAAAAACGCCAACGCAGAGGGCTCAGCAAAAATCATCTGGCAAAAAAATAATGCAACCCGATGTCAACCGGCAACGCACTGCATTGGCCAATTACATACATGGAATACATGGAAAACACAATAGTGTAGTTGGCTGGTCCTCAGTGGATTTACTGGTTCAGGTGTTAAATGGCAGTTGGAACAATACACATGACAAATGTAAAACAGTAACAATGTAATATCACAGTATCATATCAAAATCCTAATATTATATACTTTATAGGATAATGCAATCAAAATAAACATCATGCTTATTATACTCAAAACAGAAATGCCTGAAATAGAGTGAGGGTGTCTGTAAACATGCAAGATAAAGTGCATACACACAAAATAACACATTTAAGTAAGTGGGCAATTACATATAAATATCCTATGTGCCACACAAACTGACAGCTCCCACAGAACCGAGGCATCCTGAATGCATCGAAAGGAACACTAAATAATCTCCCAGCAGAGCTCATTTCTCTCGCTGCTGCTTCTGTTAAGTAGCAGTCTTTGACATGATTTTAGTTTAAGCTAAGCAGTTGCTGCTGCGGTGTGTCTACTTTGCACTCGTCAAATGCCAAAATGCTTTGGCCTTATGAAAGTGTTTCCCCCTGCAGGACTTCATAACAGGGAAGGTAAAAACACAAAGGTTTGGTTTTGGTTTTTCAAATTTGGGATTCAAAATGTAGCTGAAGACTTTGCCTCAAATCACAAGTTCTTATTATTTTAGTTTGTACATTAAACATTAATTCATGGAGACCCTAAAGTTAAAAGGATGTGTGCACCCAACCCATTTTATGTTGTACACATTACGGCTAATTACGTATCACTCTGCGAGTCAGGAGCCTCACAATTAAAATGTTTTATAATTTAATTAACTTATGTACACATGTGCCTTCCTTTAATTCTTATTGTAATTTGGTCTAGTTGGGTAAACTGGACTGTCTAGCACATATAATGGGAAGAAGTATGAATGACCATTTTAATATGAGCTTCATGGCCTTATAAATTTTAACATGTCTATTAATACTGAGAGCTATTTAGATACTGCTGCTGAATGAAAGCTTTTTTATCCTGCTTTTCTCTGTTTTTGACTGATTTGCTTATTTGGTACTACTCTCTTCACAAAAGAAGTAACTAATGGAAAATAAAAATCAAGTTGTTTCAATTAAATAAATGATTATACATTACATAGATTAAAAGTGCAAAATAAATGAGTAAATAAATCTTGCAGCTTTAACATGGTTTCAATCAGTGCTGCATCATTAAATTGGACTTAGATGTGTGTGCTCATTATCTATAACCCAGCGTCATTACACTTAACACATCAGCTGCAGAATTAAAGTGACTCAGCTCCTTTAATGGCTCTCTATTAGCTCCAGACTGAAGCATAATAGCTTTTTACCTGAGGAGTATTACAACTTTATGATACATTGCTGATACATGTGAGTCCCCTATTGCCTTTACAATTGAATTATCTGATAAACATGAGAAAATATTAATATTGCTTAATTAGGTTTATTATCACAAAATAAACTATATTATTGTACCATAAAGATTTAAACTCCCTACACTGTTACTGTGCTAAATGTGTTAGACTGTAATTATAATAACCATCTGTCTTATCATGTGCTCATACATAACCTGAGGAGTCCTTATGAGCACTAAATGTAAGATGCTGCAGTCAGGGTTGTTGGTGGTGACTGTCTCAGGTGTGCTGCTGGTAGCCAGTACAAAACAAACACAGACTTTTGACTTGAAGAGTGCTGTAGCAGCCAAATGTCTCAGCCAAGAGCAGATTACATCAGATCTGATTCAGATTGAATTGTCACTGTGGGGAAATTACACCATGACACCAGCAAATAGCAAGAGACACAACAAAACACTGCAACAGTCGCAATAGAGCAAATTATGGTTGCTAACCCACCAAGGTGTCTGACCTCAGGAATACCAAACGAACAACAATTTGTTGTTACAAAGCTGAACAACAACAACTGGCATAGACAGTGCAACTAATATGACAGCAGCGTTAAGACTCCTGCCATACAAACACATGTCGTGCATTATGCACAGTTTACAGAGATCGATTACACTGTCTGTCTGTGACTGTGGTTTCAAGAATGTCTGAAACTGGTTGGACATTTTAGGCATAGTGCGGCAAACGGAGCTGAACTGTGACCTGAACCAGGGGAGGATGGTCAACAGTTGGAGCCTCTAATCCAAGATGTTCCCACCAGATGGAACTTCACTCTGGGCAAAGAAACAAAGATGCACTCAGAGCTGCACTAGAGCACCATCAGCAAAGATGCTGACCAATGAAAATCAAAATGAGCCCTGCAAGTAAGCTGCTTAGAAAACGATCACAGTAACATTTATTTTTGTAGAAAATGCAAATCAGATTCATTATTGTCTCTTTGATTACTGGCAATTAATTACAACAAAAATAAATGATGCTGCCGTTTATCTGACGATGATCCAGGCTATGGGCCTAAGGCTAAGGCCTTTACAACTGACCTTTCAAAGCAGAAAGAAGCATTAAGCCCAATCTGAAATGCATTCTCAGATCTGAAAGGGAGGAACTTTGAAGGTTTGTAAGAAGTATTTAATTAAACAGGGGCAGTGCACATCAATGTAAATATAACAGATTTAGCCACGCAGGCTGTTGTTCTTTGGCAGATTGATTAAAGATGAGAAAGCAAAGCCTAACAAAGAAACAGGAGAACCACAACCACCTAAAACGATGTTGGTTGCATCATTCAGAAGATGTACAGAAGAAGAGAGCAGCACTGTAATGTTACAAGACTGGTCTGTCTTAGCAATTGGCTTAAAAAGAAAAGTTAGCACCTAGACAGTCCTGAATCTGATGCGTCTAATGAGTGCAGTTTTTCACTTCACTCAGTTTATTGGTTTTGTCATTGGGACATGTCTTTCTACTGTGCAGTGCAGGAGAGTTATGAAGATTACACTCTTCATTACAAAATTGAAAATGTTACAAATATCCTGGCATGGCAACCCTTTTTTGGACAAAAGTGCAAAACTCCCTCCAGTGCTACATATCACTTCACTGCTGTAAATTCAGGTGAGGGATTAGTTGTCTGAATTTTTGCTTGGAGCTTGACAGTGTACCATGACTGATTCATCAGTTTTCTCTTAGTTAACGTCATGTTCCTCAGTTTTCAACTCAGAGTTAATGGAGGATATGTTATTAGCCGTAATGTGTACACCATAAAATCATTTCGAGGTTAGTAAACACAACTTAAGGTCACACATAAGGCGCACTGTTGATTTTTGAGAAAATTTAATGATTTCAAATGCGCCTTATAGTCCGAAAAATATGGTAAATAGAATAATTGCAGCAAAGCAGCAGCAAAGAGTAGCATGTCAGTGTTCCAAAAACATATAAAAATATACATATTCAAAGCCCTAGGACACCAGCTTTATGAGATCACTATATGAACCAAAACAATAAAGTTGCTGTGAAATAAACATAATTTCATTTGGCAGAAACCATATGCTGAAAGAGGCTAAGACGCTCTCTAAATGTGATTGCATTTGACCTGTTATGATAACAACAGAACTTTTTAAAATTTTTTGAATTTTCACATTGTAGCATCCCTGACAGATACCACATGAGAGAGGTAGAAGAGAGATAATGAAGAGAAAACAAAGAGAAACGAAAGGCATGGCTGTCATGAGACATATTCAGTCAGATGACATTTCTGGTACATACAGTACCTCATCTTCCCTTCACTATCAGCACCTAACAAAGACCTTTTTATATAATCATTTTGATTTTCATATCCATCAAAACCTTTCAGATGTTGATTGTCTCAGAACTTCCTCTGACAGCAGTGGCAGGCGGCTGTGGGAGGCTGCTTGTTTGGCGGATCTTTATCTTAAAGGGGTGCAGCACATGGGAGTGTGAGCGGCTGTGCTGTTGAATACTGATGGATCTCTGTTGCTTTCTGTTCACATTTGTTGTTAATTAATGTCTAACTGCTGGCTTGAACAAGAGGTTTTCTGATGTAGGTTTCTTTGCTCTGTGTTGACATATTTCATGTATACGTGGAGCAGGCAAACAGCACGTCGCTGTGGATTTGAGACTTTATTAATTGGTCATTTTAATTTCTAAAGAGCATTTATTTCTGTTTTTTTCCCCTCTACAGTCAAAGTGCTGATGTTGTTGGTTGCATGAGAAGCTGCAGTGATATTAGATCATGTAAACTAAAATGAGCTGCTGTGTGTGATGGCATTTCTCTGCATATTAAAGGCTCTCTCAGGTCTCTAAATCAAATGAATCTGCAGTGTCATCCCTGCAGCCTCTTTAACCACGCATCAAGGTGTGGTTTTGGACGACTGTTTCTGCTCATAGTCCACATGTGACCAGCCATGTTCACAGTTATTTTTTTCTCAGTTTCGGCCTTCTATCCGGAACAAAACCGTGTTTTTTTTCTCTCTGGAAAACTGAGCCGCAGTGTGTAAAACGCTGGCTTGGCGTTGTGGAGTGTATTGTGAAAACAGCTTTGTGTGTCATATCAGTGACAGAACAGATAGTGGCAGTAGTGCGGTGTTTCATTGGAAGAGGGAAGAAGACGAAAGACAACACATTTTTTATTGTCTACTTTGACAGCTTGTTTAGAGTCAAACGTAGCTATCGACCACCTTTCTCATCCTGAAACAGTTGTAATCGGCTTGCAATAAACTAAATGTCAGGAAGCTGCAGAGGAAACCGTATGGAGTTTTTTCTAGGCTGGTTTTCTGTGGCTGACTTGCACCCATGCCCAGTAGGAGGACCTGTTGTAGTATTTTAATGTGGATGGAGGTATTTCACTGTATATCAGTTGGTGATGCATACAAGATTTGATCCACTAAAGCACAATAACAACAAAGATAGATCCTCCATTATTACCTAATCTTGAGATCCCGTCATGTAGAGCGGCTCTGTGTCAAAATTGAATTAACTCCTTAATTATTTTAGTTGATATTATATTCACATGGTGCATATTACCAAATATAGTTGGGTTAAATCAAACTGACACAGAAATCCTGGGACTTGATAGTACTCTTGTTCTCTGGGTCTCTGTACTTGACGGAAATATTGAGGTAGCATACACAAACCACAAGCAGGAGGATAGACAAACAATTGCACGTGACGTCACTGTATTAACACTGACTCGAGAATGTGAACATATCCTTCATATACACATCCAATCGAGGCTGAACTTTATATGAATAGATCCTTCACCTCCCTTCTTTTAGCATAAAGTAGATGTCTCTCTTTTGGGGATTCTTGGATTGTTTGGATCATTGGCCGAACATTTTTACAGAGAAATGGTCTTGTGCAGCTTTGACCTGTATTGAATTGTAATGAGTGCAAAGACTTATCAAATCCAAAGGCATACATTTCCATAAATTACACCTTGTATTAATAAGTAATTCACATGTTAACGCCTGCATAATTACGTGTGTGATCACAGGGATCTGTCTTAGACAGCCGTTAGCTTGCACTCCATGCAGAGCCAGCTGAATTCATTTTGTATGTAAATATTATGAGAAGAGGTGATGCTACTATCCGTATTTTGGTGATGGAAAGACAAATTGGATTTTAATAAGTGTACTGAAATGAACTGAAAGTCACAGGCTGGATGTGACACAACTGTAAATGCCAGATTTATGGGGTGTGTCTCAGAGGGAACGGTGGGAGGATCAAAAGTATCAAAGCACATGTGTTTGTGGGGGAATAGTAGCGATCAGCAGAATCAGTAGGTTTCATCACCATGTCTGTACGAAATTTCACGGTAGTTCATCTGATAGCTGTTGAGATTTTTCAGTCAGGACCAAAGTGGTGGACATTGGTGGTCAATTATTTAGTTGGATTTTCTCAAGATAACTGAAAACATTTCTGCCAGGACAGTTTCAACCAGAATTCTGTATTTTTCAGGAGTGCAATGTGACATTTTGCCTTATTCTATCTTCTATTAAGTTTTTGACCCTCAAGTTGTTTTTCATTGAAATAATCCTACTAAACAGGCAGATTTGTTGCCAGTGTTGTCAGCTGATGTAGGAGACACGATGGAAACAGTGTAGAATCAGACACTTGTGCTGCTATGATGTCATTCCTTCTGCCTTTGCCTTCTATGAGAGGACAGTAATTACTCACATGATAACAAGAGACCACTTTTAACGATGCTGTTTTAAGAGTTGAACAAATCAAATTAACGTCATTAAAATTCACCTGTAATGCCAGCAAGGGTTTTGACATGTGAGTACATGACAATTTTGACTTAAAAATGATCAACATGATTGTCACAAAATCTAAATTTGTGGTCCCACACTGCAGGGGAGCATCAGTAAGAGACACCAGCGAGATATTTTTGGCTCCAAAAGAAAAAAATAAGAGAATGCAAAGCCAGCCACCCACGGTGTCTTACGAGTCATGATGCTAAATGGTTCCTCACGATTCAAACTGAATGTCCTTCTCACTAAGAGCTCACTTGTACATGCAGCAATTTTTTAGTCATCAGAATTTGATATGCATACGCATAACTCCAGTCTATCTGTGATAATCTTTACAAACCTTTGATCATGAGCTGAGTCTTGAACTCAAAACTGAGTAGTTTTCATCTAATGTTGTTCAGTGCTTCAGTTTAATACGAGATGCTCTCATTTATCTTTATCTTCGTGGTTTGGTGGTCACTATTTTAGGATACCTGACTCAGATTTCAAAAACTGAATAATGAAATATATGAACAAACAAAGCTTAAATCATAGATGTATTATATCATGGAGTATATGTAATGAATATCATTGCAATCTGGCATACACTGTAAACAGACATTTACGGAGCGGCATGTTAATTAGTAATAAAATGAATAGTGAAATGTCAGTCAAGTCAGCTAAATTAAAAGAACCGTAGACAATGTGTAATCTCTAATCCCAACAAATCTCTTAATCTGTATATCTCTGTAGTGTCAGTATGTCAAACAGCGTCTGAAGCCCCCTCACACCACACCGTTCTGACTATTGAATGATGGGGCTGCATCCAACAATTTCCATAATTTTGCAAAAGCAACAATCAGACAATGTGATTGGTCAGGTGTGTGGAGAGCTGCCCGGTACAACCACAGACTGATCTGCTGGCCTCTGAGCAGATAGATTAGGGTTGAGGGCCTTGATAATGAGTGAAAGACAAAAGCTACTTCTTTACTTTCACTTTCGCTACCCACATTTGATACGATTCATCACGCTTTGCCCCACTCTATGATGGCAGGCCTTTTTGTGTGTCCATTCAGAACAGATATTAATACTTTTGCCTTCAGATATGGTCGTGCAACACATTGTATGAACTAGTTCTCTTTTGAGTTGAATTTAACAAACATCACCAGAGGCGGATCACATCAGCTGCAGCTAAATACCGTTAATTCCATTAGTAGCTTGATGGCAGGTCAGAATGAGACTTTTTGCTGTTGTTTGGTGAATGAGTTTTGTGCAAAATTATTTGTACTGTCTACTACTACTAATGAAGATTGATGTTTGTGAAGGAAAAGAAAGGCTTGTGGAAAATAAGAAAAGATGTGCAAAATCAGCAGACTACATCAGTTATTTTAATCTGCCAGATACATATTAATCAATATTCAATATCCTCATCTCATCTGATATTGTAGCAACATCAATTTTTGCTTTCTCGGCCAACAACAGTCAGTTACACATCAGAATTTAATCTTTAGTGTTATATTTACACGTTTAGTCCAATGGAATTATTGAACGCTTGAGATTTGAGAGATCCAAATATGTGACGATGGATTGAAAAGGATTCTGATTCTTAAACAGAGATATGCCTAACCATAACAGCATTTGTGCAAGCTTTAATCAATGTACTAATTTGGTTACTGTTGGCTAGTTTTCTAAAGAATGTTTTTTGGATTGTCGAATCAAAACTAAAATCATAATAAATTACTTTGTTGTGAGTAGCTCTCAATATATTATACACAAGTGTTCAGTAAAATACAAGTTGACATAAAACTTCAGAAAGTCAACAAAGGTAAACAAAGGATAGCAGCAAGAGTTACTGTGACAAGTTAATGGACAAGACATGCTGAAGATGGAAGAAATAAACATCAGCATTATGTCTGCAGGAAAGAAAATATTTGCTTCTTCAATATGAACAACCAGAAGAATCAATTATTTATACAATTTTATTTTCAACTTTTTCCTCCTTAAGGCAACAACTGCCCCAAACCTTCTGCTCTTTGGTCTCTTCAAGCATCTAAATCCTATAGAATCTAGTCCCTGCCCTCCTGTCTGACCTTGACTTACAGACATGTCAGCTTGGATGTTTGCTACTTGGTTGACAGTGCTGACCTCCTCCTTTGACCCTCCTATTCTAACCTTGTGATAACCTCAAATCTGACTCTGACCGAGAAAGTCAAGCTGCTGAGTCATTGTGGCTCAAAGTGAGATGACTGTCAACCACCTGCCTGTTTTAATTCAGCCTTTGTTGTGCCAATTATTAGACCGGTACAGAAGCTTTGTGGTCAAAATAAACTTATATTGGTGTTAAGTTTATTCCCATTTGGATTCAACAATGGGCTTAACAGGTCATTTTTCTTGAACTCTGGCTGAAATTACCTGAATGAATGCTGCTCTCTCAGCTGTCACCACTGATCCTCCCTGTATGCTAGTGGTATTGTTGTGAATGTCTGAATGGATCTCTGAGCCATTCAGGATTTTTATTTATTCAGGAACTATTTATATCCTGAATAAGCTTCTTTGCAGGTAGTAGGGACTTATAGCACAAGCAAATCACAAGCTTTGACAATGTCTTCATCTCCACTGTCTGTACTCAGGAGTTTGAGTTTAGCAGGTTGATGGAATCATCACAGATTTAGTATGGAATGTGTGCTGCTGCTTTTATAACATTTTCATTTTAGATTAAATTGGTATATAGAAATAAACACATCCTATCAGTAAGTAAGTAAATATTAAGATAACATGAGGTCAGTGGATGTGTTCTTCTCTACACTATATGCCAAATGGACAAAGATGCAATCCATCATCATCACCTAATAGCACAGTGAATTGTGCAGCATTTGCCCTTAGAATCTGCCCAGTTTAAAGGTCCTGTTCACTAATGATATGCTGGAGCAAACACGCCCATATAGTTGTGTAGCTGAGCGCAGTCTTCCCTTGTTTTGTATCTGATTGAGTGTTTTCATTGTCTCAGGCTTTTCTCCACATTTCAGCACACAGATTGGTCCATAATGAAAACTGTAGCACAGAAGCCTCAAAGTGTGTGTTCAGGTGTCACCGAATGTATCCAGGATTTCGCAGAAACATTGTGAATGTGTGTGCTTTAGTTACCGCCAACTCTCTGAAGACGCTAATAATTTCACTCTAACTGCATTTGACATTTAACACTAGCCTTTGTGAATTAGACCGTTTTTGCCAATTTCGCACCAAACTAATTTACATACAGTATATGCAAATAGGACAGACTCTATTTGCTTGGTAGTGCAGTTTGCATTTCATTCTTTGCGGGTGCTTTATGAATTACATGCTATTTTTTGTCTCATTTGCACAGGTTTAGAGGCTGCAAAAGTTGCACAATGCTTTTGTGGATTTGGCCCTTAGTTTCATAATAGTTTCATGTTAGATCAAATCAAATCAAAATCAAATCAAATCAATTCAAATTTTATTTGTGTAGCCCAAAATCACAAAATGCATTCATCTCAGAGGGCTTTACAATCTGTACAGGGAGTGACACCCTCTGTCCTTAGACCCTCGATTCAAGTGAGGAAAAACTTGCCCACCAAAAAACCTTTTAACAGGGAAAAAGGTGGAAGAAACCTCAGGAAGAGCCACAGAGGAGGGATCCCTCTCCCAGGACGGACAGACGTGCAATGATGTCACATGTACAGAACAAATCAACACACACATATTGTACACTCACAATGAATATTGTACAGTCACAATGGTGTGATATGAAACTATATCTGTGATGTACCAATCAAGATGTTTTTTGCCCAGATAGCAACAGAGCAGTAGGGTGCTAATGTGAGTCGTTTGTTCATATATCCAACATTTTGGTATTTTTGCAGCACTTGTGACACGTCCTCTTACATGACAGTTGCTCTTTATCCTTATGACTCATAAGACATTTCAACACCTGCTTTCCACGCGGTTCCAGTCAGTCAGTGAACTTCTCAACCAGACTGTTTGACTCAAGCTGACATAAAAAAAAATGTGCCAAAAGGTTGCAGCAATATGAAAAACAGCAAATCTTTATTTTTCCATTTCAGTATAAAGGCCTTCATCTGGGTGTACAGCGGCCAAGGCCTATAGCTGCTAAATTATAATGTCAATAACATCAATATATATTCACATCCTCATCATGTGGGGGGATGTACAGATTATTACAGAAGGAAGAAAAGGGAGAAAGTTGCACAAGCAGAAGGAGAGAACTGTTCAAGACTACCAACTGGACATGTTTACCATTATGTAATGGTATACATTTTACCCATCATTTTAACCCAAACAATGACAGACAAACACATCAGGGTTAATTACACCAGAGGATTATATATGACATTAACTGACATGTGTAGCATCAGATAATAATGTTAGACAAAGGACCACAAAGTAAGTAACAAAATGTCTTCAGTGGAGCTTAAAGTTCTTGAAATTGACGTTAGTGTTGTTTAAGTGTCCAGTTGATCTGGTGCTGTTGCTTTACATCACAGTAATGTTAATGTATCAGGATAGCTTGGATAGCTTGGATGCTGATGCATTCCCACTGTGTGTCATTTTCCATGATTACTGTAATCAACACCATACAAGGTACCTGCTTTATGCACACTTAGACTTTTAAAAGGAAGGAGATTCACGTGTTCAGAGGAATCAGGAGAGAGGAGCCAGAATTGTAGGGTGTAATGGTGTTACAAGAAAAACAAGAGTGATTCAAGATTTAATATATTATTACATGTTTGTTAAAATGGCATTTCATTTGTTGAAGAGTACGGTACGTTATGGTTTGTTTAGAACTTGAAACGTAGAGTTTAGGAATCTGGATTTGGCTTGTGACTTGACAATCAACGGCTTGGTCCTGGCTCTGGTATGTAGACTTTCTAAAGGTCTTGTTACCAATCAAGCACCATGCAGGCTAATGTTGATTTATCTGCAATAATCTAATATTAGCTGATATATCAGTCTAGCTCTATTTTTCCAGGACTCCTTTAAGCAGATTTGCCAGAAGTGGAAAATCCTTAATGGTGGAGCAGATTAATTTCCAGTAATTTGAGGAGAGATGCAATGAGTGTAGCAGAGTGTTGGACCGTCAGCCTTCAGCGGCACCTGGAAGTCTTTTTCCTTTCAGCAGTAGTTTAGTTTTGTGCCTCTTGACTGGTAGATGATGTTCTAAGATTTTTTTTTTGTGTGTAGTTACTCTGAGCTCCTCACATGATGGTTTATTCAAAAACTGGAGGCCGTACTGGAGCAGGCAAAATGCAGTTTTTATAACAATAACCATTTTGCACCAAACTTTTGTAACTGGACTGATGTCATGTTTTGATCCTCGTCACTCATCCACTACTTTTCCTCTTCATTGAGAGCAGACCTCATTACAGTTGGCCATCATTACATTGTCTCTACTTGAGGTTTTACAGCTTACACTTTTAACACAAGCAATTCTTTTGGCGGATATGAATCATGACCATATGTCCAGTACATGATGTGCCCATACAGTCAGCTGTGAGCTGAATAAGGAGAGGACTGGCAGGGTGCTGGCCTGTTTCCTCTGAGAGCGTGACGTCCCCGGTGGCAGGAGGTTTGGCTTCTGGCTCAACAGTAGCCTGGCCTGGAGTCTGAGGGGATGTGACCCACTGAGCCTGGCAGAACCACGAGCCACAACAATCTGCTGCTCCCCTTCATACTGCTGGGCTAGGCTGCAGAGCTACACCTTGTATGTCACAGCATCAGGAGAATACGACGCCAAGAAAAAAAAAAAAGATAAACAAAGCAGTAACACATGCTAATCCCAAGTGGGTAAATAGCAGTGCTTTTTTTCAGGCCTTTTTCAGACCCTCAGTCCAATATATCTATTTGGTCTCTGCCAACTCAAAAACTAATAAATATCTCTTCAGCTTCTAAATGCTCCACTACTGTAACTGTGTCTGCCTGGGCAGGTAATGTACAGTTTAGAGGTTTTTCACTGAATACAGCTGCCTGCTACTGGATATTGATATTATTAAAATATTTAAAGGCATTTGTGCATTTTAATTGAGAATAATTTATTATGTTACTGTACTGTAAGATGGTAAAAAACTAACAACTGTAATTTAATCTGCGCAAAAGATGGACAGACTACCCAGCCACCACCCCTCCAGTGTTTCCAGTCGCTGTGAGCGCTGTGTACTACATGTGTGGAAGGTCAATTGTGAGTTCATATTTGAAAACGGCAGTGATAAATCAAACTTTGATAGTTCATACAAGTTCCTCACATAATGCACAGATTATTTCCCCGTTGTTTTTAGTCCTTGTTCAACTTTCAGCATAATTCTGAGGAGGAATTCTGAGAATCTTGATAAACCAGAGCAAAGGAAATCCATGGAAACACACACACACACACACACACACACACACACACACAGTCCCAGTGATATGTGACTGGGGAGGCAGCAGTGTAATGATTACAGTGACTGGAAGGAAGCCAGATTACTTTCTACCTGTTGTATTTCCTCTGCAGAAGAAACACAAGAGACCAGAACAAGCTGCTTCTCTCTACTCCGGTTTCAGTTCACGGTATGTGCCGTTTGAAGTTTTTCTCTCAACACAGAAACTAAGAAAACTTGATCTAATTTGGTGGATTGCTCACTCCACAACATTAAAAGCACATGATCTTGAACTGAATCTGACCCTGCTGAGGTTGGAAATAAATGTTCATAGGCAGGTGATCCTCATTTGTGTGTGAACAGATCATTGAAGTCTGTTAACCAGGCTTGGCAATGCATCAAAGGCTGCATTCACAGTGCAGGTCGTTATGATTCCAAATTGCTGCTCATGTCTAATTTTTTGGCTGGGTGTTGATTTACAGTGGTAACTCGTCTGCGTCTGCTACATGAACCCTGTGAAACAAAAAGAAGCTTTAAATATTTAAACTTTTGTGGAGATGTTGTCTCTGAGTGTTTATTAATGTGTTTTCAAATGTACACATATATTCACTCTCTACTTGAAGCAGATAATTTGTACACTCTGGTATAGCACTACACAATGTCCTGCATCACATTTAGAAAATAATTATGAGCTGTTCAATTACCTGTGCCTTAAATTACATCAGCATATGTCCAGGGACACATGGCAGTTATTGGGAATGGTCAGTTTTAAGAATATATTTTATTATACCATGACAAATATTGCCACAGCTATTGTTCAGGTCTCTCACAGTCTCTCTAAAACCATAATGTTATGCATTGCGTTGAAGTGTAATCCCATTTTTCTGACTCATTTTAAGCAATTTGTCCACAGAACAGCACTATAACTGCTTTATGTTATCAGTCCAACGTAGAGAAAACACCTTTTGGAACATGAACACGTACATACACAAAACTAAATGTTGACAGTTGACAGAACAATCCTGACCAATGTTCAAATATCCATTTGTTCTGGAGCTTTTGATCATGTCAACACATTCTACAAATTAAATAACAAAACATGCTGTTGGTCCATGAAGCTGTTTTCTGATCTGATCGGACCTCACATTATACAGAGAAAATTACCCTATTTATCTAGTTATTCGTGATTTTAACAAAGTATCAAATTCAAATCAAATCAAATTTTATTTATATAGCCCAAAGTCACAAAATACATTTGTCTCAGAGGGCTTTACAATCTGTACAGGG
The DNA here is from genome assembly GCA_036937835.1 of Pampus argenteus. Lineage (NCBI taxonomy): Eukaryota > Metazoa > Chordata > Actinopteri > Scombriformes > Stromateidae > Pampus > Pampus argenteus. The sequence continues at coordinate 2,767,764 of CM072870.1, forward strand.
AGTGACACCCTCTGTCCTTAGACCCTCGGTTCGAGTGAGGAAAAACTTGCCCACCAAAAAACCTTTTAACAGGGAAAAAGGTGGAAGAAACCTCAGGAAGAGCCACAGAGGAGGGATCCCTCTCCCAGGACGGACAGACGTGCAATGATGTCACATGTACAGAACAAATCAACACACACATATTGTACACTCACAATGAGTATACCAAAGTATAATAAAACTTGAAAAGTAAGATAGAAGTCTGTATGATTTACACTCAAAACTTCATATACACCAAACTATATGATCAATGCAAACTCTGAAATCAACTAAAGCTGACAGTGATTACTGAAAAATATATGAGTTATTATATGAGTTAAATAAGTCGAAATAACAAGGAAAATGTTCCACTGCTCGGTTAATCATGCATGACAGAACAGTCTCTTGCTCCTCTTCATCTTCCTTACCCTCCACCACCTCCTCAGCAGTTTTTCTCTAGGGCCACAAAACCACACTGGTTCCAAGATACCCTCTTCAGTCTCCTCCCAGCCTTGTCCAGGATCATAAGGCTTAAGGCACCAGAAGATTGATTTGTCAGCTTGCTTGTAGATGGTTCACACAGCTGTGTGTGGGACAAGGTCGTCTCTGTAAGGTGGGAGCTGAGAGAGATCCACCTTAGATTTGGCTGTCAGTTGCTCATCCTCTCCATCTTCTTCAGCATGATGCTACGTACAGCATTAACAGACTTCCTGGGATAGAAAGTACTCATTGTATCTTCCCCAGTGAACACATACAGGTCAAGTACTGTGGTGCAGCAATCAGATCCCTTTGATTCTGCCAGTTCACCAACATTCACAAATAATATGATGGTAGATGGTAAGTGGAATGGATTGGACATGGTGCAGGAAGATAAAGGCGTCCTCACCAAAGCTGGCTTGTACCACAGTTTAGCAGCATATCTGCACTAGAGAACAACCTGAGATTTTTCCCCTACTCTACAAAAAGTAAAAAATGGTACCCTAATATATGTCATCTGAATATAAACATGTTGTTTTGCTGAAATGATTGATTCTTTAATTTTTCCTGGGAGGATTGTCCCCACACAGCACTAAGCTATTGATAAGAACCAAGCATTGTTCTATATTCCTGCCTGCTTGTGTTGTGACTTGTGCAGCTTATGTTCACGCTGGCTGAGCTGGGATGACAGAGTAAAGGAATCACTGATGGCATTGCCATTTGCCACAGCAGAGAGCTAAAATATTTATTTGAGTTCTCTTTCTCAGGATATTACTCTATTTTAATTTTAATTTATGCTGCGCTCAAGTAAAAACATTTTTCTAGGTGCCTTAATAACAAAAGCTGCTTTGTTTTGTTATAAATGTACACTAAAGTTTGTGGTCAGTGTGTTTTTGCCATACAATGCCAATTTAAAGGGGAAAATGTTTTGAGAAGATGACATTTTAGATGACATTAAAAATCAGTCAAATTTGAACTTCTTTATACCAGTGACACACATACACACCAAATGTCTGTGGATTATCCAGGGGCAAGTTCTCTGTAGAGCCATTGTGCTGTTGAATTATTTGAGGAGTTTCAGTCAGGATTTAGAGTGAATCATAGCACATAGTCAAAGTTACAAATGACCTCCAAATGACAAAGGACTCATCTTTGTACTTATCCTATTAGATCGCATTTGACACCATTGACCATCAGATTCTTTTACAGAGACTGGAATATCAAATTGGCATCAAAGGAACCACCCTAGGCTGGTTTAAGTCATATCATTCTTAGTTTGTTCTCAGTTTATTCATGTTAATGATGAATCATCCATGCAAACCAAAGTTTCTCATGGAGTCCCACAAGGTTCTGTACTAGGACCACTTCTATTCAGTTTATATATGCTTCCTCTGGGGAACATTATTAGGAATCACTACATTAACTTTCACTACTATGCCGACGACACCCAATTATATTTATTGATCAAGCCTGATGAAACCAATCATTTAAATAAACTCCTAGCATGCCTCAAGGATATAAAAAATTGGATGACCCACACTTTTCTGATGCTAAATTCAGATAAAACCCAAACAATAAGTAATTGAACCCAAACACCTCAGAAACTCTCTTTCCAGAGATTTAGTTGCCTTAGACGGGATCATCCTGGCCTCCAGCTCCACCGTAAAAAATCTTGGAGTTGTCTTTGATCAGCATTTGTCCTTTAATAACCATATACAATTAATTATTCATTAATTAATTATTAAGTATTCTTCCCTCTACGTAACATTGCCAAAATCAGACGCATCATATCTCAAGCGGATGCAGAAAAACTAGTCCATGTATCTGTTACTTCAAGGCTGGACTATTGTAACTCCTTGTTATCAGGCTGCTCTAATAAGTCTCTTAAGAGTTTACAGCTGATTCAGAATGCTGCTGCACGTGTTCTGACAGGAACCAAGATCAGAGATCACATCTCTCTCATTTTGGCTTCCTTGCACTGGCTACCTGTTAAATCTAAAATAGAATTTAAAATTTTTCTCCTAACATACAAAGCTCTTCTTAGTCAGGCACCGTCATATATAAAAGAGCTCATAGTACCTTACTACCCCACTAGAACACTGCACTCTCAGTATGTTGGGTTCCTTGCGGTTCCAATAGTTTCTAGGGCTATACAAATAAAAATCAGATTTGGGGGCAGAAGTTAAGATGTCTCCAAAACATATAAAAGCAAACCTATCTGCCACATCTGGTTGATAGGGGTAAGTGACAATATTTAACTGACGTGAACCAATCTGTAATGCTTAGTTGACAGAAAATTTATCAGCAACTATTTTTGTATAAACCATGTATAAACAACTATGTTTTCTTGAGCAGGAGTGCCAAATATTTGCTTTCAAATGAGAATATTTTCTTCTTTTCTCTGTTTTACAGAATTCATGAATATTTTTTGGTTTTTGGAACATGGAAAAAACAAGATATTTGAAGATGTTACCTTAGGCTGTGGGAAATGATTCATTATTATCTGACATTTTATAAACTTAAATAAATCAAGAAAAACATCGGCAGATTAATCAATAATGAAAATAACTGCTGGTTTCAGTTATTTGTTAGGTGATTATATTGATGCAGGCCACATATGTCTGATACAGCCTGCTGAGACTCACGCTAATAACACTCCATCAGCTGTGTATCTGATGTGACAGGGTTGAACCTGCTAATGATTTAATGTGCAGAACTGTGAACCTGTGGCAAGACTAATTTGTTGCAATTAGGAACTATTTTTCCCATTAAGATAGTGAAAAAGAGTTGTAAATAATGAGCCAGTCATTGTCCTCTTTGTGCCCTCTCGTCCTGTTGCCAGTTCAATTAGTTGTGTGACACTCAAGTCTTACCTTCAGTCCTCCTGTGCCTCTCTCTCTCTGTCCTTTTAGTTTGTGGGTTCTAACGAGACTCTCCTGGGAATCTCAGCTGATGACAGTATACTTTTATCAGCTGGGTCAGCCAGCTGCACCTGGAGCTGTTCACTGTTTTGGCAGCTACTAGAGAATTCAAGGAGGAAGCTTAGCTGTAGACTACTGGAGAATTCAATATCAGCTTCATTCAATAACTTTGTAAACAGTAATTTGATTAAAAAAATGTAAAAAGATCAACTCAACACCACCCAGTGAGGAAGACTAGGACATGCAGTTAAAAGTGCTGGAAAACACTAGTAAGTGGGCTTGACTTAAAAATATTTAATTCATTCTACAGTTCTTTTTATTGTTACGGCCATGTTATATATTATGAGTTTGTGCCTCCTTTTTATATATAAAAGAGTAATTGGTTGAAATAAATCATTAATAAATCTCAGTATCTTTTATAAATTTGTATTTCTTTTTTCTTTGGAAAATGGATTATAATGACACCTGCAGAACAGGGCAGACAAGAGGGGAAAGCACAGTCTGTGTGAAGCAGTTCGGACCTAACCGATCAACAACCAGAATACAAAATTCACATCATGTTGGTACAAATGTCATCTAGTCATCTAGTGATAGATAGTTTCATATTTCATACAGTAGCAAATTGCTTTGGCAATATGGTTAAAATGTTGACTTCACTGTAAAACTGTCCAAGTTCTATGAAAAGGAACAAGATGAGTCATTTGATGTTTATCAGTCTCTTCGTATATAGTATACATTTGCATTTGAATGACTATTACTGTGAAATCTACAGATTATAAAGCACAGAGTTTCAATTCACAAACTGTAATTTGAAGTGACACTATGATTAATGGCGATAATTTAAAATCTAAAACCTTTTATTCCTTGAAGGCTTTTATCTGAGTAATCTGGTATGTAATTATGGGGATGACATGCAGCGTGAGTCCCATGACCCTTCAGTTAGTTAGTAGAGATATAGAGGATGAAGAAAATGTGGAGAGATGCTCTTGAGCTCAAAGACGGATGCTTCTTCAGTTTGTAGTGTTCAATCACACATTCACATCACAGTGAGAAATACAATAACACAGGCAGAAACTGCAAACTGCATAGAACATGCTAATTACTAGTCTGTTGTATGCACTTTATATAGGCTTCATATAGACCAATCATTGATATACAACTGCTTTGTGTAAGCAATACAAACACCACAGTAGCTGCCATTAAAGCATCAAGAAAACCTACACAGTTTCCTGCTCCATGATGTCTGCTCTAGGTTTTATTCTCATTCACTCTCGATGGATAATATGACCACTTAGTGTCTTATAATCCTACTGTGCACAGCAGTCGCTGACAGGATTGGATTGTTGAAAATCTCAGAACTGCTATGTTTACCTCACTGAAAGCAAAAGTCCCCACTGTGACATCCAGGGAGGAGTTCTCGCCAGACCTGATATTGTGGATGTGTTTCACTTAGTGTGCTGATCAGTGAATAGTGCAATCGCTCTATTTCCTTTACTAGGTTATGATAGCACTAAGGGCTGTGGCTCAGAGGTAGAGTTAATTTTAACTCTAGATCAGTGGTTTAATTCCTCCTCCCGATGGTGTGTGTGTGTGTGAATGATTAGAAGTTCTCCTGATGAGCAGCTGGCATCTTGTGTGGTAGCCTCTGCCATCAGTGTAGTATGAATGTGTATGAATGTTTACATGTACACCACCATCAAAACGAATAGAATGCACTATATAAATGCAGTCCATTTACGACTAACCCAAAAATCTGAAATGTTCACTCATGGCTTCAGCACAGAGGGAACTGAGGTTACTGCCATCTGCACCTTTGTAGCCTCTGACTGCATTCCCCATTAGTAAAGAATGCTTTCTTTGATATACATATTTAACTCTTTAATGACTAATGTTACAAATTCTCATCAAACCACTTTAATCCAAAATGTAGCTGAAATAGTGCATGTGTTCCCCCAATATCCATTGATGCCTTTTTGATACGGACCCAGGAATCACTCTTGCAGTCACTCAATTCCATTAATGCCTGTTTTACAATGTACAACTATTCCATGTGCTACAGTCAAATTAATAACCTCCATTTAATTTAGTCTCTCCTTGAAAGCAAAAACTAATACATGTTTTAAAACATAATTGCATATACAACAACTGAAGTATGGACATGTGTTTTAATCATAGACTCTTCAAAATAATGTTTTTTCACTGGACCTCCTCCCATTTCACGCACAAGCCTTCTGTTTTTTAAGATTTTTGTTTCATAAATGTGTAGTTTTTTGTTCGGTTAATGTAGGTACGCGATATATATATAATGTATATTTTGTGAGTTCAACTCATGCATATTGAAAATGAAGAATAGAAATGGTAACAGAAAGATGTTTGATGTACAAATTTAGGCAGTTTAGACAATATCTAGAGAAGTAGTAGAGTACTAGGTGCTCTACTACCTCTTAGTGCTCTACTACCTCTGGTACAGGCAGTAGCCTGCATTACATCCCTAATGGCTAATTAGTATGTTGGTGCACACTAAGCTATAGGTTCCTCCCACAGGTCAAGAGTTAGGTGGAACATGCATCCTGCTGCTTTTAGATGGCTGCTGGGCCTTGATCAGCTGAAAGAGAAGCAGCCTGTGTAAGACTGGAAGAAGTTGTCAAAGGAGCTTTTAGAATTCAGCATCAGAGCAGTGAGACATATGTTTGTCTTGTTGTGTGCATTTGTAAGAGGTGTTAACCGCTTTCAATCTGAAGGATTTGGGTTTCTTCTCTAAATGTATTCAGCAGGGGTGAATTGGTTGCTGGCTTTGAAGGTTTTAAACTGGAAATGATTTCCTGTGGGGTGATGCTATTGAAACACCTGCGTCTCTGGTTTGTCTCTGTGCTGACAAAAGGAAGAATTGTGCACTAGTCTTGCATATAGGATAAAGTAGAATGACCTGTGCAGCTCATAAAATCAATGTAGTAGCATTCTGACTACAAATTGCCAACTGTGATGTATTGCTGATATGCAAAATCATGAAACAGTGATGCTGATGAACTAGAGCACAGGCCTATTTTGAGTAATTGGTCTAGATAGGGATGCAAACAATATAACATTACGCATGGTACATTGATATTAGGTGATTCCGTCATTATAATAAAATCATCAGCATTATTATTATCTAAATGCTTGCTATGTCAGAATGGGATATATAAAGCCAGATTAATAGTGGACTTTTAAGGCCAATGTTGATATTGATATTTGTGAGCCACACATATCTAATGACAATATACTGACCAACATCATTGCTAGTGTTATTGTTATTATTATTATTTTACACACAAAAAATCACTGGCTAAAAATATTACCCAGTTTCAATATAGCAACAGTAACAATATGTTGTTTTTTCAAGCTAAAAATTCTATGCAGATTGCTGAGACCGGGTTGAATAAATCTATAAATCTATAAATTATTAAATAAATCATTTTATTATTTTAGCTCTAGAAACAAAACCTCAACTTGCACCATCAATCTGCATGACCTGATGTTTTAAAAATGCAGGAAAAAAAAACATTTGTATTGTTTGTGCTGTTTTATTCATTTATTTATTTATTTTGCTTATCATAGCTATATAACATGACATATCTGTATACTTGCCAGTATGGTATACTGTAACCACCAGTGCCACTGGTCACGACAGGCTTGCAGACCTCTACTCTTGTTATAATTTGTTACTGTATGTGTCGTGCGACTGATACAACAGTGCACAATAACTTCAGTTCATTATGGAGTATATATTTTGTATTGCTCATTTTTGATGTTGTTAATAATTTTGGTGAAACATAAGAATAGGCGCCTGTGTCTTTGAGAAAGTAGATGTGGCACAGTGTTTAGGAAGTTAGGGGCAGTGTGGATGAGAGGGGGAACGTGGTCTGTGTTTTTGGACGACACGCATCGGGCATTCGCACCAGCGGAACTTTTGTTAGAAAACCAACAGTTACATTCAGCGGTTACAATTCCGGTAAATTATGAGGTCATAATAATCATCACCAAAAACAAATAATTCTCAGATTTCGTATGGGGCCTTCATGGATCAGGTTGACACAAAGCATTGTTCTTCCACAATGCTATGATTTCCTGGTCCTCATTTCTCTGCCTCTCCCCTCTCTGATATTTGTCATGGTGATGTCTCAGTTGTAATTAATGGGTCCCGGTGTTCAGCCCATTACTCAAAGCTTATGATAGCAGTTCAGAGTTCAGCTTCGGCCGGCCTCTATCATCACTGAGAATCACTGTGATGCTTCTTTGGGGTTTGAAATGTATAGACCAAAAACAGTTTTATTCCTTTTATCTTTTGTGAAGCACAGCCAAGTTAAACATCACAGCACACAGACCCGTCTACCAACTGACTGTTTACTACACAGAGTTTACTACAACAATCACTCGTGGGCAGCTGACGTAAAACATTCAATATGTAATTCTTGAGAAGACGTCTCCAACAAACAACACACGAGTATAGCTTTGTTCTGTCATCAATTAGCGACAGCTGATGACCTGCTACTGTCCATGTTTGTCATTTTAACCAGCGAAATTGAGCAAAAATAAGAAAGTTAGAGTTTAGTGAATCTGTGTATTTTTCTTTTATTTCTTCTAGTCTACTTTTATGTCAGAATTCAGTGTCTGCATTCACACAACATCTAATTTTGTCTCATTTTAAAGGAGAGATATGCCGGCACTGTTTAGTGTTGTAAAGGAGAACAGCTCTACAATATTAGTAGGCTGAGGAGGACAAAACACAGCAGAGTAAAGTAAGACTCAGCATTTCATCTTTATTTTAGACAATGTTTTAAAATATGCTCGGTACATCCTCTGCAATGCATAAAACGAGCTCCTGAAATACCAGTCAGTAATACAGAGAAATCCAAGTCTGAACCTGTGTCCTTGGAAGTTTGGATGTCAACAAAACTTTAGATTTGTGTAACAACTCAAACATCCACTTACAGTTTTTTTCAGGCCTTTCAACCACACCTTGTGCTGCTCCAAAAGTGTTACAGCAAATTTTCTGGTAGCCATTATTTCTGATAGACAGACATATTTGAAAACTAAAAAGTTCATTTCTCCTAAAATCAAACTCATGTGGTTCATGCCCTCTGCCATAGCTGCACAAATTAGGTCCATTAGTTTCCTGGATTGCATTGGAAGAGGAAGAACACTTTCAAGGATTTTGTACTTGGCTAAATCTTGTCTTGAGGCAGTACCTGGACTGTCACTGTCCACAAGAACTCAAGTCCAGACAGACAAGAAAGATTCACATTACAACAGTTCACATTATAGTCACATTCATGTGAGTCTTATATGGACTTATATGAGTCCAGCGTTTGGTTGAATCCTTCTTCTGGATCCCAGTGAAGAAAAATGTATCCACATGATTATTGAGGCATTATGTATCTCTTATATCTAATATTATTACTTGTGTATGTGTATGTGTGCATGTGTGTGAGTCAGTGTGTACCATTACATGTAATATCATTTTTTTCTGTTGTTTTTTATGGACTTGTAAAGTATACAGAGGCTCTCTGGGTGATGTGCATTTTAGATAAATTAAAGTTGAAGTGTACTCAGTCTCAAAGGCCCATTGAGCAAGTAGAACTTACCCATACTTGTCTGTGACTTGCCAAAGAAATGTTCACATGAATCAACTATAATAGGTAAAATTATACCACCAGTGTTCGGTGCATTAGCACATTCATTGTAATTGTTGTTTTTGTTCTCTTCTTATATTGTTTGCATGCTGAGCAGTGTTTACAGAGAGAAAAACAGAAGAGAATTTTGTACATTTTAAAGTTAAATACAGATAATCTGGTGCACTTTAGGAGCAAAATTAAGAGGCTCGGTAAATGAAGAACTTTGCTCTAAACAATTTAATTACAAAGATAGATATGAATGGTGCTGAGATGCCTTTACTGCCTGCTCTGCTGTAATCAAACGGATGCTTGATGTGTCTTTTGTGGCTTCAGGGGCACGCTTATGTTTAATAGAGCTGACATGGTTAACATACCACCATGACCAACACTAAGCTCCAGTTACTGAGGTCAACAATCTTTTAACAGCTTAAGAAGACATGCTAATAAAGTTGTTGTGTAGTGTTAGTGCCTGTATTAAAAGATCTATAAGTCCTTTAAGTCTTGTGCTTTGACTTTTGTTTGTTAGGATGTCCTTTAGTTTACATTTGGAGCACACATTCGAGTGTTTGTGTCTCATGTTGTGTGTGAATAATGAACGAAAGAAGGTTGCTTCCCAGTCTCTAAAACCACTTAATACATGATGAAAGAGAAGAGAGAAAAGAAGCTATTATAATTTACTTTAACAAAGGAGGAATATTGCTGATTGCTGGGAAATGTTGCTCACTTCTTTTGATTTCCTCATTGAACATTTGTCAATAGTAAAAGTGAATGTCTAACAGCACTGATTAGTCCGTAAACACCGAGTAATGTTTTCACGCTCAGTCTTCCACATCTGAATAAGAATCTTATCGAGACAGCTCTTTGTTGTAACAGAGCTTTATCTCTGTTTGCATTACTATATCTACCTTTTACTGCTGGCACGGCACAGTGGAAATTTTCACAGTTTGCAGATGCTTTGGAAGTGAGAGAAGCCCTTGACAGTCAGTATTTCTGGTTGAAGTGTGCTGGTTAATGGCATGTGGGCAAACAACCTTTGCATTGGCAGATGTAGAGTGATGCTTCTGGTTCTGCTGTATCACACAAGGAGCGCTCTCTCCACTGTGCACCCAGAAGACCTCCCGGTATTAGCAAAGTTATATTCATGAATATAAATGTGTTCCCGTTATTACGCACCTGAAGTCACACACAGAAGTGATGGCTAAGTGCTGCCTAATTGCAACAGGCTCACCTGATGACATTGAGGAAATGAAGGTGTACCGAGTCGTCCAAATAAATGAGATTCAGATAAATATCACAATTTCAAATTAGATGGTTCAAACTGTGACTATTATGAAGTGAAACTTCTGTGTAGGTAAAAACATAATTAAAGGGACAGTTCATACATTCATACTAGTATATAGCTATAGAACCTCTTTTGGTTTCTCTTGCTGAGCTTGTGACACAGGTCATCGAAGGATCTTTGAAGACCTTAAATCAGATTTTAGAAGAAGCAGAAGAAGAAGAATTATCATTTGATCAGTCATATAAAGATTGCAGTTAATCATAAAATTGAGTACTTCAGAAAATACTAAACCACTGATGACACCAATTTTGTCACGATTCAGAAAGGGACCCAGAAGCAGACTGAACAACTGAGTTAGAGTTAAACAGTTTATTGAGCAAAAGAGGAATATGATGAGAGGCTGGAGCGGGCAAGGTGGAGGTCCAGAGGAGGAGGGTGATCCGGGGAGAGGTGTCGGCAGGCTGGCTTGGAGGGTGCGGTCCACACACTGGCTCTCACAGGTGTATCCTGAGAGGCAAAATCAGACGGTGAGCTAAAGTCTAAAACAGGTTCAATATTTGTTTATGCAATATTTTTGCAAAACAAAATGAATGGATTACATATCATACTATAACCTGATTATGAGTGTCCATCATAACCAAACAACTTACAAGAAAGATGATGTACACTTTTAGCACCCATAGCGTGTGAAAGCATTATTTTGATATAAAATCTCTTTATTTGTTTCTGAGAAAATCCTCCACTGCTCTCCCAAATAATTTAGACAACCTTCCCTTTAGCAGGATTAAAAAAATAAACAATATGTTGGAGTGTCGCAGAGACAGAGCCAAACCTCTGCTACCTCACAATAACAGCAGTAAATATAATTAGTTACTGGCACTCAGAAATGACACAGGACACAATGTGAGGAGAAGCCGAAGACAAATAGTTTTGTTGTGAGTGAAAACTAGACATCTGCATGCAGATAGAAACATTAAAGCACGACACTGCTTTGGTTCCCTCATAATATGTGCAGATGGAGAGTATGGCAGCTTTTCTCCCAGAAAGGGGCATGTCGCTGTGAGGAGTGATATGGATGTCTATTACAGCTGACTCTGCACTTCAATGACAGCACCTAGGGACAGCATCCTCCACCACATACACCACACACACACACACACACACACACACAACATGATGCTGGATCATCCACCAGGCCTGGTGAGAGCACACAAGCATATAAGAATTAACAAGAGCCAGGACATGACATTCACACACATGCACACAGACAATGCTAAATCTGCATGTAGTAATATAGGACTGCCAAAAAAAAAAGGAAGGGAAAAATAATGTTAATAATTAATGAATAAACATACATATTAACTCACTAAAGCCAAAATAAAAATAGTATTATATAAAAAAAATAAAAGTCAGCATGTCACAGAAAGGCTGAGCAGTGTCACATTACAGCAATAAGATGATTTTGTATTGGTGCTGGAGATCGATGAGGGCAGCAGAAACACATCCTTCATCAGGTGCTGTTGGGGGAGTTTATTGAGCGGCTCGTAGCGGAGGACATTAATTTGACAGGTGTCAGCCTCCTGGTCCTCATATCTGTCTGCTCTCAGCCAGCTGCCTTGTTAGACACCTCGTCGGTGACAGATCACAGATCACAGAAGATGACATGACCAACACCAGGACAATGACCCTGTCTGAGAGCTCTCTGTTATCTCTGTCTCCACCGCCTCACCTCACTTATCTACAGGGAGGGTTTGAGGTCCACATCAACAGTAAGAACAAGTCTCCACACTACTTATACTGGATATGTAAATGCTGTATATCCAGGCCTGGTTACTCTGATGGTCTTTCAATGGTTCTTAACACAGTATTCAGTTGCCTAAAAATATGGCACTAACTTTAACTTTAGCTCTGCCCCATTAATAGTCCCAATGCAAAATGCTATATGGTGAAGCCTAGTTTGTAATCCTAAATATTTTCAATGTAACGCCAATGGTTTGCTTCTCAAGCCACTGTAGCCCAGATTCTTTCTCCGGGTCAGGCACCTGTTGGTAAGATATTATATATATGAGAAGATATGGGAATAAGTAACAAGTGAAATTAACAGGAGAAAAATAAAAATAAAGCAGCGGCTTTTTAAAGATCAGAACCAGGTCAAAATGGATGATCTAAACACAGAAACAAACAGTGTTGAATAAAAAATGATGGCTAATACACTGAGAAATTCAGTGTGTAGCTGACAGTGTGGCCTGTCACAACACCAATGCCCGTTGTGTTCTATGCACAGTTTGTTTTTGCTCCGTAATAGTTGTGGTGACACATAGTAATAATGGTAGTGACATGCATGTTGTCACATTAAGGGTAATACATTAGTATAGTCCTTTTCAGACATGGAATACGTACTATGTAAAGGGGCCGGTATACTTCCTTAGACATGCCTGTCAGATGGCCGAAAAGCTTCAACAGTGTTTCATAGTTTAATAACTTTAATTTTTTGTTTTTATTATTGTGCAGAAGAGATAATAAAGGTAATACATTCATTACAGTGGAACAAGATTTGTCTCTCTGCATCTTTGACCATGTGTTGTTGCAGTCTTCATGTTAATCTGATAACATTCAGTTCAGACGTGTTGAACATTCTGTAAAGGTTTTTCTACGTCAGACCTTGTAAGATTTTCCGTTGTGTGGCGTTTACATAAAAGATTTGGTGACTTATTCAGACATGAGACCAATATGTAAATATGACATTAACATAAAGGGAGCCTGAAAGTGTTATTGGCAATCTTTTTGAATAATAATAATTTCCACTTTTTTTCCCGTCTTTTAAAAGCCCTGCTCAAATATTCAAAAGTCAGTGAGCATGATTAAATTGAGGAAGATTTAGATTTATTCAAATGTCCCCTGATCAAAGGAACAATAACAGTCACAATAGATTTGATTCCGTTGTGAAACAGAAGCACAGTGTGAGGGCCGACAGGTTAACTATTCTGAACTGAACTTTAGGAGGAGAGGAAAACAAGGCATGGATATATATTGCTTATAATGTTGTTCTGTCACAAAGTGGTCACCAGGTTTTGTAACACTATGCATTTTAGTAGCATGGTTCTTCAAATACCATCCAAAACTGTTGGTCTGTTACCATTAATGACTGAGATAACAACAAAACACACAGAGAACTTGTATTGGTTCTATGTAGTAAAGGCGGCTCAGTTTCTTTAGATAACAGTGAATGATGGATCGATAAAGTCAAGGCGTTCTTTTTGTTACCATTACTTATCAGCTGTATATGTAGAGGGACCGAATAAATATGTTATTCAGTATCTTGTTTGATATATCATCTACATGTAGAGCAGATGTGTCTTGTCAGGGTGAGAGACCGAAACAAACAGATCAATGAAAAGTGCAGCAAGTGAGGAGAAAGCTGGAGAAGAAGTAAGTCTTAGTGACTGGATGAGGTAGAGTGGAATTTAGAGGAGGCAGAGATAGCAGATGATGTGTTTGGTCTCTGCTCAAGGCGATGCATTCATCAACTTTTGAAGGTGATGCAGCACTCAAAAGTTTATTTCCCACTCCTACTTCTACTGCTGTTCTATCATCTATCATTCACACCAATACAGTGCTGGCAAAGGGCCTGTCAGAATCAGACGCAGGCAACATATCAATGTGACTGGTGTAGCCATTCATGTCGGACTTTGATGTCAATTAACTTGTTGATCCTATAAACCAGCCTCTGCGGCAGTATCAATCAGTTAGTTGACTTCTATCTGAATAGAAATTAAGGTTAAGTCTCCCTCCTGCTCGTTTCATGTCTGCCTCTCAACGATGCCAGAAAAATCTGGATCTGTTTTGACAAGCAAGGTAAAAAGCCCAATAAACCCAAATCTTCATCTAAGAGAACATTATCAAGATCAGGATTCATAGCATGTAGAAAGATGCTGTTTTCACTGAAGCACAATAAGGAACAAGAGAAGGCTGTGGTGGAGCTTCCAGCTCACTGCTGTGCTTGGAACACAAAGGATGACAACACAGGGCCCAATTTCACTACTTCTAACTACTTGATTTGAATTAAGATGGGCTCAGACTACAAGACTTTATCCCCTAAAATTGTAGGAGAAATCTGATCTGGGATTTCTAGCCAGTTCTCATTCCCAAGTCGATTTGTCACGTTCAGTTGCTCTGAGTATGTAATATTGATGCAGATGTGTCTACATTGGATTTAGTTGAAAGCCTGGTGCGTTGCTGTAGATGCCAAAAGGTACCTCTCCCTAAGACGCCATAGAGGCGAGACACAGCGGCAGAATTTAATGACCTCGGATGAGAACGGATTGGATCATTTGGCAATGTGAGGGGTTAACAGATCCAATCTGCGGTTGCAAGTCCAATGACTATGCATGATTCATTTCCACATTGGTTGCTTCTATCAAATCAGTAATGGGCTGATCACACTGTGAATCAGCAATCATTATCAGTACAGAAACACCTCTTGGAATATGCTTTACTGCAGCAGCTGCTCCTGTCATTAGGCCTCATTTTGCTGGTGAATACACACAATTCCTGTCACAGTGGGGCAGGTAGCCAGGACAGGTGTTTGTAAATGTGGGCTGACTACCTGCAGTATCAACTCAAACAAACCTGTGGGTTGTTATCATCTCATTATCAAGGCCCCCTGGGATGGAACATCCATGGACTATGTGGGTGTTATGAAGCGCTAGAAAACATCATCAGCATAGATCATCAGCCGTGTTGTGTAGAGGATGCTACTGATTGCCACTGATGAACACATTCGGATTCCTGTGGATATTAGGAGTGCTTTTGACTGTATGAGAGAAATTATAGAGGAGCCCGCTGTGTCAGTCACGTGGCAGGTTACAGGCTTAGATTGCTGCTGCCTCCTTCTGCCCATCAAGACACTTATCAGACTGATGGCCATCTGATTCTGTGGTTTTCATCATCCGTCGCATGTGTTGACATGTCAGTTTCCCAAATATTAATACTTTCAACTAACACACACAGTGCACAGAGATGCTGAATATCAGAATGTCTCATGCTGAGGTGTACATTAGGGAGTAATTACCCTGCAGGAGGAAATCTGCATACTCTGTTGAAGAAGAATGAATCCAGCCTGGACCAGTTACAGCTGGTATATACATTCCAAGTTGAGTTTGAATGAGAGTTGATGGTCTTCACCTCCGGAGGCAGTCATCAATGAGAACATTATCTGTGGGCACATAAGACTCACCTGCTGAAAGACTCCGTTGGTCAAACTGGTACAGCTTATATGACCAGCTGATGACGGTCTTGACTTGGGGGGGGTAACAATATTTCAAATCCATGGTTCAGTTCATACCTCAGTTATTGTTATTGTTATTTGTTACTGCATTACTGGTAATTGTAGTGATCTGCAGAGACTTCCACCGGCTGAGTAGACTAACTTCCGGTTACTGCTAACTTGAATGGGAATATAATGACTTTCCGAATGTTATCGGACTCAGTGGATAAAATTCTGATAATGAAATGAGTTATTTCATGGGTGCTGTGTGAGTTTTGTTACATTAGTAGAGCGTTCAACAGCAGCAGCAGAGGCAGCGGGTTGGTGATGGTTGGGGGAGACTGGAACTGTGACACAACATTTGTGGACATTTAGGTCTCAGCTTCAGAACGTGAGTCTCGAGCAGTTTTTGCTTTTGCTTTGTTTAATGCTACTATAGAAACTAGATGAAGCTGGTTGACCCGGGCTTACAAAGCTTACAACTCACATCCATTACTGCACTAATGCAGAGAGTTATAGGTCTTTTAAGTAGCGTGTGTGGAGGTCATAATGATGGATGAACATGTAGCACATCTGAATTTAATGTAGGAGAGTTAGCATTCCCACAAAGACCAGTAGATAATGTTTATCTTTTTCTTCCTGTTTTAGTTGCCTAACCCTAATAAAACAATTTGTTGCGCTCACAGCCTTTTACTAACCACAATCATACCATCGTTGCCAGGATATTTTTATGTTTGGATTCTAATGTTAATAAGCTGTCTCTGAACATAAGCCAGGCTTTTTTTGTGGCCCATCAGGTTGAGTGTAGAGTGGGTTTTTAGAGTGTTTCCTCTGAAAACAGCTGCCTGCTGCGGCCAGAAAACCCTGTCAAGTCTCACTCAGACAATTGTTTAAAGCTAGTTTACATTTCTCTTGGAGCTTCAAAATGTCACCTACTTTCTCTCTAACAGTATTTTGTCATATTTACCTGGCTTCAGTCAAGAATGTCCATATTCATGTAAATCAACTGTTGACCACTCAGAAAAATCAGTCTAAATAAAGTATATTGTCAGTTATATCAGATTCTATGTCCAGAGCAGCTCTTTCGACAACGGACAGTTGTAGAACTAGTATCTGTGGGAAGGAAAACGTGCTCTGAAAGTATTAGTACATAGTTAAGCAGGTGTAATTGGACAGATTGTCAGGTCTCCCTGGTTGGATCACGGGCTCACAGAGCATTGTGTGTGGCTGTCAGAGAGTCACCAGGCAACCTTTAGGCAGACCTTTAATTATCCGCTGATGAACAGAGGCTGTATTTGTAATTAGAGAAAGAAAATGTTAATGCATTCTATGGAAGATAATGGTACTCTGTGCATCATGCTGCTCAGGCATGAATCTACAGAGACCGTGACTTCAGCAACCTCATAAGACAACACAACTGCACTGATTACTGTTAACGTGTTAGCAGAAAGCCTTCCTGCCATGAACTAAACAGGCAACATAACAAAATGAAAATGATGCTGTACTCTCACCAGCAAACCCTTTACCACATAGGTATCACATAAGTGAAGATATTAGCTTTTTCCATCTATGTTATGTTGTCTGATAATGTGAGGTTCGATAATAGACAGAAAATATATGCTGAATAATTTTTATTTTTTATAATCTGCAAAGCTAGGTGGATAAAAGTTGTTGTTTTTTTTGCAACTATTCCACAGTCAAAAGTGCAGAGAGACAGAAAATATGGGTAGAGAGAGGGGTATGACATGCAATGAAGATCAACATTGCAGTTATGCAGTATTCATCTTACTCAGTAGGCTTCTGCGGCACCTCATTTAACGCACATTCTGACAGTATCTGGTGTAGCTACTGTGAAATTTAGCAGACCCTGCAGATATCATGCATAAGTTGCCATCGTCAATTCGAAGAATTCGGAAAACGATTTTGAAATGAGTTACATGAAGTGACTTCAAATTGATGTTGAAAGCTAATTGGCTGATTTTTGCTGTTTTTTGGAGTTTTTTTTTTTTGTCTTTCAGAGACAGGAGATAACAGGAAGTTAGTTAGTTAAGTTAACCAGACTTACAGCAACTGTGTTATTGCCATAATGTAATCCTCCTATTATAGACCCACCCTTTAGCTGTCTATTTTGTAGATTATTGCATAGATGAGTGTATGTAGTGTAGAAGGGTTCCCGCACTGGGTCTCAAACCCCCGGCTCCCACGGATGAATGTGCACGGATGAAGGGTGAACCCGCTAGCATGGCCAGTGTGACCAGTCATTCATGTCCTTCACTCTCTAGAGGTGACATTACCTCCTCCTTCGAGTTGTGTTATTTGTACATAGATTGTTACAGTAGTATACATTGGCTAAATCTAAATTCTGTTGTGTCTAAAATCTATTGCATTGACTGTAGCATACTGAAAAAAAAAGCTTAATTTAATTACAATTGACTTTTTATTTTCTGAGTTTGTGGAGAGCTTGCAGGTTCTCTGTATCAGCATTTCCAATACTGATTCAGTGCATCCATCAGTGTATTCAATTTCTACAAAGGTCTAAACTGTCATTTCCTGAACAAAGTGAGGCCGTTAATAAATACTGTATGTGAATGTGTGCTGTAGTATTCATACAACAGGCTATATTAAGCACTGCTGTGTCACAATGGGAACAGCAGAGCTGAGTGAATATGTGAGGCAAATAGATCTTTTATGACATTTTGATATACACGGTAAGGAAATATTAGAAGGTCTAGCTAGTGTCATCTGTGACTTGTGTTGAGTGAAACACACTGTCAGCCTCTCCTCTCCGTGGAAATGTACTGAATCATGCTCAGATGTGAAAAACGTGAACACTCAAAGAGATTGAGCACAGAAAGCTGATTAGTGTGCTCCGTTCTGTCTCGTGTTTGAAGCTGTTTTAAACTCTTTTCTCATTCTGGCTCTTAGTTACATGGCGATGGCAAAAGGAAAAAAAAAAACATAATAGAAGAAAATTCTAAAAATAAAATATAATAAATAAAATTATGTTTTTTATACTGGTAATTATTATCTCATGATCTCCTGGACCTCTTACGACCCCTTGCAGAAAGGTAACTACACACTAAATGTTTTTTTTAACTGTACATATAACTGCACGTGTTTTACACGTGTGTGTAAAAAGTATTTTTTTTGCTCAAAATTAACACTTTTCTGCTTGCTTGGATTTGAAATTTCAGTACAGCTGAATTCTCTAGCCCTCCCTAATTGTGACATATTAGACAAGGATTCACGGTGTATTTCATATATCAGTTGCTGCACCAAGAATAAATATCAGAACTCTGGCTAAAGGTGTCCTTATGTGTACCGCTCACACAGAGCTGCTGGTTAGTAAGTCTGATAAAAGACAGCAGAGAGGCGACATCCTACATGAATGACAGATTTGTTTCTTTTCTGTGGCAGTAAACACAACACACTGGTCTGATAACTAACTGTGCTATGTTCAAAGCATAAACAAGATATTCAGAGTTGATAACAGTAATGTTAACCATGATAAACAGCAGGGATACGACTATGTGCTGACACTCCCCCACAGACACACACACACACACACACACACACACCGGAGAGCCTCTGGTAGAGCCGCTAGTTCAGCTACAACACTGGTACAATACATTTTAGTGAGAAAGGAAAAACAAGGTTCCTTTCTACATCTGACAGTTAATCTGCCCATCTCTTGCAACTCCTAACTTCTCTCGGGTTTTGAATGATTTAAACATTGACCTTTGAATCCCATTTTGATGTGGCACCAAACTGTATTAATCTTGTATTGTAGTTTTCAGCTTTCTCCTGTAAATTTTCACTTTTTATTGCTTGTATTTGGTACAGTGTGCCAGTTAATCAAACACTGTCCTTACAGTAGCAGGGTTAAGTCCACACCTTCTCCTCACATCCATTACCGCTCAGATGGAGAATTCCAGTGATATGTTAATAAATGTCTCTACTACAGATCGACATTACCGTTACTGAGCTTGAGCTTGAAACACACCAAATGCCCTCATGAAAAAAACCAAAAACAGAATGTGTTGCTAACTGCTGCAGTGTGTGTCACTGGCAGTCTTTATTATAGTCAAGGTTTAATTGTTGAACAGGAATTTAACTCGGTCAAATGAATGAATTTTGATTTTGTATTTATGAAAATGGTGAATACAGTAAAATGGTGCAAGGACTAAATAGCAATACAAAGAGAACAAGCAAAATATATACTTTAACATCTTTAATTTCATTAAAGTGCACTATTGTCACTGAAGATGAAGTGAATGACTAGCGGTGTGATGGTACAGAATAAATTATGCTAAAATATCAAATTAGATGACATTGAGGTTGTTTTTTTAATCTTCTACAGTATTTATAGCAGGCCAAACTGCTCCTGCCCTGGTGCCCAACACTGTATAGCGCCCACTCACTGTATATCAGCTTATTTGCTCAAGCTGGAGCAAGAACAATACCTCCCATGAGAATTATGTGTGCTATGAGGCTACTAAATGCCATTGCTTCCTTTTGCGCATTTGTGGCATGAATTTCTACTGGGATTACACCAAACAAGGTGGTGAGTGGGTTGATTTTGAGAGATGTATTACATAGAACTGAAAGGCACTCATATACAGAGGAGCAGAAATTGACGAAGGCAGGACAGGACCAGAACACATGGCCTAACAAAACTGGGTTACTGCATCTAGGGCAGGTGGGGTTAACAGATTTATTTAACTAGTCTATAATCAATTAGAGTAATGTATTCTGTGGAACACCTTAAACAGTATTAACCTGTGTCTTATACAAATAGAGGATGTATGTATGGCAAGAGTGAGAGAAAGAGAGGCTTCCTGGATTTTAATCCTGATTGGTTGAGCAATGCTTTAGATAACATTATATGTCCTAGAAATTAAGACCCTGTCATGATTTGGGGGAAAAAAAATCTTAATATTAATGCATGCAATAGGGAGATTGATGTATGTAAAGTGAGTTCCAGACAGGTCCATCATTATCAGAAAATGCTGTCACGCAATATGTCAGTTTGGAGATATTTGGGTAATAATTAACCATTTTAGAGGTTAATAGGTTAACAGGTGTTCTGTTTGCTATTGTTTCATTAAACAGTGCTTTAATAATAGGTACGAGTTTGGAAGGAAAGGCTTTGTAATATTCAACCCATCTGCTCCTGTATGAAGTGAACTGCAGCTTCTATCTCAAAATATAGATACTTTTGATTATTAAAAATATGGTAGGGCCATTTGATATGATATATTTATTAATGGGATACTAATGAATACATCTTAATCACAATGAATTTCCTCTCTGGCTATCAAAGGGGATTGCTGTATGCATGCATGCAAAGACAGCATGACTCTGAAGTGTTCATAATCAGAAATATATGTAATATAAGATGCTTTTTTTAAATGAACGTTAATCCTACTGATGCCATTGATAAACTTGTTTTAATTGTAAAACTGATAATTAAGGTATCAGCCTGCCAATCCCTGTAAGTCAGTGAAAGAGTTACATGTGCATTACCAAACCCTACAACCTCACTGCTGTGTGCCAAGAAATAATTCTAGCACGCAACTGTTTGTGTACAGACTAAACAAACAAGATATACCGTATTAATCAGTGAGCTTTAATGTTGGTAGGTCTGTTTTTGAACTGTGAACAGAACAGGCTCGCTCAACATCTCAAATAAAAAAAATACAAAAAAAAATAAAAAAAGTTCCGAAATGTTGATTTGAAAATGCTGCACTGCATTTGCTTACATCATAGAAGTGACAAAAAATAATCAAGACTTGATGTTCACTGGGATGAATTCCGTAACTCAAGGAGATTTCCAGAGTGTATTAATAGATTTACAAATCCTACATAACACAAAATACATCAACAGGGATGTTATCTGGGTAGCTGTGATATTAATGAAGCATCGCCTGCAAGTTGTTCACATGCCACACTCTCCTCAAGGTAATATAAATATCTAATGCACCCTTATAATCATGGCACACACACACACACACACACACTAAAAAGAAACAAACAAAAAAACATGGTCATTTGCTTAACTAAAGGAATCTTGAGTATTGCCCTGCCAATCAATACATTGAGCAGGTAGGATCAGGCACTACAGCTACTAAGTAGAGAGGATGTTACTTTCCTCAGGTCATTATTCTCAGTCAGTCCTGGAATTCAAACCTTGAGCCTTGTGGTCAGAATCTACTCCAGATACAGTTTGGTGTGGAGCTGCCATGCAGAAATGCAACACTGTGAGGATTTCAGAGCGGAAATGTTTTGGAAGAGTGCATGTGTGTTGTTGGCACCCAGTCAGGAGCGTCACATGAGCAGCCTGCCGCTGAAGGGGGTGTTAGAGTTCTTTCCTGAGAGAGAAAAGTGATGCATTGCAGCCAGCTGCATAGTGGCTGACTCAATGTTTCCTTAAGTCATTTTTGAACAGATTCTTTGACGTTCATGAGTTCAGTACATATCCAGTGCTACTGGATTCCAGCCTGACACATTTTGTTTCTGAATCTATGATTTCAGAGGGTTATTAACTGTTCTTTGTAACTGAATGAAGTGAGAGGAACTACAGCCAGTTTTCTCTACCAGGTGGCCGTTGACTTTCAGGGGGAACTACAGCTTGTTTGATGTGTCTTCTAACCCTGTGAAATTGCAGGGGTTCATTTTGGTGAAATGATAAATCTTTATGAGAAACACGAGCTGGCAGGCTTTTGAAAATGTGCCCTGTGATGTTAAGTTGAAATGGATACCCCCTTTCAAAGCGGCCACAGCGGTGGTAGAGAGAGATGTTCTTTGTTGCAGATGGATTTAATGCTATTAACATGTTTGTTTATATTGAACCTGGTAGGTCCTGCTGTGTTAAAAATACTCTTTTGTGAATGGATGCTTATTCATTGCGTGTCAGTTCTAATACGCAGAGATTTTACTCAGGTCCATTTAAACAGTGATGAACTGAACCCTCTTCTAAAGGTCAATAACATAGATTGTGGAAAAAAATTTTTTAAAGGGACCATTTGAATTTTCTTTGGGGCTTAACTGCTTGTCACCATCCTCGTCAGACACCGCAAGTTTGCCCACACACACACACACAAACAATGTCCATTAACAGCCTAATAATAGTTTATAATGTTTAATAACTTGAAACTCATTGATATAATAATAACCATTGATACAATACGTCAAAGTTAATAAAACAGTGCTTCATTGAAAGGCAACATTGCATGATTACATAATACTTAATGTAGCCTATAACCATAAATGATAACGTCATGTCATTTATATATATTATAAATATTAACAAATAACCAGTTTGAACTTTTTTTGTACACGATGATTCTAAACAAACCATGATTGTAAATAAAAGTTATTTATAATATACTGCTATTTGTTGAAATTTAATCTTGCATTTGTGGTTAAGACATGAGGCATAAAATAAGTGCAGCTGTGTTCTTATCTTGATCTCTACCTCTTACATTGCAATTATAGCACATTTATTTGGTAAGCAGTGGACATTTAATTGTCAGGAAAATATGCGCTAATACTGTACCCTTACTGTGCCCCTTTTGTTCTTTGCTTGTGAGTTCTGGTCTTGTGAGAAAACCTGCATGACTCCAAACTCCAAAACCTTTCTCCTTCTTGATTTTTGGAGCAAAGGTCATGACCCAGCGACACAAAGAGAGCCATTAAAATCTCACTGTGAAAACTGGCAAATAGATAAGTTATTGAGAGTTCATAAGTCGGCACTAGTTTCAGCTGTTAGCTAATATGTATATATATACATATATATATATATATATATATATATATATATACAGTATATGATTATGTTGACTGTCGACTTTTTTCCAGTTGAGGAAGTGTAATGATAAGTAGGGGGCGGATGGTAGGTTTGTATTGATTGTTTTTACTATGTATATTTTATATGTGAAATTTTGTTCCTACACTTCAAACCAATTTCATTGCATGATAAGTTGGTTAATCATCCAATAAATTGGTGAAAATGTGTTTCTGAACACTTCTTCTCATTTTAGAAAGGAAAAAACATCCCAGGTCCACTCAGTAGCTGTTCTTGAGTTTTGTCATTATCACGATTTTTTCAGAGAAACGTGGTTTTCCTGCAACAGTAGATGTGTTCATTCTTGTTGTACACTTGCATGTGCATGACACAAAAATGACACCAACACTTTGGTCTAACTTTGTAAGTTTCATAGATTTTAGAATGGAATCTAGTATTCAGATATTTTGCATATCTAGTACCTGGTCTGTTTCCAAACAAACAACCACCCCCCCTCCTCCCCCACCCCTCCTACTTCTCTGCTCCCGCCAGGTAAAGCATGAGGGAGGAGTCTGTCTTACCTGCACTGGGTCAAACCCTCAGCATAGTTTCCCACCAGAGCAGAGCCCGCCTCTCAGCCCCCAGCTGAAATCTAACACCTGTGACATCATGCAGACAGACATTGGCTGCTGGCTGGCCTTCCCTGCTCACAGCACTGCAGGCTTTTCACTGCTCTTCACTCCCTGGAGAGGAGCTCCATTCAGATCAATCACAGTACTGCAGAGTTCTCAAGCGTCTACCTGTGACTGACCTCAGCGGCTGCACACCTCCCCCAGACTCAGTGCTCAGCCGGGTTTGAGGGGAATTGTTTTATGGGCTTTGTAAGGGAATTGTTCTGTCACTTCTGAGGAACAACGTTAAAGGCTGCCAGCATTCAATCTCCTTAGGATACTCTTGTTTTCTCCATGGATCTTGATACAGGTAAGCGCTTGCTCTTCAGCAAGTTGTAGAGTTTTTATGCTGAGCATGGCCACCTGAGATTATCTCTGAAAGTCATCCTGTCACTGGTTTAATTATAGGATTCATCGATTGCACTTAACAACAAAGGACCCTGATTAGTTGCTCACAAGAGATGCACGTCTACACACACGTGCACAGGCACAAGCAAAAAGTAAGCAAGGGGGACAGAGAGAGAAGAATGAACAAACAAGACAGAGTACACTGAAGACTGCACTCTGCCTGCAGGAGTGAAACTTTAATTCCAGTGTGATTCATGCAGAAACATAAGGAGTTCTGCTCATTGTCCTTGTTTGATGCTTTTACCACCCAGACTTGTAGTAATAGTTTTAATATTTATTTATATTCTAAGGAAAAGCGAATCAGGGAAAATGAACAGATCCAAACATACTAAAGATGTACATTACATCAAAACTAGGGTTAAAGACGTTCATATGAACTATCATTTAAACAACAAGTCAAATAAAACAACTCAAGTCTGAAAATGTACAGTTAACTAATGTTTTTGTTTTCAAATAATAATACTTATTTTTCATTAATTCATTAATCATTCAGTCACATCAGAAAATATTCAAACATGCTAAAACCACCATTTTCCTGAGGTAAAAATCTTCAAATGTAATAAGCAGCAGTGTGAAACTCAAAGATATTCCATTTAGGACGGACAAAAGCATTAGTCATCAAGCATTGTTTGTTCGATTCATAAAAAAGTAGTAAAAGCAGGAAGCACTAATCACACAGTTACCAGTCCTGCAAGCACTCCTTTTTACTTTACAAATGTTCCGTTTATCCACTGATCAATTAAGTCATAAGTTGTAGGATGTGAACTCCGCAGAATGCAGATGCAGAAATATGGTCCCTGTTAGTGTTATAAATGAATTATTATTACCAATACTGTATTGTTTTAGTAGTATTTAATGAGTTAATCAAAATTAAGCTAATTAATGACAATGTAACATTTTATGAACTATAAAGTGTTTTAATTTGTAAACTAAATATTAGCACCATACAGTTATTAGACTCATGCAAGAAAACACCAGCTCTTCCGAGTTTATTTATGCTGTGTTTAGCTGAGATCTTGTCTTATGAAGCAACCATAAAAGAAAAAGTGAGAAGTAGGCCAATCGTGCAGACAGGTCAGCGTCCCCGGAGGGATGTGCTCTGCTGAGAAATCACTAGTTGTCTAATGTTGTTCAGCAGGCTGCTCTTCGGGGAGTGCTTACATTTCAGGCAAGCCGGGCTTATGTCTTTCAACCACATTATTATCAACACCTAATCCCACAGTCCCCTGCTGCCTCTAAGTAGTTTTTTTAAAGAAGGCACCATGCAGACTGGCTGTCCTGCATGTAACTACAACTCATTTACCTGCTCTACAAGCACTGGGTACTGTTAATAATTCACTTGAGGCAATATTTTGATTATAATGTTCACGTGGTTTGATGTTGTGCAATGAACTTGAATAACTGTTTGATCGTCACGCTGCTTTGTTCAATGAGATGTTTTAGGTTTGACTGAAACTTTTACATGCTCCAGTAAATCCTGACGTTGATCAGAAATAGCATTTTCATTACATTTACCATAGTTGGGATATTATCAAAAGGAAGTGAAGGTTAAAAATTTGAGCACAAGCATATACTAATGAGAATCAACCTATAAACATCATTTTGTGATAGTTTTGTTTTTTCCCATCCATACTAAGATGACACCCATAAATATGGTGTTTGTCTTGATTTGATGTATTACGTAATTCTGTAGTTAAAAAAAAAAGTTTTATTAATAGAATGTGAACGGATCTGCCAGTCTGGTAAGATTATCTCAACTTGTTTCCAATATGGATTTACCTGAATAGGGATAGAATAAGGCACATCACTACACTCAAAGACAACGGATACCTAATTGAATTCTTTATCGATTTCTTTTCTTACTAGAAAACACAACATTTTGAATTTATACTGGACAAAGACTCAGGTGGATATATTGTGAAGTAGTTTCAATGTGTTTTAACAGAAAGAAATTAAAGTGTGTTGGCTGTAGGAATCACTGCTTTGTACATCCAATCACACGTTGCTTCTGACCCCAGCGTTGAGAGCTTTCCATGACTACATCCCCCTCCCCATCTTCCTCCCGCTCTGCTGCACGGCGCCACATGCTGGAATCTGAGAAAGAGCTTTGCTCACGGCAGGTTAATTGCCTCAGAGATTCCTGCACTAATGGACCTAATCCCGTCTTTGTGTAGTTTGTGCTCCAGATTTGAGCTTGTTTGCCAGGTTATTGTGTGAGGTCGCATGTATTAATTCATTAGCAGTGAGGTTCTGTGTGCTCTTATCTTTCTGATGAATGCTCCGCAAGGAGCCCGGGGAGGTGTCGTGTTTTCACTCAGACACATGTGTGAAGGCTACGTGAAACCTTTTACCACAGCTGGATGAAAGATCAAACTGAAGTTGCCATTAACACTGGTAATTTGGTAGCTGTATGAAGAGAGCATTTCAGTGTATTCCTTCACTCTCTTTGATGCAGAAATTCAAAGTCTCTTCCCTCCACCATGAGCTTCACAGCCAGAGTTCAAAATAGATGGAATTTATATTTTATTTTCCTGCCTCAATTATTTAGGGTGTCATCCGTAACTGGCGTGTGTGTGGAACTTAATCCCTCACATGTCCCGCTCTTTGTGGGGTGGCATTTCAACATTTCAAATTGATTTTTTTTTTCTTCTCCTTTGCCTTGTCCTCATATTTTCACAATTAATTCAAGTTCTTTGGATAATGTTAGAAATGTATGAGTTAAGGAGTGGATCCATAGCTGCTCATAAATTAGGCATTTAAATATTCTGCTTTGAGGTTCCTTTTAGTGTATCTGCCTGAAGCAATCCTTTTCTGCTGTGAAGCAGTCAGTGATATGCAGCCTCCAGAGGCCAGTTACAGGCTCCCTACAGCATCTTCTAGGAGTCTAGTGCTCATCAATGGACCTCTTGGATTCATAAATTGCAGAGAAAATCCTTGAAGGGATTGTTCAGGGTTTTGTTAAGCCTATTTGACTTATAAAGAACTTTATATAAGAGAGCCACTGCACCTGTCTTTTTTAGTGCCATGTAAATCAACTGTGATGAAAACCATTTCATGTGAGTGACTTTGTATTTCGCACACTGTCTGAATCTCTAAATATTTGTTTTTCATTTAAATACTTTTTTTTTTTTTTTTAAATCAGATATCAACACTGTAAAAAGCATCTGTGTCTGCTTGTGATGTAGTTGGTGAAATACTGGCTGTGTGATGGATGTTTGGGTCCTGCAGTGGCTGCTGGTTGTGTTCCAGGATGAATGACTACAAAGACAAAAGCTCTGTCAGCATTCAGCAGAGCTTCCACATTTAGATATTTATTATAAGAATTATCTTCGTATTGGTAGATTGTACATTTTCCATCCAGCGTCGCTGTTGAAAAGGTGTGGAGATGGATGTGTCAAACATCAGACTTTCATGTCACACACCTGTAATCAATGTTTGCCTAACCTAGTTTTATAATCAAAGAGAATTGCCATTTTGCTTCACTTCATTCACTCAGCCTGACATTGTGTTCTTATTAGCAGATTTCTTGTTTGGGGGGTGGGTTTAGAGCCTCGATATTAATTCATTGTATCAGGGGAACAACAAGGGGACACTTCTGGATAACATAATGAAATTATAGGTTTATGTTTTATGTTCTGATCATCAGTTTCAGTGATTTTAACTTTGTTTCTGAGAAATCTTGTTTTGTCCGTCATTTTGGCTGCTGCGTTTCCACCATGTTTGTACTTTGGGGGGTCAAACAGTCTCCCTGGAACTTAATTAGACTCTTCATTTAGGTTTGATTATCTCAAAAAGTCCTTAGTCCCTGTGGAAAGTTCCTGTAACTTGGAAACGTGCCTATGTGTATGTGTGTGTTCTTTACTAAGCTTTATAAGTGCTATAATCTCTTAAATATTTTTAAATTCTGGGTTAAAGTTTGGAAGTGCTGCTGTGACTGAGCCCTGCGAGGATCACGTTTTTGACGCAGTGAGCAGAGGGATGACAGTGCAGCCTGTGGACCTCCAGAGCTGCTTCACCATACCACCTCTGTGTGAAGTCACCAGCACAGGATGAGTCCTGACACGCCTGCTGAATGCAGTGCAGGGAGGCCACTTGATGAGCTGTTATGACAGGAGTTATGGTCTAAAACAACCACTCTTTACATTCATTCACTAAGCCAGGCTGAATAGGACAATAAAATGGAGAGCAGGGGACGTCTGGGATTCTTTGAATATGTGTCATCATTCAGACATGAAGGGGGATATTTATCATCAGACAAGGCTGAGGGGCGGGCCTCCTCTCAGCCAGGTTGTCTGTCTACATATACATTAGCACAATGATGGCTGATGTAGAGGGAAATGATGAGTGACTCAGTGCTGGCTATAGGCAAGTATGTGTGTCAACAGGTATGAATTGGAATTCTGTAAACTTGCATTTGTATCTCATAATATGAAACTACATTTTAGCAAAAAATGAATTTGATAATAATATAATAATATTAGACTTTTCCATGTTAGCCTTAATAATCATGCACCTCAAGTAGGTCTGCAACTATCTGACCATTATCTGACCAATATATAAACAGAATATATTTTACAGTTTCCTACAGTCAAATCAAATCAAATCAAATCAAATTTTCCAGGGTTATGTCTTCAAATTTCCTGATGTTTTTGTTTGTGGACTTGAAACTGAGAGTTTGTGTGTGTGAGACAGCGCACACAAAGTTAATTGTTGAAAATAACTGGCCTGTGGTCTTAGTACTGTAGCAGTCAATTCCTGTCATTATCATGTAGGTGTGTGACATTTACCAAAAATCTGGCTGAGCAGAGCTGTGTGTGTGTGTGTGTGTGTGTGTGTGTGTGTGTGGTGTGAGGAAGGGATGGGGTGATGTTCATGTGTGCCCATGTGTGTGATGTGGCTCTTTGCAGTAACACAGTAAAAAAGTGGCTCTTAGTCTCTGACTGGTTGGTCGCTGGTGTCACCAGTGACATGGTGAAACCTCTTGGGGTGTTTGGCTTATACTCACCACGCATCGAGAGTTTTATTTATTGTCTGTGTTCTATGCAATAGCAGCAATACAATTCTGAAGTTATCCAATGTAACCATTGTGCACTTATGTAGATATAAGATGAAGGGTCTCATTTTTCTTCACACACTGGTCCAGACAGTCTTTATGCAGTTTTCCTGAAAGGAGTAACTTTATTTTTTGTGTGTCTGTGACTCTTTGGTCATTTCCAGGCACCAAAGCAGCACCCTTGTGCTGACGTGGGAGGAGACGTGCAGCAGAGGCTGTTTATGCAGATTTATGCAGTGTTATTTTGGTGCTCACTTTGGATAAAATTGCATTTGCCAGACCAGCTCTTACTGCGCATGGACATGTGTCCATATTATTAGTGTGTGAAATACCCAGAGTTGCTCATTCAAGATCAAGATCAAGATAGTGTGTGAGATCAACATCTCATACACCATAAACAAATATAACATGTTCATGAAATTCATCATTCAAATATTAATAATTAACAGTTCCTGACCCACAGCTGTTTAATTTGTTCCCACTTGGGTCCATCATTAAACAAAACAATATTTCATTACATGCATTGTACTGATATGTCAGCCAATGAATGTAGCGTAAAATAGTATTGTACACTGATCACCTCTGTGAGCTCATTATGATGACATGTACAGTTTATGACTTTATGAGTTTTATAAGGCATCCAAGCTTCCTTTGTACAATATTTATAACTCAGCACCTGTATACAGCACAAAATCTATAAATGCTCAGTGCACCCCACTGATCAACTGTGAATGAGTTCATAAAAACAACAACAACAACAATATAATAATAATAAAATATAGGAATACTACTATTTAAATTCACACTGCAGCAGAGGACATGTAATATCTGGCACATTGAAATAACATGTCTGACTTTGGCATACATTTTTTCATCATATTGAAATAATGAGGGTCTTGATTCAAAACTATTAAGTTGATCATCTGAAATTATTGATGGGATTGGAAACTATCGGCAGAATATCTGTAACACCCACATCATTTCATTCCCACCATGTTACATTGCAGTTTGTTTCCACGAAGAGCATTAATATTTTTGTGTAGGTTACTGTCACCCAGACACACACACGGCTACTCCAGGTCTTATTGATCTTCCTGCTGACATGTTTTTCTCCAGGAGTGAAGGCGTGAGGGAATGTGTGTCTGTGCCTCATGCTGTCAGTGTTCATATTTAACAGTGTTTAAGAAGGGGGGGTCAGTGAGCAGCTGTCCTGCCAGGAAGTGTCACCTTAAAAGCTCCAGCTTGTCTGTGGCCTTTAGAATGGTGGAACAATGTGGTGCTGACAGCTCCTGTGTTGGTGACGGTGTCCATAGCGTGACGCACACATTGGAATGTAACAGAGTGTTGACATTTAAATACCTTTTGCTGCCAGGTAGCCTTTCATTGAAATTTCAGAGATTTAGAAATCAACAACAGTAAACAGTTTCTTTTCTTTCCCTTATAGTATTTGTTGCTTCACTGACTTGTAATTTGCATTAATATATTGTATTGTTGCTGTCTAATTACACCGTCATCATAGAAAATAGGGAGCTGTAATTAAAAGGCCCAACACCAAAAAGTATTCAGCAGCTTTTCTGCCAGATTTAGATTTGACCCTTTCTAACAGTACAACCAGTTTATCAGGGAAGCAGCACAAAGGCTTTCATTAAGCTTTATTTCATCTCATTTGTATCAGCGCATTCAAAAATGAATTTCCATTTTTTCTTTTTGAGATATGTTGCTGGGATGGAGATGATGCTGATGGCTGCAGTTGATTTCTGGTTGAATCTGGATATGCTGTGTAATGGCTGAACCTTTACAAAACGATGTGTAATAGGTATAAAACACTCTGACTGTGGCTGGCAGGGTTTAGGCTACTATTGGTAAAGGCTAGGGAATGAGTTTGGGTTTGGTTAAATACTAAATAAGTAAAAACCTGCTTTATGTTGCTGTTGACTTTTCCAGTACTGATCCATGATTTTCCCATCTTCGCCTGACCTTAAAGGACAGATTCACAACATTCTGTCTTAGCCTGTCTTAAAACAATCATTCCTCCTCATAAGGAGTATGAACTAGATGAAAAGTGCCTTGAGATAACTTTTATTGTAATTTGGCACTGTATAAATAAAATTGATTTGAATTGACTCCTGTTCATACTGACCATTAAAAGATTCCTTCATAATGCACTTACAATATAAGTGATGATGGTCAAAATCCACAGTCCTTCTGTGCAAATGTTTATCAGAAGCGAATATGAAGCTTCAACATCCAAATGAGACAAATCCAGTGTTTTTAGAGCTAAATCCTCGTTTTGTTACCAAACTTCCACCACAGCTCAACAGGAAACACAAAGCAGACTGTAAATGTGTCAGATATCCACTTGATACGACGAACTCACACTGATGAAGCCTCATAGAAGCTTCACATCTACTTTAAATGACTGTGTGGACACACTGTGGATTTTAACCTCCATCATTTACACTGAAAGCACATTTGAAGCAGAACCAGTATGAACAGGAGGAATGATTACACTCACTGTTCATATGGACTGTTGTTTTAAGACACACATGAAAAACTCTGAAAATATCCTTTAACCAAGTGGTGCGAGTAACATTGTTAAGAAGTCATTCTTCAGTTTCTTTGTGCTGATGTTGTCCTCCCAGGAAAAATAACATGGGTTGTAAATTCAGTCATCAAATCAACCTACGTTTGGGAGACGGACACCGTCTGTCTACAATTAGAAGCTGGAGCAGTAGTACTGACCACATCATTATCTTACCCTCGACCTGAACAAGTGTTTTTTGTGTCTAAATCTAACCAGATTTTAACCACAGCATTGTCACATCAGAAAACATCATTTTTAACCTTGATTTACCGTATTTTCCGGACTACAGAGCGCACCTAAATATAAGGTGCACCCACTAAAATTTGAATGAAATATATATTTTGTCACATATAAACCGCACCGGACTATAAGCCGCCGATATATACATACCCCGATACATAAGTGTTTATTCATATACTGAACTGATTGTTTACGAATAGTGCCGCAATAAAAGCAGCATCAAACGCGGCAATAAAAGTGCTGATAAACAAAACAGAAAAGTCATTGATGGTTTTATTTATCTTCCTCCTGCGTACTCAAACCATTATTGTGCAGTGTGCGGGAGTAATTTGGCGATTTGGTGTGCAGTGTGCGGGAGGAAATTTGGCTGTCACTTTTTCCTCCCGCACACTGTTAAAGCGCAACTGCGCAACTATTAAAGTGGCTTCATTCTCTCATGAAATGAAGCCACACGTCACTATTTATCTTCCTCCTGAGCATTTAAACCTAATGAACATAATAACACCGTCACTTCATTTCTTCTGCGCACTGAAGACACTGAAGTCGTCCTCTTCAGTGTCAGAGTTGAACAGCGTCAGATAATCTTCATCACATATCGTCTCACCGCGGCTGCACGTAAGCTTGCCGTTAATGAATCTATGACATAGATTCATTAACGGCAAGCTGACGTGTCCTTACTGTTTACTTCACGGATAGCCAGATCGATGGCATTCAACTTAAAAGCTGCATCATAGGAATTGCTTCGGTTTTCCATTTTGAGGGGGTGAGGGTGTAATAATATTATATACCTGTGACGGAGCAGCTCGGTCAATGACTGCGGCCTGCGCACGCACACACACACACACACACACACACACACACTGTGGGCTGAAGAAAAATTAATAGAAAAGCCGCACCTCTGTATAAGACGTATGGTTCAAAGTATGGGAAAAAAGTAGCGGCTTATAGTCCGGAAAATACGGTATAACAGTTTTGGAAAGCATCATAGTACGCTCTTATTGGTTGAGTGCAGGTAAAATTGACCTTTGTGGTTGTTTAATTTAGAGGAATTATGATGTATT
Source organism: Pampus argenteus (assembly GCA_036937835.1). Lineage (NCBI taxonomy): Eukaryota > Metazoa > Chordata > Actinopteri > Scombriformes > Stromateidae > Pampus > Pampus argenteus. The sequence continues at coordinate 2,801,185 of CM072870.1, forward strand.
TATGATATGTTCCAAAAAAAAGTGGTGTTTCATTTCTTTAAAACACATTTGCTGTTGTGAATTAGTAATATCGAAATATAACGTCTAGGCATCAGAGTTGTAGTCCTAATATTCAGATATTTTTGAACCAGTTAAATCTGCCTTTGGTCTGAGATTGTGCATGTTTTTTTTTATAGAAAAAGTTTAAGTCATTTAAAAATATTTTCATTTTGCACAATTTTTCTTGTTTGAAGAACAGCAGTCAGTCCTGGCAATCAGAATTAAACCCAACCAGGTTATTTAGGACTTAACACAGTGTACGTTTTGTAGTGCACAGTGCTCTTTCCAAAACCTCACTGTACTCGCTCACATAGAATACACACAATGATATATATATAACATTTCTGAGTGGGTCCAACCTTTACTGCAATATGAGCCAAAAAAAAAACTGAAAAAGTACATTTTCACAAGAAAGCATGATGCCACAGGTATACAGTATACATGCAGTGTATATTGCTTTAAATGTATAATAATGCCTGATATGATTTTTCAACAGAACTAACTAACTAACTTGCAGCTCTCCCTTATTGAAGATGGTCTGTCATTAGTTTTTCATTTTATTTTAATTTTCTGTGTTTATTTGATGATGACAGTAGAGACACAGACAGAGAATGCAGGGAGACAGACGAAGGGATGACATGCAGCGAAGGGTTGCGGCTGGTATTGAACCAATCACCCTGTCTCTGTTTAAAGATGCTGCCTGGTGTCAGATTTGAATGTCTGCCTTGATCCTTCTCCTGTCGTCCACTGACTCCTGGTCAGCGAGTGGCCTCTTCCCAGTGGGTGCTGTGTCCAGTTTTACTTAATTCAACAACATCCTTTATCCACGTCCCAAACTGTGGCCCCTTCATCCTACAGTCAGCTCATTCTGTGGTATGACATGTGTGATTGTTCACTCTTGACATTGGACGCTTTCAACTCTACCACAGGGTTTTATTTAGCAAACGGTCATGGAGTCATGGAGTTCTGGAGGTTCAGAGGTCACCTGATAGTGTGAAATGTCTGAAAAAAGGTTTTTGAACTGACTTTGAGTTAAGATCAGTTTGCCAAAGGTTTTGTTTGGTTTAAAGTTGTAAATGTGTGACTGATATTGACTCCAGGTTGTGGTTATCATTCACAGGAGAAGCTTTTTTGCAGTGAATCTCCACTTTCAGAGTCTCTTTGCTTAGCTAACCTCAAGCTATTATGGCTGAATATTACTGATCTCAGAGTGAGAGGCTCAAGCATTTTTTGTTGCATTTATTTTAAATATGGTTTGATTTTCTTTCATGGGAACCAAACAAAGGAAAACGTGACTATGTAGCCTATACTATGCTCTTATCACACACTGCTGTGAACCACACACACACACACAGACACACAGACGCTTACGTGCAGCTCCTCTTCTGTTTCTGTATGTTGTTGCTGGCATCTCTGTGCAGAGTTTAAGACTGCAGAGTTTTCGGGTCGACAGCACACAGGTCCTTGAGGAAATTGGGCTGTTCTGGCAGTAATTGGCTGAGAGATGGCTTTTAGAAGGACATAAATTATTCACCCGAGCCATCTCTTTCCATCCTCAAGACACGCAGGAAATTGACTCATGTTCTACTGAAAAAACATAGTTCTGTTTGTTCTCTCAAACATTTCTCAGTACGACATGTCCCTGCTTGCTTGGTTGCACTTTGATGGTGACCATCTCATACTGAGTTAAACAAACCATCTTGGTCAGTATATAATGATTCAGTTTTACCTGTCATTGTTACTGTTGCACTAATGAGCACCAAACTACAGTTTCTTTAAAGGAAACAGGTTTAAAAGACTATACGTAAATAAAAATATAAATTGGAAGTAATCGGTACAGGACAAAATAAGCCAGAGCAAACCACAACCTTCCCATATCCCTCCAGAGTAACTGTACTGCATCAGAGTTAGCTGTAGGACAAGTACCAACAAAGCATCATGGCTTAGCGCTAACTCTGACTTCTCTCACACACTCAGTATCTTACACATACGATTTATTTATAGTTGCAGTATTCACAGAAAATGTTAGAATTTATGGGAAACCTGATAATGATATTTACTCAGTATTACTGTGGACAAGGTACATTGTTTCAAGTTACATGCAGATATGCTTTTATTTTGAAGCCTCAAGGAAATAACCCACCATGTGCTTTCTTTGCAAGATGTTGACAGGTAAAATGTTTAGTTTAGTTGGAATGACACCTGTATTAGTCATTATATGAAGCACCCTCTACACAGTAGTGATGGGTCAATTTACATTATCTAAAATATAGAATAATCTGAATGTTTTGTTGTGCTGTTAAAATAGTTCATGTTATCAGGTTATGTAGCCTAAATCAGAATCAGTTTATCAGCCAAGTATACAAAAAATGAAAATGTGTCTTGGGGAAACATGTTTTATCTATCTAAAGAGCTGTGTGGCATGTAAAGTCCAAGTATATTATAGTTCAGTTATTTAATAGAACAACAGCTTCTGGCATCATCATAATCATATTTAATAATAATAATTTAAAACAAAATCAAAATCAGGGGCCAAAATTAGTGTTGCTTGCTTGGACCTGTGATCGTGGGCAGTTATTCTGATCTGGTGCAGGTTTAGTGAAACGGCTGTTTCTACGCTATTTCATTAGTGTGTAGAAAACATACTTTACACTCCTACATATACATAGCAATAAACATTTACAAAAGCATCATGCACGTTTAATGAAGGAAGTTGCTTTAATTGTTGCGTACAGCCAACAGAAAACCCTACAGCGAATAGAATGCTTTACTATAATTGATTAGGGTGTTGGATATCAAAGATGTGGATTAATGAAAAGACTGAAATGACTGGTGATGGATGAGCGCCGTGCTTCATCTCACTGCGTTAATGTATCAAAGGTTGCTTCTCATGTGTGCTACGGCTGCTGGCTGACAGACGGTCTGTGTTGCTGCCAGCTGTCTGGGCCATCGGTAAGCGAATAACCCCGTCGACAAATAGCCTATATGGCATCTCTCGGTCTCCATAGAGCGATGAGCAGGACTAATGAGAGTCTGCAGAGGAGCGTTGTTGTGCTGCAGGGAGATAGGTTGGGTTTCAACTGTTGGTTCATCTCCCTCTTACATCACGGCACGTTTAGCAACTCATAAACTCTTATTTGGCTTATTTGAATCACAGACCGCTCATAATGCTGCATAACAACCACAATGTGTTGCTTTGCTCTCTCTAAGACTGTGGCTTGTTGGCATTTCATTATATTGTTATTTTATTGAATCCATTATGGCCTGTTAATTCACTAATGTTACACATCAGATAAACATTGAAAGTAACCAACATGATCTGAAGCCGATTCAACACCTGTGCTTTGTCTGGACCTGTTGGTTTCAGGTCAGGTAACAGAAGCTTACCCCCCCAAAAAATAAAAATAAATAAATAAATTAATTAATGCTTTTTTTTATCTTTAATTTTTGGGAAATATAATTCATGATTGATCAACACATGATCAACCAGCTTTTAATCAGTCAGCCAAACGTATTTGACTAACCAGGAGTACTAAACAGAAACATCCATCCCAGTTTTCACACTCACTTTGAGCCAGCGTACTTACTGTAGTGTGTGTACGTGCACACAGTTTTTCTGTGCGGTGAAGCATAACATTTCCTGTACCCTCACTTTCCTGTTTTACCCCCAGATAATGGTTTTGTTAATAGCTCATGTTTTTGTTTTTTTTGCACTGCCAGATCTATTTTCGTGTTGTTGTTATTGTTTCCAGATATCAGCTGTTAGCTTGGTGAATAACATTTTTTTCATAACTGGTAAAACCTGCAGCAAGAGTTACTTAACCCCTTGATGCCTGGATTTCTGTGTAATTATGTTAAAATAATTTATTAGTTTGTTTTCAAGCAGAGAGTAAATGTAAGTGGAGATTATTAATTTGACTGTAGCACATGGAATAGTTGTACATTTGGGTATGATGCAAATTAGTGACAACAGGCATTAACTAACAAATTCACTGCAGTAAAGTGACTTGGTTTATAAGCTCACAATGCCACAATTCCGTAGTTTGCATTCATTTGCATTTGTGCTCGGTTGAACACGAAGAGAAATTTAAGCGAGGGAGGATCTTAAAACTCAGTGATGAGAAATACACATTCATGGTAAAGCTGGTCGCCTCCTGTAGTAAATGTCTCACAGGTAAAGCGGGGAAAGGCAGCTGTGCAGCTGATGCTTCTAGCTGAGGTGACTCCCTGTGGTTTCGGGGTGTCTCTGCTTTTACACTAGTGCCAAATCTCTTACGTTCACATTACAGACCTTAATGCTCAGTCCCAATTATTCGTTCTGACAGTCACACAGCCAGAGATTAAATAATTATTAAATACTCTGATCTGAGCCACTTGAAAAAAAAAATACAAAAATAGATTATGGCTACTTCAGGATGTAATGTGAACGTAGCCTACTGGATTCATGTGGAGCCGCGTTTCTCCTCCGTGGCTGCAGGGATATGAATGGATGTGTTGGAAGGGAAGTTATGGTTTAGCTAACATACAGTTGATGTTGCATCATGGACCTGATACATATTCCACGTCATGTGATGCACTCATTACTCACGTCCTCTTATTTTATTTGTGTAAGTGTCGTACTAGACACCTGCCAGCTCAGTGCACTTGTAGCTTCCTGTTTTGTTTAGTCTAGCTTGTGGTGTTGGCAGTTCAGAATGAACCCCCACCCCCACCCCTGACACCTACACCAACACCTCCTCCCTCCATCCTGTCTGAATGACTGCAGCCCTTATCTCGTTGGACTTTGGACTTGAAGTGTAGAAAGGCCTGACTAAGACACAATAAAGTAAAGCTTTTAACAGTACACTAAAGCTTGGGGATTTAGACCTCAACAGAACTGCTGAATGCTCTTTTATAGGTTGTAGAGTGGAGCTCATCAACAGGACACAATGAAGCCATTCAGTAGCCACTCTCTCTTCAATCTCCTTTTTGTCTCTCTGATTCCGTATCTGTCCTTTCTTCTTGTTCTGTTCATTCTGACAACTCCATGAATTCAGACGAGGTATCAAAGCTGAGGTCAATTAGATTACGTGATGCTAGTGTCGAGTCTCAAACACTGTTGAAGCTGATCTGATAGAAAGTCTCAAAAAAGCTACTTTGAATGTGCAGTTTGAAAAGACGAATTTCTTCACTGGAACACGTTTATTCCAAATGGATTCAACTCATTTTTTTCCTCAAAAATGTTATGCGCAATGCCCCATAATGACAACATGAAAAAATGTTTGATTTAAATGTTTATTAGAAATAGAATATCTACTAAGTAATAACAGTCTTTGCTCAATACTTTTGTTGTGGCACCTTTGGCAGTAAATACAGTCTCAAGTCTTTTACAATATGAAGCCACAAGCTTGGCTTCAGCTAACTTTGGTCAGTTTCATCCCTCTTTAAAGAACCTCTCCAGCTCCATCAGGTTGGATGGGGAGCATTGTTGCCATTTTCTGATCCCTCCAGAGATGTTCAATGGGATTCAAGTCTCTCTGGCTTGGACACTCTAGTCGTCCTGAAGACACTCCTTCCATATCTTGGCTGTGTGTTTAGGGTCATCGTCCTGTTGGAAGATGAACCGTCTCCCCAGTGTGAGGTCAAGAGCTCTGGAGCAGCTTTTCTTCCAGGATGTCTCTGTACGTTGCTGCATTCATCTTTCCTTCAATCCTGACTGGTCTCCCAGTTCCTGCTGCTGAAAAACATCCCTACAGCATGATGCTGTGATGAGCGGTGCCTGGTTTCCTCCAAACATAACACTTGGCATCATTCACACCAAAGAGTTCCATCTTTGTCTCATCAGACCAGAGAATTTAGTTTCTCATGGTCTGAGAGTCTTTCAGGAGCCTTTTGGTAAACTCCAGGCAGGCTGCCATGTGTCTTTTAGTAAGGAGTAGTTTCTACCATGCAGACCTGATTGGTGGAGAGCTGCAGTGATGATCGTCCTTCTGGAAGGTTCTCCTCTCTCCACAGAGGAACCCTGGAGCTCTGTCAGAGTGACCATCAGGTTATTGGTCACCTCCCTAAGTAAAGCCCTTCTCCCTGATTCCTTCCCTCCAGGAAGAGTCCTGGTGTTTCTGAACTTCTTCCATTTACAGATGATGGAGGCCACTGTGCTCATTGGAACCTATACAGCAACATACATTTTTCTGTACCCTTCCCGAGATCGGTGTGTTGAGTTTTGTGGTCTGACATGCACTGTTAACTGTGGGACCTCATATAGACAGGTGTGTGCCTTTCCAAAACATATCCAATCAAGAGAATTTACCACAAAGTGTGCTTGTACCTTGGCAGGTTTCTATTATAATAGCAGACTGAGAATCAATGGAGAGATGCAAATGATAAGTGCCACTCCCCAGTAAGAGAGTAAGGATCGGTCAGGATCTAATGGTAGTTAATGTTCTGTGTTCTTCTACACATCCAGTAGGTCAGCTGTTACACACACACACACACACACACAGTCCAGAGTCATATAGTAAAGCTGAAGTCAGCAAGACTTTCTAAAACATTTATTTCAGAAACTAAACATTTAATTCGGTTTCCCCTGCTGAGGTTCCTTTGTCCTGTCAAGGTTTTAACTACAGTTTTTATTTTTGCTGCTTAAATGTCCAACAATATTTGCTGCGTAAAGAAATCATCTGGAACACTTGTGCTACTTGACATAATTTAAAAATCAATACAGGGAGTAGTAGAGGTGGAGTGAAATATCCACATATCAGTCAGGCTGCTGGAGACAAATCTAATCCACATGTTGGACAATCACTTTGTGCTGTCTCAGGATAGCAACGTGCCAACAATGCGCATGACCACACCTGTAGCTCACCAAAACATACAAGCAGCACAAGTAATATGTAGAATGAATTAATGTCATAAAAAGATACCAGTGAGGCAAAAAAACAACAACCCACAAGTATTACAAGTATATACAAGTACACAACTGTGCAGTAGGCCACACCAAAGAAAAGAAAAAAAAAGATAAAATGCCTCAGGTAATCCAAAATTTAGGAATTCAAAACAAGTAAGATATGAATAAAAACATTTATTAGTTAGTTGGAGTCCCACAAGTTTTTTTTTTTTTTTTTGCTTTTGTTCCTTTGAGCCAAGATGAATTTCTGAAAGTGTTGGCTTCACCAAATGAATGAAAGCTGTCTCCATGTATGTTGGTGATCACGGGCACACACACACACTCTAGATGATCATAGAAGCATTAGTACTGTCTGTCCCCTGGTGATGTTAGGAGGTGGCTGGGGGTGGGTGGTGTTGTTGCTCCTCACTGCAAACAGTTTCAGTAACACTGAATTGACTAATAATGTAATATTATATGTAATAAAAGCCTGTCTGTCTGCGGTTAAGAGGCTGAGGAAGCAGTAGGTGGTGGTGTGCATAAGGCTACTAAAATCAGTGGGACTCCAACTAACGGCTATTTTAATTATTGATTCATATGTTGATAATTTATACAATTAATTGATTAAATTAAATGCTTGTGACCAGATATCTGCAAAACTAATGACATTCCTGTTAGGTTCCCCTGTGTTTCATGTTTAGTGCTAATTTATTTTAGCATGCTAACAAGCTCAACCAACATGGTAAGCATGGTACATATCAACATGCTAAACATCAAGACTGTCACTGTCAAAATGTTAGCATGCTGATGTTAGCATTTAGCATTCAGCGCAAAAAGTACACTTGCTGCTTCATTATAATGATATAAAACAAAGAAAATCAATTAATCTCCACACTTGCAAAGCTGGATCTAAATCATTTTTGTCATTTCTGCTTGAAGAATTTATAAGATTTACTTTATTTGTCCCTCATTGGGGAAATTTACTTATCACTCTCTTTTTTTTCATTTACATGCATTTACACACACACATGCAACTGCACAGACATGCAGTACAAGGCATAAACGGCATATACATGCAAAGTGGAGAGAGAGATGGTGGAGTGATGGGCAGCCAGCCAAACCGGCGCCCCGTGAGCAGTTGGGGGGAGTCGGTGCCTTGCTCAAGGGCCCCTCGGCAGTGCCCAGGAGGTGAACTGGCACCTCTCCAGCTACCAGCTCACTTTCCATATTTTTGGTCCATATGGGACTTGAACCGCCACCCTCCGGTTTTTCAAGCCAAGTCCCTATGGACTGAGCTACTGCCGCAAAATAAATTAATTATCACTTTTCTTTCTTTTTTTCAATCAACTATCAATTAATCAATCGCCATACTACAGAGTGATCAGTCCTTTCTGAAAGTGAACCATCACTGAACATGTATGCTTCCATTGTATCAAATGCATCAATCTGCACTAACTAAAGTCTGTTTTTTGCTCACCTCTCTCCCTGATAAAGAGGGGATGTGGCTCTGTCCATGCCTGTCTGTCTGGGGAAGATGACGCTGTGATTGAGAAGTGCCCTTATTCTGTATAAGAACAGGCGGCTGTGACCTTCCCTGTTAGATCAGCACCATCAGGGGTCATTAAAAGACTCCTGTATGTTTTATGCAAAATTAGCTTTCGTATGTATGAGGTGGCAGAGTGTGCTAGATGCACTGTTTTGATGATAAGGGTCTACTACCCCTCTGGTTTCCTCATTCATATTACTTGTTTCCTGTTGTAAATATGCCATGCCATAACTGCTTAGATTGATTAAAGTCTCTTACTTAATTAATGGAACCGTCAAAAGAATTGGCAGATGGCTTGATGAGATGACTTGACTACAAGGGCAGTCAACACATCAAGTAATCAATACAGTGACCCTCAGTACTGAATGCTGGAGTTATTGTGTTCCTTTTTACAATGCAGACATCGAGGAGTCTGGAAACTTGTAAAAGCAGTTACAACATGCAGTTTATGTAGATAATGTAGTCACATTATCTCACTAAGAGTCACCCTCAGTGTTGTATGGAGTATAGCTGCTGCGGAAAACACCCATTTGCACCATTCTGTAGTTCAGAATGTAGTAACATTATGATCCTATATCTATATGTAGAAGCTGCAGTAAACATCATTGAACTAAAGATCAGGTCTACTGTCAAACACGTATAATCGTTTAAAAGGGAAGTAAGAGAAATTAAGAATGACATAATTACAGCATTGACTTCATTCCTTGAATTACATATAAGATTTGTTATATTCTGTTTTTAACCTAAATTACTATTGTTTAACATGTTTCATTGGCCCTTACACTCAGAACACAGAGCAGAACCGTACCTTCTGGAAAAGGTAAAAACTGGTAATGTAATAAGAAAGCATATAAAAAATGACAACAAAGACAATGTAATAAACCTATAATGCAATAAAAGCCCAACACGACTACACCCAAAACCTGAGACTTGGGTTCAGTTTGCCCCAAACGGACAATAGCGTTGTTATTACAGTTTGTATCCAAAACATCTGCATCAAAAACTTGTATAATTACATTTTTTTTATTTTTTTATTTTTAAATTGCTGAATTTTTGCCAGCTCTCAGTTTTTTGTATGTTGTGATAAGGGTGTGATCCCTCACTAACTGCGTTTGGAACGCAGAGCGCAGCGAGGTGACTGAATGGTTTTTCCCTGCACCAAGTAGTGTGTTATTACCTTAACTTTAGTAAAGCAGCTGATATACTTGATTTTAACCAACATGTAGACAACGGCTGTGATAGCAGCGTCATTGTTCACCAGTGATGTGCAGTCAGGGGAGGCAGATGAGGCCTCATCTGTCATTATGGAAATAAAAAAATCAAGTAAATGATTATATTTATTCAGTAATGTTTGCTTTTACAGTCCAAACTCGCCGGAATCAGTCATTTGAAGAAACTGCCTTTTCTGCTTTTCCTGCCTTCTGTTTTCAACTTGTATTGTACATTGTCTGGACTGAGATGGGATACTGTGACCTGAAGAATTTGCAAAGAAGCCTCATCAATCATGAGCGGTCGACCACGTGCATCCAAAGTCAAATCGCCACAAAAAACGTTCAGGATGTCTAAGATAGACTTGACTTTTGACAGACAACGAATACTCAACATCAGCATCCACAATGCTAAGATGAAGAACAGAGAGATTTTAAAAGGTCTCGTCAATGCCAACTGCTTCTTCGCCAAACAACAGTTGGCATTCTGTGGAAATGATGAAAGTGCAGGCTCTGCTAATCGTTGAATTATCGCATGCTTTGCTGAGAAAGATGAGCGGCTAGCTAGACAGCTGGAGACTTCCACTGGATTTTCTGGCTGGTCAAATAGAGTACAGAACGCTTTAATTGAATGTCATAAGGAATGGCATTAAAAAGGATCGCGGTTCATATGCTTGTAAATCTGACTGATGACGTCATCGTTGTTTACATACATGCTTGCGTACTTTGTGTATACCTGTATATCCACTAGAGGGCAGATTAGGGCCTAATCATACTCTGTCTTCTTGTGTTTGTCCACGTTTGCATAGAAACCATGCAGACACTGAGGTTACTATTGTTAATAATGACATAAGGGCAGAAACGCAGTTGTGGCATGGAGACAAATTAGGGTTGTTGCGGGAAAGTGATCACAGTCTGCTGCTGACCCTTTTTTCTGATCCTGCCCCATTGGTCAGATGAGGCACATGATGCACATGTGAATGCATAGTTAATATATATCAGTGGTCTAACTGTGGCTTTATTTAAGTCTAAAATGGATCAGATATGTCTCTTAAACTGTCAGAAAAAACTTCATACTTTAATGGTGGGTGTATTTATATACATATACAATTGATTAATCATTCAAATATATTAGGTTGAGTATTTGGTCAGTTAACCTGCTTTACTGCTAAACACTATCTGTCTGCACTAGGTCTGCCTCATAACTCAGCACTCCTGCAGTGAATTGATACAAACATGAAAGCAATGCAGCCTTGCAGACACTCGCTACAAAACAAATATTTCTGCTAATGATCATTTAGAACCACAAGACAGAGCACGTTGACAGTATACTCCTATTCTTGGTTGCTATACCAAGTTGAAATATTAAAAATTGTCTTATACTGAGACCGGCTGTTACAGATTGACTTGATTGACTGGTTGCTAATGACCAGTTACAACTTCCAAACTTTCCAAAACACCACTTCTGGTCAAATACTTTATTATTCAATCTTATAGTTAAAAAGAAGCTACCATTTTTTTTCATGTCAAAATGTATTCCAAGCTGAGATATATCAGTGCTAAAATTAAGTCCATGCAGTTAAACTTTAGACTTGTTGTTTTGAAGCTTGAAGTTTGCAGGAAAGATGGTATAACATGTTGGGTTATTGTTGATGATTATTACCAGAAAGATAGAAATACTTTCTATATATTTTCCCAGCTGAAATGTAAAGGTGAAACCTGAAAGGTAAATTTTGTTCAGTGTTAATTTTTTTAATTTTTTTTTTATTTTGGTCTGTAATTGTAAGAATCCCCATGATGATTTTTGGCTGGTAGTCCAACAGGAAATTGAAGATTGAGGCAGTATTGACTTCACTAAAGATAGAAGGTCAGAAATAGTTTGCTTATGATAGGTTGTACAATGCCTGAGAGTATCCTCTGTCAAACCAACTTCAGGATCAAGAAGGTCCAGACCTTAATGTGAAGTTGGCTCATCTAGGATGAGATGTGGCAATGTAGCATGGTTCATGAAAGGTGATTGTCCAGTGATTGGACATATGGGGGCTCCTTTAAACATTTCCTTGTTATTTCTGTGCTGGGCAGTTTCTTTTTTTTTTTTGTTTATCTTAATTTATTTTTGTTCATCTTTTATCTATTTGGGTAGTCTTGTTGAGATTGAGATGTGAGCCCTGAGTCAAACAAACGAGGAAAATCACATTAAAACACCAATACAGTTAAGTCAAAGCAACTACTTGGATGCAGATTTTGCAGAATGTGTGCAGCGTGTACTTCAAGAAGCCTTGGAGACGTGAGCATTTTATATAAATACACAGTTTTGCTTTGTGTTTACAAAAATAGCATCAAATGAAGGGGTCATTTACACAATGTAAGTAGGATGAAAAAAATAGAAAGAAAAAAGAAAGTAGCGTCTGAACACCCAGCTCACAAAACTCAGATCAAACTGACAAACTAGGCAGTGCTGATCAAATATGAATCAAGACTGTTACTCCATTGCTCATTTATCACTTCCAAGTATTTTTCGATACATATTTTAATGTACCGTTTAGCTGTAATCTGAGAACGTACCTGGCTACCATGTTGAAAACAGACTCACATACACGCTTGCATACGTTCACATGCACCCACGGCCGGACTGGCTATCAAAACAAGGAACAGAGAGGCTGGGATTGCAACACACACAGAGGGTGTGAGTACATTCTCTGCTCAGGATGCAATTACTTCACTAAATCTTTGCATAGCAGATTGTTTGCTGACATCTAGTGGGTCTGTGTGCCTTATATTGCACCTTTAAGAAGCATGCAATATCATATATCATTTTTATTATGTCATCATATAGCTTATCATGAAGATGTTAAAGCGAGTCTGGTTATTTCACAATGGAGAATGACTACTGTCCACACGATGCACCAAACATTATCTAATAGCTCTATGAAGACTGTAACACAGTACGTGTTTGTGTGATTCCTCTGCTGCTCACACAGATTAGGTCTAAGTGTATCTAATATTTCTAAAAAAGAAGGTGACATGTGTCAGAGTTTGCATATAGCGGTTAGATGTCAATAAGCGCATTCTTCTGGATGTGTCCACTGAACATGCTGCCAGGGGAGTCTTTGAAAGCATAAGAGATAGCCTGTCAGTTTACTTGAGGCCTTGAGGGGTTCTCTCTTCAGCTTAGCCTCTACTGTTGCAGGAACCCTGATAAGTGAGAAGGGGTGGCTCTCGGGGTGTTTCTTCATCCTGGGGGAGTTGCATCATCTTAACCTCACCAAATGTATGAAGGGAGGATATAGCAGCAGGTAGCTCTTTCATAGCCATAATGCAGAGTCACCAAGATGAAGTTAGGAACCAAAGAACGAGTGGTTACTGCCACCTAAGCACCAAGGCTGCTGCTCTCATAGACATGAACAGCTATTTCCTGTTGCTAAGTGAGTTGGTGATTGCTTGCTATGTGATAATGGCTTCCACTTCTTTATTTTGACATTTGCCACCTTATACCAGAGATTAAAAAAAAACATTATTTGCGTATGAATTCATCAGTATGGATGAGGGCTTATTTGTTGTTTATTATCCACATCAGAAACCGAATCTCAGATCTATGTTGTCATAAGAACTATAAAACACTTGATCCACTCAAAGTGTTTCCCACTGTTATTAGTAAGAGGTTGTAATACTAGTTATTGATTACAGAACTTTCACTTACAATAGAGGATTTATTTTTTTTTTAAACTTTGCAATTCAATTGCAATTTGCGCATAAATCTATACCTAAATTTAGATACAAATACAGACAACGGCTAAATTAACTGTATTGATATTATCACACCCACAGAAGACAATACATATAATTCTAATCAAAAAGACACCCATTCACTGGAATCTGAAAGTGTGTCCAAACTTTTGACTGGTACTGTATCTGTTTCTCTCTAGAATAGTAGATGTGCATTGTAAATCATTTCAAATAATCAAATATGTTCAAATCACAGATAAACATCACATACACACACTTACCTTCATTGATAGCTCTTTACCTTATTAAGAACCGTATTGAAAACAAATAACTTGAAATGCTTGCCTGTAGCCTCAATAGACCTCAATAGCAGACGTATTTCAACAAAAAAATATAGGAACAAATGTACATAGTGTAGCTTTAAGATGAATAATTACACCAGTACAGCGTTTTCTAGTGTGAAAAAGGTCTGGCATTTACAGCTCACTCAGTGCTGAACATATGGCCATTTTGTATGTGAAATCTTTATTTCACTTTTACGGACCAAAGCTTTTCTGTCACATTTGAGCCGTATATAGTTATACACTGAGGGCATTGTGTCTAATGTTACACTTTAATTAACTCGTTAAACTCACTAAAAATTTGTCAACTTGCGTCAGCTTGAGACGAGTCTTCGCTATGTTGCACACATGCTAAACACTGCAGTGCTGCAATGTAAAAAGTAACCAACCTAGACAGAATGTAACTTTGATGAATCGCCACTCTGGGTGAGGTGCTGTAGAATGAATGTACAGAGAGTTTCTGCCTCTCTACAGTGCAACTGGAAGACAAGCAATGCTTTGGAGAAATGCTGTTGATCCAGAAAGACTGTGAAAATCCAACACTTGGTCTCTTACCTGTCTTCCTTTCACAGCACACCTAATGACACGTCAACCATCCTGGAAATCATCCGCAAACTTCCTCTGAAACAGAGTTTCTGTAATTGTTCAATTTTCAGACTGAGCAGTGGAAGTGTGTTTTCAGTCAGACTGTGAGAAAAACTCAAAGCTTTAATCATGTGTGAATGTGTGTGCGTTCTCTTTCACAAAATAATGTTTTTTAACAGTCAAGTAGATTTAGCATACAGTATAGTAAAAGGCAAATAAACACAGTAGAAATGAGTGGAGTTGGATGAATGTGTCCGGGGTGCATCTGCGTTGATGGTGACAATTGATGGGATTCATGTTGGTTTGAGCAAAGGAGTAAAGGCTCAGAGGAAAGTACAGCACGACCACAACTGTGACTCTGTAATTTGCTTGTGTGCTGAGGCAGAGATGAGTGGTGCTTTCATAGTGTTCCTTCTATCTTAGCACATATTCTGCCTCGATGCAATCAGTGAAGTTGTGAGGACATGTGTTCCAGGTGTATGCATTCCAGTAGTCACATGGAATCAGTGGGAAGCACAATACACATGTTAGGGATAATCCACAGCAAACCACTGTCCATTGTAAAATATGACAGAGGGCAGATTAGCCTGTGGAGTGCATTATTTTTCATAACCACAGGGTTGGAGAGTGTTAATCCTCCTATACCTGCTAAGGAATATTACGTCCTTTTTGGGTGAATTCAGTTGTGCTGTACCCGTAGTCTAGCGGTGTAAGACACATGCATGAGGATACATTTATTGCATGGCAGTGTTGCTGGTTTAGTAGTTTTTGTTTGGCTCCGTAGAGAAATGGAAAGAAAATGAGAGCCAGGTGCTTTTTGTTACCAAAGGTGCACTCCATGTCTAAGCGCTGTGCTCTCAGAGATATTACTGTGGCTGGAAATGACTAGGAATGGAAAGGTGTAATATGCATTATGATCTTTGTGTTGTGTTCTTGTCTCAGTAGTCAGGTCTGAATTGCTCATTTTGGATGCTGTGTTCATGTCATATAATTCTTTAAGACCTGGATGATGCTGTTTCATCCTTTGGACTCAGGGCCCTGTCTGTGCATAATGTCCTACGGACATGTTCCTGTGGTTGTAAATGGCAACACTGATGCTCATATTCACAGTTCACAAGAACAGCTCTGATGTTGACTACACCCTTTTTACTAATACACATGTCTTTGCTGTCCAGTTTTGTACTCATGTCTGGCATTTAGGTTAGTGCATGCATCGAATGTATTGGCACTCCAAACGCATGATGTGTTAGTGTCAAATTAAAGACTAAACCACAAAGTTTGAGTCAGCAGTCGAAGAAGTATTAAGATCCTTTTAAGTAAAAGTACCAGTACAGCAATGTAGACATACTCCATTCCAAGTAAAAGTTCTGCATGAAAACCTACTTAAGTACATAAGTATAGTGATCTTGATGTAGTTAAAGTACTGCAGTAACAGTAGTGACTGATATATTATTATATATGACATCATTAGATTATGAATACTGAAGCATCAGTCGTGAGATGATTAATGGGAGAATCAAAGTAGAAAGTATAATATTTCCCTCAGAAATGTAGTGAAGTGGAAGTATAAAGTAGCATTAAATGGAGTAAATGTACTTTATATTTTTCCACCACTGGTTTGGTGCAGTAAAAGTGTTCAGTAGACACCAAGTTAGCAAACAATAAGACACGTTCATACGCATGTTTTATCATCGTTGCCTTACCAGATCTCAGATCTTATTCTCAGGAATAATAGACACAACTAGAAAAATAAATTGCAACTAATTGCTGATAAAGGTTGAAATACAGACTTCACAGGACCACATACCCTGAGTCATACACAACATCTCTTCTCTTATTTGTTCTTGCAGGTGTCACTCTATGATTGTGTGAGGTCATAACCAAGCAGCATCAGTGTCAGGACCAGAGGAGAGCACCAGCAGTCAGAATATGGACCTTAGATTCAGACGTACGTCGTCTCTCACCAGGGGAGCTCTTCACCTCCTGCTGCTGGCCAGACTGGTGCTGCCTTCTCACACAGACAGTAAGTACTGATATTATCCACACAGCTCGGAGCTCTGACCACATGTTAACATTTTGACAGACAGGTGTAGTAACTGAATCAGGTCTTGTGACTGCAAAAGAGCACTGCTGTTAGCTGAAATAATGTACATGCAACACATTTTAACATGCAACTTCAAGTCAAGATGAATTACTGTATCACTGGGAGTATAGATAACCTCTACCTTCTATAGAGGTATTTGGTGAACCAAAAGTACACACTTTTATTGCTGTGCTTCTCACTGGTCAGGACTGTTCAGCAGACTCATACTTGTCACCCAATCTTCTCATTGTACTGTTTCACAATGCATATTACATGTCCCTGAAGTGCTGATGAATTATATATTGGACTGAATAATTATATTTAGCTGTGGGTGTTTGTACCTCAACATTATACAACTAAGATGTTTAGACGCCCCTGACACTGTTCCTGTGGTAGCTATTCATACGTAAAAACTGCAAAAAATTACATATTTTATCATCTATTTTAAGCACAATTATATATTGTACTTGGAATACTCAAAAAAAATGTTTTAATAAATTGTAAATTGTTTTGTTTTAATTGTTACTGTTGCCATAACGATAAAGTTATTTACAACATAATTCATCTAAATGAACGGGTTAAACGCTAACATCAGCAACATGCAGCTCCTATTACTGAGCACTGACGCAGATCTGGGGTCATGCTGGGTTTGAAGACTAAAACTTTGTCTGCATTCATTGACCAGACCAGACCCTGGCTAATGTAATGATAGCTCTTTGCTTCTCTCATGAGATTCCTTCTGAACCAAGTCAAATATGTGTAATGAGCATAACATCAAATTTTGGAAAGGGCATAGGATGTAGAAGTGGTGGGTGAAAGGTTGAGAAGGAACATTAAGAAAATCACATTTTCTTTTAGTCTGGACAGAGAGGGAAATGAGTTAGACATAATATATGCAATCTACAGCAGCTATGGGAGATATTTAAAACCATAGAAGAACTGTGTGATAACAGTGAAGGTTAATATCTATGATGTGTTCACTATTTTCATCTCTGATAACCCTGACCACCTTCATGTTAGTTCAGGACAGCACATCATGATTAGCTTCAGCATTAGTCCTCAGCATCAGTGAAGTTTACCAGAAAGACTAAAGCCAGTGTAGAGTCGGTTAGATGAATTTAAATTTATTCGAGCTTTAAAGGAGAAGTATGGTTTATTAGAATGTGTATTTTATTTGATGGGCTAGAGTCCTAGTATTAAACCCGGAGCTGTTTTTTCAATGTTGCCATGTTACAAGATCTATGTTGTTGAATAAAGAAATCATCATTTCATAAGAAATAATTACCAGCGCTATGAACATAAAACCCATATTGTAATAATTTTTTCCTGAGGTTGGAAAAAAAAGTTTATGAGTTAGAAGAAAAGAAAAAAAACAAAAAACAGGAAGGATTCTTCCCTTTGAGCACCTGAATGTGCACATCAAATTCAGTCATTGCAGCCTGCCTTTCTGGGCACCGAGCTGTCTTCAAAGAAGTAGTACTGACAAAGACTGACTGATCCACAGCATCGCATCGTCTTGTGTCACCTCACCCCTTTATGAAAAAAAAAAAAAAAAAAGTGGCACAAAGTAGAGTATGTTCCCTCTGTGACGAACCATGCTTTACCATGGGCATGGCTCTGACAACAGACTATCTTACTGTCCATGTGCACTTAAGCTGCGATTGGCAAGGTGTGAAAGTAGGCAGGGTTTTTTATTTTATTTTTATGCTTTACACACCTGCTCTTCCTGTGTACAACTGCATGTAACTCCATGAACGTCTTTGAGGTCAGAAGGTCTGCACTGTTATCTCTGTGTGTATGATGCATTGCCACCTCAAGTCCAGTTTGCCTCTTTGTGTAATTGAGACATGTGTTGGATGGTAAGAAGACAGTTGTTCCACCACAGAGTTGCAGAACTCAACGACTCATAATTCACTTACAGTCATTTTTTAAAAGACTAGACGTCTTCAAAGATTGTTCAGCACTGACGACATTCAAGCAGCAAGAAAATACAACAAGATGGTTTGAACTGCATGTAGGGATAATGTAAAATAACCAGTACAGTAGCTTAAGTCCCTTAGCAAATCCAATAAAATGTAAGAATAACCCGAACAATGTAAGACAAGATGTGGAGCAGGAAATGGAAATGTCATCCATCATCTGCTTTGCATGTATGTAGGTCTATGGGACAATACAACAAGTATATATAGACATATGTCCTTCATGTTTACAATATTTTTATTTAAAACAAAGCACAATAACTCCATCAATGTATGGATCATTTTCCTATTAATAGAAAAGCATGCTTTAAAAAGTCTGTTTCTTCTCGTGTGTGTGTGTGTGTGTGTGCTATAATAAAGATATACCCAGCGGCTGCATGCTTGCAGAGCTTTGAGAACACTGTGATGATGTATGTAGGGAGCAGGATGATGCCTCTCAGCCTCAGAGGTGGAGAAGGAGGTCCTCAGAGGGCAATGTTTTTGATCAACACGTTCATTATCGGAGTTTGCTGCTTTATAGCTGCAATGAGCACACAGTGTAATTTCCCTCTATAATTTAGCAGATAGGAGTCCATCAGCAGAGCTGCGTCAGCAATTACCTTCCACTCTGAGCACTCTGCATTCTGGAGACAGTGACAATCAGGAGTCTCACTCACAGTTGAGATTTTCATGCTTCATAAATATTTAACTTTTAATCCTTTTAACCCATTACACACAATCTGTTCAAAAAAGTGCACCTCTTTTTTAAACAGGAACTACTAATGCAGCATGACGCCAGAATGTAAAGAATCATGAAGAAGGGTGAAATTATTAGCACTCGATTTGATGCAATGGATTTCCCTGCTGATACAAGTGCAACATAATGATTGTGAGTGACATATATGAATGGCAATTGTGATCTGAAAACAATTAATAATGCAACACTCATCTAACACTGAACTATTCTCCACATGCATTTATGGAAATGACCTCTTTCAGTGTACAAAGCATGAAAAATCTGACATTAAATCTGTCTGAGCTCCTTGCATGTCAAACTCCAGCTCTCCACAGGGAAGTTGCTCGGTGTCAGAGGGGGTGCTTTACAGTCATCACCCCTCTGTAGCTCATTCTCACCTCATCATGTTTAGAGAATACAGCTCATGAATGCATGTTCACTCAGTAGAAAAATCTGTTAAAAATCAGTTAGTCACTAGAGTTCATTTTGGAAAGTTTCAGAACACAAAAAATTATTTTCCAAATATTCTAGAAATATTAGGTTCATATACAAATCAGCTGAACACAACTGGTATGTAGAAGTCAACCAAACAACTAATTACTGTAAATTACAATGAAATCCAGTTATTTAAAGTTCAATAGTTGTTTTTTTAGCCTGCAACACTCCATTTGCAACCTCTGACCTGACAGCTTATATGATTTATTGGCCCTGATTACACACTTAAAACATAACAGCCTTGCAATATGAAGAAATCCAACAATAGCCAGCAGCTAGCCTACTCCAGCTCACAAAAGCTTCCAACATGCCAAAAGGAACCAGTTCAGCTCTGGGCCAATCAACTGCCTCAGTACATAAATCAACAGACAATGAAACTTGGCAAGTTCAGTACCACATACTAAATCTATGACAACCTGTTAAATCTTCCAAGAGTGGGACCATATTGCAAAACTCTTTCCAGTCATAATTCAATAAAACAGGGGACAGGAGAGAAAAGGGCAGTTTTTATTACAGCTGGTATATTTTAATGTACATGGGTAAGAAAAAGCGCAATAAATCCAGATAAACAGGCTGCGTCATAAAAATGCATTTTAATGCTCACCCTCATTTAGACTTGAAGTCACACACAAACCCCGCCCCCCCAATCTTCTGTCAGCCTCAAAATATGGAAATGTATCTGTAATAACCTACTACAAAAGGCCGTTATGACAACAGTGGAAAGGTATATATGCTATTTGGACCATTTCCTTCTTTGGTAGATGGAACTCAGTTTGTTTATGCCCAATAGGGTGTCTCAGCTCTTCATTTTTAAAAGATATAGCTTATTGTACACAAACACAAATGGACATGCAGGGTGCAGTCCTAGACTTCCTATGGATGTAATGCAAGAGAAGGCAGTGTAGCAAGGAAATCCATGCCTCTATCTCCATATCATCTTACATCACAAATGTTGACTTACTTTATAATGACAACATAATAAGAACTGTATTGGGCTGCCAGGTATACGTAAGGTATTTCCAGTAAGCCATGATGCTGTGTGTTAGAATGCATCTATTTCTCTAATGTCCGGACATTCTACGTGGTATTTTCGTGTTTCTGATATTGTCACTGTCAGATTATGCCGTCACAGAGTCCTACATTTCTTCTGTGAATAGGCTGACCTGTCACAACTTGCATGACAAACACAGGTGATCAGCAAGGTGCCCAGGTCTGACTTGGCTGTTCCACCTGACAGCACAAACAATATATATTTTTGTGAAGAAGAAGCTTTGTGCTCATCAAGACCATCAGAGTTTTTCTTGTGGGTTTGAATGCCATCCTTAATTTATTTTACTGTAGCTCCTTAGAGCCACAGTAGTTCAATTTCAAGACACAAAAATTTGTTTTCAAGCACTCAAAATGTTCTGGTGCAGCCAGAGCTCACTTCATGGCTAGTATGCTGAAACCTTCCTTCTTTCACCCCAACACAGCTTTGTCTTTGGATTTGCAACTCCCCGGGGTCGTATACACATAATGATTTGCAAAATAGAATCAGTTTATTCCCTGTTCATTTGCCTCCCTCCTCTAGCTTTCAAGCAGTGTGTGTGGGTACTGCTACCATACTTGTGTGGGAGGCAATTTTGTGGGACATGAACAGGGAACAGGAGAGAACAATGTATTATTTATAAGAACAAACACAAGTAGCAGCAGTGTCTCTGCATCCAGCTCCACAAATGGAAGTGAAGATCGGTGGCTCTGTCCCAGACTAACTGACTGTTTCTCAGTATTAGATTATGGAGGTAAACAGGACGGTGAAATTCAGCTTTGATGCCCTGTTCCTCTGCCCAGTCACTGCCTCTATTCATCACAGAACATGTTCAGTGAGTGGGGACTTCCATGTGAATTAAACTGCACTAACGGCAGCTGAAAGGGTTTGCTGAAACCGAATGTGAGACAAATTAAAGGCTGCAAAGTATGCAAAATTTATATCGTTATATATCATCAATCACTCATGTTCATTTAATTGCAGGAATGATTTTGTCTGACCTATTGAACTTTTGTCATTTACTGTTCTGCTGGTCCATGGCTCCATTCAGCCTTTTTCTCTGGCTCGGTTTGAGTGTATTGGATTTGCAATGTCTGTGCTGGCAGACTGTTATTGATGAGAGTGTAGATTGATTGGTCCATGACAATGATGAAGATGAGGTGTTCTTGGCAGAGGTTTGATGTATGGATTATCATGTCATCAAGTTGGAGAACGGCTTATTTTATTTATTTTCTTTGGGTGTAGACGTGACTATAAACATACAGTGAGCTTTAACCCTGAGATTAAATGTCAGTGGTTTATGAAATTTGAAAAAAAAAAGGCTTTTGGTTTTTGATGCTCAACATTAGAATTTCAACCCTCATTAAATTTAGACTGGATTAATAAATAAAAACAATTATTTGAATATGATGAAAGCACTTAAGGCTACATGATGCAAGTGTATGCATCAGAGGAAATGCTAGTGTGTCACATAAATGTCTGTCTGTGTACGTATATGTGAGTGTGTTTGTCTGGCATGTTGTGGATGAATATAATAACTTCTCTATTTGTTAAAATCAACAAAGTGTTAATGTGTCAGGAACAAACAGAAACAGCAAAGAAGCATTGACACCAGAAGCCACATTATCCAGTGTCGGCTCGGCAAAAAAAAAAAAAAAAAAATTATAATAAAATACACTACACGAGAGGGCAAAAAGGTTTATAGCTGTTGCAAACAACCACACTCAAAGACTGTCATAGAGAGGAGCTTGATGTGATCACCGTTCTAATGGGAATAACAGCTGGACAGTCTTTCTTTGGTATTGTACTCATTTAGAAACACTACATCCAGCCTACTTTCTCATCTCCTCACATCTGTCTAATCACATAAACTGTCTCATTCTGACACCCAATTTAGGTACGAGATGGTGGTTTCAGACCTTGTTCAATCAATTTCTTCTATCTGACAAGCACTGCAGTAGATATTCTTGAAAATGCGTATGGTAGTCAGTGACGAGAGACAAATAATTTGTTTATAAATTTGTCTAAATTGTGCCATAAATTACACATATGATGTATCATTTTATTAGACAATGTAGCATGTCAAGAAACGTGTACGACTGAAGTATAAGACTGTGAAAATATGCAATTAATAAGAGTACAAAAGTCACATAAGAGACTTCACAAGCTTCTCTCTGCAAAAGATACCCAGAGCCACTGAAGCTAACATTAACGCAATGCCTGTATTATACATAGTCATATAGTCATGTGGTCACACAAGGGTCTCGCTCATTCTTTCACTTCCCAGCTGATATAAGGACCAGGAGTCACTGGATAAAACACATCAGGTAAGAATCATTTGTCCTGTTATAATGAGTGATCGTTGTCGAAGTTTTCCTGGGACTCCGTATGGAACCTTTGCGCTGTGTGTGTTTGTGATTTCTGATTGTGATTCTTGTCATGTGTAATGTCGTTAACTTGTGCTACAATGTTACATACTGTACCAGAATCAACTTCCACCTGCTTAGCTGAGTGCTCATTAGGGTGAATTGACCTGAATATTGAAATAGAATAGAACGAACATGATTCAGCCATGAGGTCTATTGTTCCTCTGGTTCAGGAGATGTGATAACTCTTTAACTGGTAATATATTTATGACTTTGAGAAAATTGCCTGGTGACAAAAACTAAAATCTCAAATGTCAAGGTTCAAGTTTCTGCAGCGCATTGCCTGGTTCAGTCCCACTGTATATCTGAGCTGAAAGCAGCTACCTCTTCAGAGACATTTTGTGTCTTCCCTCCGTGCAGTCATATATCAGCCTCCTGCCTGCTCTTTCTGTTACACCGTGGAAGCAGGAATTTATCGGCGGTACACGACTGACAGTTTATGCTGACAGGCCCGACAGTGAGCAGCACGGGGGAACTGGCAGGATGTTCTGTATTAGAGGGCAGGAAAGTTGTGCTAGGAAACTCAATGAGCAAAGGTTTGCTCTTCCTTCCAATCTCTATTAAAGTGGGTTCACTTGATAGGAAACACTGTTCCTGCTTACATAGGAATACTCTGGTAGCTAATGGGATAACATCATCATAGACACAGTACACATTATTAAGATCAGTGATTTAAGAAGTTTTTATTTAGTGATGATTAAAATATTATTTAGATTTATTACTACATGGGTCTTATTGTCATAGTTTGGCCCAGTGTTTCCTTCACTAATAACACTGAATTCAGGAGTATTGATACTAGATGAGTTGCAAAACTGTGGACAACATTTTAACATTTACTGTTTAAAATTCCTTTTACAATATGTGTATATTGCACCTATGGTATAGGTAAAGGAAATGTTATTGTTATGGTGAATATGAAACTCCATGCTTACACTACATTGTACACTACCTCATTGTCAGTGAACATTTCCAACAAATGTAAACGTGCAAAAGTGTCCAATATGAATGGAATTCTTACTGATACTGGGCTGACAAGTTAATAGCTAAAATCTGCATGAATGAAAATCCAACGGGTCAAGATGAAGGGAGGGAAAGTTAGTCATACAGTGACACTATAACACAACTTGTTAGCTGTAAACATCCTGAGGATCTTACTGTGTTGGTAATTTGTTGTAGTGATGTGTTGCCAGATGTCAGCAGCTGAGTATAATCTCAGGACATGGTGACCCCTAAAACTTCAAACTTTTCTTTTTTTTCAAACTTATAAAATTTCAATAGTCAGAAGACTACAAAAACCCTTTATAAGTGCTTCTTGATTCTTTTTTGTGTGTGAGGCTGTCTTGTTATTGAAGAACTTGGCATGAATGGCCCTTTGTGAAGGCTAGTATAAGAGAAGTGTTTGTGTGAAAGGCACTGCAGTGTTTCTACCAGGGTGTCCAGAAGTAGGGAGCCAGACTGTTTATATGTCACTCTGACTGATCAGAGGTTGATTTGCATGACTGCTTCCTCTCAACTCCACAGCCTAATGAGTCTCTGTGAGGAGAAGACACTTTGTGTGAAACTGTTGTCACCTGTCATTGTGAATTGCCTCTGAAACACAGCTTTATTCCGCCTCACACAACATTTGACTACCTGGCTGCATGCCTAGACACCATTAGATTCTTGAGCCCATAACTAATACAGTTTATTCCACCAATTATTCAGTAGTCAGAGGATGTTATAGGATGTTAGGCAGAATATGCCTGGAGTTGTTGGAAATTCAGAGCACACATACATGTAACCAGATTACCAATGCTGAGGTGAATACACGCTGCCGGTAAATAGAGAAAGCTTTCCAGCAGCAATAATCATGTTCATTCTGAACATAAGCAACAATCAAGTTTTATTTTCAAGCAAAATACTCACCATTACTTTAAAAAAAAACAAAAAAACATTCTATTTCTACAAAAATACAATATAATAAACCACCTAACTCAGTGTAGCTACAATGATGTACCCTGGATATTATCATCAGTGATAAACTACACAATGCAACACAATGACTGAATGATGCTTCTGTACTTCTATTCATGGTAATAATTACCATTAATGAACACACTAGTTCTCTTTATCATTACTATTATTCGCCCTAACGTGTAGAAGATTAACACTGATGGCGTCGTTCACTAATCAATTTGAAATACATAGCGAACCTTGTTTTTGTTAAGCGATAAAAGCAGCAATACCACCAAAGCGCAAAAGCAAAAAGTAGTCACATATACATTCAGTTATGACTTACTGCTGTAATATTCAACATTTTCTAGGTTATGGTATTTGCAGAGGAGAACTGCACTGACCCAGACACAGTCCCTGTTGTATTGTTGTTCTTTTTCTGTACTACATCTGCAAAACACTTTAGTGGTTTGTCTGGCTACAGCTATGTGCCATCCTTCTCAATAAACACAACTAGAATGAGTTTAAAGGAACCCAAGTGGCATTTCCATTATTAATGAGGACACACACAGAGCTGAATCCAGTCCACCTATTGATTTCCTGCCCTAAATTGCTTCTTAATTGTGTTTCTGTATGCATAAAATAGTTTCTAGTCCAGTTTTCAGTTGCAGTTTGGCTGCTGTCTGGCCTTCAGCATATGGCCACAGTTGGTTTTAAGAGTAGAATGTCTCGGAGACTAGTGTGTTAGATTTGGTAGAGGCTTGCCGTGGCAAACAGGTGATATGTCCTCTTAAGAAATAAGGTATGTGACATGCATCTCTGCTAATATCACATTACCAGATGAATTAGCCTGTTCACATTTGAAGCACAATCACACTTCACAGAAGCAATGTGTTTATTCTGGATTATCCACAACACACTGTCAACACTCTGCGGGTGTCTTTGGTAGAAAATAATTCCAGTATCAGTCTGTATGAGGCTCAATAGAGTTCGACATAGTTGTGAATACTTTTTTGGGCATGCATTTATTATTTCTCAAGTGGACAGTATAGAGATTACAGGAATTGAGGGAAAGGAGATAGAGATAGGCATTTTAAAATCTTCTACAGAGACTGCAGATCTAATATCTAAATGAAGAGAGTTCCACAGTGTTGGAGCCACAACCTCAAAGCCAAGATCAGGAGGGATGACTCAACAACCTCCCCTATGTGGCTCCAGCCGCTGAATGAGCAGAGAGGAGTGGTTACCATTTAGACAATGTTAAGCTTATTGTAGTCATACTGTTTCTATCAATGTTAACGTGACTTTCTCTTACTGTAGCGTTGCTGGGTAATTTCTGTTAAAAAAAAAAATCTGATTGATTCAATGTTTAATTTATCAGCAACTCCAGATGTCCAGATGACCAGAGCTACATTATGAATGAAATGCTGTTCCTTTTCTTAGCAGGATGATCTGTTAAGATACTCCAGCATTCAACATTTTTCAGTTTCCTGGTATATCATTGGCTTCAGAGCTGGTGGGCATCAGAGCGCCATCTAGTGCCATGGAGGCATTTTGCTTTTTCGTAATTCACAAAGTTAGTTATTTGTATCTAAATGTGCTCAAGAATCCAAATAAGTGAAAATTGTAAAATTAAAATGCATAATTTCAATTCCAAGACACATCTTGAGGTAGAGACAATGTTCTGCCGCTGTTAGTTAACTAACATTCCCTCAGATGCAGTGACACAAAATGAACCAATTTGAGAGTAAACAAAATATTTGTTTACAGTTGACACATATTCACAACCCAGTTTATTTTTTCGGCTTTTTTGTCATGTTATGTTTTTTTTTTCTTATTAACTTGGAAAATTGATTATTTTGTGGGAAACAATGCTGATAGGAAGAATTGGATCATTTACACACCAGAATGAAAACTATACTACTGCCAATGCTGGAACCGAATGAGTCACAGGTCAAATCAAAGCTCCACCCTTTGGATCTTATTCACACAGTTCCTCTCCAGTGAGTGATTTCACACTATATGCATGTTGTTTTGACAACAAGAAAATAACCTGGGTCACATTTAGTGCAGATGAAATGTAGCAGTGATATTTTAGATCAAAGCGTACTTCATAGTGCACAGATGGCTGTTTGGAGCATTGCAGTGTTTCTATTTATAACAGGTCGGTAGGTTTCCATCATCATTCAATATTCAATTCACACATTCTTTTACACCAAATACAAGCAGATCTGAAAGGGTGATGCAAAACACTGTGCAGCAAATGAAGCTAGCTGAACCCGCCTTGTGAGGATTGTCACTTGTCTAAGTAAAGGACCTTTACTTGAAACCCAAAATAACAGCTGCATTACATTCATACCAACAATGTTAATAATAACAATACCATACAAATAGCATTGCTTTCACATACTATCCAGGGTTTGTTTGTGTTTAGCGTTGTTTTGTTATAGTTACATCTTTATGGTTTAATCTAGACAGACCAGTGTTTAACTTTTTTTGAGTTATATATTAGCTTGTTTTGTTACCATAGTCAGCATGTTTTCCAGGAGACAAATGGGAGTCACCCAATTCCTGCTTTAAAACAAAAAAAAAGTTATGGTAAGAATATAAAAACAATCAGTTATACCAATAACAAAAGCTACAAAAAGTTCAAATGATATAAAGTCATTGACTGACTCCTTCAGACATCTATTCATGAATTTTAACTACTGGCATTTATTTCTCATTCATTACATTTTCAATTAAAAATAACTCAAAAAATATAAAGGTGAATTAAGAGATTAAGCTTTATGGATGTGTAAATGAAATAACATTACAATAGTTAACAAAAGTGCATATATTGTAATCTTTACATTCAAAGTGTGTTAATATTTTTGCCTTGGAGATAATTGCACATGTTGTTTTGCACAATATATAGTTCTCAAAGACTAAAATGTAATGCTATATAGGCAACTGTAAAACACATGAGTTACACTTTCTTGTTCAGTCTTGCAGAAAGTACATTTATTATCTAAAAAAAAATGTTTGTTGGAAATATATGTAATTTTTACAGATGTAATTCTTCTGTAATTTTGTTTGTATTTGTGTTAATTGTACTTTTAGCTTATGGTGAGGACTATGCTGTAGGTGAGTTAACTGATAAAAGTAGCTTTGTTGTTCACCGTTAAATAGTGTGATAGACTGAAACACCGCTATGAGAAATATGGTTGTGCCTAGATAGATTGAAGGGCCTATTTAAGGGGAGGACGGAGAGCATGAAGTGATTTCATGATGTTTCTTTCAACTGGTTTGAAAGATTATTTAAGGCTTACGTCTCCTTATTTTTTCCCCCATCATAAACACATATACTTGCGGCTTATATGTGAGTGGACAAATAGACATATTTCTAAGAAAATCATTCCAAGAGAAACAGCAAGCGGGGAAAAATCCAAGCGAGAGACGACTTGCAGCCGCCAGTGAAGGGAAGCGAGGGCACCAGCGTGTTTTACATTTAGAGTGTCAAGCCTCAGGGTCAGCCAACAGCAGCCATGGGAAATAAATAGCATAATAATGGTACAATCCGCTCCCTTCTTCTCCACCCACCTCCTCTGCCTCCGTCAAACCTCTGATAAAAACCTCCGCGGTGTCTTGACTCCTATTTTTGCATATTGCTGTAAAAGGCAGCATCTCCCTGCTGTACACTGACCGTCCTCAGGACCCTACAGTGACCTGTTATACAGCTTGTATCACTGCGTTTCCATGGAAATGTACCCCGCTGAGTACATTTCACAATTGGGTTTTGAATGACATTGAAGAGCATACTTATCAGTTGCCAAAAGTTATTGTGAAAATGTCTTGCTTTGCCTGTAAAACACTTCTCACATCTCCCTGCTAGGGAAATAGGATTTAAATCTCAACTTGGAACATTGTCGCTACGCTGCTGTTAGTGTGGAATACCGGTGAATGGATACTTCATCTACTGGTGTTCTATCCATCCGTCCATTTGGACGACACACAAACATGGAAGCAACGCGGGCTTATACAGGAAGAGCAACACAGTGCACACATCATGCGATGTGCGACATGCGACTGACTCTGTGAATATAAATCATAGCGAGACGGCATGAAGGAAGACAGTAACTGTCTCATTTAGATTCATATTTCAGACAGAAGCAGTGCTTCTCTACATCCAGACAACATATACATCTTTCATATGTATTATATATGTCACATTTGGTGAGCGATGGTTTGTTGTTACACAAAGGTCCGTCTATGCCAACCGAAATATGTTTATCAAGGCTGTCACTTTTTATTTGCATCATCGCTCCAAACATTCTACACTAATAGCATGTTGCTCTATCAGTGATGTAGGCTGCTGTTCTCTAAATTTAATATGAAATGGAGAAAACTAACAATCCGTGCTGAAAGAATAATCATGAAACCAGCAACCTGAGAAGTAATGTGAGGAAGCGCTTAGTATCCCACACCATGTAGAACTAGTGGATAAAGACTGTGATAATGCTTTATAGTAACATTACCACAACACCACATCTGACGTCAGACGTCACTCAGAGGTGCATTTATAAACCTAATTTCAAATTATTTATGAGTGATGAATTTTATCATTCTTTTTGTTAACATTTGATTCATTGTACACTTATATTTAACCCAGCCTGCTTGTTAACGTCATTTTCCTCACAATGACCAACATTAAAATCCACCGTACACACCTTGCAGAACACACAGTTTCCAAACATGCATTTTTTTTCAGGCAGTCTACCAAGAATTGAAATGTTTCATATCTCATCTATTTCATTAAGGTCCAGTTACTGAGGTCAACAAACAGCTTAAGGAAATATCATGGCAATAGAGTTGCTGTGTAGTGTTAGTACCTGCATTAAAAGATCTTTTTATAGCAGGTTTCAATCTTGTGCTTTGACTTTTGTTAGAATGTCCTTTAATTTACATTTGACTAACAGAACAGTATTCATCTAGATGCAAGTGGAAGTCAGACTTTACTATCTCTTTCACCCGTGTATCATGGGTGGGTGTTTTTCTTTTGTTCCTTGTTAACAGTAACAGCTCTCTCTGTGATACAGTCTTCAATAGAAACTGCGGCTGTAAAGAGTGAGAGGTCTCCATTATAGACCTGTATCACTGTAAACTGGTTTAATTCAGTGTGAATGGAGAGGATGTGCTGTTCACAGATGGGTCCACTGTCAATGTGTTTGTGAGTGAGAGAGTGGGTTGAGCCAATCAATACACTGTGTGAAGATCTTCCCACTACAAATTAATCAATGTACGGGAACACTAACTTGTCCAGTTGGGCAAGTAAATTTATCTTCTGCTAAACCCTTAATATACCCTTTCATTAGTTCCTATTTCTTTGACCTTTGAATAAGTGACAGCTGTGAAGTTTATTTCCTTTGCTAAATAAGTCCTGGATCAACATGATTGGTCAATGCAATATTTAACACAAGACCATCATTTCCAATTTCTTTGCTATGCCACTGAAACAATCATGCTTTACTTAAGATAGATATAGGAATCCAGTGAAATGTGAATATTTGTACAGACATGATATAAACATTTCCTTGTTATGTTTGAAACAAATGTAATCCAAGAGAGTTGCATATGCACTTTACTCTAGGCACCGCATTTAAACGGTCAAAAGATGTGCTATGATGTTGTAAGTTTGTTGCCTCACATTCACACCTGGAATCTACACAGTCTGTTGGAACCACACTCTCCTGTAGAGCAGTTAGGGTTTAAGCACCTCAGAAGTGTTTAGCAACTTCCCAGGCACAAGGCTACTTCTCTAACCTTTAGGCCCTCCACACTTATAACTCAAAATATATGTGTGTGTATTTGTGTGTTTGGACTGAATCAAAGTGTCTACCGTATTTCCTCGAATAGAGGCCCATTATTTACCCTAACTGCAGAGTGCATCAGATTTTTATTGGAAGCAGGTTTATATTAGAGACAGGCCTTTAATTGTAATTTCTTACTTTTCTTCTGTTTGAAAAGTATATTTGCTAATATTCTAGTACGAACACTTGTTGTTTTCTGAGGTGCTGTTTGCTCTGTTAAATTTGTGTTACTGCATTACTGGTAATTATGGTAATCCACTTACTCTGATATGTGGACAATAAGAATAGTGCTTCACTTCCAACCAGGATGTTTTGGCAGCTGTAGCATCTGGATATCATGTTCATGGATGTATGCTATGCCTATATGAATTAAGATATGTGCCGTATTTAAACAATACTGCATCTCCTCCACCTCCCTCCCCTCTCTGTGATGCTCAGCTTTGAGTGAAAATAGCATGTATAATGTTGAACTTATTAAATTAAAGCAGTGGAAATGTAGCCTTCATTAGAGGGCTCTGACATTACATCCAGATAACTAGTACTTAACTGGCATACACATTATGTAACAGATACCACGAGTCTTTCCATTTTCCACTGGGTGCATCTTGATTCATTCTCTGTGAACAAAAGTGAGAGAGGTTTCTGTTTTTGTTGCCAGGGGAGATCCTACAGAATAGAATAGAATATTTGATTTCTCTAAGCACTGCACATTTACAGCTGTCTCTCTCTGAAGGAGAACAGTGTATTGTGAGTTTAGTATAGTAACAGGTCTGGGTGTCCTTCCAGACAATGGCCCAGAATTCAATACGAATGGAGACACATTCTCACCAGCCCAACACAAGCAATATAACTAACACCACAGATGGCTAGCTTGTGCCACAACACAAAATATGCTGTGGAATAGTAATTAGTGTCAAAATGAAATTTGATTATAATTTTATCATACGAGAAGTACAGTTTATCAACTTTTGAAATCAATTGTAATAACACAATCTAACTTATTATTGCATTCAAAAGGTGACAGCGACATTTTATTGACATTTTAATAAAACCAAAAAAAAAGTCAGCAAAGGACAGATGAAGTTTCTAGTAGAATTGCTCACGTGTCTTCCTGGGAAGACTAAAGAGAGAAGAACACCAGTGTCTGAAAGCACACGCCGTTTCCTGCACATACAGTAGCACCTCATACACCTCAACTTATTCCAACTCCCAGGGTCATGGTTACCATACCATATTTTTTGTTTTATCCGTAGTTGTGACACGCCTTGTAAAGTCAGTTGATTATGTTTCTGAAATATTGCTACCAATCGTTTACAGATCAATGGGATGAATTAATGATAACGATGGTATAAAAAGCTATAAATTATAATAATCAGTTACCTCCTGTTGCTCTTTCATCTGCTTCTATCTGCTGATGTCTCTGTTTTTCACTCTGTGTTGTGTTTTGTCAGATAGTTATTTGAGCTGCGTTAACTCTCTCAGGCCTCTGTGCCTCTTTAACAGCAGCTGCCCTACACTAAATATATAATAGATATATGAGTCACATGTTAATGCTGTTGTTCATTGTTTGTGATGTGAAATCATCAGAGAAATAAAAAGTTTGTCTTAAAATGATTGGACTTGATTAGGAAAGGCACACACCTGTGATGGACTTTTTTGACTTTGGCAAAAGAATGAAAACTACTTGAATACTTTCCGTACCCACTGTATGCACTGTTTCACAATGACTAGGATTTATAACACAGAACCATGGGCACACACGGCTTTGTAAATCTGACCACAAAAATGTGTATGTACATTTCTGGGTTTGTGTGTACACACAGCTCTAGTCATGAATCTACACAGATTGTATGTGTCTGACCCAGGAATGCTGCCTCCCTGAGACTAGAAAAATAGCTCTGTCTAACTAAATCACTTATTAGGCTACTGAGTTAGGTTGTGAGATGCTAACAGTAGACAATTCTAATAGTGCACACAACCTACATGAAAATGCATAAAGATTAGTAACATTAGGTCAAAACCTAGTATATGGCTGTATTGTGTATGGTCAATGTGTGGAATTGTGGGCAATTTGATACAGGGATAGATAGTAGTAGTGTCCATACTGTGAATTCCTGGATATTAAATGTTCATTTGCAATTTTCTGTGGTGGCCCCAGTAATATTTTTACTGAAGTAGCATATCACATGTCACATATGGTCACATATGACATAACAACTGTATCAAACTTCAATATATTATGCTAAAATTAGTAATAAAAATAATGCTGTGGTCAAGCTCAGACAGAGCAGAGAGGGCTGTAGCAGAAATGACCGCGCACCTTGGTAGAGAAGGGTATAAGCACCCACTTGTCAAAACGTTGCCACTTGTGGTCAAAAACTCAACGGGGTGTCTTGAACATGACCATGACATGTGTCAATATGACTTATCGTCTGAACAGCACTATTAGCCATGTATGACACATATTGCCCATTGAATATCGGGCCTTTCACAATTTTAATGTGGTGATGTACAGTATGACATGTCCCAGTATGACGGTATGACGTATGACGGCCCCGGTGTACACCTTCAGTCTTAGTTTATAATACATGCTCATTCATGCATTCAAAGCAGATTGTTCAAGGTTTATATTTGTTCATTCACATGTCCCTGCTCCCTGCCACTATTAATAAAACTGACAGGTGCTGCTTATTATCAGAGGAAGGATGCTGTTCTGCTGTTTTTACTGGCATTGATGTCAAGAGCAATGCCAGTAAAAAGAGCATACTGTTATAACAGGACTTACAGCAGACGTAGAGGAGAGCCTGGAGCTGTTTCTCTGTTAAGACTCTTCATCTGATATTGGTTATCCTCTCTTTCCTGCACTCTCTCCTCCCTCCCTCTCCCTTAGGCATGCCCAGCTTCATCAAGTCCCCTGACGATCAGACAGGGATTTCAGGAGGTGTGGCGTCGTTCGTATGCCAGGCGGTAGGTGAGCCCAAACCTCGTATCACCTGGATGAAGAAAGGGAAGAAAGTCAGCTCTCAGCGCTTTGAGGTAGGACTCAGGAGCTGGCCTCCAAGCCTCCCTCTCTGATGTGTTCACCTCCCCCGTGTCACACCTTCACTGCTCTCTGCATTTGTGTGTGTCTCTCCATTTTATACTCACAATTACAGTGTATCAACAGAAGACACCTTCTCAGGTGGATGTGTGTACAGCGACAGTGAGGCTTAGCTGGAGGCTGTATTTACTAATTACCACCATGCACAAAAACCTATTCAACAGCTTTCCTCAATGTATTGCCTGTTAATGCTAATCAAGTGTGTTGCAATATTCTAACAAGGATACCTGAGGATCAGTGAGTACAGCTGACCAGAATCTAGACATTTTAATCACGTGGCTGCATTAACACACACAGCAGCAGCAGCTTAATAAAGAGGACTGCATGAGCCTCCCTGCAGGACTCTGGAGCAGCAGGAAGGCTCATTAGCTGCCAGCCAACCCGAATGACTTCAAGTGAAGTGACTCAACATGAATCCATCGTAGATGGAGACACTCGGTTCATGTCATTGTGAGTAATAGGAATTATCTTCCACCTGTCTGCTCAGCATTACACAAACTGATAGCTACCCTGTGTATGAGGTTGGTGTACCTCCTCGCAGGAAGGCAGGAAGACAGTCCAGCTCTATGCCTCACCTTCAACTAGGATGTTATTCAATATGATTTATTGATTAATAAATATATCAATAGAATGAGTATGTTAAATCTGAGAGAGACAGTATTATTCTCTGAGAGAGAATAACAACAGAATAAAAGTAAAAATATCAGCAAATGTTCACTGAGTAGCAGCTGTTCTGGTAGTTCTAATTCCACAATAATGCAGAATAGTACAATGTCAGCATTTCCTCAGTGTGGTGGTTTATCAGTATTACAGCATCTGGGAAGAAGCTCTTTCTCAGGCTGGTAGATCTGGCTTGGATGCTGCTCCTGCCTGAAGGGAGGGGGGCAAACAGTGCATTAGTGGAGTTGTTCATAATGTAGGAGACCTTATTCCTGCACCTGCTACTGTGTCAGAAATAGTGGGTAGGCTGCTGCTGATGAGCGATGGCGGTCTGCAGCAGAGCAGTTACCGTAACACACGGTGATGCGGGAGATAAAGATGCTTCACCTATAAAAGGATGGAAGGTGAGGATTGAGCCCGGTCCAGACTTCTTCAGCCTCCTCAGGAAGTGAGGCGTTGGTGGGCATTGCTTACTATGCTAGCATTGAACCAAGTCTCCAGTTCTCCCACTTCCAGCCTGTACACTCCCACCATTGCTGTGTTTGTCTGCGAACTTCACTGTGATTGCTTGGATAATGGGCTGTTAGCAGTGTGTACAGTAGGGGGCTCAGGACGCATCCCTGGGAGGAACCAGTGTTTGGATGGTGGATTCCAACAGTCTGGAGCCTGTTTGTTAAAAAGTCCAGAACCCAGTTGCATAGAGATGAGCTCATTGTTGTCTGCTTGGAAAAGAAACAGCCCGTTCACAGGCCTTTGCATTTACACCTGATATCAGTAGTTGTGATATTGATTCACGATGCACTGCAGGTCAAGGGAAGTGATGTGGGACTGTCACATATATGTTCATAGAAGAGCTCCTTTGTAGCTCTGAGTAAGGTGACCTCTCAACTTGGGGGTTGACATTTTCTTGAAGATTCCCTGCAGACTTGGAACAATAATATGTGTCTTATACAGTTTTTTTTAATCTATATATATGCAAATATATTCCACTTCAAAAGTTTAACTGTTGGTCACATAATGTCTCCTCCTTCACTTTAAAGCCTGCCCTCAGTGTATGTGCACTGGAGGCTTCAAGTTTCCACATCACACCAGGATTGGCTTCCAGACAGAGTTGTAATGTCACAAATCATACAGAGAACTTCCCACTTCCAGCGGATAAATGTGAAAACAGCCTTCTATTGTCCTTTTGGCAAACTCTACACATGAAGCATCCAACTGTAGGAACGAGAAGACAAAACGTACTCCTAACTTGTAATCTTCAATTCTTTTACAATTGTGCTCATATTGAAATATTTTGTATTGTGTATTTTGTTCATCATATCATCCACCTCATTTACGGTGCTGTAATATAACACTGCCTTCTGCATTGGAACAAAACATTGTGAATGTACATATCCTATTGTTCATTTTCCACCTGGGCATCATCAAAGCTCTTATTGTCAATTACTTCTAATTTGTAAAAAAAAGAAAGAAAGAAAAGAAAAACAGTTGCGTTGGCAGGATTGTGACTGTTTACTGTGGTCACATGTTTCTTTTCTCCTACATTTCACGCCACATCAATCCAAATCCTAGTTATAATCTTCCTGCTAATGTTACATTCCTTTACATGTGTGGTGAGTGCACCTGCGTAGTTGGTGTTACACATTGGTGGTCAAGATCTGTTTCCTCCCTTCACTGTGAAGTTAAGTATAATTCATTATTATTATTATTAGAATGATTAGCAACTTAATATGTAGTTCAAATAGTGTATATTGTGAATATAGGTCTTAAACAACTTTGTTCAACTGATTAGGCATATAAACAAAGTGTGGCTATTTGTTATCCCTCACATACAATCAAAATATAGATTTTTTCAAGTTAGTCCTGGTCACGGTCCCAGAGATTTATTTCTCTTTGGACACAGGGCCAGTTGAGCTTGGACCAGGGTCTGCATTTATCAAGCTGCTAAAAGTATAATTCTGTTTTTAACTGAAAGATAAACAAACAAAAACAAAAAAAAAAAAATCAAAATGCTCTTAAATGTCAGAGAACTGTAGAGATACAGATATTTATCAACTGTCTCTCCTTACCGGCCACAAATTCTCATTTTAGAGTAACACATTTTAGATCTTTATTTTAGGAAAAAGAATAATCTTTGTAAAAATTCAGGACATCTTCATCTTCAGGACTGTGTGTATTAGCTGATATATAGCACACATGTCAGTATCGATGATTTAAGTAACAATCTTCACTCATGTAAGGAACATACTAGTTTAATACATAATAGTATAATAGTTCTCCACATATAACCATGAAAAGTTATTTATACCGTTAATTATACGCATAAAACCTATGTTGAATAATATTATAATTTATTTTAAAAAGAGAACTACAACATGCCATCATAGTTTCTACTTTATGAGTGTCATAAAACAGCAACATCACTCTCTCTCCTGAATCCCCCTCCTTACTGGAAGTAAGTGTTGAACGCTCCATAAATGAGTTTTAATAATAACCCTACCTCATAACATAAAAGTTACTTTTTAGCACAATTCTTAGAAGTTTGATTTACCTAGATGCACAACTTGCTTTTTGTATGCAGGAGTCAAACCTTTATTAATATAAAATAGATTTTTTTTCCTTTTTATAATGGTCATAATCAGCTAATGAGTGATATAAATGTTTCTCCTCCTCACTAGCCGTTACTCAAGCTGATCACTTCCTAGTGTGTTGGGTGGGCATACCTCCTACCGAGGCATGAGGAGTGTGCACCTCCTTCATTAGAGCAAGAATGTGTTTCCTGCTAGGAAGCAGCTCTTTGGGTCACACACACACTTCAGCAGGTCGGAAGTGTTAAGGCCCAGTGCCCTGACCTCTAAGGCCCCCCCCCCCAACATTCCTAAAGCCCCTCACATACCTGTTATCCACTCAAGCTCATCACAGTATACATCTTCAGCCTCTGATTATGTGTTCCTTCAACTTTCACAATCAAACTTAATAATTATATTTAATAATTCTATTTTTCCTGTTTCTGCATACAAAAACAGAGCATACATTACAAGCATGGTCGCAGGCATATAGTGATGCAGATTCAACAATCAGTAATAAAAAGCCAATTAGCAGCTTCTCAAAAACAGGAAGTGTAAATTCTTCACATGGATAAAGCTCTGTCTAATAATAACGAATTAACTTTTACTCATAACTTTTACTTTTAGTGCACTAAGTGAAGCCTGTGTCAGTAGAAGTATGTCAGTGTGGAGTGTGTGTATTAGCTGATATATAGCACACATGTCAGTATCGATGATTTAAATGAAACTAAATCAAAAAGTAGAGAGGCTCTCACTGATGATCATCACTGTGATGTGAATAAAATACACTGGTGGGAGCAGAGCCTAAATATATTTTACCTAAATTAGTCAAAAACCTTCTTGTTCCGCTGAGGGTGTCAAACATATGACTACAAAAGCGCTATTTAATTATTATTAAAGCAAACTAATTAGGTTTCATATACAATTGCGAAGCCCTGCACAAAAAACGGTAATGAATTAGTGGCCAAAAAAGAATCTGATGTGCTGCCATGTGAAAAGAGAGATGTAACGTTCAAACTAATTATAGTAAGAGTAAACTGCACCTTAGAATTCATTTGTAAAGAAAAGTGGAACAAATTATAGGATGTGTACAGTGCAGTAATGTGGCTGATCAAAATCACTGTGGACCGAAAGCGTCCGCTCATTTTCTCACAGTTTTGAAGTGATACAACAGCAACATTGCAGCAAAGCTCCATTGTGTATTTTTTTAATACACAATATTTCCACAACTCATACTCATGATGCTGAATATTGCATGCCAGATGTCAATATAGTGATTAAAGGTGCAGTGCACACTGATGATACATTAATAATGTCTTATGATATCTAACAGTGAATGGCACATACTGGGAGGTGTACTGTAGAGAAGCTTTAAAATTATAGGATGTTTTTCAATGCAGCAGTGCAAATCTTTTGTTCTCTTGGGTTTTTCCATAAAATAGAAGCATGCATGTTTTAAACTGTTTACAATGTAATTCAATCCGCAAACATTATTCCTCTTTGGCCTTCAGAGGATTGTTTCCCTTTGGACTGAGCGAGACGAGCTATTTCCCCCCGTTTCCAGTCTTTGTGCTAAGCTAGGCTAGCCGTGTCCTGACTCCAGCTCTGCACTTAACACAGTAACATGTCAATCTTCTCATCTCACTCGTGTATAAGAATTTCTCAAAATGTTGAACCATTCCTTTTAAAATACGGCCTCCAGACTATCTTCAGTCTCACAAAGCAAGTCGCTAACAATGAAAACTAGTCAGAAGGTGAATTTGAATGAAACGTCACTTTTCCTCCTCTGCTGTCGTCTGGCCAGGTGATTGAGTTTGATGACGGTTCGGGCTCGGTGCTGCGTATCCAGCCTTTGAGGACCCACCGCGATGAAGCCATCTACGAATGCACCGCCACCAACAGCGTGGGAGAGATCAACACCAGCGCCAAGCTCACGGTCTTAGAAGGTAAGACCCAACTGCTCACGCCTTCTCTCAACTCTTTCACTCTGACAACTGAAAGCGTTTCCATGTTCATGTTGCCCTTACATTCAAGCCAGTCCTCATGTGTTCACTAGCCACTCATCAAGGTGAATTCCCATGTGCCAGGTTTGTGTTCTCCTTGTACCATTTAAAAACACTGTACCTCAAAGTGCTGATGAGAACTGTTGCCTGTGCTAGTCACAGGGACCTTCCCAGGATCCATTTGGGGATCTCAAACTTTACTTACATACTTATCTAAGCCTCAAAGTGTGATTTTAATCAGCAGAGGTACACACACACACACACACACACCACATCTCTCCACAATCACAAACAAAATCAAAATACAGCTGCTGCAGCATCACACACCAGCTAAAACAAACAAGGGCGACTTCAAATTGAGAAACACACTAGCGGTAACTATATTAACACCAGATCGGTCAGGATCTGAAGGTGATTAACAGTGTTTGTTTTGCTACACACTTCCAGGTCATCTGTACACACACATGTCAGGTTTATAAGGTGCAATTGTTTGGTATAAAGCAACTCATTACTGTATAGATGAACCCTTTTCATTGTATTTTTATACATGCAAATGGAACAGACTCCATGACTCTATTTGCTCGCCAGCACAGTTTGCATTTCACCTGCGCTTTATGAATTACATTCTATCATTTGTACAGGTTTGAGGCCGCAGAAGCTGCAGATGCTTTCGCGGAAGCACTGAGGTGCTCGCGTCACGGTGCCTTCAGTATTTTTCTGGGGGCACAGTGCAGCGACTTTTGACAGCTGTCATTCAAGGAGCAAACGTTTGATTTATGGTCAATAACCCTACAACTCAGGGCATCTTTACTTCACTTTGGTTTTAGGGTGTAGCTTGTTGTTTATCGTTTGTTAATCCTTCTGACCACTAAAGGTCTCGAGTTCAGTCATCAGCATATGCAGTGTAATATCCATAATAAATATTGTAGCATCCCTCAGTAAGAAGAGAGTGTCACCTCGCTTCACTTCAGCAAACAGTACACATACACTAATGTGGTTTGTAGCCAACACCAATACAATAAAAATCTGTTAGCTGTGCCATAAGGTCTCCCGCATATGTACTAACTCCGACTCCCCAGACTAGCAGAAGGAACAATAACATTGTCTTGCAATGAGTTGAAAGTGATTTTGGCAGGAAACCACTTGTAGGTGTGTCTCCAGACAGCTCTGTTCTTTGCCAGTGGCAAGATGGAGCCCAAACACATTTATTTAATCGACACTCTAATTGATAGACAAACAACCACACACAAAAAAAGGCTGTATCTCTGGCAGCCTTTTCCAAATCACTCAGGAACCCATTATACTTATTCTGCCATGTAGATATTGTCAGCAGTAAACACAGCCTGAGGCTCAAGAGCCTTTTGCACCAAACAAACAGGCCCTTTTCTCTCAAAACCCACTCAGGGTCTTGTTAAAAAAGAGTGACAGGCCAGGCTGATAATCACTGTTAACAGACTAATATTTAATACACAGTTATTATAAAGAACTGAAGAACTTGTGTTATTACTTTTGATGAGTGTTGCTAATAGATTTGAAGCAATTTCAGACTCAGTTTTTCTGCATATGCGTGTCAGGTATCATCACCAAACAATTAACCTTCTCACAGAAAACAAGGTACAAGGTTTCATTACAGATTTACACTTATTAGTAGCAACCACAGAAGCAATCTCCTTATCGGTTTACATTGGCCAACTGATATTCCATGTATCAAGCTTTCAGGGAGCTATGTCCCTATTACGCCATGTTTTCTTTCATACCTCTGCCATGGATTTTCAGATAGAGCCTTTAATTTGCTCTTCGTCCATGTTTACCTCGTGTTCTTTGTAAATTTGGAACAATTTCTATAACAACAGTCATGTTGTACTGACCCCTCTGCTACTCTCACTTTGTATCTAAGACAAAGTGGCCACAAGTGTTTTCATTCAATATTTTTAATCCAGTTGTTTCCACTTTGTAGTTGTTTGATTGTTGTGAAGCTGGCATCAATAAAAATTCCCCCAGAGGCTCAAAGGGCATAGTTTCTCCCTTACCCGCTAGACTTTTAATGTGAAATATTTCAAGGAAGTGTTGAGATTTGCTGACCTAACTTAACAGTAGTCATATAAAATGGCACAGGCGGTGCAGTCTACGCTGTTCAATATAGCATATCATCACTATACATAAACTGAAAAAGCGAAGGCCATGGGGGTTACTCTCTGCTGCTACAACTGAAAGAATTCCATTAGTCTGTTTTTAATGAAAAGATTGTGTTCCATGATAGTATAAAATCTGCTTCAAAGGCCTAACCACCATTGTTATGCCTTCAGAGGTTTGAGGTTTAAAAACTACAGACTCTACAGATGCCTCAAGCTAAAGGCTTTTCTGTCAGAAGCCCCATTTCAGAACATAGACATGTATAAATCACAAGTCAAACTGTTCACAAGGCTGTATATTCACCTCAATATTGTGTAGGTACAGATGGTTTTATCCCTGCAATTGTTAAATATGTTTCATTGTATTTCATAATGAAACCTTTAATGAGGTTTTTATTGTAGTTACCATTTTGTGTCACTATTTCAAATGGAGGGATTGTGTCTGATTGGAAACAAA
The DNA here is from genome assembly GCA_036937835.1 of Pampus argenteus. Taxonomy (NCBI): domain Eukaryota; kingdom Metazoa; phylum Chordata; class Actinopteri; order Scombriformes; family Stromateidae; genus Pampus; species Pampus argenteus. The sequence continues at coordinate 2,842,920 of CM072870.1, forward strand.
ACTTATCTGTGATGCTTTAAGGCCTCTCTCTCTCTTTCTCTCTCTCTCTCTCTATGTCTCTCTCTCTCTATGTCTCTCTCTCAAAATAACAGAGAGTGGGCAGAAATGAGAGATGAGAGAGAGCGGTAGAGAGGATGATGATGAAGATGCAGAAGAGTCGACAGCAGGACTCTGGGTAACGAGAGTGCAGCTTAGTCATGAAGTGAACCGACAGAGAGAGCTTAAGGGGATGAAGGGAGGGAGCCAGTACAATGCAGATGGAGATGAGTGGGAGTTGTATGCCTATCTTAAAAAAACATCATATATTTTTCTCTTTTGGCTGATTGTGACACTCAAGAGGAGTAAAGGGACATCATTCCAAACATGCCTCGAGCACTTGTCATGGCCCCAAGTGGTACCGCTGGTTGCACTGATAGGCACTGAATCAACATCAGTGTCTTTTAAAGTGCTAGATTTCTTCCCCATTGTTTTCCCGTCTTCTGCTGCTTCTCTGCGAGGTGACTCGAATGTTTTAATTTTCCTCCAAGATGTCCTGAGGGCACTTTGATGGAGAAGGTGAGGAGTGTGAATATAAGAGTGACACAAGCTCCCTGTGTTCATGCAGAATACACATTTATTGTGTGACAGGGACACTGACTGGAAATATGTATTTACAAAATCTTTACCCTGTGAAATCATAGCTTATCTTCATTATTTATGACTTATCTTGACATAGATGCAGCCATGAGGGCACAAGTGCACTTTTACATTGAAATTGTGGGTCAAATAAATAATAATTTTTGACAAAAAAAAAAAAAGGTTTAAGCAAAAGTGTACTTGTAACATAATACGTAAGATTCCTTTAAATGGAAATAGGAAGTAGGAGTGGGAATGGAAAATAGTCCCCAACAAATGCACTATGTCCTCTTGTTTGAGTAACGTTTGATATAAACAACAGTGACCAGCTGTTTTACATAATTATTATATCTGTGAGCTCTTTTTAAAGATTTATGTCTTTAGTGGAACTAAGTGGCTGATGCTGAGAGCCACAGACATGAAACACAGGCAGTATCATGAGATGGACTAATGCATTGTTTTATCTGTTGATGGGATTTGTTAAGAATAAGAAAAGTATAGAATAACACCTGCCTTATGATAAAAAAATAAATAAATGAAAAACCCAACAAAAACCGATCAACTGGCTGAAACACACATGTATGGGTTTCTATCAATCCAATTTTCATGCAATGGTAGCACTATGAAAAATTACGTAAATATGATTGTCCTGGGTATCAAAAGAATTAGACCCTCATCTTTTTAGTAATTTCAGTCATTTAAAAAAGAAACATTACTTTTTGTTTCTTTCTTCAATACAACCTCCTATGAGAAATATTGTTCAGCACAACTTACTGACCTACTTCCTGGTTCAGCACTGACCTACTGAACCCACACTTCCTGTGCTACATTACAGGTGTGCTCACCTTTGGTTTAACATATTACACCATCTAGTTTTTATGTACAGCAGTAACTGCAGTACATAGTATGTTACTGTATTCTTTCAGTAATGTGAAATTATAGGGGATTACAATTTCCCAGCATTTGTTTCTTGAATGAACAAAACACTGGTTTAAATCACAGGTGAAGGCAGCATATTCATATTCAGTTATATGCTTAGACAGACTGTATGTGATGTGCACCAGCTCTGGCTATTTTTATGTTTAGCGTGTAGAAGCAAAGATGTAAGATGAGGCACAGCATTAAAGAGTGCTGTAACTTCGATGCACAGAAGGACTTAGCAGCTGCATCGGGGGGCTCCTCTGGGCCTCTCAGAGATGAGCCTCTGTGTGGCACAGTGCTCGAATAAAGCAATGAGCTGTAGTTATTTCTCCACTTCAAATCACTAACCCCAGGGAAACGAGAGCTGAAAAATGTGGGTGTGTGGGGAGTCAACATGAATTCCTTGTCACATTTCAGCACTAACGGGTTAGATAACAGATGCCAGGTGGATGACTCAGCACATTAAACACAAGCTGTCCCACATTTCTTTGTTTACAGACTTTATAAAGTAATCATGGACAACAGTTGTAAAATTATCCAGATGTGCTGCCATTCCCATTGAGAGTGTAATCTCTATGCAATTGAATTATTTATGAGTGTGTGCTGTCATAGTTGTGGTATACCTCAATCATGTGACAGGACATCGAGCCAGATTTACCTCTTAATTACTTGACATGGAGATGTGTGGTAAAGTAGTGGACACCAGGCTAACCACATATTATTGATCTGCTCCTAACCACTACTGCAACAGAAGATGGTTAGTTGAGGTAGGAGGACAGATGATTCACTTGTTACTGACTGGTTAGGGACAAATAACATCGCTTCAAACAGAATATTGACTGAATAATAAAGTCCAACAAAATGGACATTCAATATGATTATTACACTACTAAACAAGCATTTAACAGCAACAGTATTTAAGAAAAATCAAACTTAAGTAGTAAGTATTTATTTATTATTTAACACCTGCACACAGGTTTTAAGATACTCGGCAGGTTGGTTGTTCAAGTATCTTATAGACGTTTCCACAGTTCTTGTGTGGATTCAGGCGTCTCAGCTCTTCATGTGATCCAGACTGACTCCATGATGTTGAGATCAGGCTCTCTGGGGTCAAACCATCTGTTACAGGACTCCTGAAGATAGATCTTTATGACTCTGATGTTTGAGGTCATTGCTGCAGTATAAATGCGGGACTGATGGCTTTCTGATAGTATTGCATTATGGATAAGAAAACCATTTTGTAGTAATGTACATACACATTATAAGCAGTTCTGATGTGACTTACATAATCCAGTGTGAATTATAAACTAATGTCAGTGGTTAGCGTGTCAATGCTTCTCCCTCTTTGTCCAGGCTTCAACTGTTCTTGTCTTATTTAAATCATTTTCTAGTTGACTGGGAGATGCTCCTGCTTAGAAATCCCCTTCTTCTCAGCTGACACACATTTATTTATTTACAAGGACAAAATCACAATGCCCACATTATTTGCAGAAATATTTCAGAGCAATCCAACAAGCCAACAAGCTTCCTTACAAGTTATGACATCTAATGTGTTAACAAATACTGGTATAGCATTACTGTTTCAGCAGAAACACAGGAATGTGGGCATCTTCCTCTTCACTAGCCACAGTTTTACTCTGTGTGTGTCACTGGCACTGCAGCGTGGGGGCAGTTTGTTTGAAGGTTCAGATTGAGTGTGTATTATATCTTCAGCTCCCTAGTTAAATATTTTCCTTCCATATCTTTGCATTTTTTCAGGGTTTTATTACTTGCAGAGAGGTGACTGTACGTTTGGAAATTCCCTGTGTGAAATGCGGAGTGAGCCAGGTCTTGTGCTTCTGGCGCAGGTAGAGGTTAAGTATTTTGCTCAAGGATACTTGGCCAAATATTGCCTCATGCAGGACTGAACCCAGGATGACTTCACCAACCACCCTGTGGCCCTGGGACTTGGCACGGCTAATTAGTTTCTTTATAGTCCTTTTCCTGCTTTAGCACTCTCCTTCTCTTGCATGGAACTCATCCATCCCTTTGGCCATTTAAGCACCTAAAAGCCTCTAAAGGCCAGAGAACGCCCTGACGTTAAGAGCACACAGAGAGGGAGACTGAAACAGAGGAAGAGAGCTGAGCTGGATTAGTGGTGATAAATGACACGTTATGAAAGATGAATGATAGCTGCACTGCTACTGCACACCCAGCAAGCTTATGAAGCTGAGCCTTTGACCTGCAGTGACTGTTGCACCATGACTCAAGCAGTGAAAAATGAGGCAGCATCTTTTTCACTATCAGCATCTTTGGGAAGGTGACTTTGAAAAAGTAATGAATCTGTAACTTTGTAATTACTGATATTTAAATTACCTTTCTTTTAACCTCAAAATAAGCATGTATGAGAATGACTCAGTCACACTTTTATGAGTTAATTGAAGCATTTATAAGTCCATAATAGAACATTAATTGGAGTTTTGGAACTTATCAGTCTCTCCAGGAATTTGCAAACCAAGGTCATCCAATACCAATAATATTTGTTAGATCCATAACAGCTTAGCAATGCACACAATATGTTAGAACTGGAGGAATGTGTCGTCATTTTACTATTAATTGCAGTCTTTCATATAACGCTCCAATTGAGAACCAAGTTTAAAGATCAATCCTCTGTCTATACAAACAAGATCCTCAAATATCGACAGAAGGTGTAACTTTCATCAGAACTTAACTGTGTCCCCAATTCATACTTACATACTGATTCTATATAGTATGTATACATACACACTTCTTTTTGAACTTAATAAGCCTGCTTGAGCATGCATGAGCCTGCAGAAATTGCAAGAAGAAAACTACCTCACAGTATAGACTCAACCAAGGGGGAAGAAAGCAACAGAAGTATATTCAACTTCTGCAACAAAATAAGTCATTAATAACAGCCTTCTAAAGTCATCCATACTATATGGCTGTAAGCATTTACTGGGGTTAATGTTGGGAAATGATTGACTGTTTACAGTCAAGAATGTTGTTCTTCTCGACCAGCAGTAACAGACTGGTTATACTGAATCGAATGAGGGTCAGTTCCTCCCAAACATTCAATCATTGTGGTGGCAGAACCAATGTCTTAATCATCCCCCACTGGTTTCCACCTTAGCCAGGAATAATCACAGCTTCTTGTCTGGCCTCATTATGGTGAGTACTGCTGGTGGAGAAACGACTCCATAAAGGAGAAATTGAACATTTTGTGAAGCTGAACTTTGAGGCCTGAGGGCAGAAGACAGCCGGTCAAGTTGTAAACATATTTATAATTTGGTGGCCAGGAGCTAAATACTGTATCAACATTAAGCAGATGAGTGGCGGGCGTAATCAGTGCCTGAAACCTAAATGTACAACAAGCACAGCATCTTGATGTCTGTACTGCTGTAGACTAAAAACGGAGGTTTCCTAACTGATAGTTTTAGACATCTTGATGCTCGGTGTATCAGTTTGCCTGTGGTTGTCTGTACTACATTATGTTAATATATGGGGAGCCCTCTGTCTGAACTGAAGCTAATGCAACATTTGATTAGATTCAGCACATGTGGATGTGATCATTCACTGGATTATCTCTAATGGATTATCTTAAGTTTTATTGAGTTTCCCATGGTTCAATTTACCATGACGAGAAAAGGAAGTCTTTGATACACTGAATGCTTTGATTTTATTTTAGCATGAAAATGGCTCGGATTTTTATTATAACAATAATGGCATAACAATCGGAACAATGGGATATTACCCTTTTTTTAATGCAGAGACGGATTTCTGAATATAGACATTACATTGACTCATGATGGGGATGTAATATAATGTCTCCTGTGACTGTGAAGGAGCTTTGTCAAGTCTGAGAAATAACCTTGGTGATATGATCTCAGTGTAGGATTTGAAGCTACAACAGAAAGCCTGCATTACAAGCTGGGTGCTTTGGAGTTTGAGTCAAGACGTGCTCATTTCCCAGCCATGCAGGGTTTGATGAAAATACACTACTGAGTTGCATTATGGGAAGTGGAAAATCCAATTTTAAACATACTGTATGGCAGTAGAGTCACACTAGAGAAGGGCCGGGGTCTGTAGATTTTTTTATCGAATACAGTGTTGAATCAACCCCCAAAACAATTTATAGCAGATTGGAAAAGTAGAGTTTAACTTCTGAATGTTTATGTTTCAATCTTTTTGATATTAGTGGCATTGTTATTTGTATCAATGTTATTTCTTACAAACACTTAAGGTGTGACATTGGTGTTTGTTAACTGTCGTTTCCTGACAGGTCCTTAATTCAAGCTGGAATATAATCACTGGAATACGCTGACATTCTTTCTTGCTGCAGTGTTGAGCAACAATCCAACACACATAGTAACTGGTGTGCTCATCACTGAGCTACAGCATGACTGAGGGCTTTGACATGTGATGCACTGCTCCTGTGTTGTCTGGCTGAGGATGCGCTGCAGCAGTGACTGTCTCTTCTGTCCTCATCTGAACTAACACACTGTGGCTGTGTGTGGACAGAAGTTTGTACACCAAGTCTGATTGTCTGCATTAATCTCTTGAGGATGATGGTGCTGAGATAAAAATCAGAGATTCAAGAAGGAGAAGCTGATAAGACGCTGACATTCCACGGCACCTCCCCACCACAACATTAGACTACTTAACATCATCAGTGGTGGGGCTTATCAGCCATGCATTAAAACCTTTTTTTTTGCCAACAATGCAGTTAAGCATTAATGGAGAATCAATCATCAAGCCAACACTGTGAGCCAACTGTGAGCCTGTCACAACTTCAAATGCTGAAATGGAGTTAAAGTTGTGTAAAATGAAAGAACGGGAGCTCTAAGTTGGAATTACTCTGCAGTGGAGCAGAACAGACTATACGGTATCTCATTTCCAGGCTGTGTGGAGGTGGCAGCTACTGTAACAGCATAACAGTGACAGTACTGAGCTGAGGAAGTGACCTGTGGCCCCTTCAGTGCTGGGAGGCAGAGGGAGGCCAGTTGGGTTAGAGGCCCCTGACCTGATCCTGGCTCAGAGGCCCATGGAGTGTTTGGGTCATGTGTTGGATTTACACACCTGTTTCCGGAGGAGGACGTGACCTAACAGCCATAACTGCCACTTTCACTGAAAGTCAGACGCATGTTTTCACGCACTGCGACCTTTTGTCACTGCGCGTGTGCTGAGTCTGATGTTTCAGTAAGGTTAGTCTCTGTGAGGGAATGACGAGCTAAGTCACCGCACAAAATAGCCAGATGAATGTGTTCATCAGGTCAGGAGCTATATATGAGGCTAAAAGTGCCATGTTTCATTTCACTTTACTTTCACCATTTATTTATTGGTTTATTATTATTATATTATACAGAGACAGTAAATGGTAAATGTAAATGTGCCAGTTAGTCAAAAGGCTATTCTTCATCCTTTATCCATAAACAGATTTTGCATAATTAGAATGAAAAATTAAAAGTGATTCCAGTAATGAAAAGGTACTGAAACATTAGTAAATATAATGTGAACTCAGTGGTTCTCAAGCATTTTCATGTGAAGGTCTTCTATACTCAAACACATTATTTATAATGTGCAGTTATTATCACTTGAATCTTAATAAAAAATATTCATGGACTAGATTGCTGATTTGCGGCTGCCTAGTTTTGCAGGAAGCCTTCCAGTTAGTCACAGTTGCTTTTTTGTTAGTTGCAAACATTTTCATACTACAGTTTCTTGTTATTTATCAGTTGAGCTCCACTCATAATATCTAATTATCTTATTGTAAGATGTACAGTATTTTCAACAATGTTTTTATGTGAATGGAGCATCCTTGTATCAGGTCACAGTCGCTTCAGTTTGGGTATAAAGAAGATGGCGCTTCAATGTTTTTCAGAGGAAGCTCATGTGTTGTTGTTGTCAAGGTTTGGTTTAACTTGTAACAGCGGTTCTGTTTGGCAGCGATTTGTATAATCTGACAGCATGATGAACTGACTCTTCATCAGTCACCATGGAGCTTGTACTGTGTGCATTCAAGTCAATACTTAAAATTTTCTCTGCACACTGGAGAATCAACATCAGGATCTAACTGCTCTCCATTTATAAAGCCTCTCTAATGCATTGATGTATCCGTTTACACGTGAGCATTCACGTTATGTGAACTGCATGACCTGTTACGCATAAGCATGCTTGAGAAGACTTTTCATCGTGATCAGATATATTTTCTTCTTCATCTTGAAGCTCAGCATCTTATTACCTGGCGTGTTTGCTTGTGTTGATGATTAGATTTCAGTGGTTCCCTGTAGTTAACGCTCTCATGGCGACTTCCCCGTCTCTATGTGGAATACCTTTCAGACAGGCAGCAGACAGCACTGAATGCCACATATAAATGTGACGGAATCCAATGCAGTGTTTTTAAGTTCTCCCCTGCCTTGTGCTTTTGTTTTCCAGCGTAAGTACAGGCTATTATGTTACAGATGGGATTACATAAATAGTGAGCATAATACAGCAGGGCCTCATGTTCACACACTGACAATATATTATGAAACTTTAGACAGAGCAGCTCTCAAATCCCTCCTGGAATCTCTGGTTCTCTCACGACCCGGGCCACAGAGGTGAATGGCTGCACAGGTTTTACCTCAGTGTTGCTGAATGTCAGGAGGGTGTTTTCCTCACTGGCTGCTAGTTTCAATGTGGGAGTTTCTATGATGGGACCTTGGGTTGAGCTATAAACGGTGAGCTGCCATAATGTTAGCATTTCTAAGTGGGGACGGGCAGTGCCAGCAGCCTTGAGGAGGAACTTGTGGATGGAATGAAAAACATTGCCACTAACGAGCTGTCTCATAATTACCCAGGAAAAAAAAGCAGAAACTTTTCCTCACATTAATCGGTGAAGAAATATAATTGACTGAAATTCAGAATTTTAAGTTATCTCTAACTCCCTGGAAATGTTCATACTCACGTTTGACACATTTCTGGTGTTATTTTTCCTCCTATAGAACAGTAAACCAGAAAATCAGCTGATACAGGCTAGCTTATTGGTGATGCACTGACTACTTGCTGGGTTAGATAGCAAACCTCTGCAGCTGGAGAGCTACACTGGGCCAGTGTTATGCTATCTAATTTAACATAAATGTATTTGTAGTTTATTTGTGAGCCACTCCTGTGTTTTTGAGGAGTTTATTATAATCGGCAGAGGAGGTTTAGAATAAGGTAAAGTGGTACAATACAGGTACTGTGATGCCTTCATTCATCTATTCTCCAGCTTTGTATTACCTCAGCTGATTGCTGAGATCTGGGAACGTCTGTCCAATGGAGGTTGAAACAAACCTGGAAGTGAGAACAAAGGCGGTAACAGTAAAATTATTCTTGTCTGTTTCAAACATCCATCACACTTCACAGACCAACTTTGACCTCCTACTTGTACATGTTCACTGTTTTTCTGTGCAATGAGGGATTATTACAGACATTGAAAAAAAACCTGTTGGCTGGCTTGCAACCTGTCTAATCTACTGAGTGTTTGTGTTGTCTGCCCTGTCGGACTTCATTGTAAGAGATGTCACTGTGTTGCCAAACCTCTGCAATTACTCTGATGTGTACAACGTTAACGTAATTTATAGTGACAATGATCTACGAAATGGTAATCTGTTGTCATCCTTCAAGTGAGAATTGTTGGATCCGTTTAGGGAATAATTGTGATGCTACAGTATTTGTAATCAGAGAGGGTAGAGAAGACACCATGTCGACTCTCAGTAGACGTGGTCCAACTTGTTTTGATATTATATTTTTAAGAATATTTTTGACCAGATTTCCAAACTACTGAGAGGTAAAAAGAAGCACAACCTCACCCTAACCTACTGCATCAATGTCAGGTCAATAAGGTTGGGTTAAAAATATAAATCTCTGATGACATTGCAGAGAAAAACATGAAAGAGCCTTAGGAGGTTCCTGGTACAACCTGTATAAAGACGCAAAGTTCCCAGCTCTAATTATGAATGTTCTGTGAGAGAGTAGACAGGGAGAAGTCCTGTCTGCCTGGCAAGGACAGACCTGCTGCCTGCATACCACAGTCAAACCTGCAGCCTTCAACAGCTCTGGTCTCCATGGTCACGGTGTAGCAGGTTGCTCCTGGACAGGTCAGGGAGATGGAGGCATATGAGCAATAGGATCAGTATTTTCACAGCTTTCACTGTTGTTATGAATGACAAATTAGAGACAGAAATGTCAGCAAGACCAACTTATATAGACCTGTGTGATATGAAACTGAGAGCCTCATAGGCTGGAAATACCTCGCAATCAAGCAACAAAACATTTATTTCTACCTTAATATGTCCTCATGACCGACATCATTGGCACAATAACTAAAAGCCATTTTGATTGGCTTCAGTTTTCAGCTATAGTGATGGTCACTTGAAAATAATGCAACACAAAGTACTGTCTGTAACTGTCTCAGTCTCTGACTGACACTGGAGTTTTAAGGCTGTTACTGACAACAATATTTGATATTTTTATTTAATCTAAGACACATCACAGGTGTCTTAGATGAGGGAAAGTGGTAATGTTGGACATCCAGAAAGCATTTGACACTATGGTATTTTGTCAGTATTTTGTCAATGGAGCTCAAAGCTGTGTGCTTCAATGATGTGACTTAAAATGGGTCACTTCCTATCGTGGTTGATGTAATTGGAGTACTGTCCAAACCAGATAGTGGACTGTGGTGTTCCATCGGGGTCTGTTCTTCGTCCACTGTTCCTCCTTCTATACATCAGTGACATAATCTGCCAGCTCATGTGACCTATTCTGTTTACTGACAATTCCGCCCCGCTTGTTTCCCACAAAGACAAAAACTTTGAGCACAGAACTTCAGAAAGTCAAAGACTGGTTAGGTGAACAAGTCGTCCCTGGTCTGGGGTAAACTGAGTCGATCTTATTTGGGACCAAGGCCAGACTGAGGAAATCCCCTGTTTTTCAGAGTAGAAGTAGGAGGCACGGTGATTACAGAGAAGGAATCTGTGAATTATCTTGGATGTGTGCTTGATAACCACATGCCTGGAGAGATCATGGCACAGAAAACTCTTATAAAGTAATAGAATCACACACATATCCAGGATCTCCAGAATTTTTTAAGCTGAACCCATAACTTTACTGAACCTTTTAGAAGTCACACTTGTAACACTGCCTCTTTTATGTAGTAAAAGTTTTCTTTTAGGAGCCGTGCTTCAAACAAAGCACCATGTCCAGGTTTGAAATAACAGCTGGAGTCACTGTTTCATGTCAGAAGCTAACAGAACTTCATGACAGGAGCTGCAGCTGTGAGATACGTCTGGGTGTCAGCGCAGCTCTGCCTGTGCGTTTCCGGCTGGTACGAGGCTCCTCCTGTACATCCAGCATCAGCTATTAACCCGTTATTGAGACAAATCTATAATTGATGTCTTAGCTGAAATCAGCTGCTCAATTCACTTTGATGGGGGGGTCGTCCCCAGGCCATTCTACATTCTGCCAACTGAATAGACTGTGGATGGAGGATATTGAGGTTTGCAGAGCTGTTATGACATAAATGACACCCAGACAGCAGATGTATTATCTCGTCCTCTGTCTGGTGCTGCTGTCTTCTCTGTCAAAGGAAAACAGCTATACAACCAGTTGAGACAGAGCTGCACACGTCCCCTCTGTCTCTCCCTCTGTCCTGCTGCGGCCTGCCAACGTTTTTCTCTGTTTTTCTCTCTCACTGTTTCTCTGTCTGCTTGATTGTTTTTTTTCCTAGTGTAGACGTTAGAAATATATTCATGCTGTTTCTTTTAAAGTCTATAAGCTGGATGTCAGGAAACATAGCTCTGCAAGGACAAATGGACAGATAATGAACATATAGTTTAATAATAGTCCAGAGACATTGCTAACAGACATTATGTTATTTATCTTTCAGAATGATTTCCCAGTTTCATGCTATGCTGCCATGGCTTTGTTAAGCACAGAACTCCTTTGAAATCTGTATTTTTGTGTTTTTAAATGAAGATAAAGCTTCTTGGTCATATCTTGATCATTTTTTATTTATTTATTTCTGAATATATTTCACATTTTCGTAAATAACATATTTTTAATTTAACTTTGTGTTATTATATTATTCTGAAGTCATTTTTACATCCTTATAATTCTGTGTTTTTGTTAATACTCTTTATTTATATATATATTTGGTCATATATGTCCAGATCTTATAAATTTGTATATATGAAATGTGGGAATCAGTATCATTGACTTTAGTAATAGCAGTATGACAAAAATTCTCAGTAGAAGTTTCACTTACTTTGTGTTTCTGAAGCTTTGGATGGAGTTCGCTCAGTTGTCATGGAGAGTTTGTATCACGTGACCTAAGCATGTACATAATCACGTGATAGCTGGTGATTGAATATGGGATCTAGGAGGGGGAACATAATCCCTGTCTCTGTTCAAAAATGCTCTCTAGTGTCGGATGTCAGTATGTGAGTTGCACTTTTTTTTGATGACAATCTAATTATACGGTTCATTATGTAATAACCAAACAAACTGGATGTCTTCATCTGTACACACATTATAATATATAACAATCTAGCTAAATTAAACTTCCAAATATTAAATTAGACTGGTGCAGCAGTCAGTTAGTGTTTCCTGCTGGTTTCATGTCCTTATTACAGGCACGTTGGCCATCTGCCCCCCTCCTCTCAGGTAGCCTTTGTGCTTTTCTGGGGGTTCTGGAGGTTCCTGGTGTTGTTGTAGTATATTGTATTCAAACCTGGGCTTGTTCCTCCTGTAGACAGCATCAGAGATTGAGAACAGCAGTGGTGATGGAGTGGACTGGGCCCCAGGAATCCACAGATATGCTTCACTGTTATTATATCATAGTAACATGAGTCTGGCCCCCACTCCACCCCTGCACCCCACCCTCTCCACCCCCAACAAATGCCATGCAAGTGGATGTTCCACATAATTATTCTCATCCATCACCCATACAGGCCAGGCAGAGCCCAGCCGCCTTCATACACTCTCACTGAGCTGCAGGAAGCACGCACACATATTTTCTCGCTCTGTGTCACACGGATGTGATGGCAGTTAATGTCGTGCTGAATACCACAATTTTGTCTTTCATGTCAGTATTAGGTCCATCATACTACATCAATACCAAGTCAAACAAGAAATATCAGTGTCATATGGCAGACTGAAAAGTGTAAATGTCACAAGTCACCTACATTATGTTATGACACTTAAAGTAACGTCTAGTGGTATGTTCAGTGGTTTTTTAAAAAGATTTCTCTTTCTTGTTTAGGGCTAAAGGTCAACGTGGGATATACCTCTGGGATCTGCAATGATCTCAGTTGGTAGAAATATTGAAAGCAGTTTAAGTATCAGTGAAACGGGATGTGCTGGAAGGTACTGAGCACATAATAGTTGAAGTATCATTTTAAAGATTAGTGCTGAAAGAAGCATAGCACATAGCATAGTTAACTTAAAGAGCTGAAGTGGAGGGAGCACTAAACCCCAAATCTGCAGTTTATGTGATTCTTGACTAAAAAAGAGATGGAACTCTATTAAACCTAAAACAATGAATCGGTGTGTCACTGCCTTTAGCATGCTGCGGACTCCTTCTGCCATTCAAAACATTGTATAGTTGTGATGGGATACAGGTCACACTAATGTATGCAACTGTTTCATAAGCATTGTTTTCATATTTCTTTCTGTGATCGGTCAAGCAGAAGTAGTTTGGGAGGTTTTTTCTTTCTTTTTATTTTGTGGCTCAGTTATTTGGTCCTGATGGTCCTGTTGTCAGTTGTGTGGTGGCGCATTGGGCATCTATGCTGTGATCTGTCACCAGCTAAGTCATGTAGCTTACAAACTTGGTCTGATGCTGATACTTCAGACATATTATCTCAGCCACACTGATCACTCGATTTGTCCGCAGGCTCTGGACCCAAGTGTTTCCTGTCACTGCTTTGTTTGGGAGAACTGATTAACCCTAACCCTCCTATTTTATTAATCTGCCTGATGAAAGACTACATCAACCAAGAGTGTCCCAGGAAGCTTAGGAAATCCTTCAACACTTGTAGTTTTAACACATACTCAGGCATGTTGGCAGTTATTTTAAATGTAAAACAAGTAGGCACCTGACTGCTTGTTAGCAGAAGAGTAAATCTAACTCCCCAAAGCTACTTAGGTCCTACAGTGTGTTTACACATGTTTTTTCCAATACCTACACACACTGTTTTCACACTTAGTTCTCTGTTCTCTGTAATGTATTTCTGTGCTTGCATTGAATGTATCTAAGTTTTTATGTTCAATCAACTAATCAAACCAAGTCACAGCACACGTGTTCACCTGAATCATATCCACGCTTCTTTCATGAAATCGAGCTTTTGGATTGTCCTGTTGCTTGTTGGCATGCGGTGTCTACTGCAGTGGTCACCTTCAGTCATCACTGGCTTCCAGGGATTTTAGAAATGATTTGTAAGTCCCTTTCACTGGCCTTAAGTCATCAAGTTAATGGATTAGAGACTCACACAACATTAGGCTAGAGATGCTGCAGGCTGTTTACAAGCTGCTCAAGCACATCAACCCAATCAACCCCTATCGCTCTGTCAGTGGGAGTCCCGCCAGCTAACCATGGGAGCACAACCATGTACTTCCATCTATAGAGGACATACTTTAAAATGTTGTAAAATGATTTCATTCCCATTTTGATGCACTGTTTTTTAATGAAACAAAGGAAGTGAAGAAGAAATCTTAGAGATTTGATTAGTTATTGATAGCCCATAATTGTTGATCTGTTGCCACGCAGTTTTTTATCAAACATTGGTTTACCTGTTTGTCTCCTTTAACTGAACAGTAGCTAAATCCAGGTTGGAGAAGGTGTAACACTTAATAAAAATGCTCATAAGCTCAACAGGGTCACCTCCCCCTATTACCAGGTAGGATGTCTTAATGGTTGATTAGTGATTAGACGTAAAGTTCTTCTGAGCTTTGCACCTGCTGAACGTACAAAGCATTTTTAATACTACTTATTGCTGGTTATTGTAGAAAGTGCGTCAACCGTTTTTATCTTTCATTCCTTGTTTGCTCTTAGCTTCATACTGTATGAATACACTCTTATAGTGATGCTAAAAATGACATCTGAACTAACTTGCAAAATACATTTAGTTAAAGTACAAATACTCAAAACGCAAGTTTGGATTCATTTCTTACTGACTGTGTGACAATAGGATTAAAGCGTTTGTTATTGTGGAAACAGTTTTAGCAGCGCTTTCCTGATAAAGATAAGCATGCTGTATCTGGAGAATTATCAGCAGCCTAGTATGCTAATGATGTGTCTCTGCAAACGTGTGTGTGTGTGTGTGTGTGTATTGATGTGTCAGCCCTGGCAGCTGCTCTGTGTATGGACAGAAAAGCCTAGTGTGGTGGCTGGCTGTGACAGGAACCCTGTGGGATCTGCTGTGGGTTCCCTATCCTTAGTAATTAGAGTGGGCTGGTGTAAAGAGACACATGCACACGGACACACACAAGGGCAGTATCTGGCATCAAAATATTGGAAGACACGCAAAGTGAGCATCCTATGCAGCATCATACACATAATGCATTGCCTGCTTGACCAGCTGAAAGTAGGATGATGCCGTTTAAATGACTGTAAGTGATAAACAGTGATTCTTTTAATTCAGTGATTGTTAAAGATCTGAAGATATAAAGCTAGAAATGTTCTATTGATTGCTTACGGTTGGATTCTTATGAAAAACACGGCACATATTCGCAGCATTTATCAAAAATGCAGTTATTCAAACTGCACAGTGTAAATGTGCAAGTAGCCTCAGAACAGATCAAGATCAGATAGAGGAACAGAAGCACAACACATACAACACTAAATAAGCATTTCGATGTTTTGCTCAGGCAAACTGATTCCTGTAATCTCTTTGATAGTTTTGTATTCTCTTTCATACGATGCAAGCTCCATCATTTTTTTAATGTGACTTCAATTAGTTAAATGTTGGGTAGAACAAGCAAAATGCTACTGGTTCATTGTGTAAATTTGAGTAGATTTCGTGCAGAGGGCGAAGTTAAAGGGTCATTACAATCAAAGGAGTTTTCTGGTCATTGGGTTGTAATAAATTACACCCACATTTTTCCAGTTTTTATTGAAATTCAAGCAGTTTAAGTGACTGTAGGTGGCACACCAAAAGACCTCTCTAGTCAGTGTCAATTATCCAAAACATACAGTATATCCAGGCTGTCTGAATTACCCAAGAAGAAAAAGAAAAACAAGCTACACATTGAGTGCAAACTTCTCCAGCAGTGAAAGAATAATTTAGTGTAGAGAGGGTCGCACCAGAAATATATCATTCACTTGATTTAATGGTTCATTTGTCACACAAGGTTTTCAGTCATCCCGCCTTCATCAGTGTGTACAAAGGCAGGAGTACATTCTTTATTTAAAGGGTATGTGTCACTAATCATTGTGGTGTTGCACTCACACACAAACACGTCACATAAAATGAATCGCGTAGATCATTGTGGACCTTCTTTTTTTTCTTCCCATCCATAAATCAATTTAAACCAATTGTTAGCAAAAAACATCTGAACATAATAAAGGGATCAGTGCAAACTTCAAAGATACATCTGTTATCAAAACCACCATTAATGATTTGGTCTAACTTAATTTTGAACAACTCTCTGTCTTTTTGTTTCGTTTCCTTTCTGTTTTCTTTCTGTTTTGTTCTGTTTTGTTCAGGGTCTCCATCGCTGAGTGCAAGTTTAGTTCCAGACAGCACTTTTCTCTGAACCTGTGTAACATGTTCTTGTTTTGCGAGGTGACAACACTGTGGTTAAAGTCTGGTTAGGTTTAAGCACAAAAACACTTGGTTAGGGTTAGGGGAAGATCGTGGTTTGGGTTTGCATGGTCACTTGAAATGTGGTGTGGGTTAAAGTTACTACTTGTTTAAAATTTGGCAACATTCATAATGTATGACAGTCATGGTGTTTGTTTGTTGTTGTTTTTTTTGTTTTGTTTTTTAAAAAAAAAAGCTAGAAACAGGAAGTAAACAGCTATTCCAACTGCAGTTAAGTCCATTTAGTCCCTGACTACCAATCATCGATTTAGATTTTGTCAAATGATGCTCTCCCCTTATTCCTCTCCATAGTGAAACAAACTGGAGATACATCATGAATTCTGTATGTCACTGCCCCAATATGAAAGGCCACCTAAAAGACTTTTCCCACTGAGTTTTAATAATGAAAGCTGAGAGATATTCCTCAGTTCTCTAGTTGAGCAAAGCATTTAGAGACTGTCCAACAGCAGCACTGCTACTACAATTCATCTAAAATAAAAACTGAATATCTTAGACTGATGCTAATAGTTCTGATTTGGATCTTCAACACATCACATTATCTCTACTCTGAAACCCTGCTCACAATTCTATAGGCTTCCAGCAGAAAAATGGCTGAAATAATAAACTCATTCAACAGCCATTCATGAGCCTGGTAGGTATGCATATAGTGCATATGTTGATGTTCTAACCTACTATTTAGTCTTCTGTCAACAATTTAATTATCTTCTGTGGTCATGCAGCAGGCTGTAGGACTGTGTGCATAGGCCTACTGTGATGGAGCTCGCTGCGGTTGAATAAAAGGAGATATCCTGTTCTATCTGTCAAAACCAGCTTCCTCAGAATGATGGATAGCAGCTCCGTCAGGCGCATAATGCTCTCTAAAGAGGAAAAATCCTCCTCCATTTTAAAGCAGCAGTGCCAATTACAGCTACAGCTCAGGTCTGCCGTCCCTCCAGCCTCAGTTCCGGACCACCGAGCACTGAAACTCTGAATGAACGCATTCAGATACGAGGTTTACCTCACATATTTATGCTGTTCAACAAACCCAATCTCACACCAAAGCACACGCACGCATGCATGCACACAAGTAGTTCTCAGAAGAAACGTTGCAACCTGTGAGTGAGCAGTGGTCTGCGGAGGAGGTTCGAAATTTTCATCAGCAGAAAGCATCAACGTTGCTGAAAAGACTGACAGTAAAATTCATTTCACTAGCTGAATCTCACTTTTAGATCTGCGCATAACACATTCTTATTTCAGTCCTTAGACTCAAATAAGCAGAGATTGAAGTGTCGGAGGGATTGCTTCTCCTTCCCCAGTCCAGTGTATGTTCTTGTAACAGGGCATATTTAGTATAGGGTTGATGCTGCTGTTGTAGCTTCTGCAGTAAAGAGATTTCTGACTTGACTATCTGCCATCTTACTCCGCTGTTTATCTCCCCACAACAGGCCCAACACTCAGCTTCCAGGCTCACAAGCTCATACTGGCAAATATAGCCCATAGTACACAGGAGCCCAGGAAATACAATGACACACACACACACACACACGCTAAGACGTACAGCACCTGGCTGTTGCCTTCTGATAAAGAAGCAATTAAAGCCATCAGATTTCAGTCTTGGGTAATATCTGTTTATTTACATATTGGCCTTCCCGCCTGCCTAGATCTCTGCCTTTACTCACTGGTGACATTGAGAAATACTGTTTTTATCTACTCGAGTTCTCCGTCAAAGCTCCACAGAGGATTTGAAGCACACTCCTGTCTGTGTATTCAGTAATGTCATTTCCAAATTGTGGACACTTTCTTTAACTTTCTTGTCGTGCTGTGAAGGCCATCTGTCAGGAAGTTACCTGCAGTTGCATCAGAAGTCATTCTGGCATTCTTATGATCCTCATGGGAAACGGCGTCATTGCAGCAGTCAAAGTAAAGGCTGCATTCGACATCTCTGTCAGGGAGTTGCAGAGGTTGCACTAGATTCCCACAGCATAGGAATTTAATTATAGCTAAATGGAGGATTTGACCTGGTGACTGTAGTAAGATACATCTATTATGCTTTACATTCTACCATTGATTTTGTCATTGATAATCCTCCTTTCATGTTATCTTAAATATAAGTTCAGTCAATTCATATTCATTTCTTTTCTTGTGGTTACGTGTTTGAGGAGGTGCTTGTCAACTATGTTGTTCTTAAATCTTTGACTGAATTATTAATTGGGTAAAACAGGCCCTAGAAACCCAGAAGCCCCAGGTTCACTAAGACACCAACAACAAGATTAAATGGATATGGGCTGTTCTTCTTTTTAGACATGAGAAGCTCACAGTGAATATTAGTCTTACCACAACCAGGTTTTGAACCTACAGTCTTCAGGTAGGGAGTCGTGTTGAATCTCTAGACTGACATCTCACCAGCCGTTGGATTATCATTTGACATTTTGCACAGACATTTATGTTCCCCTGATGATAAAAAACACGATGGCAGCTCTGGAAAAAGAGATATTTTGGCTTCACATTTGCATAGCAGTACAGAAGTGGAGGTCCAATATGCATCTTTATATACAGTCAAAGTTGCAGGTACAGACTGTAATCAGATTACTGTGGTTCTGATGTGTGAGTTCCTCTTTGGGAGCTCTAATGATGATATGATTGCAACATCTCAGCTGCCATTAATATCATCGTAAATAATTGAGTTGGATTGTCAGTGGAATTAACTTGGTAATGAGTGCATCACGTAATGTCTCCTGGTCTTTCGATATCGTACATATACAGAGGGTACGGAAAGTATTCAGACCCCTTTAAATTTTTCATTCTTTGTTTTATTATAACTATTTGCTAAAATCAAAACAAGTTCATTTTATTTTCTCAATAATGTACACTCAGCACCCAAAAAAACAGAAATGTAGAAGTTTTTGCAAATTTTGCAGATCCTTTCCAGTTCCGTCATGTTGGATGGTGAACGTTGGTGGACAGCCTGTTATGTGACCAGAGTAGGACCCCAAAGCAGAGACGGATCACGTGAAGGTGTTTAACCAAAAATCACTTTAATCGTAGTAAAGTCCACAAAAATGAAAATCAAACAAGTAGAAAGGCACTGCAAAGAGCCAATGTCCTCAAAAAACAAAAACATAAAGCGACCTTCTCAGGTGGAGAACTAAAGCCAAGGTGATCTCTCAGGAGAACAAAGGAAACAGACATGCGGTTGGAGCACACGGGAAGTAATACTCTGGCGCTGCAGTCAGGGAAAGCCAGGCCTAAAAGGAAGAGGGAAGAGGCTGATAGGCTGAGGGGTGAGTCTGTAGGCGAGTCTGTAGGCAGGAAAAGGGAGGGGCCAATCACACCTCTGCACCTGCAAGAGAACAGGAAGGAGGAGGGGAGAGACAAGGAGCACCAAAAAGGGAAAAACAACAACAGCACAAAACAGACAGAACCAAACCATGACAGTACCCCCCCCCTCAAGGGACGCCTCCTGGCGGCCTGCCGGGCTTGTCCGGGTACCTAACATAAAAATCTCTAATTAACTCAGGGTCCAAAATCAGGGAGCGAGAAACCCATGACCTCTCCTCCGGGCCATAACCCTCCCAGTCAACAAGGTATTGAAAACCTCGACCTCTCCTCCGAACATCCAGGAGTTGCCGGACAGAGAAAGCAGGGTGATCGTCGATGATCCGGGGGGGAGGAGGGGGGTCGGCTGGTGGGCAGAGGGGGCTGGTGGAAACAGGCTTGATGAGAGAGACATGAAAAGATGGGTGGATGTTGAGAGAGGGGGGTAACTTCAGTCTCACCACACTGGGATTGATGATGCGGTCAATGGGGAAAGGGCCGATGTATCTGGGAGTAAGTTTACGCGACTCCGTCCTGAGAGGTATGTCACGGGAGGATAGCCAGACCTCCTGGCCTGGCTGGTACAGGGGAGCAGGAGAGCGACGACGGTCTGCCAACCTCTGGTTCCGAGCTGCCGTCCGGGTGAGAGCTGCCCGTGTCTCCCGCCAGACCTGACGGACACGCTGGAGATGCGCTTGGACGGAGGGAACGGCCACCTCAGCCTCCTGTGCAGGGAACAGTGGGGGCTGGAAACCATTAGCGGCCATAAACGGGGACATGCCAGTAGCCGAACACACCAAGGAGTTGTGGGCGTATTCCACCCAAGGGAGGTGAATGGACCAGGAGGACGGGTGGTGAGCAGCAACGCAGCGCAAGGCTGCTTCCAGGTCCTGATTTGCCCGCTCTGTCTGGCCATTGGTTTGAGGGTGGTATCCAGAGGAAAGGCTGGCAGACGCCCCCACCGCCTGGCAGAAAGCCTGCCAAACTTGGGAGGCGAATTGGGGACCTCTGTCTGAAACAATGTCCTGGGGGATGCCGTGTAACCTGAAAACATGCAGAGTGAGAAGGTTAGCAGTCTCCAGAGCAGAGGGGAGTTTGGACAGGGGGATAAAATGCACCGACTTGGAGAAACGGTCTACTACGGTTAAAATGGTGTCGTAGCCCTCAGAAGGAGGCAGACCGGTAACAAAGTCAACAGCTATGTGAGACCAGGGGCGGTGGGGAACAGGGAGGGGGCGAAGAAACCCAGCAGGAGCACGATGAGAGGCCTTACCGCGAGCGCAGACAGAGCAGGCAGAGACATATTCCCTGGTGTCGGCGGACATAGAGGGCCACCAGAAACGCTGTTGGAGCAAAGACAGAGTTCGGTGTATACCAGGATGGCATGCCACCTTGGAGGCATGTCCCCACTGGAGCACGGGGGTACGGACAGGTGGGGGCACAAACAGCCGGTCAGGAGGACACCCCTCAGGAACTGGATGGTCAGCCAGGGCCTCCTGGACCAATCGCTCGACCTCCCATCTGGCCGCTCCCACCACGCAGGTGGGTGGCAGGATGGTGTCCTCAGCAGAATCCTCAATGAAAGGAGAAAACTGTCGCGAAAGGGCATCGGGCTTGGCATTTCTGGAGCCAGGCCGGTAGGTCAGAGTGAAGTTAAAACGTCCCAGGAACAGGGCCCACCTAGCCTGGCGGGAGTTAAGCCTGCGGGCAGAACGGAGGTAAGACAGGTTCTTATGGTCAGTCCAAACAACAAATGGTAGAGTGGAGCCCTCCAGCCAGTGCCTCCACTCCTGCAGTGCCAGCACCACTGCCAGTAATTCCCGATTCCCCACATCGTAGTTCCTCTCTGCAGGAGTCAGGCGGCGGGAAAAGAAGGCACAGGGGTGCAGCTTCTGGTCGGAGGGAGAGCGCTGAGAAAGGACAGCCCCCACCCCAGTGTCAGAAGCATCCACCTCCACCACGAACTGAACAGCAGGATCAGGGTGACACAACACAGGAGCAGAAGAGAACAGACTCTTTAGCCTAATGAAAGCAGCTTCGGCATCCGGGGACCAAACAAAAGGAGACTTAACAGATGTTAAACAGGTTAGGGGAGCAGCAACACGACTGTAATTCCGGACGAACCGGCGGTAAAAGTTGGCAAACCCAAGGAATCTCTGCAGCTGCTTTCTTGTGGTGGGAGTGGGCCATTCCTCCACAGCCTTAATCTTGGCTGGGTCTGATCTGATCTGCCCCCTCTCCACCACGAAGCCCAGGAAGCTGACAGAGGCAACATTAAAAACACATTTCTCTGCCTTAACAAAAAGCTTGTTCTCCAAGAGTCTCTGGAGGACCAGCCTGACATGTTGAATGTGTTCCTGTTGGGAGCGAGAGAAAATTAAAATATCGTCAAGGTAAACAAACACAAATCGATTGAGCATATCACGTAGGACATCATTCACAAGTCGCTGAAACACAGAAGGAGCATTAGTTAGTCCAAAAGGCATGACAAGATATTCAAAATGACCCAGCGGGGTGTTGAAACCAGTCTTCCATTCATCCCCCTCCTTAATCCTCACCAAGTGATAAGCGTTTCGCAAGTCCAGCTTGGTGAAGATGGTGGCCTGGTGGAGAGGAGTGAAGGCTGAGTCGAGGAGGGGGAGAGGGTACTTATCCTTAATGGTTATCTCGTTCAACCCTCTGTAGTCAATGCAGGGCCGAAGAGTCTTGTCCTTCTTGTCTACAAAGAAAAACCCCGCCCCCATAGGTGAGGAGGAAGGGCGGATTAGTCCAGCAGCCAGAGAGTCAGAAATGTAGACCTCCATAGCCTCCCGTTCCGGCCTGGAGAGGTTATAGAGCTTGCTCGAGGGAAAAGAGGCTCCAGGGAGCAAGTCAATGCCACAGTCATAAGGTCTATGGGGAGGAATGGACAAAGCTCGATCCTTGCTAAAAACCTCCTGGAGGTCGTGATATTCAGGGGGTACGAGAGTAAGATCTACGGGCTTGGGGGAAACCGGGGTGGAAATGACAGAGGGAACAGCCGAGTGCAAGCAGTGAGAGTGACAGAATAAACTCCAGTTAGTAATAGATAAAGATGACCAATCGATGTGGGGGTTGTGGGTCTTAAGCCAAGGGAGACCTAAAACTAAGGGTGAGGAAGGTGAGGGAATGAGGTAGAAAGATATAGTCTCATGATGATTACCAGACAGAAGCAGAGACACAGGGGCTGTACGGAGGGTAACTAGGGCTAGAAGTCGACCATCAAGGGCAAAAACCTCCTTTGGCTTAGATAAGGGTTCGGAGGGAATGTTAAACTTAGTGACGATGCCACTGTCAATAAAATTGTCATCTGAACCCGAGTCAACTAAAACTGGGAGAGGGACTTTAGTCTGAACAAAAGAAACAGTTCCCTCGAGCTGGATCCGGTTAGAAGGGGATAGACTTACTGCGGTTTGGCTCACCAGCGTCCCCTTGGCGGCTGATGAGCCTGGTCTTTTGGCCGAGCAGGGCAGTTGGCGAGGTAGTGATCAGCTGCACCACAGTAGATGCAGAGCCTCTGAAGAAGGCGACGCTGACGCTCAGCAGGAGAAAGCTTCATCCTCCCCAACTGCATGGGCTCCTCAGGAACAGGAGAGGAAGGAGCTGCCGGAGTCACCACGCTGGGAGATGGGGCCTCCTGGAGGGGATGGGGTTGCAGGGAACCAGGGAGTCGAAAGGGCTTGGGCAACAGCAGAGGGGCCCGGGAGCTAGCTGCTCTTTCCCTGCGTCTCTCACATAAGCGCTTGTCCAAACGGATGGCCAAGGAGATTAGTTCTTCTAGAGATGAGGTCTCATCACGAGCAGCTAGCTCATCCTTGAGTTCCTCCCTGAGCCCACGCCTAAAAATTCCTTGAAGGGCCTTCTCATCCCAACCCGCCTCTATAGCATGAATGCGAAATTCCACAGAGTAGTCAGCTACAGAGTGTGAGCCCTGTCGTAGGGAAAGAAGTCTATTCCCGGCCTCCTTACTCTGGAGAGGGTGGTCAAAAACCTTACGCAATTCACTGCAAAATGGGAGATAGGACTGCCAGGCGGGAGAGTTAGCATTAGCCATAGCTAAGGCCCAAGCCGAAGCCCTACCAAAGAGCAAACTGCAAACAAAGGCTATCTTGGATCTGTCAGATAAATAAGTCAAAGGCTGCTGGTCAAAAACTAGAGAACACTGGTAGAGGAACTGGCTACATGACCCTAGCTCTCCAGAGTATCTGTCAGGAGTGGGTATGAATGGCTCACGTGGATTGTTAGGCCGGGCCGGGGAGGCTGCTTCAGCGGGAACAGGAACCGGCGGGCTTGGAGGAGGAACGGGGTCTGCCAGAGCTGAGAGCTGAGTCGCGACCTGGTTGAGTCGTTGGTCAAGCTGAGTCATGCTGGTGGACAGGTGGAGGAGCTGGTCCATGATCACCGACAGGGCGCTCTCATGCTGGCCGACAAGTGCACCTTGTGAGGAGATGGCTTGTATAACCTTCTGTATCTCTGCGGGGTCCATAATTGGCCAGAGTATTCTGTTATGTGACCAGAGTAGGACCCCAAAGCAGAGACGGATCACGTGAAGGTGTTTAACCAAAAATCACTTTAATCGTAGTAAAGTCCACAAAAATGAAAATCAAACAAGTAGAAAGGCACTGCAAAGAGCCAATGTCCTCAAAAAACAAAAACATAAAGCGACCTTCTCAGGTGGAGAACTAAAGCCAAGGTGATCTCTCAGGAGAACAAAGGAAACAGACATGCGGTTGGAGCACACGGGAAGTAATACTCTGGCGCTGCAGTCAGGGAAAGCCAGGCCTAAAAGGAAGAGGGAAGAGGCTGATAGGCTGAGGGGTGAGTCTGTAGGCGAGTCTGTAGGCAGGAAAAGGGAGGGGCCAATCACACCTCTGCACCTGCAAGAGAACAGGAAGGAGGAGGGGAGAGACAAGGAGCACCAAAAAGGGAAAAACAACAACAGCACAAAACAGACAGAACCAAACCATGACACAGCCATTTTCAGGTCTCTCCAGAAATGCTCAATTGGGTTTAGGTCAGGGCTCTAGCTGGGACAGTCAAGAATGGTCACAGAGTTGTTCTGAAGCTACTCCTTTGTTATTTTAGCTGTGTGCTTCGGGTCATTGTCTTGTTGGAAAGTGAACCTTCGACCTAGTCTGAGGTCCTGAGCACTCTGGAAGAGGTTTTCTTCCAGATTGCTCAGTTTGGCTGGACGGCCAGGTCTAGGAAGAGTTCTGGTCGACCCAAACTTTTTAAGGATTATGGAGGCCACTGTGCTCTCAGGAACCTTCAGTGCTGCAGACTTTTTTTGTAACCTTGACCAGATCTGTGCCTTGCCACAATTCTGTCTCTGATCTCCTTGGTCCAGTTCGTTTGACCTCATAATTCTCATTTGCTCTGACATGCACTGTGAACTGTAAGGTCTGATATAGACAGGTGTGTGCCTTTAATTATATTGATATTGGAGGGTGGCGGTTCAAGTCCCACATGAACCAAAAATATATAAGGTGGGCCGGTAGCTGGAGAGGTGCCAGTTCACCTCCTGGGCACTCCTGCCCCCCGCCCCAACTGCTCACTGGGCGCTGGTCTGGCTGGCTGCCCATCACTCCACCATCTCTCTCTCAATATTTGCATGTCTATGCCGTTGTACTGCACGTGTGTGTGTCCGGGTTAAATGCATGTAAAATAAAAAATAGAGTGAAAAAATAATTTCCCCATTGAGGGATGAAATCTTAATCTTATAAAGCCATCTTATAAGTAATCTTATATCAGTTTAATTAAACACAACTGGACTCCAATGAAGGAGTGGAACCATCTCAGGGACGATCAGAAGAAATGGACAGCATGTGAGTTAAATGTGAGCAAAGGCTGTCACAGCTGAGTGTACATTAATGAGAAATAAAATGAACTTTTTTGACTTTGGCAAATGGTTGCAATGAAACAAAGAGCGAAACATTTAACGGGGTCTGAATACTTTCCATACCCACTGTACATAGGTACGTGTGTGTGTGGATGGAGAGTGTAGGGGGTGGGAAAGGCTCTGTATTGGTTACAATTAAAAATGAAAACATTTAATTGGTAATTATGCAGAAGTGCTGAAGCTGTAAATTGTAAAGCTGTGGCCTGTGTATAAACTCCAGGCCTGCGAGACACTCAGGGAATGTGTCTTCAAAGACTCAGCTTCAAAAAGCTCTTATTAATAGTTTATTAGGAAATGTGTATGTGGGGGGCATGTTCAATTATTTGTATTTGTGTACATGCCTCTTTGTGTGCAATACATATAGGAGCAGAGGCAGGCAGAGATAAATGAGAAATGCAAATACATTCCTGCAGCTAATTACTCTTGATGAAAACATGTGAAGGTCAGTCCTCTGGCAGGGCTGTGTGCCGATGCCTGGGGGGAAAGCACTTAGCAGGTCATAGAGTGCATGCGTGCGTCTCACCATACATGTTAAAGGCTACACCCCCAAGTAAGATTAACATTTTATAGTGTTATTCAGAATATAGGAAAGCAACACCTCAGTATTAAAAAGGATTTTTTTTAAACATTTATTTTAAAAATAAATGAATAAGCAGTAAACAATGTATCAATAACCTGCATTGGTATACAGTAAATCTCGGTATACTAGCAACAGCAGCAGATTGAGTGGACATTTCCTAAGCATAGCTTGTTACAAATCAATGCGAAGATAACTATTCTAAAAGTCTCCCCATTAGAAAGATACACAGCACATGTGGGAGCTGCTTGTTGCATTTAATTGGTGCTGCACTGGGCAAATGTTCTAAATGCCTTGCCAAGATTCTGCCCAGCCTCCCTGTTTCCTGGCTCTTATAATTTACCAAGAAGATGTTATTAAGAGCATACAGCTCCTCTGGAGAGGCAGCCAGGCATCTGCTTGATTAGAGTGATGGATAGAGATGGGGAAGGGCTCTTTAAGAAATTATAAGGCTTCGGGAAGCATCTTGTCATTTGTTCCAAGTCTCTCAGGTCACCCTCTGTCTGTGGTAAAATGTTGGCATCAATGAGTAGTACCATTGGCTTGAGGTTAATGGTGTGGTACTGCTTGTATGCCAAAAGGCTGCTCAGTTTGATTGGTTGGACTCTAATGGTTGTCAAGGCCGACTTTGGTTAACTGCTCCCATAGCTGTTAATTGTTTTCAAGCAGCTTTGGGGTCAAGAAAGCAGAGCTGGTGACTGTGTCATAAGCAGCGAGGGGAAAGCTCTGACCACTGGAATACATAGTCTCCAATAAACTACAGGAAGCAGTTTAGAAGGTGAGCAAACCTTATAGAAAAACGGCTTTCATATTTCATACATTACTGCATTTTAAAGTGATAGCCCATCTAGAACTATTTGAAGTTTTTATCCACCATGCGTGTCACCATTGGAGTACATAAGCCTCTACATGTGCCAATGAGATGTTTAAAGCCACTTTTATCAGCCATATTTCATATCTGTAGTCTCTGGTATTTAAATTATTTACATAAACCCATAACAATAAGTAAAATAACAAAAACACTCAAATTAAATCTGTGTCCCAAGAAAATGCATGCACCAAAAGCACATACAGACTGTATAATGAAGGTTGTAGTCATAATATAAAACGGTAATCTGATTTAATCTAATTTTCTTAATCTCACTGTTGGGATTTTGTCATCGCTTCATGAAACATTTGCTGCTATTGTTTTAAGCACCCAAGTGTAGATGCATAATGTGTGTGGATTTATGGCTAAAACTTAGAAATATGCATGTGCATTCTAACTGTTTTATGAATCTCAAATGGAAATAAATGCACAGTCCTGATTTCTGTTCCCACAGTTTGCCAAAAAAGGACATATTCACCATTAACCACCTGTTTGCATATGAATACATATGTCAACTCCAGACTTTTCACCAGTTTATCCGGGTCTGATGTGACAGACAATCATTAACATTTTCTGGTGAGATGACGAACTGAGACATCTTCCTAAGTTAGCTAGAATGAGATCAATGCAGCTGTAAAGGATTTTGTAAATCAACATACAGAAATAACCACTCCTAAATCATCATGCAAATGATTGCATGGTTTCCACCTCAAAAATACTATTAATGTTATAATAAGGAATTGTTAATCTGCTATAAAATATTTAGCTAATAAATAACATCCAGTTCAGAATTGTTCCTTTGTTTTTTTCATTTAACAATTTTAGTTTTTTCATTTGCTACAAGTAAACTACATAAAATTCATTGTCAGGTATGTAGAAGCAACAGCAGAAAGGAAACCGAATCTTTCTGATAAAAACCTTCCAATCCTGAGCAGCATTGTTTCATGTCCAAAGTATTCCCTCGCAGCCACAGTCAGTCTGGGAAAGTCCTGAGTGTAAATGATCCTCATCTGCTATGTCAGGCTGCAGAGAGGCCCATCTGTCTGCACCCAGACTCACACAGGCTGCATATCTTCAGCAGGGGAATTCTCCCAGACTCCCATCGCTCCAACATCAGTTGGGAAAGGTTGCTAAATGAGGCAACATGCAACCATTGATCTAAGGCCCTAGTTGCCACAGCAACATTGTCTAGAACTTTTTCAAACAGTCAGTAACTGAACTGAACTCTGAGTTCTGATTTCAGTTCTGTAGTAATAGCTCTTACGTGTATAAAAAATCTAAACAATATGAATGTGAGTATGAATACTACTGACATGTTTTTAAACACAGTGAACTGGACAATGAAACACTGGCACGAAAGATGCTTCCAACATGGCCAACTTTCCAGTTGAGAACATTCTGAGAGTTCAAGACAGTGACTCAAATCAAAAGTCCATCAAAAGATAAATTTTCTTTTGGAATGACACTGACAAGGGGGGGCTGGAGGCTGAACCCAAATGCACAACTCGATCACGGTCCTTTTTAAAGGGAAAGTCTTTATTGACAAAGTACAAAATGAAAATCACTCTCAAGGAGGAAAAAACACTGAACTAACTACAGAAAAAAAAAAACTAACAAAAAAAATCACTCTTATGAGGAAAAACCTGACTAAAGCAGACTGACACAACGTAACAAAGGAAATCTACAAAAACAAGGCTTGAAACAAAACTTACTTGAACAAAGCACAAAACCTGGTAGCACATGGAGCAGAACACTGGTACACAAATCAAGGGACGTGACGAACTGGCACAGGACAAGCGAAACACAGATAATATATACACACACAAGGTAACAGGGCACAGGTGAAAACAATCAGGGCAAGGGAAGGTAATCACAGTGGCGGGAAACACACAAGGGCAGGAAGCAAAGGTGCCTGAAACGAGAGGGAAGAGTTATTTCAAAACAAAACAGGAAGTGCATAACACGACAACATAAGTGATGACTTAACATGAAGTGCATGACATCAGACAAGACGAGACTGAACATTTACGACGAGACATGACAGACACATATACCAAGCACAGACTTTATCTGCCTTAAAGTGATGGATTACAAGGCAAAAAAAACAAAAACACAAAAACGAGCATACAATGTATCTCTTTCTTAAAATAATTCATTTTGAGAAACAATTGTAGTATTGTATATTTGTTGATATACTGTGACTTCAAACTTCTTGTCTGTTTAGACATCCAGGAGACATAAGCATTTGTTTTGGAGTTTTTTAGACACCTGAGGAAGTTCAGTATTCACCAACTCTTTAGGTTTGGTTAAGATTTAACCAACTGCTTCAGACACGAGAGTGATGGTTAAAAGAAGCCAACTGTTGCACAGCTTTGCTGTCCAATGTATAAGCTATTTATATTATATTTAAATTAGTTTTGGTGACCAACTCAATACACAAACCCACATATTGTACAAACCCTGTCGTGTGGATTGCATGCCTTTTAAGTTACGTTTGTGTCTGTGTGTTAGCACAGCCAAACACACAGACAACAACAGGTTGGTTCTATATACCTCCAACCCTTACCCCGTCCCACCCTAACCCACCTACCTGTCAGCATTAGGCCTGATCAGATTTCCCTCTGCCATCACAGAGCTGTTGATGTTGCATCATAGCAGGAATGTGTGGCCCTGCTGGAGCCAAAACACCCTGAGACAGCAGAACAATGAGCTCACTGTGCACAAGTCTATTGGCTCTCATCACCCAGGCTTCTTGACACAATTTCACTGAGTGGGGATACACTCAGCCTGCAGCTTTTACTGCCCGCAACAGTGTATTAAACTTTAACTCGACTTAAAAAGGGGATAAGTGAGGCCTTTACACACCCATGGTACAGAATGACCATAATCCACTAGTAAGGGGTTGATTGGGTTGCTGATTGATAGCAGCGGCTCAGTGATTACTTGGCTGGCTGCTGAAAACTCACTTTCTAGTCTCTGCTGTGGAACAAAAACTGCTTCCCTACGTGCTGCAGTTAGCCATGTATAGAAGCTCATTTATACTGTAAGAGTAGTGATGACAAGAGCAAGGCTCTGTATGGTCAATTAGTGTGTATCTGCTCCCAGTTACATTACTTACTAATCAAAGTGTAGCATGTAGAGAAGGATCACCAAATGGAAAGATGCACACTGGCTTCTCCAAGTAGGAAAACAATAACACTGATGTCCAATATGAGCAGCATTAGAAAGTACAAATATACAGCAGTGATCTGCAGCCGGGGGCACATTATGCATCTGTGCCAATTGAACTTTTGTGGTTGTGGAGAAATATAAAGTGTGTTAACCATGCAGTAAAGATGAGATTCTGGTTGTTGAGATTTCATGTGACTCTTGGTTAAAAAATATAACATTAATTCTTGTATGTCCAGTACCTGTGCTCATTGCACTGTTAAAACAGAAGCTTTTCTGCCTGAGCTGTTATCAGACTAAACAGGGACTCGCCTCTGGGCCCATTGACTTTACAGTTGATTCAAAGCATACACTGAAAATGTGGTTCACCTAATGATGTAGCATTGTACCTTCTCAACTATCCACAGATTTAATAAAAGACATCTTTTAGGGCAAAGTACTTCCTTTCAAAGCCTGTAATGGTCCCAGTAATATTTGTACTAAAGTAGCATATCACATGACACATGCGGTAAATTAGAGGAACATAACAACTGTATAAAAAACATTCAATGATAAGGAGTCCGAAACCCAGTAAATATATATCATTGTACATACAACATTATTTATATTACAACATGTAAAGCTGGTTCCCTTCTAGATCACATTAGACCACATCCAGATAAAAACACATCTGACTAAACTAATAAGGAGACTCCAGAAATTCATTAAAATAGTTTCATATTTGTAAAACCTGATCTGTTGTAATGGAGTCTGGACGGAGACAGTGGTGGTTTGCAGGTCCTCCCCCAAGATGTAGAAATATGTAAACACAATAATATCTCACTGGAAAACAAATCTACAATGTCAGTAAAATAAATAATATTCCTGACATCAAAACACTGAGTGAAGAAAGAATGAAGAACACAGACATCAGTATCAGTCATTCCTCCTGTGATCTGTCCCTCTGCTGTAAAGAGGAGGAGCTGCTGTCTCAGCCAGCCACATGTTAAGAATCATGGCAAACTAAGATAAAAGCTGCATACACACAGTTTTCATAGTTTTCTTGTGTTCATTGGTTTAAGGCGCTTAGGCACCTAAGTCTTGATAGGTAAAAACCTGCAAGCACAACAGCCAATGGGGAAAGTCCAACACTCCAATAGTTTATCAAGCAGGTAGTTTAGCTTTAAAGGCTCCATAATAATATGTTTTATGATATTTTTGCATACACTGTGTATTGGTACATTTCAATATTTGACTTGTGAGAGCAGGTTGACAGGGGTGGATAGATGAGAAATGTTAGTACACCATTGTTCAACATATAAAAACTGGTGTATCAGCATTGCCTGTTGGCAAATTGTAATTACCAATTTAGATTAGGCAGTAGACTGTCCTTTAAAACGCATGCTAATTCCTCCTCTCTGAAGTGTGTGGCTGAGTAGAACATTCAGTGTGAAGGCCTTTCATTTACCACGCTCACATACCTCATGCATGAATATCAGGTGTCCTGGGAGGGGTACTAAATCCTACATGCATAACCAGCTTTGCTCTATTGTCATGGAGCATGTCGAAGATTCAGTTCTCTGTTGTTGTTAGTTGAGACCACGTCATCTGAGACAAGATAGGGGTTACAGGGTTTCAGGTTTTCACTCATCTTCAGTCTGTTAAAATAAGCACAAAGTCACCTGTGATTCCCAGGCTGTGAAAGCTTCCTGGGAAAACAATGACTTACTTTTGGAGGAATTCAGTCAACCTACTGCATCCAAGCAAAACATCTGCAGATTAACACTGCAGCATTAAAAATGTGAGACACCTTCACTAATGAGGGCAGGTTGACCTTGTTGCTATAGATTGTGTTTCAGTATTGTCGTATAAAATATCTTCTATCTTATAGAAACTCATTGCCTTTCAAATCTTTTTAAACCAAAGATTGTCTGGAGACAGACGGCTTCTAGAAGCTGTATTTCCTTCTAAGAGTTTCCTGAATTACTTGTAGATCAGACACCTGTGAGGTTGAGTCTCTTTTAGTCCTGGCATATTAATAAAAGTATTAATAAAAAGCTTGTTTCTAATGTCTCCACCCACTATGGGGACATGTTCACATGGAACTGCATGCAGGTCCACATACTTTCAAAGAGTTGACAGTTGTGACTGGTTAAGCAGATGTGTCATCACATCACAGTATGAATGAATACAATGGCGGCACATACTGCCAAATATGATTATGGAAACATAAAGGATCAAAATGCATTCAGTGGAGCAAACTGAAACATAAATGAGTAGACAAAGTGCCCCTCTGGTCAGTTCGGGACATTCTGCTACTCCAGTTCTAACTGAACATGCCCCTTTTGTGGGGTTTTTTTTGCCCTTGTGGACCCCACTGCCAGCAGAAACCATGAGAAATGACTGGCCTCATTTGCTTACTGTGTTGAAGAGTGAAGAGGCTGTTTTTTGGGTGTGGGAGCTCATATTGGGAGAGTTTTCCACATGCTTTCAGCCAGCCTGCCTGTCACCTCTCCTTTGTTCCCTGGTGTTTCATTTTTTATCTGTCACAACAGGATCTTTCCTCTGCTCCAACGCATCCTTAGCTCTTTATTAGAGGCTGTCCCAGTGCAGCACAAGGGGCCTGTCACACTGAATGCTGAAATTTCAGACAAAAATGTCATTGACCTTTTATAGTGTTCTACTTCACTATAAGAAAAAAAAACAGAGAAAAGATAATTTGCTAGAAAGAAATATTTGTTATCATCAAATAGCACACTGAAAATATTAAGTGCAATTGAAAAGAACTGAAATTAAAATGGGCAAAATGGGAAAAGTTATGTGAAAGTGTTTAAATTAAAAATGGATAAGGATTTATCTCTAATGAAATGGAACGTTTACATTGTCTGGAAGTTTGACATCATGTCATCCAACTCTGTCTCAGAAGAGACTGTTGGCTGTTGCTGGGTTTGCTGTTGCTTTACTAATACAGATGACTCTGCTAAATTGTCCCAGTGTGGGTTGGCCAGAGAGGTGGCTGCTGTTTAGCAGGCAGGCACAAGGTGCCACCATGACCACTCTTCAGGCCGCGTCCGATTTAAATAAGAAAAAAACAACATTTAATACTTTTCCTCTCCATTGCATTTTTCAATCTGTGCTTTTCCATAAGCTTCCGTAAGCTTTATGACCATTTTGGTCATTTTACATTTTCTCTTGGCAAGTTCACTGCATTTAAGCTTTTCCATTTTCCGTTTGAGCTTTCTCAAGCCCCTTTTACACAGCCTGTTCAAGGCAGGAATGTTGCGTTGTTATTCCCGCCTTGCTGTTCTGTATAAAACACTCGACGCAGACGTGTAATGCGACACGCCACTCATTGTGGAACGCCGGCATGCATCATCTAAAAACACACATGGGGGGCAGCATTATGCCGGCTCTGTTTTGGTTCAGTGTAAAAAAGCAAAGCCGGCATAATGACGCATCTTCTTTACAGCAATATTGTGGCATCTCTGTATAAAAGGGGCTTTAATTTCACTTTAAATTTTCAAACTCTAATTCCATACCACCATGTGTCCTATTATTCATGTTCATATACCACTAATTGATTTAAAATATGCATCCCCGTTAACCAGTGGAAATGTGTTTTTCATTTAGTGCAAGGAAAGATTTTTTTTTTTTTTTCTGGATGACACTGTCCTCCATATTCACTGGTAGTTCTGTCAATAAACAGTATATTCTGTGACAATATAATAGTGTGCCAGGATTTTCTTCTGCTAATGTTCTTATTGCCTATTGAGAAGCGTGTGGGGCAGGCATTGATCCTCTGTCTGTAAGAAAATATCATGCAGATTAAACATGCACAGAGAAATGAATCATTGCAAGTCGTTTAGTTGTGTCATTACACATTGTTTCAAAACTTTCAAAAACAATAAATTGATTTCTGACAATGATATACTGAGCTACAAGAAACTGACTGACTAACATCATTAAACAATTCCACAAGGAAAGTTTTCAAGTTAACCTCAATGTTGATATGGAAAACATCCCCATGTGACTGTCTGGTGAATACAAATTATCGACTGAATTTGAAATATAATGAAGTAGCTTTGTCACCATGGTTATAGCAGAGGGTAATTATGTCCTTGTAGCCATGTAATTATTACCATTATGTCTAATGATTGCACTCATTTCAAAGAATGAGTCAGAAATGTGAGCCTCAGTCTCCATGTGGTACACATCATAAAATTCCCCATCCTGAGCTGTCATCATGTCACATGTGTCAGCAGCAGGCTGTTCTTTAGAGATGTTGATCTTTTGTTTGGTTCAATCAGAACATTTTCGCTCCAATATTTCATTTTGGTTTGAGGAATTTAATTGGAACGTCTTTCAAAATAAAAGAACTAAAGCTAGTATTGGAAATGCATTTCCTTCTGATCGTCTTGATGTTAATAACTGTGTGATACTGGAGGCCTCCATGCTGGCAGTTGTCTGGTTTTATATTTCAGACTAAACCCTTGTGACCCTTCCACTGAATTTTATGATGTCACACTTCTGGTAAGCAAGGTGTGGACATAAAAACAGATTTACACACAGCTTAGGTGCAGCTAACAAGCAACCAAATCCAAGGGCCTGAGGCAGGAAAGCAGGAACTAACAGGGAGACAGCGGGTCATACAAAGGTTTCAGGCAGGTAAGAGACAGATGTGGCTAGACGCTATGACAGTATAGGCAACAATAACATCTGGCAACTAAACATAGGAACTTAATATACTTATCCTGAGGGTTAATGATGCGAGACCTTGGACATGTTCTTTTAGGAGCCGACTTGTGTGATCTCCCAGCATGCATTCCCAAGCAAGTTTTATGTTGCTATGTCACCAAATTTATGTTTTAGATTTTTTTAGGTGAGGCATCAACAGTTTAGATTATAATATGTGTATAATCAAAAATTGCCTACTAGAATCATATAATAGAATTCATACTGTTTTCAAACCCCTAGTGGAGCAGAAACAGCCAATCTTCCCAGGATTTGACCGCCCTGTCAACGTCAGCGGGGTCTCTGTAAGCTGTGTAAGCCCTTTGGGAATTTAGATATCATAATAGATGCAATGAAATCTATATTTACTGCTGCCAAATTGGTTTTCCTGAGGTTTAGGCTGATGTTTTGGGCAGTTAATGTTGTACAGTATTGCTGCCTCTCTGGACCTTTGGCTCTTTATATACACATTTGGCACAATTTCATTAAAAATAACTAATACACAACCAGGAAAATGAGCAGCTACAGTGTTGTGTATGATATAAGATTTAGTTTTATCATGGATATACATTACAATAAGGATGACCGATGCAGTTGTGAAGTGTAAACTCCTGATCCTGTCTGAGAACGCTGTTGTTCCGGGTAGATCCCAGCGTATCGAGCATACTGCCTCCACCTGTTCTTGTGAGATCCACCTGCCAAATTTGAAATCTAATTTGAGCTCCTTTCCTAACACATTTCCTGGATAGAGAAGCTCATTCTCAATCTATACCCTGGCTCTATTTATATGCCTGTTTGCATTGAATTCCACCATAGTAAGGGCCATCGCGAACTAGCTAGTGTTCAATAGAAGTGGACAGCGAGCCTGCACCACAATATATGGTTCAGTCACGGTGAGCGAGCAAAGCATCTGACATTGTGATATATCCTGGATTTATACCTTAATGTTGAGATGGTGTGCTGTGTGAGTGACTTCATGCAGTGTGACTGTGGTGGTAGGCTTCAGAAAAGAGGAGAGAGACAATGCAAGTGTCCTCATGTCATCTATGGCTCAGAGATAGAGATCCTCCAGTATGCATGTCCAAGTGTCCTTCAGCAAGACACTTAACCCCATCGGTGTTTGAGTGTGTGTGAATGTTTAGGTCCTCTTGATGTGCAGCAGGCACCCTGTATGTTAGCCTCAGTGTATGGATATGGGTGTGAATAGCTGAATGTTATCATGTATTGTAAAGTGCTTTGAGTGGTTGAATACTAAGTGCAGTCTATTTATCTACTGTGGCGTGACACATGAGACCGTAAGTGACATGTGGGACATTACCACTGAAAAGATTACAGAAAATAAGCCTCCCTTCTCCTATGAATTACTTAAAAACACCCATACAAGTTCCCCTATTGTAGCAGGTAAAAAATAACTAACATCCACAACTGCAATAGATATATAATATAATATCTCTCTAATGTGTAAATCCTCTACAGATGAAAATGGCACATATTAGAGTCATTTTATTAATATTAATAACCTGACATTAATCTGTGCCCTAATGTAACAGTTACAAATAAATCATGTGTAATGTATGAGAGAGGGCTGCAGCGCCTTGTAAAGCTCCTGCTGTTGTTTTGTGTGTGTGTGTCCTCAGCAGCATGGGCAGATGTGTGGAATGGGCTTTTCACCACATGATTTTACGATGTTTCATGTGTAATTTGGCAGGACTGGCATTTGATCACACTAAGCGTTTCAGATTATTTGAGCATGGTAGGGGCCTTTCTGTCAGAATGCATTTCACTCGGGGTGAAATCACATCTCCCTCGCTCTCGTTCACACAGATCCATGACGAGGAATTCCATAGACAGATTAGTCATGCAGTGGCCCAGCAATATTTACATTAGAGCTGGATTTCACTGTTGTTTGAATTTCATAGTGGGAACTTCACAAGCTCACAGCTGTGGGATGAGCAAGGAAATGTCACACCGCAGAGTTTAGGCTGAGCACATCTAAGTGTTTTCTTAAATGCCTTCATCCACTTACCATGTCCAGCTGTCCCGGTAAGAGTACCTATGTTTGTTTGTGTCTTTCGTTGTCACAGAGGACCAGATCCCTCATGGTTTCCCCACCATCGACATGGGGCCCCAGCTGAAGGTGGTGGAGAGAACGCGTACGGCTACAATGCTCTGCGCTGCCAGCGGCAACCCTGACCCAGAGATCTACTGGTTCAAGGACTTCCTCCCTGTGGACATCAGCAGTAGCAATGGGCGCATAAAACAGCTGCGTTCAGGTAAAGCATTGATCTAAACATGCTCATATGCAGATCTCTATTGGTTAATAAGAGGCACAAGAAACACGTTCAGGTGTTTGTGTTTCTTGCAGATACTGACATATACAGCAATACTTTTTTGGTGCTTGTTTATCAGAAGTTGCAGTCTGGTCAGATGTGTTTACTTTTTAATCTTGCTCTATATTTCTCCTCAATAAAGGACTTAATTGATTGAGCAGTTACCAAACGATTAATGATTAATTTCCTTTCAATTGATTATTTGGCTAATTAGGTATCAGCAAAGGTATCAAAAAAGTATTGTTTTTATATTGCTACTGAAACTCTGGGATTATAAGCACTAGTATCCAAAAGCACAGTCACGTGGTTTATGTTGAGAAATATAGATATATAATTCATTTAAATGGTTCAGACCTTTGGTCCAATTTTTATTTTTTGTGGGGAAAAAAAGAGTGAAACAGGAGGTAAAGGTAGATGAACTTTATAAATTAATATCACATAAACTAAAATAAATGAATACATTTTGCTGAGGACCAGTCCTCATATCAACTAAGTAAACATAATTACTGTATTCACCCTGTTTTAGTATGAAGCTTCCTTGTTTTCTGATCGGCCTGCATTTGCTCTGTAAATGTTTTGCTACTGCATTACTGGTAATTGCAGTGATCACAGAGCTGAGTTGACTAACTTGTGGTTACTGCTAACTTGACACAGAAGATGGAACCGCGACTCGAGATCGGTGGACATTTGTGTTTCGGTCTCAGTTTCAGAACCACCCGAAGCATCCGTAACACTACGAACACAACACATGTGAAAGTCTATGATTGCTATACATAAGGCCATATATTGCCATACACCCATTTGAAAGGTTAAGAGATATGGATGCACGGAACAATGAATAATAACATTATGTAGTTTCAAAAATAAGAGTGATCGGATAAAGTGTATAAGATTATCTGAAGGTTGATCTTGCTTTTAATTGTCAGACAGTAAGGTTGAGATTTAAACACGTGTTTCTTACTTTGAGCTGAACATCATAGCTTTCAGGAATTACCTGAGCAGCTTCTGTGTGGGAATATTACAGGGGGCTGGCATCCAGAGGAGCAGCTAGAGTTGGGCAGGGTGCTGGCTGAAAACCTGAACTCCATGTAACCTGTCAGCTGCTCTTTCTCTCACTTTATGTGAGAAAATATAAATGTTTGCTTCTTGCCAAAAATTGGGAGAAGCTACACGGTGTTGGAACAGCTGTCTAAGGCCACACTCTCTGCCAGCCCTTGCAGCAGGAGTGAGAAGCAGATTTCTCATCACAGAGGGCTGGGACCCCTCCTATGGCTCCTCTCATCTCAACACAGGCAGAGACAAAAGGCTGAGTGACAGGCTCATGGATATCATTGGCTTTTCCCCAAGCTACAGTCAGGAACTTAGGTAAAAGACAAATATGCTATGTATTATTAACCAAACAGCATGGCAATTTGTTTCAGTTTGGTTCATATGGCCCCATCATCACATGCAGTCCCACAGCAGCTGAGCACAGACTGCCTTTAATGTAAAAAACAGTTGGCACACGAGACAAGGGAAATATTTAGCTGTGTGTAAAGTCAGCATTCCACAATTATTCCATGTATTTGTTTCAATAGAATGAATTATATGGACTGATTAGATTTGCTCATGAATTAGTTAGTCCTATTATATGACCATGATCCATTAAAAACACTAATAGCTTCATTTTTCAATTTGAGACCTTTGCTCTTGCAGCAAAAAAAAAAAAAGATCCTCTGTCTTCTGTAAAGCTTTCTATGGTGCTTCGAAACTCAACTTCAGTCTGCCAGTAATTACAACCAAAGCTTGTCTATTGAGGGGTGATGTGACCCTGACCATCAACTCGACCTGCCAGCACAGTGACTGCAGGCTCCGGGCTTTTGATAGTGTAAGGGGATTGGGACAGAAGAGGATTAGTGCGACAAGTCAAAGCTGTTCAGTAAATGAAGCTGGAATAAAACATCAAGCTCATGATGCTCAAACACTGCAATAACTCTCTGTTTACACTGCAAGCAACAGAACCAGCAGACCTGATGCATGGACACTGCTGGATAAAGATGGCCATAGATGAATTATTTGCATTGTTAAAGGGGTACTCCTGTAAGTTCTGCTTCCAAAATATTATAGGGCTCACAGGAGATTATAAAACGAGCAGTCAAAATAGATGCAGAAGACGGGTCAAGCTTAGAGTGGAACAGTACTTATCCCAAAGTGGGAGTTTGAAACACAACTTTTCCGTATGCTTTGTGAGTCAAATGCATTTAAGTATAGTAGTTATTTTCAAAATCCAAATTCCACCTGGATAGCAGGTGTTGTTAGTATGATGAACACAAAGGAGAAATCAGAGCGAGAGAAGCTTGTCATGTCATGTTTGGAAGATTTACATGTGACTCTCGACTAAGAATGAAGTCTGTCAGTCCATCACTGCATCATTGTTGACAGACAATATAAAAGGAAAATATCAACATCCCAATCCAGGCATTGTGAAAATATAATAAAGTCCTATTATTTTTCACAATGACACCCCGAAATCTGCCATGACACCCTGGTTTTCTGCTGACGTGGTGTGAGATTCATCAAGCTGTCAGACAGCTGTGGAGAAAAGTCATGGCAGGTCTCCGTATTACCCAGCCTGGCCCTCTGAAAGCTGCTGATGTCCCCTTCACCGGACCCCAGGGGTCACACAGCTTCCAGACCACCCCCACACCCACCCTCCCACTATCTCTCTCTACCTATCTGACACTTCTTTGTTCTGTTCTTCAATAAACAGTGGACTAGTTTATTACTCAGATCACTGGCATCTGTACGATCTGATGTTGTTTAAACGTGTCATCAGGACCTCTATTTGTTTCTACAGAAAAGTTGTCAATTTTACTTACAAGTTGACTTTTCTCGAACTGATCTCTACAGTTATGTTTGGTATAAACATCGATCAATGTCGATATATTAATTACAACTATGTATATCACCACTACAGACCAGGGGTTCAAGTCATACAAATAAAAGTGAACGTGTTTTCCAATTGAATCATTCAGCTCTGAATGCTACACAACAAACCAAAAGATTACCCAAATAATATGACTATTATATACTACTACTAATAGCTATTATTATTAACTGCTGTTATCTACAGTGTGCTAATTCTCGAGCTAGAATCTTCTTCCACTGAAGCAGTAACAGCACAGTGTATTCCAGGACACTATGCCAGGTTTCTTTGAGTTGCATCAGAGGGAGAATAGTCGTGTTTTTATCTGCCTTGTTACAGCAGGATGTAGAGGGAAAAAAAACGCCTTTGGGTTACAACCAAAACAGGCCTGTTGTTGGTGAATGAGGGGTCAAGTGTTTGATAGCCAAGTGCTGTCAGGGAAAACAGCAGGTGTGGAGAATTAGGAGCTTTATGATCACAGCAGGGTGCCTTTTGCCAGGATGACGTGGAGCAAATAGCCAGGTGTATAAAGCAAATAAGCACATTGTGAAAGAAATGCCTGACTAACAGACTGGCAGTAACCAGGCTACGAATGCATACATTACTGAAGCAATTGTGTGCCCTTCCAGAGCTTGTGGGGAAAAGCACAAAGTTGTATGGAAGGTAATAGTTTATACATAATGCACAATTGTTATTTATGAAATTGGTTTCTTTGAAAATAATCCCTGATCTTATTATCTCAGGATATCTTAGACTTATTAAACATTCAGTAATACCTTACATATGTATGCATTAAGCAGGGTAAGAATAGCTGTGGCGCTTTTCTCTGCTGTTTTTCCTCTCTTTGTTCTCCTGCTGTTCTTGTCTTTTCTCTATCACCTTTTTTCTCTCAGTTCTTTATACTAATGCTTATCTCTAATCTTATTTGCATTCAAATTACCTCACCAGGTGGTACACCAATCAGAGGTAAGAATGCTGGGTACAGAAAACGTCCACTCATCCTCCTCTTC
Source organism: Pampus argenteus (assembly GCA_036937835.1). Taxonomy (NCBI): domain Eukaryota; kingdom Metazoa; phylum Chordata; class Actinopteri; order Scombriformes; family Stromateidae; genus Pampus; species Pampus argenteus. The sequence goes on from CM072870.1 coordinate 2,884,078, forward strand.
TCGTCCTCACTGAGCCCTCTCCTCCACCGCCTCCATCCTCCTCCTCCTCCTCCTGTCATCTCAGTGTCCTCATTTCCAACTGTCTGTCCTTTTCGCTTGCTCCAACACTTTCTCTGCCATCAGCACATAACCTAACTTAACCTAACTTAAGTGTCTGGTTCAGCCTTAGTGTTTTGGAAGAGACAAAAACAAAAGGCTGCTATACACCCATCCACAAGTGACAATGTTCTAAAATGAGAACCTACCATCTGATGTCCGATTTACAAGTTTACAAGTACAATTTACTGAGTTAGAAACCCAATAAATCAAATCAATTTAAAAGACAAACTGCTGCTATGTTATAATATGCTTCACATCTGTTTTTAATCCCTTTGTCATTGTTAAAGGACAGAAATAGCAGTTTGGAAAAATGAGAAAAGAGCATCTAAAGCTCCCCATGTTCACAAAAAAAGTGTTTCAACAACTTGACGTTAGCATGTACAGAGATGTCATTGGTCATTTTTACTCTCTGAAACAACGGAGGAGGTAAACCTATAGGTCACGACTCAAATCTGTCGAATCAATTCAGCAGCTCGGTCATGAGGTGAGCCTTTTAGCATAGTGTGATAACAGAGCACTTACACAATTAGTAGTCTGCAAGCGACGTGTCATTGAAGTATTAGGTTGTGACCTTTGTCTGCATCCTGTCCTTGGAAGCTGCAGAGAGAGGACTTATGTTGCTACATTATTAAGGCTCCACATCTGAGGCAGAGGAGCTTCCGGCAGCTTCATGGTCTTCAGCATACATTTGCTATTCTCAGGAGAGAATGAAGCATTTTCTCCTAGAAGGCCTTTACCATCTGGAGGTGCTGAATGTGAATGAGGTAGACAATCATCACAAAATGAAAAGGTGGAAATAGATAGAAAATGAGAAAGAGATTTAGCTGCTGCTGCACATACTCCTCTTGGTCTACAGTCTCCTGGACAGACACCGAAAGAGAGACAGTTATGAGCTTTAAAAAAAAAAATAGAACAGTACACACACTTTCATTTTCACTCTGATATGTTTTATGATATGTAGGAGGAAGGCTTTCCTACATACTGTTTGTATGTGTGTGTGTGTGTGCGTGCGAGAGAGAGAATGGCTGAAGGACATAACTCTCGGGCTGAATGTCCTTGCTTGCTGCATCCCAGATGAAGGCTGCTCTTCCTCCATCTCTGACCACGCTGCCTACACCAGCTCCACCAGGGATGTGGCTACACACACGATATTATAACCACTGACTTCTTTTTTTTTTACAAACTCTAGCTCTCAACATTGTGTTACAAACCCATCCCATGATGCATTTCAGGAGTGTATTCTGAAATATATACATTTTGACATTTTATTTGTCACGTTTCTTATTGTCCACTGCAAAACTGCATGATGTGTGTCACATTCACAGACAATACTGTGTGTAATACATAAACGCTAAAAATACATTCATGCTGTCTGTCTCAGACTTTACTTTACTGACAACTGAACTGAAATGTTTGCTGTGAAAATGATTGTGTAATGGATAGAGGTAAACCATGGTATCAGGTAAGTTACAGCTTATGTTTTACCTGTTCTTTACCTGAGGTGAATGGTCCCAAAGAGAACTTTAGAATTAATAACAGGTATTTCTGCGTTTCTAGAGCAGCGATCGCAAGTTGAAGAGGGAGTTTTTTTCAATGCACAAGTTTTAAACTAAAGGCTCTGACCACTTTATATTGAAACTAGGCAGTACCTGTAATTACTTCAACTTGTATGTACCAAACAAGACAAGTATTCCATGTTTCTCTCTGTATGATATCATTGTCACATTGGAAAAACGTCTGAAAGCTGTAACAGTCTGCTCTTCAATGTTCTTTACATTCAACATGACCAACCACTGATTAAATAAATTACATTTTGCTGCAATCAATTCTGAAATGGTGCTGCCATGACAACAGAACAATGTGAATCTGTGGTCCAATATGCTCAACAGTTATAAAGTGTGGGGTTAGGGTTAGCAATAGATAAAAAGTCAGGGCATCACTAAGCCAATCTGTAATCGAGCTCTCTGTACATTACTCACATACTCAAACCCTAAACGTCAAACACAAATTTGTACCGATCCATTAGGTAAATCGATAATCATCCAGTCTACATCAGAGATCACTAAAAAAACAGTGTAAAGTTTGATGGAAGTTCATTCACTGTTTGTTGAAGTCATATTCAGTCATGGATTAATATACATTTATTGTAATAGTGACTATTTTCTGCACCAGAAAAAAAACAAAACTATTATTATGATATCTGTAAGAAGAGGAAACATGAAGAATATCACCAGGCTTTTCCTTTAAGCTTCTGCAGCAGCCTCACTGCCTTCATAGGATGATCATTGACAGTATTAGCATTACGCCACATTAAGTAATGAGCAAATACCTGGTCGTCTTGAATTTATTATTGCCAAAAATTATTAGATATAGTGTAAACATCGAAGAAACACTGGTGCTGAAAGCTTTGTCTGTAGGTATATATGGACAGCAGAATGTCCATATCCTTATGTATGCTGATTGCATGTGTGTGGTGCAGACCTGAACTGTGACATTTTGGCCTTCCTCCCCAGGAGCGCTTCAGATAGAGAACAGCGAGGAGTCGGACCAGGGCAAGTACGAGTGTGTGGCAGTCAACAGCGCTGGGACTCGCTACTCGGCTCCGGCTAACCTTTATGTTCGAGGTAAGATCCCTGTTGACCCGGGCCGACCTCTCCCCGCTACCATTCAGGTCACCACCTTCGACAGTGAGGTCCTCACTCGTCGCCTCCTCTCCACTGATGCTCTGACTTCTCCTGACTGCTAATAGGGAAACTCACTTTCTGGATCCAACTGCAATGAAAGTCAAACTTGTTGATGCCTGTCCAGTCTCTGCTTTCACGCCGCTCTCTCTAACTCCCTTTCTATCTCATCTTTGTCTCCTGGGTGGTGATATATGTATTTTGCTCCACTGCCGTGTTGTTAGTTTGCTTGACCTGCCTAACCTCACAGTGACGGGGGGGGATGTTTTGACTCGTCAGGGGTGAAAGAGAGGTTGGCTGCTGTTCTGACTCTTTGTTTTGGGAAGGTGGTATACGTGTGTAGTCTTGCCTCAAAGAGAAGCTGACACCTTCACCATCGTACGTCCTGTGTGGGAGAAGACAGGAAATTCCCCCGAAAGCGGGCTCCAACAACTCAATTAACCTTAACCAATATCAGGTTCTCAAAGGCAGTTTCTAAAACATGACTGTGATTCAGAGCAGCTTTATTCTCTTGTTTATTTGACCCCTCAAAAAGAAAAAAAATAAATAAATAAAAGCTTCTGCATGCTAAATACTGCTATTACCTAATCGATCTCAGTACACCTCTTCTACATTATTTTCTACAGTTCATTCACGTAGTTGATTATATTCCCTCGTCTTGGCCTCTCTCAAAGGTCATGTGTTTTATAGTTTGCACTCACATGTACAATGTTATTGGTTACAGATATTATATATATATATATATATATATATATATATATATATATATATATATATATATATATATATATATAATCCTCAAAGAGCAATGACACTAAGACTGTTGAAGCCTCAGTTTAGCATCAGTGTAGTCATCCATTCATGAAGATGCTGCTTTATAGCACTATGAACAGGGGGAATGATAACAATGACCGATAATTCTTTCAGAGTATTTATGGCACGTGAGTGTTTGAAGATGGACATAACTGGTCTGTGTGTGTGTGTACATGTGTTTGTGTCTGGGAGATGTACATTTCTATTTTCTCACCACAGCAGATACATCAGTTTCCCAATAACAGATCACAGCGCTCACTCCTGGGACAGAAATTGCCTTTGAGAACTAAAAAAAAACACACTTTCCAAAAATGTCTCAAAACAAAATAGAAGAAGATAAAGCTTTGAACATATTTTGTTTGCTGCTTCTACATGACTGATTTATTAATGAAAACTATTGCACTTTAAGAATAAAAACAGCTTTTATCCTTTTTTGAAAGAGGTTTACTGTACGAAACCAAGCAGAGCTGCAGCCAACAAGGTCTGATTATGAAATGTATGAATTGTTATTTGTGCATCTCTTTTCAAGGTTCCTGTCTGTGTTGCTTTAACCTTTAACCTCTCCAGGTTTAATGGTAGCTTATGTTTCCATTTTCATCTCCCACTATGGCTTCTGAGCATTCACTGCAACATGGCATAAGTTGCCAAAGTGTGTGTGTGTGTGTGTCTTCTTCTTATCTATGTGTCTCTTTGTCCTTTTTCAATGTTTCCATATCTGTCTGTTCTTGGTACCCCACTCAAAACTCTCATATTCACTCTGTGTCAGTCATATACACAGATTATACATATTTCCGTTCATCTCACTAAAAAATGCTTATCCCTCCAAGAAGGCAGCTGTTTTTCACCATTCACTGTCATGTGCTTTGTTTGCATCTCTGCTGCTGGACATGTGAGACAGTGTTTTGTTTTGTTCTGCTGTGTGCGAGAATGTTGTTGAGATTGTGTTGAGAATATTGTTCATATACACACACATACAACTATAGGACTTTACTGGGAGCTGAGAGCAGGTCTTAGTCTTTAAGGGATACTAATGTGTACTAACGGTGGTCCATGATGACACATACAGTACACACACATCTGAGTGACAGAAGGCTCCATGATAACATCTTATGCACTACTTAATAGACTATGTAAGATATAGAGAACATGACAAGCAACTGTAAAGCTAAATAGTAAGTAAATAAAGTAAAATTGTATTAGAAAATAAAAGTTGTCAGCTATAAGCAACTAACTTACTTACTATATTTTAAAAAATGTATCTTGACTAAAACATAAAGACAGATAGTTTAGTGGTCTTAGTCTGGTCACAAACTAATTCAAGTGGTTTGTGGTTAGTGGCGGGAATGTGATCCGACCTCCATCTGACCCAGTCCAAAGTAAATCTACTTGAATACATTTGAAAAAATGAATTTTACTTTGTAAAAAAGGTATTTAAAGGTCTTAACTTGAACTTGTTGAAACCTGCAGAAAGCCTGTTTTTAGAACACAGTGAGTGTAAAGACCTGAGCGATGTGGCTAAGGGTTAAATATAAATTTCAGACATGTGGGTCATATTTTTGGCTTGTTTTGACTTAATAAAAAATGTTATAGAAATGTTCAGGCAGTGTATAAATCTTTATAACCCAGTGTAATGTAGATATAAGCAGACATAATGATAGTATTATTGATTATTTATGTGTTTTACTACATTGTCATTCATTATCTGTTACAAATACAAATGCTTTGGTAGTGAAACTAATTTCTGCCATATTTAAAATTTAAAAGAATAACCTAATGAACAGAATATTCAAAAAGTCTGGACATATCTAATACACTAACATGTAACTGGAGGGCCAGTCTTCAGTCATTAAGCGGTAGCACACAGATAGCGAATATGAATAGATGTATTTAAACGGCTTTCTTAGTTAAAATAGTAATGTATGCAGTCGCTGTCAGATCACACCTGGATTACCTTAATGCTTGTGTTCTAATCAATTAGTGGGTACGAGTCTTCAAGTGTGCTCCTTTAATGCAGCATTAGCGTATGAAGAGATGAATGATCTCAGTTAGGAACGGGCACATGTCAAAAGAAGTACACATTTCCAAGGTGAGTGTTTGACTAATCGTGTCAGCGGCCGTGTTCATGTGCTCATTGATTTCAGGGCTCACTGGCTGAGTCATGAGACAATGGGCAGAATAAATGTGGGCAGTAACACACTGTTTGCTATGTGTGCTTAATGAAGTCAGCAAACCTTAGCCTCCTTAATGCTGCCTTAAGTCACAGGCTCACATACCGCAGCAGAGTTAGGGACAGGGAGGGGACAGTGTCTGTGTGTAACTGTATGTCTCTGTATTCATTTGTGTGGGTGCTGAGTGAAAACAGTGGAACAGTGCTGTTCTTATTTACAGACAGACTTAGATTAGCACTGATGAACCTCTGCATCTGATTCTGCTTTATGTGAGAGTCTTCATGGTCCTTTGTTTTGTGTGATTTGCACTGCATTTTTATGTACCATATGTGCCGTGTGTGTGTGTGTGTGTGTTTGTGTGTGTGTGCGTGCGTGTGTGCGTGTGTGTGTGTGTGTCAGTGCACTGCACAGGCTATTGTCTCCACCACTGTGATTTCCTCACTCGTTAATGGATAAGCAGATATTTGCCTGTTTTACTCTCTCTGTTTCTCCTTGTCTTCTTCCTCCCACTCCTTATTTTTTTTCCCTCTGTTGTTTTTCTTTTTCTTTTCTTTTTTTCAACGTTATCTTAAATCCCTCCATCACCATTGCACCCTGTCATCCAAAAAAAAAACAAAAAAACAATCCAAACCTCATCACTCAGATCAACGGGAAGGTTGGTTTTTTTTCACACTTTACCCTTCTAAAGCCAAGGCCTGGCAGACTGGAGCCGTGCCGCGCCAGCATCTCGCTAGGCGCCTCAGGCCCGTCCCGGCCTCTCTCTCAGGACCCTGACCCCACAGTGCTCCTCCAACTGCACCCCCAGCCCCACCCCACCCCTCCCTGCTGCTGCATTATATGCTGTCTCGCACCACATCATGCCCGTTGCTTCATGCAGCCTGCTTCTTTGAAATTTTGTGAAATGAGCATGATGTCCTGAAATGCTAGTAATGTTCTCCCTCCACAGAAAGTGACACAAATGCATTCTCCTCACCAGCACAGAATTACATGGATGATTACATTACATGATCATACATTGATGAAGTTGAATAAGTGAATAAAAAGTGAAGTTATTTTGGTACCAGAGGGCTACAGCAGTATATGTTTGACATAGGAATGAATAGATTTAATAGAGAGGTCAGCGACTTTAAAGTTATTGTTCTTGGGAGTTTGAACTCATCAAGATAACTTAGGAGTCCTAATTTACAGTTAAGACAATGCTCTTCCTGATATCATCTGATGACTACACATCAGCACACTGTGCCTCTTGGGAGCTGGTCTGATAACTAGATAAGCAAGTCTTCACAAGTTTTAAAGTAGGCTTTATCTTTGACGAGTCAACCAATCAAAACCTCTGCTTTGTATAAAAACAAAGAAGCTATACAATAGGCTATCAGAAAACATCAATGGAAAAAGGTAAAAATGTGATTAGTGACAATGTTTCGTCCCTACTTGAATCTCCATCAGGTCAGAATGTTGAAACATGGAAAAAAAAAACGCCCATATTTATACATCATTCACACCACTAGGCTGATGGCAGGTGTGGTTAATCATCCAAAGCTCCCAGAGTGATTAACAGTTCAATACAGTACATAAACAAAAAGTACATAGAAGAAAAGCAGTCATACAAAATACATACTTCAAAATATTAAACAGACATCTTTCTCATTCATTAGATTCATTGCCCCATATATCATCACCTATGTTCAAAAATATTGTTATAACAAAGAAAGGAGAAGAAGAGAAGAAAAAAATAATAATGATTATTATTATTATTAATAATAATCTCTATTACATAGAGCCATGTGACATGTCAAACTGAATAAAAAAATATTTGATGTGTTTCTTAGAATCAAAGTGATTAAAGAGTCTTTCTGTTGAGGAATACTCATTGCTGTATCGGCCCTTTAGTTAGTTATTCTGGTTTCAGGCCTTCAAATCGACGCCCGCATCTCATATTTGTTCAGCAATTCCAAATCGGATATGGAAATTTATTTTCTTTAATTTGACAGTTGCATCAGACTCATCCAAACTTGTTACTCTTCTAGGGCAGTTTTTCAGGAAAGCTTCTACTAGGTAGCTCTGCAGAATGATGATGTCCCCATCATTATTCCCCAGCTGAAGAAACAGTTGGCTAATAAGAGCTTTATGGGCGGGATTAATGATGGGGACATCATCATTCTGCAGAGCTACCTAGCAGCTTTCCTGAAAAATTGCCCCAGAAAGGTAATAAGTGTGGATGAGATCGATGCAACCGATCAAATTAAAGAAATAACAACTCTTAAACAGCCCACAACATAAGTTAAACATAAGAGTTCAGAGTTTGTGCTCACTTCACAAAATTTTGCAACTGTGTCAGTCACATGACACCCTCTCTAGCATGCTGATCATGTTTTTATTGTCTTGGCTAATTCAAAGGCATGGCTCATCTCAGCTCTCATCTGCTGTTCAACCATCATTACGCTGAGCGACAGGCTCCAAGCTCACACTGCTTTTACCGTGCACTTCTCTTATCTGTACCTGCTGGAAAACACCACTCTCCGAGAGAACGAAATAGCCTCACATAAGTTTACAGCTTTTTTCCAAGACTCATACTGCAGGATCATTAATAGAAGAACATGATAGAGCTCAGAAATGGAGGGGAGTGAACTACTATTGGAGAGAATTGCAGCCCGATAGCTGAAATGTTTTTGTTTGATATGTGGATTGCAATCCACATATCAAACACAATCTGGTGTAATGGGGCCTGGATGGACACAGCGGTGGTGTGCAGGTCCTCCCCCAAGATGTATAAATTTATAAAAAATCAATAATATCTCACTGGAAAACAAATCTAAAATGTCAATGAAATAAAAATATATATATATTCCTGACATCAAAACACTGAGTGAAGTTTAGAAAGAATAAGGAGCACAGACATCAGTGTCAGTCTCTCCTCCTCTCTGCAGCTGTAGAGAGGAGGAGCTGCTGTCTCAGCCAGTAGCTGAGTTTGTAGAATGTTCCACATGTTAAGATTCGTGGCAAACTAAGATAAAAGCTGCATGCAGACAACATCTGTTCTAGCTTGTTCATAACAATTCAGTATTGTCTTCATCAGTGCATTGTGTAACAGTTGTTTAAACGGGAGACAAAGCCGTTTTTCCTACAAGTTTCTGCTCGTTGAACAGGTGGTTTAATAAATGACTTATTGGCTTTTTACTCTCAGAGCTTTCATTGCACTTACAGTAACAAGCGTCAAGTTGTTGAAAGTTCCAGTAACACAACACGGTGTGTGTGTGTGTGTGTATGTGTGGAGGAGTACAGCCCCAGTTTCTCTTAGCTTAATCTGGATGGGAAAATGTTTCAGGACACCATCCCAACAATAAACAATCCAAGGAAAACAGGCATCAGCAATAATCTTGGAATAAGAAGCCATTCTGAGGTAGCGTTGGTGTTCAGTGAGTTACAGCATATCCCAGTGTTACATCTTCTTCCTGCTGTGCTGCGCCACACGCTGCTCACGTCCCCAAACTCACAAAGCAGGAAGTGAAGAAAAATGTGCTTCATTCGCGATTCAATTCGCTTTATTGATTACTCCTGATGAAATGTAAGGACTGAAACTTTTTGTATAACACAGTTATGGTTCCGGGTGGATAATTAATATCAGGTGAATATTAAATTTAAATTAAGCAAGTTCTGTAGCTTCCATTTGCGGCATCTAGCACTGGCTGGAGTAAAGTCACATCATCTTACTGACTTGAACACATTCTTGTTGCCTAAATGTTTACTTTACTGTCTCTTAGAAAGTATCACATGCAAAGATATATTTGCTCCTGAGAGCTCCTTATTTTAATTAATTAACAGTTTATTTGTTCTGCATGAACATGAATCCAGTTATTGTTAAGCTCAGTAGGGTTGTTAAAAAGTAATAGTCTTTTTTTTTTAAAAGCATCTATGGGATACGACGCTTCTGATTGAGTAGACCGCAGTTACAGAAACAGTCAACCCAGTTAGAGCTCTGCTGATGAAATAAAACCGCATCAACCAGTGTTGTTGTTGACCAACAGCTGCATCATTCTGTTCCATGCTGGACTCTTTTGGCTATTTTTGTGGATGTAGCTAGCTAGCAACCTATGCAGAAAGATGATGTTTTAATCTGTTACAGTTTTGGCACAGGTTGCTTTTTAGGCAGGATCATCTTCCTACATTACTAGATTGGTGTTTAGCTATGCATGAAAAATATAAAACAAATATAAATATATCTAAATCATAATTTAGATCATTTAGATTCCTATTGTAAATAACATCAACAGGACAGCTGTGTTACTCCTGTCCTTGTCAAATTTAATAAAAAAGGTGCAAAACTGGTGCAGAGAATTGTATTTTATTTCTAAAGATCAACTAATCCAACTAATGTGTGTTTTAGAGGCGCATAAAATCCACACCGGCTGTATGAAAGTTTAACCAAGAGTACCAATTGGGAAAATGAAACAAAAAGAAAACGATGATTAGACGTGAAGAGATGTCATGAGTCCATTTGAAGACTAAGTTCCTTATACCAGAGTTGTCATAAAGGACATTCTTAAATCAACATGCTTAATCACTGCCAGTGAATCGTGCAGTAAGCATGCTGCCTTTCCACCTGCACTGCAGCATGACCTCCCTCACAGTGCATTCAGACGTTTGCTCTCACAACCATCGTAGCTTCTCTTCCAGTTCCAGCTTTTTCTTTATCAGGACTTCTTCTCAGTTGCCCCTCCTTCCCTTCCCTTCCCTTCCCTTCCTTTCCCTCTCGTCTCTCTTCTCTGGCATGCCAATAAAGATAAGAGTTTGTCTGCATTCTAACTATCAGCTACTCCTAATATGCATCTGTTGCTCTTAAATGTCATCATGGCTACTAAGTGACAAAATTATCACACGTGGTGTCAACACCTCAGTCATCCATCCATCAGGCCATTGTCCAGACCACCAATAGCAATAATAACATTAATTGCAACTTCTGACTCAATAAACGATTGACCATCTTCCATGTCCACGGGTAACTTCATGGTTTCTAATTGACTAATATTATAACATGATGATTCCCTCAGTGCTGGCCAGCACACTGATATCATACAGCCTCAAAAAAAGCAGAGCCGTTGCACTTTGCTCAGTTTAATTATCGACAAGCAAGCATCTCAGTGTTACCTGATTGAGACAAAGCAAATGTCTCATATTCCCATGGCAAGTGCATATGAATCTATATATAAAGAATATTTATACAGTATGAAGACAAAGATAATACATCCACACCAGCTGAAAAAAATGATATGGTATTAGGATGAAACATGATTACACATCTAAAAGGTTGGACGTGGTTGGAAAATATTTCTAAAATATATTAGTGTCTCCTTGCAGTAGTTTTTGTATTACATCTTGCACTAATCAGCATAAGTCCAATGACTCCAGATCCCCCAAGAAAAGCTGGAGGACGAGGCAATAAAAAAGAACTATCTTGGGCTACCTTGTTTAGTCTGCCGCTACGGTGACCTGGACCTTGATAAGCAGAAGAATCTATGGATAAGTCCAGTCAAAATAAACATCATATTAACATATCTTGTCAAGAATCGCTACCTTAAAGTGGTGGAGGGGTTTTCATACCTCTATGACTTTCAGGCTGGGGGTCTGACAGCCACTAATGTTTTGCAAGCAGGAAGGAATGTTTGTGTGTGACAGACAACAGATGATATCTCATTATCATGTTCACATATAAAGAACATTCATTATTTCTGCAAACATACTGTATCTATACGTATAAGCATTACTCTGTTTGAAAGCTTAACATGGCACACGTTTAGAGAAAGTGAACATAATGACTTGTTTTGGACTTGAACTTCATAGTCATAGCTTGTGACTTTGTACCATACCACCTCTGACTTGTTCTGGATGTCGTACAACGTGTGCATTCATTAACAAACAGTGTGAAGTCACACAAGACTGCATCTGAGGAAAGCAAGCTGCTGCATGTGAATGGAAATCAGTACCACAGCAGGCTGGCCAGCGCCACCTCAGTCTAAGCAGGGGTGATGTTAGCCCGGGGTTAACACACATGAAATGTTAAAGTTAGCTCCAGGTTTACGGTAACTTGAAAAAGAAAGTCCAACATTTGACTGATACTGTACATAGAAGTGTGAAAAAACAGACAGCACTTTGGTCTTTGCATTAGTTGTAAACATGTATATTATTGCACTTGGAACACTGATACCTTACCTTACCTTTACCTTATTGAGAACAGCACAAATGTAACCTTCACACAAGAACACCACCGTGTGCCACATCATGCACCACACCCCGGCACTGCCACAGAAAGTTGTGTGAGAGAGCTAAAGATATTCCATGTGAAGAAAATAGAAAAGAAAAGAAATGCATCATAAAAACTAAAACAATAAATATAAACACTGTAGGGTACTCTGGAGATAATAGACCACATGTGTATTTGCTACAGATACCTTAAATAACTTCTATAGTGCATTATGCTGATTTGCTTTGATCACATCCTACTGCAGTCCTATGAGAATAAATAGTATGTGAATGCTTCACACAACACACTTCATATCACATTCATGCCATGCCACGTAACACTGAAATGTTTGTTAACGGTTCAATAGTTTTAATGCAATATTCAGTACGTTAGAGAACTGTACTGATGCAACTGCTGGCCAGCCGAGGTTAATATGTCCTAATGTGGTGCCCTACACTTCCACTTTGCTGTGGTAAGGATATAACCAGGTAATTTTAATGTTATGATGTATATCAGTAAAATATCTGATGTATTCCTGACTCAAGTGTTTCCATTTACCAACACACACACACACACACATCATCCAGACTTTAAGGACTGGGACATAGGCTGTAAAATCCAAAGCTTATTTGTAGTTTGTAGCGTTTCAGTCCGAGCCAGTCTTGCTTCAAATTGACTTAAGAGATACAAGCAAATGTTGCTGAGAAACATTTCCCACTGGCCACATTAGAGACAGGCAAACTGTGTGTGTGTGTTGGAAGATCAATGAGGAAATGAAATGTCAAAGCCTGGCCTTTACTGTGCACCTGCTACCAATTTACCACCAACATCATATTATTGTCCCATGCCGTACAGTACCAGAATGACACCGGAAATCCTGTTGTTTTTTTTGGAATATGTTATATGAATACTCCTAACATGTCTCCAAACATTTATTTATTTTAAAAAATTATCATTTAATGTATCATGTCAAAAAGCACAAAAACAAAAAAAAAAAACATCATGTAATAAGGTCATTATTAAATAATACTACTACTAATATTTCTAATACTAATACTACTACTACTACTATTACTACTACTACTACTACTAATAATAATAATAATAATGATAATAATAATAATAGAAATAAATAGAGTTTAAATGAGAACAATGATATAAAGTAATGATAACAAGAAACAACCAGGAAGAGGCACTGATGAGTTTTAAGAAGAACTTGACATTGAGATGACCTGTCGTCTGTTTTTATCTGTTTACATCCCAGATGTATGCTAACTAAGTACAGCAGAGACAGACCCCAAACATCTAATATGTGAAATAATACACACTAAGGCAATAAAATTGTATCAGTTGAAAAATAAAATACAAATAATAATAGCGCTTTGCCATGAGTTTTTAGTTATTGAAAGTCATCGGTATTGATTATAATAGTATTGATGTGAAAATAAATACCTGTGCTGTGGGGCATTTAACATTACCAGATCTTTAATCAAAGCCTCTATAAATAGACTTCCTCCTTTTTCAGAGCCTGCTGTGTACTACACCAGCAAACTATACCGTTCCTGTATGAGTGAAACCTAAAAAACAGCATCCTCTCTATCACAGTAACATTTATTACACACGTTTAAAACTCTATGCAGCCAAATATACTGTACTTACGACTAGTATCTACTACTTTCCACTTCTTAACTCCAGCACCATTTCATGTCATATCACATCAAATTTTTGGAAAAGTAGAGCAGTAGAATGTGTTACCTTGCTCTCTCTCTCTTCTTTACTTAAGAAGACGAAACACTCAGAAAAGCCTCTGATCCACAGCGTAAGCTCTTCACAGCCGCTTCTCCAGCCCACAGCTTAAATCTCACTTTGTGAGTCAGATTGTGTGACTTGGCTGAATCAGAGAGTAAAAGGACTTCACTTATGCAACAGGGCTGTCTACATATTTAATGCTACCATAGTACTTTTGCACTAATTCAGATGTAGTGTAATAAAGAAGCAGATCCCAGCACTTAAAGAGATTTCTAAGGAAGAGAGCTAACAATGGAGGAGAAGCCTTCTGTATTCTCTCAAGCACACTCATTGCCTCAGGATGTGATGGAAATGCTCCCGGCTAGCAGCGCAGTAGACTCCAGATGCATTTTAATCTCTGCAGCCCAGCAGGAAATCCCTGATACTCCACAGGAATCCAGCGTCACGCCTTAGGCACAGTTTCTCAATTTACTCCTTTTCCAAGTAAACATGGAACCTAATTTACCAGTTACATCTAGTAGATAAGAGCTGGTATAATATCAGGTAATGCAATATCAACACCATGGCTAAATGAATCCTTTGGTTCCAGTCTGGGAGAAAGTGTAAGAACAATTTCCTCCAGGCTGTCACTGATGACACCAAGATGCTTCTGAAAGAGTTTGGCCACATGGCAATAAAGAGGTTCAGTATTCACATGATAGTCTGTGTTCCATGTAAATCTCATATCCAAATTATGATCAAAAACAGGATGAGACTCAAAACCATAATACGTATGTGCATGTAAACATTAGAGATGCACTGAACTTTTTCAGCCAGTCGAAACCTGGGCTTTGGGTATTGGGCGAAGTCTTTAGACTGCTATCAGTCTTTTATGTGTCAGGCAAAGTCAGGCTTGACTGAAATATTGCTTTTATATATAAATGGATTCAATTTATTAAATGTATTGTTCAATACCAGATTGGCCCATTGTCATCGATACCCAATCCAGCTATTTGAGTCCATATTGGACTAATATCTAATATCAGTATTGGTGCATCTATAGTAAACATATCCAATGAGTGAATCCATTAGAAAATATGCAAGGCCTAAAAATTACTAGCTACTTAAAAATAATAATAAAAGAAAAACCCTGAGTCTTAAGAGAGGTCATGTTATATGGACACAGCACGTTAGATAACACCAAAACAAAGTGGTAACAGTTGCCTTACTCTCCACTGGGCTCATCCACACTGACCAGTTGACACACACACTGGTGCACAGTACAAGCCAGGACAAACATGGAGTCAGCCTTCCTCGCTGTCCTCTCACGTTGCCTCTCTTTACCCCTGCAGTTCGTCGTGTGCCTCCCCGTTTCTCCATCCCCCCCACGAATCACGAGGTGATGCCGGGTGGCAGCGTCAACCTGACCTGTGTGGCGGTCGGGGCTCCCATGCCTTACGTGAAGTGGATGAGCGGCGAGGTGGAGCTGACCAGGGAAGAGGAGATGCCTATTGGCCGCAACGTCCTGGAGCTCACCAACATCCGTCAGTCAGCCAACTACACCTGTGTGGCCATATCCTCCCTGGGCATGATCGAGACCACTGCCCAGATCACCGTCAAAGGTCAGAAACACTGTTGCTGTGGGTGAATGTGAGGACTAAACACGGCATCAAAACCTAACAATTAAAAGACTTTTCTTTTCTTTTTTTTTTTTTTTTTTTATTTGGGTGAACTGACCTTTTAATAAAGGACATTTTATGATCCATGTGACAGTCCTAGAGAGACACTGACAGTGAGATCAGATACAGAGAATTTCCCAATGGCACCGGCTGACAGAGCAGTTATTAATATTAATATTTGAACATGTTTGGGCAGATTGATAAGAAGCTGCAGCATGAAGCCAGCATGTCATCTAGTGGTCATTAACAAAGTGATCTGCTGTTCTCAAATCCTCTGTGTGATGGTCTCAGCAAAAAAAGCAGAATACATTTGCATAGATATAAAGTCCACCGTGGTTTTTCAATGACACAGTGTGCACGGCATACAGCTAAAGAATACAGTTAAACAAGATAGATAGATAGATAGATAGATAGATAGATAGATAGATAGATAGATAGATAGATAGATAGATAGATAGATAGATAGATAGATAGATAGATAGATAGATAGATAGATAGATAGATAGATAGATAGATAGATAGATAGATAGATAGATAGATAGATAGATAGATAGATAGATAGATATACTTTATTAATCCCAAAAACTGGGAAACTAATGGAGATGATGACCAGTGTCCATCATCACAGAGTCTAAGTGCATTCATTCCAAATAACAAACTCTATAAGAACAATGGAAAGCTGGAAATTAAAATGTATTCTAAAAAAAATTTATCAGTATCAGTATGGTATATCTATCAGAGGAATTCAGAATTATGAGAGCATTATGAGACAGAAAGCTGCACTCTCATCCAACCACAGCCTGCTGGGGTTCACATATCTGTAAGGAGGAATAACACTTCATGGTAATAAAGCAGATGTCAAGACTGGAGCAGCACAGGGTTGAAGCTAAAAGCCGAGCTTCATCCCAAATGGTAACCTGTGAGCATTTCTACTCATCCCAGTGCTCTGCTTCTTACTTCAGCACATCCATTTGCACTTCAGCTGCTCAAAGTCCACCACTATTTTATACAAGCTGAGCTGTTTTAAATTCACATAACATTTAGATTTCAGTGGATACAAAACATATTACTCATGAATCGACTGTTTTCACTTGACAGACAGGATCAACATCAGAATGGACTGAAATCAGTTCCTTGCTGATGACTTGCTGATTTTTACTACGCCAGAGCCTGGCAGGTGTCATGGAGAAAATAGACATGTGTCTGCACAAATAGATCATTTGTGCACTCAAAGTACTGAACAACACAACAACAAAAGTGCTGTTAAATGAATCATTTGTTTTATCACAGCAATTGATGGTACGTGTACAGAAATCTACATTTACATATTGGCAATACATTAAGGGAAAGGTTCAATTCAACTATTTAGGTTCAAGTAAAAACAGGCTGAGGCTAAGCAACCTAAAGCAGAGTGCAGAATGTTAATTTAACTATAGCAGCTTACCATGGAGGCTGTCAGCAATCATGGAGAAAAATAACTAATCAAAGTGACCAAATTGCAAATTTTGATTTTAAATTATTTAATTGCTGCTCTTGAATTAATCATTTGTTTGCACACATTTGCAGAACTGACATCTTTTAAGCGTTTAAGTGACACATTATTGCTGAACAGGTAAAATGCAGTTTCTCAAAATTGCATTAAACAATGACAATGTTTACTATTTTACACAGTAGTAAAATTGACACTCAAGTCACAGTAACATGTCAGGTTACTGTAGCAGTGGAAAGTGAAGCTACAGTTCAGGTGGTGGATACTGTGATCAGTTATAGAGGCATAATAGCAGAGTGTTAGCAGCAGGCTATAGAATTCATCTGTGGATAGGTAAATGGCTGTTTACAGAGCGCTTTTGTCCAAAGCGCTTTATAATGAATCTGCTGCTCACTCACCCATTCACACTCACTTCACACTCACTTCACACACACTCACAGATGGTGCCACTATAACTAAGCTACTATAGAGGGTGGTGGAACAGCCATTTGGGAGCAATTAGGGGTTCAGTATCTTGACAAAGGACACTTTGACATGTGTTAGGTAGTCTATATATGGATTTACATACATGTAACTATATAATAGATGTGCTTAGCTTGCTGGCTCTGTCCAGATGGGGAGAGGACAGAGCCTGGCTGTTCCTCCTGCCAGACCTCATGTCAGGGAGACTGTAGGGAGACTTTTTGGTCTGACTGTCTCATCTGTGTTTCCTCTCAAACAGCGCTGCCCAAGCCTCCCACCGCCCTCATTGTGACAGAAACGACAGCCACCAGTGTCACCCTGACCTGGGACTCTGGCAACCCAGAGCCTGTATCTTACTATGTGATCCAGTACCGTGCCAAACTTTCCGACAACGGCTTCCAGGAAGTAGACGGAGTCGCAACCACCCGGTACAGCATTGGGGGCCTCAGCCCCTTCTCCGAATATGAGTTTCGTGTCATGGCCGTCAACAATGTCGGGCGTGGCCCACCCAGTGGCATCGTGGACACCCGTACAAGTGAGCAGGCACCCTCATCGCCTCCTCTTCTCGTCCAGGCGCGAATGCTTAGCTCTAGCACCATGCTGGTCCAGTGGGAGCCTCCGGAGGAGCCCAACGGGCAAATCCGGGGCTACCGGGTCTACTACAGCTCCGACCACGACGCCCCGCTCAGCGCCTGGCAGAAACACAACACAGACGACAGCCAGCTCACCACCATCTCAGGCCTGACCACAGACATCACCTACAGCCTGAGGGTGCTGGGCTTCACCTCTGTTGGTGATGGACCTCCCTCTGATGTTCTGCAGATCAAGACCCAGCAAGGAGGTGAGAACATGCTGTCAGTGCAGGGCTCAGGCACGGATAGCCTTTAAACGTGCTAGCATTCCATTTTTACATCTCTAAATTATAATCACACAACCTTAAAGGCTTTAGAATAATTGGCCCACACACAGGACAGTGACATTCAACAGGAGTAGCGCTGCTTATACGGTCCATTTGGTGCAGTGGAAGCTGTAAACACAGCATAGACATATCATGACCTTACACAGTTCTTATGACATACATGTTAACAACATTATTTATAAATGACATTATATGCTATTCTCCTTCAATGCAATGCACAAAGGAAACAGATGGCTACTTACAGACTCAAAAATGATAAAGAAATGGGGATGATGGCCAGAAAGAAAACAACAAGAACACAAAAAACACTTTTCATTGTATTTAAATAGCATTTACTTTGGTGCATCTTTTGCATCTTGTGCACCCAAGTAACAAGAAGAAAAAAACACTTTAGAGAGACTTCAAAGTTTGAAAAGCATGCTTTCAACCCTAACAAAAGCAGCAGTGTGACATTAACAGTCCACAGCTACAGTAACAGTCATCCACAGCGCTGCATGCACCATCTCTAAATTACACCTCCATCAATTCCATAATTATTGTGCAATTAGAGTGCTGTGCAAGTAAGATTGATGCTTAGCTGTCTGCTTTGTGCTACACATGTACTTGTGTAACGTGTGCGTCTCTGTCTGTGTGATGAATCTGTGCAATTGTTGGTAGCAACAGAACTGACTGGAATAAATGTTGTCACACTGTGTTACACTCCCATCATTGTGCAATTGCTGAAAAAAAACAGAGCTATAATCTGAACCATAATCATAGAATGCTGGTCATATTCACCAGCTAGATGAACACTTTCCATTTTAGGGATGTCATATAAAGGTCTCGTACACTTTATCTTCAAGGACAAAGTTGTTGCGTGCGTGTAGAAAAATAATAATAGTATTTCATTCACAGAAAGCCATGTTCAGTGTTCATTTCTAGTCTAGTAACTGGTATCAACGTGAGAAGGATAGGCTCTTTGTACTCGTCGTTTTTGAATTAAAATTCTCCTACGTCATGTATCCGTCCACTCGTGTGTTTAGTCATCATCAGGAGCAATGGTTCTGTTTGTCTGAGCTCTAGACAAGAGTTCAGAATCAATGGTTTATTCAAAGCAATGTTTACACGTAAATCTGTTCAGGAAACATTTGCTGATCCTGGAGCTATAGATTCAGCTATATACAGTATATTACAGTATGTAGAGATGTTTGTAAGGTTTATAAATCAAGCACATCCTGTACACTGCCTCAGTCTGGACAGGAGCTGTGATCATTCTAAAGTAAGCCCACTTGTGTCAGTGTGATGTGTGTGTGTGTGTGTGTGTGTGTGTGTGTGTGTGTAGGAACTTTATTAGTAGATTGTTCTCATTGTAAAAATTAAAAAAATTCTGAAAAGCTCTTGAACTTTGAAATTTTAACTTCTTTAAGAACAGTTACTAAATACTGCTGTTTCTAAGGTCAGGAATGAACTTTACACCTGGGGTCCAGCATGTTTACGGGTGTGTTGACAGGAGTCTAAGCCCTTCTCAGATCAGTTGTGTCTTAGGATACTACTGTCTACTTAGGGGTTTCTGGCTACAGCAAGTTGTAAACCCACTAAACTAGTCTGAGTGACATCCCAGTCTGGACGAAATACTGGTGACTGTAGAAATTGTGGCCTAAGACACATCAGTAAATCCCTGGCTCTTAGTTTACTGACATCACCTTAGAGGATTTTAAGGTGAACCATGTAGTTGCTGCTCTGAATACTGATGAGAACATACTACCTCTTTCTGCCTCTATTCTTGTCTTTTACTCTCTCTACTTCTTTGTTTGTGTCTCAAGTTCCAGCTCAGCCATCTGGCTTCGAAGCTGAAGCTGAGCTGGACTCACGCATCATGCTGTCATGGCTTTGGCCCGTCCAGGACCCCATCATCAGCTTTGAACTGCTTTACTGGGAGGCCAACAATCCTGGGGACAAGGTAAACACCACCGCAACTGCATTTTCCTTCCATTGTGGTAACTTGATGGAATTTATTTTAGTTCTAGTTACCTTTTTGTGTCCTAAAGGTTCCATATATTATAATATTTCATATTTGTGTACTGTGTGTGTACTGTATATATATGTTTATATGAGGTGTTCTACGCATTTGCATTTGTATTTTATGTTATCATTTATCAAATCACCATTGTTGGTATTGTTTCCACAGACACAGCGTTACAACAAACGGCTCTATGCTATAGATGCTGTTTTTACATAATCCTTAGCTCCTTCGTATTTGATCAGAATTATCTCAGGGAAACACGCAGAAAAAGATTTTAGTTTTGGATTTGAACAGTTGACTTTTCACTTGTGCAGATAATAATGGCGAATAGAAACCCGGATTATTCGTGTCTGTACTTCTGTTCTTGTGGACTCGTGAAACATTGTCAGTCACGCCCAATCAGCCGCTGTTCCAACTGAAAGTCAGCATCAAGCCAAGTAAACAAAATATGCTCCAAGAAGTTCCTGCTTTGTTGGAGCACATTAAGGACTTCTAGCAAACATTGTCGTACCAGACTATCAATATTCTCTTGATCTTTACACTCATAATCAAATATCTATACAGTGTGTACAGTGGTTGACATTACCCCATGGTTTCATCTTTCCACAGCATCGAGTTGCTTTTGACCCAGCAGCCTCCTATGCAGTTGATGGTCTGAAGCCAGACACACTCTACATGTTTTCCCTGGCAGCACGATCTGAGATGGGATTAGGAGTCTTTGCTCAGCCTATTGAGGCCAGAACCGCCCAGTCCAGTAAGTTCCACAGCCTTCTAAAATCTGCTTCACTTCTATATCCTGGTTCTGGAAAAAGTCGTTTTTTTTCTCTACTTTTCAAATTGTTGGTGTTTCTCTCTCAGTTTTTCTCGTTGGCTCTTTTTTCTTATGTTTCTTCGATGTGCCAACTCATAATGTGCATAAAGAACTGGAGGGAAAGATTTCATTTCACTTTCATTTCGCAATATTATAAATGCTTGTGAGGCACGAACAAGAGCGAAAGTGATAAGACAGCCCTTCAATCTTTCATAAAACTGTATCTTAATTTAGCACTTATAATTTTCTTATTGTATTTGGGTGATTGAAGCAAACATGCATCTAATCATTTGTGTTTGTAGTTTGACACAGTTTGAATTTTTGAATCAGACTAATATGAAAATTCCAATTTCAAAGAGACCTTGGAATATTTATGGGGCTTCTGAAGTTGACCTGAGCAAGGGAGCAGAACCGGCTCTTCTGAAGCAGTCATTTGTGTGTGTGTTGTGTTCAAACTATTGCAACATAGTAACACTAGCAGCAGACGGGCTGTGTGGCTCACAGAACTGTGTAATTGAAAATCTGAAGTTTCAAGCTTGCAGAATGTAATCGGCAGTTCTGCATTAATTATAAGTACACTTTTGTCACATGTCATGTTTGATTTTGCTGAGCATGCAACTCAATTACAAAGTTTAAGCACCAAGGCAGCAAACAAAAGAAAATGTCACGTTTCGTCCGTTGTTTCGCTAAGCCATCACGTCTAAATGGATTCATGCACTCTGTAGTATTGGTTGATATTATATGTTTTGCTTTCTGCTGCCCTCGCATAACAAATCACCAGCTGTTGCACATTCAACATTTTGACAAATAGTCTAATAAAGGCACTGAGTCGATACGTACAGCACATTATGATGTAAGACGAAGCAAACACAGACGCTGTTGCGCAGAGACGTTTGTCATGTGTAACATGGCGTACAGTGTGCTCTTCGATCACTGTTCCACACTGACATTAATGCTACTGAACACCAACAATTCAGAGCCTGACTGAATATTCAGCATCGAACCTCTGCCTCTCTGGCACACCGGGGGATATGAACCTGCAATGTTTATGAAAGCTCTTAGAAGGGATCAAAGCTCACTCTCAGATACTTGCTTTAGCTGCCAGGAGTGAAATCCCTGAGCCAGCATCTTTAGTGATAGATAAACTGGAGACTTTCACTATATTTTTGCGGAGCAGCTATAGCTTGCTTGCACTACAGGGTGATCATATAATTACAAACACAAAGCAGCTGACAAGTTTTTGATTCAATTACCCAAAGCGAGTATGAGTTTATAGGACTGTAACACTTTTGCTGCTGAATAACAGCAAGCAACCAATAGAAAAATGATGTCAAATGATGTTTTATTTGATTAAACGTGACTATGGTGCATTTGAAGTACTAGATTTACAACTCTTTCAAATACAAATGACTACAAATCAGGACTACATACATTGTGTAAAACTACAGTTTTATGTATAGAGTGTAAAGCTCCTTTTGTATGAAAACATGCAACAGATTAAGACAAAGACATAAAAGAGTAGCTTCTTATTGCGTATAATAAAAGTGTAGCAGCTGTATAGAATAGAGAGAGAGAGAGAGAGAGAGAGACAGAGAGACAGAGAGCAGTGCTGGTGGAGTGAGCTAAAGAATGAATGAAGAGTGTGAGCTGCGTAGTGAGAAAGCCAATGAGTGAGAGGAAGCGTTACAAAGAAACACAGCCACACATCTCTGAAAGGTGAGACGCAAGAGACTGAAGGATCCTCACAAGTGAATGTGAACTGTGTGTAGATGCAACAGTGAGACCTGTGTGTGTGTGTGTGTGTGTGTGTGTGTGTGTGTGTGTGTTCCAGCGTGAACAACAATGGCAAAATTGAGAAGACAAATGACTTCATACTCATGGTACTTGTAAATCTTTTTGTAATTATTGTCTATTAAAACCTCAGCAAACATTCTAAATGAATATCTGAATCTTATCTCATGTGAATCTGAATCTCATGTGAAGTAAACTGCATTTTTCATTCAAATGCAAGAAAAAATTTAAAAACAGCATCTTCCAAATGTATTAATATAAAACTTCCATGTAAACTGAGACTTTTAACTTGAGGTGGCCAGACAGAAGAAAAAAAAAACAATAAAGCAGACAACACTTCCTTATAAGCGGTATAAATTATGCATGTTTATTTTATTTATTATTATGATGGGGAAAAAAAGTTCATAGTACATAGAACTTTATAGTAGTTTCCAAAGATTTTCGTAATCATGTTTTGTGTTTTCAATTTTCCGGGCTCTTGTTTCATGTTTCCTAAACTATAAAGGCAAAGGTCCAAAGAGAAGAATTATCAAATCTGCACCATCTTCAGCTCTTGCCTCTCCTGCCTGCTCCTGCTCCATTCTCTTAGTCTCCGGGTCCCCTTCAGCTCCAGTTGCACTATGTTGGTGCTGACTGTCAGCTGTAGAAAACAGCAGTAGTCAAGTCAAGTCAGTTTTATTTCTATAGCACATTTACAGACAGACAGACAAGAGTCAAAAGTGACTTTTGACTCTTGACTTACCTTCTGAATTGCTGCTCCTTGCGATCTTAAAACCGAAGTTTCTTAGGTCCAGCTGTCCACTCCGCTTGGCCATGATGCCGTTCGAGCCAGGTTATAAAAAAACGCGTCCCGACTGAACAGAATGGGACGATGCCGCCTCGAGCGCGCGTGCTGTCCCTCGCTCACGGTAACCTACTGTCACATAGGTAATAGGCTGATTATCATAAAGTCCACCTAAATGTCGAATGGTAATTCTATTTCCAGAGTTAAATATAAGTAATTTTCACATGCACTGATAAAATGCCACAAGGGATGGAAGAAGGGATGACCATTTTAGAAGAGGGATGATTTTGACCATTTTTGCATGCACCATGCCATCCCCCCCCATCCCCCCTCAACTCGAGTACTGCTTACAGTATATCACACCTTATAATATAATAATATAATCAAATCACACCTTGGAATATATTTTTTGTCCAAAGATCTTTGCAGAGGATTTGATTACGATTACGGCAAAGTGGAGTTATGACAGAGAGCTTTGCTGTTAGATCACAAAATCAAATGATGCTCAAGCAATCTTGTACTTTTTTTAGTTTTATTTCAATTTTGGAATCAACTTCTCCCACTAGTAGTCCAAAGGGAGTGTTGGACTTTAACAACAGTTACAGCTCAGAATTGTGCCTTGAGGCACATCATTATTAATCACTGTTGGCAAAAAGCACAACGGTTAAAATCATGTCCTCAGAAAATCAGATCCTATTTTTCTTTCCCAGTTTTTGGTACAGTCAGTCTTGTAAATACGGGTTTATGAGAAGCAGTCCTCAGTGGATTCAGAGATACAACCCCTTTTCTCTGATGACACCTCTTTGTTCTTATTTCTTTTTCCTTTTGTGTGCTGTTTATTGTTTTTCTGTTCAAATCTTAATTCCCTTCTTCTTCAAGAAGCCACCTACCTCTATTCTAAATGTTGTCATAACCCTGTTTCTGATGCATTTCCCACACATCGATCTCAGGCTCTTTGATCTATTGCTCTCCTGTATGGATGTATCCAAAGGTTCTGGTATGAGTGATGGAATTACACTTGTACACACGCATCTCTTTCAACTCATCACGGGCGGCACCTCTGCAGCAGGCGAGCACAAACCAGCCTCCAACACTGTTCAAATAGCAGCCTTGCTGGGTCTGCACACTCTGCTGGGGCTTCTGAAATCACAAGCAAGCATGATAACAGTCCCCTGTGTTTTCTCCCCCAGCTGCTCCACACTCATCTCAGCAGTTGGTTGTGATGAGTTGGTTGTGCTGCTGCATTGCTGTGTATCATCGTAACATTGTAACATGCATTCATTCTGTTGTGTGCCTGTTTTACTTTTAAGTTGAAAGTGAAACTTCACACTGTGTCAGTTATGTTTCTATGGGATACCATTATTGTTTCACAAAAGGTTAGCTACAGTGTGACGGTTCACCTTTGTTTTGTCTGCTCTCTGGACTGTGCAGATAATTTTAATGGAAGAAAACATCACAGAAAACGATTTGTTTGATTCGATTGTTGTGTTAATTTGCCATTCATCAGTCAAAAAGTGACGTTCATATACAACATATTTTCATTGGCAAATACCAATACATTTTGTAGGTAACAAAATAATCAGCAAAATGGGGAAACTATTTTTACTTTTGTTTCCTCATTTTCTAGTTTCCCTGCAATATTCATTCCTGCCCAGATTCCAGTCCAGTGTTGAGCCCTAGTTTGATCCCAGAACTTTGAATCGACATCCACATCTGAAACCTTGTACATGAACCTATGGGTTATTCTTCACATACACTGTTCCCTGATGTTAAAAAATGAAATCCCTTGCTCAAAAGTGAACAGTGAACATAATTCAGATGGTAATTACGTTTCCCCCTAGGACATATTTGGCATAAAGAATATAATTAGTGTATAAATTTGGTAAGAGACACTGTTGCTAATTCACTTCACTTCATGGTCACTTTTGTCCAAATGGTTTCATTTGTTTCTGTAACACAGAATCATATTATCTCAGCAGTCCAGAGGGTGAGTTGATTTGTCTTCCATTATCCACCATGCTTGACCACTACCCTCCCTCCTCCCCTCCCATCAGCCCCTTCAGCCCCTCCCCAGGAGGTACGCTTGCTCAGCCTGAGCTCCACCAGCATCAAGGTGAGTTGGGTGGCGCCGCCCACAGACAGCCGTCACGGGGAGATAGTGCGCTACTCCTTAGCCTACCAAGCACTCACAGGAGAGGACATGGAACACCACCAGGTGTCAGGGATTGGTGCGGATGTCACCAGCTACGTGCTGGAGGACCTGGAGAAGTGGACTGAGTATTTGGTGTGGGTGAGAGCTCATACTGACGTTGGGCCTGGCCCGGAGAGCCCTGCAGCCCGCATCAAAACCCAGGAAGATGGTATGTTATCAGTCAGTCAGTCACAGAGACCTGCCTGGAAATACTAACACTCCAACACTCACTCTGCTCCTCTCCTGCTGCTGCAGTTTAGTCTCACAAACTCTTACACAATGTATGATAGTGAATATCATTAAGCAAATTATGAGGGAAATATATTTTCACGATGAAAAGTAGCCTGCCAAAGCCAAGCCAAACCATGTTGGTTGGTTTATGGCAAATTGATTTCACAAATTTGCTTGTGAAACAACAAAAACCCAGCATTACTGTAACTCATGTTATTAAGTTTTAGTTTTAAGGAGGGTCCTGCACTGTTACCTGATACTGGTTTGACAAGGGTTCAATTCCCAACATTTTCTACTCATTTAAGATTTCAATTTTTTGCAAACATTGTTCTTATTTTTAACCAAAATCCAAACCTTGACATTAACTAACTTATTCGGTTTGCTTAGTTCAGTTTGAGAAATTTCCTAATCTCTAACATACTCCCTGTCCCAAATATAATATAAAATTTTATGAGAGTTTATTGAGTTGAAACCATCTTGCACCTCTCACCATTTCCTAATTTTGTATTAGTGTGTACGTCATTATGTGACAAGATCATATTACTATCAGCAGAAACAAAATGGGAAAAGAAAACCAATGAAAAATCATGAATGGAATAAAGAAATAATAAGTATCCTAGAATAGATCCTTGTGGTACACCACATTATATTAACTGTATTTGAAGTACAGCCATTTATTAATACATTTTGCTCTCTTTCACTCATGCAGCTAGTTAACCACTTTGGTGTATCACCTTGGAAACCATATTGTCTTAATTTGGCTAAAATATATTATCATTAAAGGTGTCAGATGCTGTAAAAAGATCTAAAAAAAATGCCAAGTGCAAATTTGTTATCATTCCCAGCTGCGTGTATTTTGTCTACGAGTTGTAAAAGCACCATATAGGTAGAATTATCCTTTCTCAATCTATGTTGATGTTCATATAATATATACTTCCTATTTAAATGCATTCAAATCCTTTTAAATGAAATCTCTTGCTTACTGCTCAAATTGTACCTTACATGGATATTGGGGGTTTTTTTTGTTTTGTTTTTTCTGAAAAATCTAAAGGACAACCACAATGTAACAACAATGTAGTCCAGCCTGTTGGGCTGCTGCCCTGCTAGACGTCTGGAGAATTGCCCTCTCTCTCTTTACGTCTACGCTTGCTAAATGGCAACCATGATTCAGTCCATTATTTATTACTGTCACTGCTGAAGACAACACAGCTGAATGCTCACAGCTATAAGACACCATTACAACACATGATTCACCTTTTTTGTGAGAGAACAATTGTCCTAATCATGACCAATGGGAGTATAGAGTAATGGGCTCTTTTCTGCTGGAGGAAATCAAAGTATCAAAGGATAAGTCCTGGAGAATGTCAGGGAGGCTTAGAAAGCATAGCAGCATAGAGCGGAGCCTCTCCTCTGTTAAAGCTCTCTGTTCTGACCGGCTCAGCCCTCTTTCACTGTTACAAATGAACTCTAGCTCTGCCTTTGACATCTTCCTGACTCCGTCCTTTCATTTTCTTGTTAATCATATTAGTCTACAAATGTCTGGATTAATTTGATTGCCTTGTGCTTTTATTGTGTTTGAACTGTCTGTGCCTATATGGTCAGCATGAGAGAAAAATGGTAGGTACACAGTATGTGTGTATTATTATTATTATACACGCATATCTATCTGCTCTTTTTATTGATATGTTAGAATGATGAAGATGTGCCTTTTTCGCTGGGTTGTTTTTAAGTTAAATCCCAGAATTCTGGGAATTTAGAGACAAATGTAAATAGTGTAGGAACTAACCCTCACCACCTGCTGTCTTTCTTTCTTTCTTCTCTCTCCCAGCCTGTCCCACCATACTTCTGCACAACTACTGAATTTTAATCTCATACTCTTTTCATCTCTCTGCACCCCATTTGACTTTGAGCTCTCACTGCTGATCGGATTTCTCTAGCATCTGTCCGTTCTGCACACATCGTGCAGTAGCTTTCTCTGTGCTCCGCATGAATCCCCCTTCCGGTTCGCATCAGTGTCAACCTGGTGCACAAGTATCGCCACACATTCTCATTTAGCTCCCTGTCACCTACAGTAGCTTTCAGCACAGCTCTGAAGGTTTCAGGCTCATTATTCATTTATTATAATAAAGTGCAATGACGCCAAGGCTTCACTTCATGATAATTTGGTTTTCCATTTTCTAATATCTTGGGTTTTTAGTAGTACAGAGCAGCAGCATTTTCTGTAGCAGACTGCGGTCAGTCACCTCCTTGCTGCCTGATTTATAACTGAAGATCACATGAGAGGTACAGGAGGGCTGAGTATTGTTATTTGTGGTTTTGATTATTTTAAAATTGTCACATACTTTGTAAATGCTGAAGGAGAAAGTCATCAAAGCAGATCCTGCCTTTTCTTGGGTGTTGCTTGCATAATATATGTGCTTAGTATTTCCTCCCAGCTTTGGAGTGGAAAGTGTTTAAAGAATTGAGTGAATGCAAATGGATGACAGCAGCGTGCTGAGGTCATTCTGGGTTTGGATTTCACTAATCGGAAAAGGACACGCATACTGGACACAATAAGGGAGATACAGAGGAGACAATTAGTGGCTGCAGTAGCATTTGACAGCTGCTGCAGAGAATCCCGAGCAGCCACAGGCACATGATCCGCCTTTATACTGTCAGTCAGGATGGTCCTACAAGTTGAAAACCAGCATGAACTATTTAAGCCTTACACAGCCTGCATCAGGCATCGCACAGCTCCACATTACTGTGGTAATTAATAACAAATCAAATTGTGTCCACACCCAGCATGCAGCTATGTTGGTGAGAAGAAAAAGAACAAAATCAGACACAAAAACGGAAGTTTTATTGACTTTTTTCTTCCAAAGCTAGAAGTTTGATTCTAGAAGCTTGCTGATACACGAGTTTAAACGATTTTAATTAGTCTGACGTACATAGTGCTGACACCACGTAATGGAGCTTTTCCTTTGCCTGCTGTGCTGGGTGATACATGAGCTGCCTTAACACGTTTCTCTCCATGTCTTAATCTCTTAATGCAGAGCATTTTAACCTTTAACGCCTTCTTTTTCCTCTTCTTGTCTGTCTTGAATATTATTAATATTTGCACAACCTCGTTTCCTCATTTTGATTTAAGTCGCATTCGTATTCATTTGCACTTCCCTCAGAAGCTGACCAAGCATTCTAGAGGAATCCTCATAAGCTCATATTTCATAAAGTAGAAAGCTTTAAACCCGGCTCCCAGCATCCTCTTGGGTCTCCATGTGACTTGTGCTTTGATGTGTGTAACCTGCAAAGATAGCGAGCAACCTTCACATAACCTTTTAAATTTTCTGGGCCTTTAACTATCTCATCAGGTCAGAGAATTTTCTAACTTGGATGTAATTTGTCATGCGGTTAGAGGGACCACTGGTGTGTGTATGTGAGAACACAACACGCTTTAATATGATGTGTAATCCTACTTTAATACAAATCTTAATCATCCTCCTGTATCTTCTGTTGAATTTAGAATTTGTATGTGCATTTCACTCATTCTCTGAATGACCTGGGGTCTCATTTATAAAACAGATCCGTACTACTGATTTATGAAACTTTGCATACTCATGATTGCATTTATTTTCCCTTTATAAATCCACCCGGAAATGCACGTGGATTCGTCTCATATCTCGCCCTCTATACATGCCACATTCAACCATAAAGAGTCAATGTAAAATAATTAAGGAATATTGATGTATGTGTACATGTGTACAGAGTGTGTGTCTCGTGTCTCTGTTGTGTTCACTGCAACGACTTTACACATACAATCTATATGAAAACTAATTCAAATCACGCTTGGTATATGCACAGTATTAGTAGATTTGATTAAAAATCAACTGCTCTTTTCTCCAATTCTTTAAAGATATTTGCTGTAATCTTGGATTTATTTGGACGATAATGTCAATAGTTAGTTAATGTAGTTGAGGTGAAAAGGAATCTATATATTCAGTGTAACGAAATGTTGAGAGGACTTTGATATGGGATTTGATTTGGATTATATCTTTTCAAATTGAAAGGTGTTTATGTAATAGTTAAAGCTCACTACAAGCGCAAGTACAATTTGAATCTTTATGATAACATGGATCGATAATTAACATTTGATTTTATCGTTTTTATAGATGAAAACTTCCGCTTGGGAAGTAGCATCTTTCAGGCCCCATTTTATGTTTATCAAACATTATTATAAATGAGACCCCTGAAACAGGTTGAAAAACACAAGTATTTGCTTCAGGATGAAATGTTTTCAGCATTCACGTACCTCCAGTGGCTGTGTCATACAGTGTTACACTGCTGGGGATATTTTACAGGCATGGTTTGGGACCACTTGTCCCCTTGAGGGAAGGGTCATTGCAAATCAATCTATGGTAGATTTTGGACCGACGTGTTCGACAGCATCATCATGGTGAGAATATCTTTTAGAAGAATAGTGTTCAGAGACTCGTAGAATCAATGCCATCACAACACTGAAGCTGTTCTGGCAGCACGTGGTGGCCTAAAACCTTACTAACACACTTTATGCTGGTTTTTCCTTTAATCTGTCACACGTCTGTATGTGATGGGAGACAATGTGTCCCAAACCTTTTTTTGTTCAAAAAAGCATTTAAAAGTTAAAATTTTAATTTAAACTATGCTTTAGGCTAATCTTCATTGCTTGAGGGATAGTTCAGTTTTTTGCAGTGGAGTAGTAAGAGCTACTAATCTATAGTCACTTTATTACCTTCAGTAGATTGTGGTCTGTACATTCCCAGTGCCCTGAGAATGGTGAGAAAGGAGAAGGCTATTAAATGTGCACACGGGTACAGAAGCACACTTGTGTTAGGTCCTTACGAAAGACAAAGACAGACAGACAGAAAGAGAGAGAGAGACCCTGATGACGATCATGTAAAGATATTTCTCAGGCTCACAATACCACACATCTGTTTGTGCCCATGCGGGAGATAAAGACAGGCTCTTCAAAACCTGTCCCATACTTCCTTACACGGATATTTATTCTTCTTCATGGTTTTTATAAAAACTACTCATGGACACTATACAAAATATTAGAAACTAATAGGAAAGTTGTGTTGTAAGGTATTTCTAACTATAAAGCAGAGCTGTTCCACTAACAAATGCATCTAAGTATTGACAGAAATGGATCAAGGATCGAGATCAGGGCAAAAAAAAAAAAAAAGCTTAATCATAATCAATACCTACTACACCTCACCTTGTGGCAGTGTGACTGAATTTGTGTTGTAAAAAAACAAAACAAACCTAAATGAAATAAATAAATAGAAAAAGCATTCAGTCATTTCCTGAAGTGTCTAAATGGAAATTGTGTGCTGTGCTGTTGTGTTGTGCTGCAGTGCCTGGAGCTCCTCCCAGGAAGGTGGAGGCTGATGCCCTCAACTCAACTACCCTCAGGGTGACCTGGAAGCCTCCTCTGTCTGTGAAGCAGCATGGCCAGATCAGAGGCTACCAGCTGGTCTACTCCAGGCTAGAGAACGGAGAGCCTCATGGCCAGCCGCTCATCCTGGATGTTTCCCTCCCTGAAGCCCAGGTACTGTCACACTCTCTCAGTCGAGCCCAGTCACACATTAGACAGGTGATTTTCTTTATTTACCTACATTAAGGGCAAATGAAGGGTTAAATCCCAGAAATCGCTAGGAAGTATCATTCCATTACACATTTCAGCTTGTGTTACAAAGAAAAGGGCTGTTACTATGAATATTATTATTCAGTGAAGAACCTCTGACTTTATTGTGCCCCAGCACCATCCTCCTAGCCTCACTTAACTAAACCAAACCTACACCGATCCAGGAAATCATGAAAGCAGGAAGAGCAAACATAATCATCTTAAGGAGAAATAAATATAAAAAAAAGATACAACATAGTTGAATGAGGGCATCATGAATAATAACAGCATTCGTTCAAATGAAGGTCATCACATATCCATAAAACAAGGGTTTTAATGTATATCCAAATAATCAGATTAGGTTGATGAATTTACTTTTCTTGGGCTCTATACAGCATGTGCCTTACAAACCTAATGCTATATGTGCAAATTATTTTCTTATCTTTCCCTGAAATAGAAAAAGGGATCAAACAGATCAAAATTACTGTGTGTGGTCTGCTGTATCCTGCTTTGTGATTACATCCAAATAGAGTGGCATTTTCATGATGACAATGGACACACAATCCCTTGTTATTCTATCACAATAATTGCATTTCATATTTGTTGGAGTTTTATTTTTATTCCGGGCGTACAGTGGTGGAAAACAGCCACACATGTGAACATGTAAACAACATAAAACAAACTCAATAATCCTTCTTAGGAATGCAAAAGCAAGTGTGTGCATGTGTGTTTGTGTTTGAGATAGTTCAGCACCTGTTATGAAAGCAGTTCACCTCCAGCACCACAGATATGCTTCTACGGCTCTTATTTCTTCCACCAAATACAATAGAGGACGATGTTCACAGAGTCGGTCCACCTCTTTCTATCCACCAACTAAATGCCTGAAAGAACAGGAGAAGCATCGAGGCATCAGCAGCAATCACAGTCATTGTACTTCACATTTAATATCTTCCTTAGTATATGATAACACTTGATATAAAGACATCATAAGTGACTTTTGGCACATTAAGTGCATGATAATTATCATACTCAGATAGCACAACAGTCCTCTGCCCTTTCATATACTGAAAGCTTCATGCTTATTTATGAAGTAATATCCAAATTATTATAAATTAACCCATTCATTCCAAAAGGTGCTACTTCATAAATAAATGTCAACAGGCGCTGCAGATTATGTTATTTCCACAGCTACAGCTCATTCTATATTAGTGTCATGTTTAGATGTGACTGATACTATACATGTTCTCAGACTGCTGAGACGTGCTTTGTTTGACTGGGTCTGGTTAACACGGGTAGCTATAAGTAGTGTTGTCAGGATGGATGGTTTTCCTTCTTATTGTTTGACTGGGTGGATAAACATGATTAAGGCTTGATAAGGCTTGTATGTCCAATCCAGGCAGTTGCCACAGAAGAAAATATATAACTACAGTCGAGCCTTTTGTCTTCTCACAGGAGCAACATGCATTTTAGAACTGAATCCTTTATGCATTTGTTTATTTTCATCTGCCACTTGTATTCAGTACATATACCCTTCCTAAAGAGAAATTTAAGAAATGGTCTACTGAAGATGGGTCAAGTTTAAGGCTCTGGTTGGGCATCACTTCACTCCACAATCTGGCAGCACAGGCTATAAACAGCTTGGCTGAGAAGAGCAAAGAAACGGACACTTTCATCAGAGAATATACAAAGAAATCAGACATCACAATATTGGCCACACTGGAGATTTCTGCACCAAAGATATACACATATAAATGAAAACTAGAACGTATTAGCAGGTTAGTAGCAGTGGGAGTGGGCACCTGTGAACGTACTGAAGCAGAAGTAAAGGGTGGATGTTTAGAAGCGCTCAGAGAGGTGGTGTTCAGCTCTGTTCCTTTCAGATTGTTTTGTTCTCTAGGAGAAGTGTCTCACCTGATTTCCTTTATAAGAAGCATTCCTGTCTTATCTGTGCAAGACAGGAGGCCTGATAAAGGGCCCGCATCTCACAACCCATCTACAACTTCTCTGTGTTTCACACACACACACACACACACACACACACACACACACACACAACACATATGCTTCAAGGAACTGTCTTCAAGCCTCATCTGTGAAAAGTTTAGTTTCTCCCCCTGGCGTCAGTGATGGTGATGAAAGTCAACACACGGTCTGTGGATTGACCCCACAGACAAGCTCCTCAGCACCACACACACACGCGCGCACACACACACACACACACACACACACATGGACAGTACCAGCTTTATACATTTCATTATATAGGTCTGCATAAAGGCCTATAGCCTTTATATTATATCATATACTGTATTTATGTATAGGGTACAGTGTGGGAAAATGCGATATAACTATAACAAAATCATCACTCAGTCGCAATGATATTGTCCAACAATCTTACTAATAATTTATAACACAAACCTATAATTCATTAAAATACATCTTCATCTGTTTATTAGCTGTGTGGGCAGTTAGTGTCCAGTGAGTTTATTAGTGCAGTTATCTCTACAAAACAATTCCCTCTCTGAAATAGCATTAATGTTCACATGTTCTCTGTGGACAATGAATGAGAAATAAAATCACAATAATTCTTCTCGTTAAAGGCTGGAATTGACAGAAGGCAGAATCCTCAGGGTCTGAAACAAAAGTGTAATCAATGAAACATAACACTTAATAATTACCTTTGTGAAATCATTTTTTATCATTATTTTAATTTAAAAGAGTCAACATTTTATTTGGCTCTTAATATCCTTTTTATTTTATCCATAGTTGTAAAGTCAGTTTAGATATGAGGGCTACAAACTAATCATTAAATACATTTTTGAGATATCACTATTGACGATGGTTTACAGGTCCATGTGATAAATTGATACGGAGGCCTGTTTGAAGGCATCTTCATCCATTTATGGATAATTGTGGGAGGAAATAAAGCTCATCCACATGCACCCAGTTCTTCAATGACTGACATTTATAAAATAGAACCAAGCTTGTAGAAGATGAGCGATATTATCACCTGTCACAGTGTAACTGAAATGAACTTCCAGCTTTGCTGCTCAGTATCTAAAGCATTACTTCTTATATTATTGATTGCTGATAGTAAGCAAGAAGATACAGGAAGTCTGGGGAGCTAACAAAGGTGTAGCGTAGGTAGCCTGTGACACAGAGGAAAGAGAGAAACTTCCTAATATATTACTTTTAAAAATAACTAAACCCAAAATGAGCTATTTAGTATCAGAACTTTGCTACAAGATATAAAAACAGTGTTGATACTAATAGAGGATCACTGTTTGGTGATTTCCATATTCCTTTGTGCAAATGCTCACTATGCCACAAGTCTTAGTTTTTTCTCCAAAACAGTGATGTGCTTCTTGTCTTGACATCACACATTCTCTGTGATGACTGGATTCAGTCTTTGGTGTTGTGATGAGCCATTTCAGAAGGAGGCTCGGGCTCGATGCTTGATTTGCCTATAGTCAGTACAGATTATTGCTTTTTGGTCACAAATAAAAGAAAATAAATTCAGTCGTGCCAAATTATCAGAGCTTTCAGACAGGGAGCAAAGCTTCAATTGGCTGCTCATTCCCAGTCTTGGCTCACTGATTCCTTCGCTGTTTGCTTGAGACTTGATTCCTTCCTCTATTGCTTTTCAGCTGGCAAGCTTGCTGGTTTTAAGATCTCAGTGAGGCGTATTTTTGGATGGCTGAAGAATGCTTGAAGGAGTCTGTTATCTCTCTCAGCACCAATGGCTGTGAAGCATGAGCATCGCCTGATCTGATAAGATATGGCAACCTCTCTGTGGCTCATCTACGTTTGTTGTAGCCCAGGAAAACAAACACAGCCCGTGGCAGAGCACTGAGGGAGGTGTCAGAGACGGTGTCTCCATTGTCTGCCTTTTTGGTCTTGAAAAGCAGTAGCATGGTTTATCACAGGAGCCTTCGGAAGCCATCAAGATGCAGACTTGAAATGTAACCATTATAATAGGACGGCAGACATTTGTGGATTTACCAGTACAAAGATCATTACACAATCACAACTAACAAACTTATAATTTCACTTTGAAGACGGGCCTTTGGCTTTTAAAGTGCCAGCGTATGATCGTGTTACTTGAACCAACTTTTTGGAGAATATAATTGCAAATACAAAGCCTATAATCCATTAAAATACATCTTCATCTTTTTTTTTTATTTGTTGTCTGATGCTGGGCAGGTAGTGTACAGTGGCAGAATCCCCAGGGTCTGAAACAAAAGTGCAATCAATGAAATGAAGCCAAAAAAAAAAAAAGTATTATTGGAAAAAAACATGACTTCATTTTCATTGCTTTGCTGATTATAATTTCCTATGGTTCTCTTGGTTTACAAACAGGGAAAACAATAAAAAGTGTTCTTAAAGTGATGCATATGGGCTGTACAAGCAGTAGTGAAAGACAAAGCCTACTCACCGTGCTCATTATTTTACTGTACAGCTGAAAACAATAACTACAGCATGAAACATGCTTATTATTACTGTATTCTCTGTAGAAGATATGAAGGCAGCTCATTAACCGCTGAGCTATAGAGCGGAGATGACAAAACTACACAATATAAATTAACACAATGCATAACAATGAGTCATCCAGCTTGTTGTTGTTCCTGCGGAGGATTTCAGTTGTTTTCACTGTTCTCATCAGTCACCTGTGATTTATTTATTTATTTATTTATTTTCAGTGCAAATCAGAGGGAGAGGTGAGGAAAGGCATTCATGTTTCATTTATCCAGCACTACCAATGTATTACCACACTGGTGATTATTCACAACAGTACGATGACAATGACAGTCGACACCAAACCTGGCAGACCGTCTTCTTCATGTAATATTGTGTCACAGACCAGACAGACATAGTTAGAAAGAAATCCCTGTTTCAGGAGGAGCAGGAGCAAGGCAGTATGTCAGATAATAATAAACTTATTAAACTGTATTCATATAACACTTTCCTTAACAATGTTACAAAGTGTTTTACAAAAGGAAAATAGAATCATCCAACGGAGCAGAGCTGACACATCTTAACAATCGTATACCTATGCCAAAATAACTGAACTGGTCCACTTAGGAAACACCAAACTTATGTTATTTTGGTGCTTATTATTGATGATGACAGGACTCTTACAGCAAACATTGATTACGGTGGTGTGAAATAACACCAGACATGGTGACGTTTAGAAGCACAGTGGCCTCAGCTTCATGGAGATACGGGCTCTCCCAGGATCTGTTGGAGGGTGTCATTAGAAATGCTGCTGGGCACAAACTCGACTTACTGTATGCAGAACCACTGCAAATACGTGATAAGCCAATATGACCCAGTAGCAATGTTTCATAGGACTACTTTGTTGGCAAGGTGATCAGGTAATCTATATTTACATTGTTGAGCATTGATTGGTGAGCACCTGCTGTGAGTTAATTTCCTCGCTGCAGGTTGGAAGTATTTATTTTTATCCTGTCTGGTTAACTGTCTTTCTTTACCCCAGTATTCCAGCTCAGTAGATCATAAGTGTGCAGCTGCCTTATTTGGAGGTCACTTGGAGAATTAGCTGTCTGCAAATAATAACTATTCAACTGCCAAGACAGACGGAGAGACAATAGAGATCAAAGGTGAGATTACACTGCAATCTGTCTCCTCGTAGCCACTAAAGACAGTAGGATTGACAGATCTGTCAAACCAAACCATCTGCATGTTTACTATCGAGTATTCTATAATGATTGGAAGAATCTGCAGCAGTGAAAGTTCGATCCAGTTATTTTACAGTAATGATGGTAATTCAGAGAGACTCTATCACAGTGTTCTGCAGTATGTGAACCCACAGTGGCACACAAACACACAAACACACACATCTCCTCCTCTCCTCTCCTTTCCAGGGAAATGTGATCAGATTTTGGCAAATACACATATCTCAATTCCAATTACTCAACCGTATTCTGTGGTGGTGCAACGACACAATGTCATCCATGGTCTAATATATCTCTGTGTCATTTTGGACGTCATGAAACTGAGAGTGCTGCTTGTTTGTTTGGGACCAAGCGGCAACTACCACAACTTGAGGCTGAAGCCAGTGTCCTTTAATGCAATGCCACTGACAGCCATTCAAAAAGCCTCTACTTCTCTCACAAAAAGCTTTGATATCTGCTGTTTGCACGTTGTATTTCGGTTTAGTTTAATGTTGACTTGTTAGCACACCCTGTGTTTCCAAGGTAACAGTGCATGTTTCCAGAGCTTGAAAGTCAACACCCTGCACTCCTTATTTGGAAGTTCCTGGCTCCTAATAGAAAACATGGCACCTGCTTTCAAACCAGCACCAGTGCAAACCGACGAATGGTGCTACTTCCATCTTTATATTCAGTCTGTGTTTTAGACACACGTTCCAGGGGTTGTGCAGAATGGGTTTTGTAACCAGAAGACCTAACTGCTGTACATGCCTCCATCTGCCACCTGCCATCTCCACCAAATCACTCAGAGTGATAACAAACCTAAATCTGACCAGCCTGTCTCAGATCATGTACCTATACAGATACTGTTTACCAGCCAGAGCAGTCCTGACTCAGAATGTTACCCATTGGTGTTTGCTCAAAGCCTAAACCAAGTGCAGGCATGCTCATGTTTCCACCAGAGATACTAGCTGCGAGCTTTAACAGGCAGTGCAGCAGTGAGGCCAGTCATCACGAGTTCGGAGGAATTCATCCTCATGATGTACATGTTCAGTGACGGAGCCAGTGATTCATCAAACCATAGAGCCCAGAAATGCATCAGTTACTGTATGAAAGAATGATGGTTACTCAACGCCGACGCCACTTTCAGGCTCCCCGCTGCTTTGTGTAATGGATCCTCCTCTGATTTACTGTGCGATCCTATATTTTTGCCCGGGAACAGAGCTGATTTTCCCCTCACCGTTAGCGACTTGCATTGTTTATGATAATGGCTTTTATTTATTTCTTCTAAGAAGCTGAGGTAGCAAAGCCCTTTGTTTTTTTTGTTTTTTGTTTTTTTTATTTCTGGTTAGTCATCAAGGTCATGGATCAGAATGCAAATGCCCTATGTATCTGAATCATTGCTGAGGCAGCTGCTCATGTGTTGGGAGGAAAACAGGCTGACTCAAGTATTTTAGCCTTTATCAGTAAAGCAGCACTTTATGAGCAATCAGAGTTCCTTCTAGAACATGATATTTACGCTTATCACATAGCATAACCCTTTGTGGTGCTGTAATGCTCTATGCTCAAAAGGCTTCGCAGACCTTTGTGGATAGTAGGGCTGTATGAAGTGGTTCACAGCATGCTTCTCTATAGCTTCATTCTGAAGCAGAAGCACTGATGATATGTTGCCTGCTCTTGTTGTGTCATTAGCGATTAATAAGCTGTTAGTTAGTTTAAGATTACATTTGGTTTACGTTTGGTGGTTCCTGAGAGGACTGGTGTTGTGTTGTAGTTGTGTTCTGTACTGTACTTATCATTCTTCACATTGGCCAAAGTTTCAATGAAAATGAAGCACATTGGTCTCATGAGTTATAAACATGCCCTTACTTATTCTTTCTGGTGATCACTGTGTCTTTAACATCTGTTGAAGATAAACATCCATAAATAATAAAACATATTTTATAACTTGAGATAGCTTGTCTCAATAATCACGTTCATATTTTCTTCCGGGTCAAAACTAATGAAGCATGATTTATATGGTGATGATTCATCAACATATTAGTAATATTAGTTGAAAGGTGCACACTTCTCTGCTACTCTTGACTAATAGGTCATGTTTGGTTTTGGAGCTGGTCATTTTAGCTCTGTGTTTCTGGGTTAGGGCCAGGCCAGTGTAGAATGTAGCAGTGATGCTGTCTAGCTGCTTCTTGTAAATGATAAATGAACAATGGAAGAATGGGGGACGCAGTGGTATCCACGAACCACCCCCAAAATTATTCCTGGAGAAGCAAAAGGGCTCCAAGTTGTAAATGTAATCTGACCTTTCGGCAGTGTAAACTTTCAGCAAACTTTCTACCTGTTTGCCTCTGCAGTTTACTTCCTTCATCTATGTCTGTCTCCTTTTTCTCTTTTGAGCACAACCTTGGGGAAGAGCTTTGACATCTAAAGAATAGATGAGAATCTGAAAATATGACTCTGCTACAGAATATGTATGAATATGAATACATCAATCCCAGTGACACATACAGTGCAAGTAATGGTGCAGCAGTAATTGCAGGACACTTCTTTTTCCTTCTCTCTATTCTCTCACGGTTAAGTTTTCACTCATTAGATTCACACATGGAAACTTTTAAAGGGAACCTTTACTGCAGCACACTGTCAGTCAGTGTTATCAGGTTCAAATCAAATGTGTCTCCAACAGTAAGGTAATGACTAAAATACATTTGGATATGGATATAATTATAATACAGCATAATGACCTCAGCTCCATACATATGCATATACTAACAAGTAATGAATCATTTGATTGAATGTATTTAAATTATTTAGATACAGTACACAGCACTGTTTTTTAAGCAGAAATGACCTTAAATGCATTGTAATATTAAATATAAGCTGTGACTTCAATTCACCAGGGTAAACCCACTAACAAATAGTCAGATTTCATATTGTTCTTGTCAGCAGATCCACAAAGAGACATAACCAACAATGAACTGATCTACTAACAAGTATTGCGTGTGTATCCAAAGCCTGATATATCTTTTCATTTTGCCAACAGTAAAAATAATAAAGAATTTAAAGAAAAAAGGGAGTGGGTTTTATAGTTTTTACTTTTTGCTGAAGAGAATGTAGTCCAACACTTTTGGAAGTGCAGGGAGGAGATCTTTTAACTTTTTTGCCCATTCCAGATTGACTGATATTAATTCTGCTCATCCTTGTGAGATTTATTGTAAAAATACAAGAACAAAATAATCAAAATTTGAGGCTACTTTAAAAGATGCAGTATCTTGAAAAACACAATAGAATTTCACATCAGGTGAAACACTGAATTGAATTCAATTGAATACTCGACAGAATTAAGTATTTTGTGGCGGATCAACATCTCGACGGGCAGGATTGAATTATAAAAGACACTTTGTGAATGATGGAGGGCTTGGTTCATGCTCCCAGGCTGAGGGAAAGTGGGTTCATGTTGCAGGTGAGTCGGTTCAGATCCTCTGTTGTACTGGGTGGAGGCTCACACTAGCTTCCTTAATGCATCTCTCTTTTGAATTCCTCCATGCCAAGTCAGCCAGCAGGGAATGCTCATCAGCATGGACCAGACTTGTCTCACCAGCGCTATGGAGAGGAGCCCTCATTATACACACACACACACACACACATACATCAGCGTAGTCATCCAGCATGCTGATCAGCTCATAGCATAGCCTGCGTACATCTATAGAGAAAAGGTTTGCTCTGTTTTTCTGACTCCTCTTCCCCGTCTGTCCTTTTCATCAGTGGACTGATGAGGACTCAGCAGACTACGTGAGTAGCTACAGTGTGTTGGGTGGACAAGGGTTATGGGGAGTGTGTCATAACATCCTGCCAATCCTGTGTGGATACTAACACAATCCTTTTCCATCTAACCTGCTCTCCTAACATCACTCAAAAAAAAAAAAAAGAGAAACCTGCAGAGTGAGCGACAACTATCTGAATTTTCAACTATAGTATAGGTATACTCATTATGACCCCATCTCCACCTGGTGTTATCATGTGATCTGTATCTGGATATTTACAGCTGATAATGAGACCTTTGCTGGTATTATTATGTATTCACATAATTTCTCCTCTGTCCACATTGGACTGGTTCTGAATTTCCAAATTAGGTAGTTGGAGCTGGTGAGGTCATAATGACATTTGATGAAGTGTGTCTTCAAACAACAGTCAGGTGTCCATATGAACAGTGAGTGTAATCATTCCTCCTGTTCATACTGGCTGTTGAAAGATCTGCTTCAAATGTGCTTTCATTGTAAATCAAGTCATATCAAGTGGATATCTGACACATTTACAGTCTGCTTTGTGTTTCCTGTTGAGCTGTGGTGGAAGTTTAGTAACAAAAAGAGAGACTTTAGCTCTAAAAACACTTTTTGACTAATTTGGATGGTTCAGATAAACTCATAAATACACAGAC
The DNA here is from genome assembly GCA_036937835.1 of Pampus argenteus. Taxonomy (NCBI): domain Eukaryota; kingdom Metazoa; phylum Chordata; class Actinopteri; order Scombriformes; family Stromateidae; genus Pampus; species Pampus argenteus. The sequence continues at coordinate 2,925,912 of CM072870.1, forward strand.
TGTGGATTTTGTCCTCCATCACGTCCATTACAGCATGAAAAACATGTTTTACTGTTCATTTGGGCTCCAGACTGTTGTTGTAAGACACACTTGAATAATTTTGAATCCTTCCTTTAAATGGCTATTTTTTGGCAACCGGTCTAATGTTACTTTAATAAGAGGAGAAGCTTGCTAGCACTAGCTTGAGATAGCAGAAAGTGGTGGCGTTGGGTGACCTCTAACCTTGACTGGTAGCAAAACAAAGTGATCACAATAATAGTAGCATTAATAGTAATGCTGTTTTTTATGATCCATAAAAGGTATCCAGATACAGTTTACATGCCAGTGCTAAATGAAAATGGGGCCCTAGCTTACAATTACTACTGTGGATAACAATATGAATACTTGTAATAAAATAATAATAATAATTAAGGAATATAAACCTAATGATATGCAGCCTTAAACCGGTAGCAATTATTTAAATATAAGATGAATAATTCAATTTAATTTCAACCTTCATCTTCTGATCGTTGTTTTAGCCATCATCCCTGTCAAGTAATAATACCCTCACGCTCAACTAGTGACTTGCTGAGATCTGGAAACACAGTGACAACATTAAAAAGACATTTGATGGGACAAGCAACACAAACAGTGAGATGAACAGGTTTGAAATAAACCTCCTGGTCAGACAAATGTGGGTGGAATCATCCATGACAGTTTACAGACACACTTCCTGCTTCTGGAACCCGTTGGTCGTCATTGTAGTTATGTTCCCGGGTCTTAGTAATTTGTTGACTGCAATGTTTTTAATTAAGAAATACTAGATAAATTATCATCAAATTTAAATTCTTATCAAAAATAAGTTGTAACATGAAAACATGAATAATCATTTAATTTAAAGAAAATTTCAATTCATAGTAGAAATAAAAAAAATAAAAAAAGTAAAACATACATAAAACAGAGGTTAGCAGTATAAAGAATAATGGTGGTCCGATTGTTAACCTGCTCATTAGGAAGTAGCTGCCTTCTGCTGCAACTGTATTCCTCATCCGTCCATCACCAGAGGCACTTTCCATTTTCCTGAGACAGACAGGATTCTTTCACTTCATTCTGACTTCACGTCATATCAACTCCAAAACACTCCAAACAGGATGTTCAAATTTCAAGAGCATTGACAGCTCTTCATAAGACAGCTGGGAAGTCCCTTTTAAACTCCTAACTGGCGTTTTGTAAAACTCATCTCCCAGTGTGCCAGGCTTGCTTTTCTAGTGGGTTTTGGTGGTGTGTAGGGCTGGTAGAGTGTGTGTATCTGCATTTCCTTTGATGGTGAGGGTGTCATGGTGTCATGCATTAGACTTTGATATGAACACAGACAGTGACACACGACTTTAAACTTCATGGCCCAACGTTTGCTGCTGATACTGCACAGTACTCTGTGTGTGTGCGTGTGTGTGTGTGTGTGTGTGTGTGTGTGACAGCCTCCCAGCCTCTAAGGAGCAGCAGCTATAAATGCTCTTTTATTTTGAGTAAAGTTTGGGATGGGGATTTCCTGTCTGTTTGTCTGTGTCCAGGGGTTAATATGTTATAGATCACACACACACACACACGTACACACACACACAGATGTAACCCACACTCTATAGCAAACAATGGGTCTGTTTTCTGGTAGCCTCTATACAATAAAGGCTGAGACTGCTTGTTGATTCTACTAGAGTCCAGCTCCTGTTAGTTTATTCTGAAGTACAAATCTACACAGACTAACAGTGTATTACAGCTTCTGTTTGCAAGCTTACATATACGTCTCTGGGCATGAAATGTACAGTAACGTTATTACAGTAGCTGTTCCTCTCCACTCCATGTGCCATCTTAACGTTATCTCACAGTTCCAGACCTGAGGGGTTAGTTCAGTTTAGTATTTAGGTTTTAAAGATGTTAAATGTAATGTTATATGTTTTGGTCTGTGATGGGAATATTTTGTTTCAGTTTTGGTAATAACATGTGATCTTTAGGAGAATATTTAATCTGCATAATGAAATGCACGCATTAGGCTACTTCAACCATGTGAAAAGGGTCATGTGAATGATACAAGCGTAGAGTTAGCAAGCTTCTCCAACATTTAACATTTGCTTAGTTAGTAAAGTTAGCAAAAACAAGCCTACAGATGCCTTCAGCTTCCATTTAACTTAGATGCACTGTGCATAGTTTGCAGGTTGAGATTTGATCACTGTGCTTGCAGGAACATCTTTATGATAAACCTTATTCGTCCCAGGTGTAAATGTAAAAGCCCTGTGATCAGATGTCATTGTACAGATAACAGATCTGCACTGATCACATCTATATGTGGAGCAGGTGAAAGTAAAAACACTTTCCCATCATGACTCATAGTTTTGATAGTTTGATTTGCCTACGTGTTGAGATGTTTACTATTATACTCAAGTTAAAAAAAAATAGTAAAAGTATTTGTGTTAAATGTAAGTCAGTTAAATTGTATTCTGGGTAGATGTTACTGCGCTATATTTTGTAAATTGTTGGTGATATATGATGCTACTGTAAACGTATGGAACACCTTTAAGCTACAATTGCATTAAATGTCAATCCAGGAGCAACATCACAACCACCAAGACTCACCATAAAGTCCATGTTAGACAGATTTTGCAACTTGTGCATATCAGTGATTATTAATGGTAAATATACACTAGCCTGACTACAATTAACCAGAAAAGAGGACAAAACACAAATGACCAACATAAATGAAAAGAGCTATGGACAGCACGGCAGGTGCGAAAAGCAATATTAGGGTCCAATCAGACCGAGTGCTTCCTGCAGGTTGCAAACTGTGAGGCGCGCTGCCTTTTTGGTGAAGCCTACATTTTTAAAAAAGAGCAGCCTGCTGCGTGTTTGATAAGGGTCACTTGCTGTGCTCACCGGGCGGTGTATTAAAGCAGTGACTAATAACTTTTTAATGCAGAGTCCTCTGAGTTCTGCCCTCTTACAGACACAGAAGGAGCTTTAACTTAACGCTTCCTTATATTCCACTCTCACACAGTTACTTGCAACTTGAAATGTAGAAATTATACAATTATAGTAATTATATATTTTTTTAAATGATCAAAGAATCACAAATACAATATAAATAACTTAGTTACGATAACAAGAGTAAATGTAATGTGTTACTCCCTGCATAGAACACACTGCTAACAGTTTTCAATAAAAAGTGGTTGAAAGCTACTAAAACCAAACCGTCTGCTTGAGGGATGAGGCTACAGTGGGACGAGAGCTCCAGTCTCAGTATCCCCACTCTGTCGATGACTCGCAGACTATTGCATCTACATAATGGTCTCTTGCAGCTACATTTTAAACAAGTGCATCATTTATTTTTCACAGCTTTGATATTGCCTTTCATAATGTTACATCATTTTGACGAGTTAACAGCAAGTAGCTAATTAGGAAGAAGAAATTCTTTAAAAGTAGGATGTGTGTAACCCTTCACTAACAGTAACAGTTTCAGTATTTCCTATAGAGTTTGGACAGAAATTGAAAGTTTTGATCACTTTCCATGCATACATGCATCTCTCTCCATGCTGATAGTTTAGTTTTTGTTTTTGTTTTTTCATCACAATACAATAGAGATGAATAGAATATGTCTGGAATGGAATAATATTGTGTCAGCATTAGGAAATCTCTTTCCAGAAACAGTGTCCCCGTCACTCTGGATCATCCAGAAAGTTTCTCCAGGTTACTACATTTCCTTAGTTTTCTCCATGTTTACTGTGACCCTGTGTGAGGAGTTTGACTTTCCAAATACTGAAATAAAAATTAAAAAAAAACATCACATTATTCATTGAAGAATCTGTCAGAAGTGTCCTTCCTTTAGTTCCCGTGTCAGTGGGAGTGAATCAGCACAGTTTGGTGACTGCTAATAAGCTTTTGAAGTGGTATCATTCCCAACATTAGTGGGAATGATACCCCCCCCCCACACAGCAGCATTTGATGTTTGAACACAGGGAGTCACTCCTGATTGATTGGCTCCTGTTAAACTTAAACTAGACTTCCCCCTCACAGGAGAGACATGTCCTGTCTTAGTGTAAAAGGATTAATCTCTTCAGTCCTTTTGAATTCATCCACACAGACACATGCTGGCTCTGCATTTGAAAAAGACAGACGAAAGCCTAATTAGATTTTCTCTCCTTGTCTTCAAGTGCAGGAAAGTCTTCAGCAACAAGTGGAAAGGAACACTGCCAGGTAGAAATAATGAGGCTTTTAGAGGACTCGAGAAGCTTCACATGAGTCACATTTCTCTCTTATCTTTCACCTTCTTTGCCCTGCAGAGACGACAGGAAGGAGGGATACATCATAACCCTTTAGGCCCCAGCTGAATTCTGCTCTGTGCATGTCAGCTCTTAAATTAGCAGAAGAAGAACCTTTTTAAACACTCTGTGATAGATATAAAATTGCCAGCCATAAAATAATAATTAGAACTAAGGTTGTTTCTGGAAACCTGGCAGGAACCTGCTAATTTGCACTGTCATCTCCATGGTGCAGCAAGCCCTGGGCTGGGCGCGCGCGTGCACGCACACACACACACACACACACACACACACCATATTCCTGCTTCCGTTTCTCTCTCATCACAAGCTGCTTCATCCCGGCTACACCTCTCTACTCATCACTCATGAGCAGCACTAGAAAGGAATCCTCTTCTGCCTGAGAGGAGAACGGCTTTTTCCAAACCCTTTAATGGCCTCCCAGCGGCTGACAGATTGTACATGTTGCTGTATTAACAGTGGAGCAGCATGTATGAACGTGTGTTCTCACTCTCTGTGTGAGCAGAGATATTCCAGAAAGGAGATGAGTGAGGTTTGCTACGTGTCTCATGTCTGTTGTTGCTGTTTTTGCTTTATGTGTGTTTTTTTATGTTCAGAGAGTATGTCGTGTATGTTTAATATGTGGATGAGTAGCATTAAATTATCAGTCAACTAATCTAAAGAAATTCTGCTTTATTACAACTTGACTATGAACAGCTATTATTATAGTTATTTTCATAATTGTGTCCATTATTTGTGAAAGCAGTGCTGTCACATACCGACCGACAGCTCTGTGTACCTCCTGAACCACAGCCTCTGCTGTTAATTTGGTGGCACAACGCTATGATAACTTAAAATGAAAGTATGAAAAAAAGGCACACATTGTAAGAAACTGGAATTTGTTTTTGTCAAGATTTTTTTTTTTTTTTTTGCTTTACTCACATTAAAATTGAGAATTTTAGCTCCACTTTTTTTTTATAGAACATTCATTTATAAATAGTATCTTTGTATTTCTGCGTTCATGGTCACTGTTCCGGTACAGTGTAGTAAGGAACCATGGACTTTTGAGGATTTCCTCTGAATGTCCTTCAGGTTCACATTCATGACCCTTACTTAACTTTTTCCTCAAAAGAGCAGTTTAGATGCCTTGGGAGTGTTGGAAATGTGAAGCGACACATGTTAAGTGCGCCTGACTTGTCTAATGTGCCTTAGTGCCTGATGCAGTAAACTCTCTGACAGCACACCAATTCATCTGAGGCTGGTGTCTGAACCTTTCCTGTCTTGTCTTCTCTTCTCCTCCCTCCCTCCCTCGCTTCTTCTTCTTCTTTTCTGTCTCTCTACCACGCAGGAGGCCATCATAACAGGTCTTCTCCCAGAGACTAGCTACTCTGTGACTGTGGCAGCGTATACCACCAAGGGCGATGGAGCTCGCAGCAAGGCCAAGGTGGTCACTACCACAGGAGCAGGTGTGTGTCCATTTATGTGTGTTACAAATCGAAAATGACATTATTTATACATTTTATTTCTAATATTTTCTAATTATTTCTTTTAGTTAGCAATTAACAACTGTCTTTGATAATGCCAGTAATAATAAAGAAGCAATACAGTGATGAATACTCTTAAGAAGACTAATATTGCATCATAGTGTTTACTGATATGTTTCTGATCTGCTATCAATGCAGTTAAGATTCAGTTGGTTGAATGGTTAAAGGAACTATGTTCAAATATGTTTCAACTGAATTTGAGGAGGAAACCAAAGAGCGTTATAACTGCAGGCTGAATCTAAATGTGTGGACTTCACCAGACTTGTGATGGTGTAAAAGGAAATAATAATGCTATACTCTGACAGGGTATAAAAAAATATATATATCATAACCATCATCGTAGCCTTGTTATGAGATCTTTTAGAAAAGTTTGCAGTTTGCATTTGCTCCTACCTAAATCGAAATAATGACTGGAAAATCAGCCTTAATACACTGGATCTTTGAGTTTGAAAGAGGGCCTAAAAACATTATGAAAGCTAATCCTGTCAACAGCAGTTGCAAAGAATCTTAAAAAGAAATTCAATGTTTTTTTTAGCATTGAAAGTTTTTTTTCAGAAATCAAATCTTTAAGATCTGGGAATAGCAAAGAATGTTTCCGCTCTTTCAGTGCCTGGCAAACCCACTATGATGATCAGCACCACGATAGGGAACACTGCCCTGATCCAATGGCAGCCCCCTAAAGAGATGGTGGGGGAGCATGTGGGATACCAGCTACAGTACAAGAGAGTAGAGGAGGAAGCTTTTACCATCAAAGACTTTCGAAAGACCGATGATCATTTCACGGTCACCGGCCTCCACAAGGGAGCCACCTACATCTTCAAACTGTGTGCCAAAAACCGAGCTGGCAATGGGGAGGAATATGTGAAGGAGATCAGCACCCCTGAAGACATTCCTACCAGCTATCCACACAATCTGAGCGTGGTAGGTCTGACTGCTACGTCCACCAAGCTGGCCTGGGACCCACCTCCTCTGGCTGAGAGGAACGGGAAGATTGTGAAGTATGTGGTGGTGTATCGAGATATCAACAGCCAACACAACGTCACTAACAGCACCACAGAAACACAGATGACTGTCCAGGGGTTGCAGCCTGACACCACCTACGACATCAGAGTACAAGCTTTTACCAGCAAGGGGGGAGGACCCATCAGCCCCAGCATCCAGAGCAGGACCATGTCCACCGCAATGCCAGGTGAGGTCCACAGGACACTTGTAGACAGCTTACTGTGACCTCAGTGCTGTATATTACTCCATGATTTGGACATGTTTAACTTGTCATCCATGCAGCAGGTTGCAGCTTCACCATGTCTATAGTTTGCAAAACCAGCATTTAAAATTCCACAGACTTCTTTTAGCAACATAACAACAATTATATCTCCACTATTCTCCCTTTAAAGTGAAAACGGACTACTTTCCAGCTTTCCCCTCATTACCCTAACCCCCCACCTAGCTATTCCACGTGGTATTATTTTCCTCTAAGCAAATTATCAAAACCACTTTGGAAATAAGAGAGAGGAAATAAGTGTGTTCACTGAAGAGTTTGAATATGGAAACAGACTTGGAATGGAGGAATGGAGGGATGAATACCGTTAGATGAAAAGTTTGTTCATTAATTTAGTCTATAACGGAGACATGGAAGCAGAAATTCTTCAGTAGTGGTGCAGCAGAGTTGGTGGTAACATAATATGTTCTGTCTGTTTACTTTCTTAGAAACAAGTAGATCATATGATTCATACTGTATTGACCCAAATATAAAACACCCCTGATCACATCTCACCTTTCACATTACACATAGTCATTTGTGTTAATATAGTCATCTTTGGTCATTGGTATTGGTCAACAAATCATCACAGAAAATAATAAAACCACTACACTGAGATTGATATTGTGTCCTAATAGTACACACTTGATGTTGGACACTGCACATGTTCTCTCATTTTGATTCATTTTCTTTCAATTCTGAATCATCTCACTCATCTCTGCAATTAAATTAACCACCTAATAATCATCCAGACTTTCCCTCAGTGTTCACCAAGAACTTTGGTGTGAAGGCTGTGATGAAAACCTCCGTCCTGCTGACCTGGGATGTGCCAGAAACCTACAAATCCCAAGTACCTCTCAAGGTAGGATCAGCCCACTCTTCCAGCACACAGTAGCTGAATGTAACAACTACTGCTGATAATCCAGTATCAGTGTTTGTGAATATAGGCCAGAGGTCAGGGATGTAAAACCAGGCTCTGTTATTTTGCTTGTGCAGCTCCCATCTCAGCTTTCTATGAACTTTAATATAGACCTCTATTAGAATCATATCATAGTAGCAAATGAAGCAAAACACGTTCATGCATTCATAGAACTGTACACAAATACAAAACACATACTTTACAAACTTTAATGAATCATTAAGAAAATCAATCCACCAATTTTATTTCATTTTTTTACATAAAATACAGAAGATGGTCCTTTGTGGTATGGAAGCAAAACTGACCAATAATATTGTTTTTATTGTTAGTGATTATCACATTCATCTTCTGATGAGTGAACTATATTGAAAGTGGTCTCTTGAGCTGTATAACCATTGTATAGCCCTTGCAAATGAAATAATAATAATAACAGGTAATAATAAGAACTAATAATGAGATTTGTTTTAAATGTCATAAGATAACATGTGCACCTGGACTAGATAGATAGACTTTATTAATCCCAAACTGGGAAATTACAGGCAACTAAAAGGCAACAATGTGTCTTTTTTTCCTCCTGGAGCAAATTAACCACACTAAAGTTTTTTGGGTTTTTTTTTTTATTGTACATGTACATTTGGAACTGTTTGATGAACAACCGAGGGTGTGCAGTGAATGTTCGCAGTTTCCTGAGGTCATCGCAGTGTGGTTGCCAGGTTTGGTACCATTGTGCCTATACAGAGACCAAAATGAAAACAGTGCTTTGCTTAATGGCAACCCACACTATATCCAGAAATGCTGCATAGAAGAGCTGTGTGGATGGATGAACTGTTGTTTGTCAAGAAATAGTTCCAGCACAGAACTCACCTTAACATGAGTTTTAGTGTTTGTAGGTGCATCTTTTCAGTTTTTCACAGAGTCCGACTGGTTTACAGATGTGAGAGTGGTATCAACCTGAACATCAAACGCTCAACGTGAAAATATGCAGTGTTCCGACAATGCTGAACTATTCCTTTAAAGTGAAAGTATAATGAGTTTAACAGACAAAAACAGTAATTTATACAGAGGAAGTTTACTGTAGATCAGATTACATGATCAGTCTTTCTCTATGAGTGCTTGCCAGTAAGAAACTGCTTTCTGCCTTCAGATCCTGTACAACCAGCAGAGTGTGGAGGTTCAAGGCAACCTGAAGAGGAAGCTGATCACACAGCTACAGCCAGATACTGATTACTCCTTTGTGCTGATGAGCCGGGGGAACAGTGCCGGAGGACTTCAGCAGCAGGTTTCCATCCGAACCGCTCCAGACCTGCTGAAGGTGAAACCTGCCCAATATCAACATGATGTGGAGGAGGGTGGCAAAGTGACCATCAGTCTGCCCAGGATCCCTGCTGGAGCCTCCGTCAGGTCTGTGCAATCTGTTTGACTTAAGCTTAAGTTTGACATATGACAAACGTGAAGTGTCCATAGTGCCAATAAGAAGCAAGGAACAGGGAGCAGGACAGTGGTGTGAAAGTGTTGCCGTGGGAACAGAAAACGGTTCTGACCTGTTTGTCTTCTCTCCTCCATTTCAGATTTGTTGTACAGTACTTAATTTATTGAAATATTTTACTTACAGTCTTTCCAAATAATAATAGAATCTGAACAATCTAATCTATATGATAAGATGATATGGCCTGTTATTCATAGCAACAATCTACTATTCAGAAATAACCCACCATCAGAATCAATTGTTCAACAAAGCTATGTAATAAACAATATGAACAAGAACAAACACACACATTAGGGGACATCTCTAATAGTCAGATAAGTATAATAACTTTGACACCCGCAACCTCGCCACTCTCAAGTGTACAGGCTGGGCAGAATGCATGGGAGTAAATTACAATATACGGTAACAGATTTGTTTATTTCTCGTCTTCCCCTGATGGTCTGAAGTTATAACTGGCTGCTGTTGCACTGTGCTGCTCTGTCTTGTCTGTCTTTAAGATGTCAGTGTCCTTCTTATGCAGCAATGTTATCAGTTATTAAATTGTTTTTCACTGCATGAAAAAAATGCATGTGTAAGGCATCGCCAGATATATTACAATTCATCCTATGAGAGACATGAATGTACATAATTTTATGGCAAACCATTCGATAGTTCTCCAGACATTTCATTCAAAACTACAAATCTGGACCTTATGGTGAAGCTAGAGGTGAAGTCAGGGCATCAATCATTAGGGTTCATCCTCTGGGGACTATGGATGTCTGTACACAGTTTAATGGCATATTGACTAGTAGAGTTTTAATTACAGTTAGGTCAAGCAGTAAATTTGTTTTTAAGTTCATGTTTCTAACCTTTTTTTACCTTTGTAACTGAGGTACAAATAAGAGTACGATTCTAATATAAAAGTAATGTTTACACTGGGTTGATCCATGCAACAACATGACATAGCTGTCACCTCAAACAGATGAGAGAGCTGACATGAGAAAGCGTGCTGCTATACTGTGTGTGCCACGCTATTATCACCAGCCTACATTTAGTGTATCAGCAGTCTGAAGACTTTAAAAAGCCTCACCTGTGAAGCTGACTCAAATGAAGACACACACAGATGCACACAGGCGATTGTTTTTGTGTTAAATCAATAACTCAGACACAAGCTTGTCTGCAGGGGTGCATTTTAACAGCCATTGCAATCCTGGTTTAAGGTTAAGAAGTAACTTGTCCTGTTCTAGACAGTTCTTAACCAGCCAATTATCTACTGCAGCTGAGTCGTTTTAGGTCAGAGTAGCTGGGCAAAGAAAACATTCAGTCCAACCAACAACACTGTGATTACACCCTATAAGCACATGGCCATATTAACAGTAAGCCCAATGCAGCTCCGGAGCTCTCGCCTGATACCAAAATGCAATTTATTTAAGAGTTGAGCTTTAAAACCACAATTAATCAGCAAAGAGAATCCCAATGCAAAGACCTGAATTCATTAGAAGGTTATTTTTTTTATTATTACCCAGCTCAGTCAAGAAGACAGGCACTGCAAATTACTTGGACTTAATTGTGTTTCAAGTGTTTGTTTCTCTAAAGAAATCGCCCACAAGTAATAAGAGAAGTTGGGCTGATGGAAAAAAAAAAAAAAAAACTAATACAATGTGTATATGAATGCCCTGCACAGACTTTTTCATCACACAGTGAATTAAAGTCTGGGTACACATCAGTCCAAGAGCCAGAATTATCCCGTTGGTGTTTAGGAGAGGTGAAGAGGGCATGTGAGTGTAAGAAAAGCCTTTTGAGATGCCAGCAGCTAACTTACAGTAAAGCTCTATGGATTTGTGTGTATCTACTGTATGTACAGTATATAGGTGTGTAATACAGTGGTGTTTCTGTGTTTGATACAGGTGGTACTACATAGTGGTTGTTCCTGTCACCCCGGCTTCTCTGAGGAGATGGGAGAACCCTGAAGACATGGACATACATGAGGTGGGTGGATGTGTACTTATATTTATCATATCACGGAGACACTCGTCTGTTCGCACTGGAACACATTGGAAGGGCGTTTTGAAGAGCAGTTCTTTTGTTTAATTAGGGTTAGGCATATACCATTTCTAAACAAACACAGTTTACATTCAGTGTTCCTTACCAGAACACACTGAGAACTGATGAATAAAAAAAATAATGATTCAACCTCATGCACACACATCTGTTCATCAACATAAGACTAAAACTTTAAAGCCCCTCTAGCAGCCCTGAGGCTGCAATATTCATTACACACAGCAGTAGAAGAAGCATGATGATTTAACCATTCTCTCAGTCTTGCTGCCAAATGGACTGAAAATATACTGTGTGACCTCAGGCTGGCCAGAACAGGTCAAGGACTCGCTAAATTCAACGGGTTTCTTACTCTGGGGGGCATGACTGTCTTCATATGGTCAGCAATCAGCCTGTTGCATTATGTACGGTAATATGTTGCATGCATGGTGGGGCTAGAGGCAAAGCAAAAGCAAAGCAAAAAAACATGGGGGGTTCATCTTCTGATGACCAACATTCTACTACTTATGGCAGTTTGGCCATTAGTTGTGGAAAGTGACCCTCTGTACAACATAAAGTGTAAGTATCATGGAAAATGTGGAAGTTTTGTCTACGTTGAAATTTGGCAATCCACCTATTAGATGTCTTGTGTACAAAGTGCACAGGGAAGAAAGTCTCATGGATTATCTAGAAGGAAAATTCATCTCATTATCAGCATGAATATGATTTCATATAAATGTACAAATAAATAGTGCGACACGTTGTGAGTATAAAAGAAAAGTATGTCAAACACTGGCTAGATCAGGGAATCACCAGATATCAGGAGACCATGAATATCTAGAAGAACATTCATGACAATCAAATCATTTGTTTTTGATATATAAAGCCATGTACAAAACGTCATAAACAAAAAGGTCATAGGATCATCTCCAAGACAAATGTGAATCCTCCCCTTTGGACAGTAAATCATCAAGTTTCAGGACATTCAACAGTAGTAGTAGTAGAGCGCTCACCATTTATAGCCCCTGTTATTAACAACAACTACTTTCTTGGTCTTCAAAAATTATATTATAAATATTATAATATTACAAATGATTATCCACATGCACACCACATGAACATTCCTTCCCACCCACTTGAATTGAATTCACTTGAAGCAATCTTATTGCGTCATTCAGTGACAAACCTTATTCTAGTTCCAGTAATCGGTTTGCAAAACATCCTTTTTTGGATCATGTAAAACAGAACCACTAAGAGATTCAAGATGTCACCAAAATCATTCATTTTCACTATAACCTGGCAGTTACTCTAAATAAGGGCTATCATTCACTTTTCCTATAATTGTGTATAATTACCATGTGTCAGTAAAAATCCATTAGCCATAGTTTGAGTGTTTCACTGAGAAGTGTTTTCTAATTTACAAGTGAGCAGGCTGCTTTGGGTGTCATTTACATAAGCAGCCTCTAATGAGCTACTGCACTGGATCCCCAAAAGCATTATTGACTGACTCAGGTCTAAAGTGGTTGTTAAAGAGTTTTACTGTACCTAAGGACTGTAGTAAAGTTGTATGTATGGAACCACTGCACTCTAGCTGAAGTTACAAGCCTAGTTTGTCTTAAATTCAACCCTCTGTTGCCTTATGGACGTACTGTAACAAGGAAATGATAAATACATCTATGTGTTAACAAAACTAAATAAGATGATGGCCTAAATTCCAGAAAGCTAAGAGTTGTAAACATGTCATATGTGTCATATGTGCAGTATGGGACAGGGCTCAGGTGACACTGTGTCAGTCAGAGTCATTTACATCAAACAGGGGTCTCCTATGTCCAAGTCAGACAATATACACACTTAGCTGGCTTAATTCATGAACGCAGCTGTTTCTCTCCGTTTTGACCCTCCATTCAGACTATGTTTCTTAAAATTGGGTGGGGCCGAGGGAAGTCCAGGCTGGTCTGTAGAAATACGTGGAATTGAAATGTTGAACTCACGTAATCAGGATGGTTGTCTGGACTAGATATTTACAAAAAAAACTGAAACTTTCGGTGGATGCATGTCACACATTCCTTCTTCCAGGTTTTGAGGAATTTCATATCAACATCACGGTCATGAGGGAGCAGTCATAATCCACACTTCCTGTCAGTTGAATGTAAACGCACGTCATTCAGTGACATTTGAACAAACTTCTGGCCCTCACTTATCTTGGGAGATCAATCTTTGTAATCTCTGTAGTACTCTTGAGAACAATGAACAAATGAACAATGAACATTGGCTGCATTAATCTGTGATGCTTTTAAACTAAAGTGATTGTGTCAGCCCAGCATTAGGACGATTTCATTAGCATTACACAAGAGCTCGGTCAGTACTTTTCTGTTGTGCATTACAATCTACAGAAAGATGTTCCAGCAAAGGAAATGCACCAGTTCTGTAATATGATAAACCACAGAGGATATTAAGTGAATACACCTGAAACAGAAGCATTCATTCTGTTCAGTCTTCTTTTCCTGAAAGCTAAATCTGCTTTGGTTGATAAACTAAGTTGCTCTTCTTTATAAAATCTTTGTTTGAGCTGTCAAGACACTTGGAAAAAAGCTTTTGGGATGTGATCTGTGTGTGATTGAAGCTTCTCCAGTGACAGTTTTCTCTGTATGTCAGTGCCACCTTGAACATTGATGACAGGCAGGTAAGTCTGACTCTAAGATGATATAAAGTGGAGATAGGAAGCAGGTGGTGGAGAAAGATGTCTCAAACACACACACACACACACACTTGGATAGAATAAAGAACAGCAGAGCTTCTCTAATGAAGCCATGACCCACTGTACTCCTTTTGAAGGTCAGCGCAGGCCTTCAAAATTAGGAAAAGTCTTTGGCATCCGAGAATGATGAACCAGTTTTATAAAGTTCTTCACAATGGAATAAGATAAAGTAAGATATTAGGTTTAAAAGCTGGCTGCCATAAATAGGGTTCAAATGATTGGTTAAATATAATAATAATATCGCAATGCATATTTTCAGTCAGAAAACACTGTAATACCACCTTGTTCCAAAGCCTCTTGTTCTGTCATCCTCCTGGCAGCTCCTGGAGGTTGGTGCTGACAGCAGTCTGCACAGAAAGAAGAGACAGAGCCAGGACTTCCTGCAGCCCTATATCGCTGCCAAGCTGGACGCTCTGCCTGACGTCTTCACTCTGGGTGATGAGAAGAAATACAACGGCTACTATAACAAACCCCTCCCTGGACAGCAGCAGTACCGCTGCTTTGTTCTTGCTGACCTGACGGACAACGAGTCTGTGAGTTTACTGACCTCTTTGTATTTAGAAGGATATGATGTGCAGCGCCTGTTAATACATTTGTGCTTTTGGGGTTGTGGGATAATACCGTCATTGTGCGGCAGCTCCTTGTGCGGTTGATGCTGTGTTTTTGGTCTTTACACATAGTTAGTTGCTAACGTATGCTGTACTACACTAAAGGCCTCATTTGTTAGTTTGTTTCTATTGAATCATAACTGATCTCTCTTATCTATCGCTTATCTATCTTCGTGGACAGAAATGGTCAACTTTGTGATGGGCTGAACTTTTTTACCCTCTTTGATTTGTTTAATGTTTCTATGATCCAATTTTTGTATTTATCCACTGAGATGTTTTCTACTCATATGTATTCATTTACTGCTCAGGTGAAGCAATTTTTGTTTGTTTTTTTCAAACAAGATAGCTGCATCCTCAAAAAGGTAAAAAGAAAAAGAAACTGTGGATGTGCGGACAGGTGTAGACAGGTGTAGACAGGTGTAGACAGTGTGGTCTGTTTGTCAGTGTACTTATCTGGTGGATTCAACAAAATGCTAAAATTAGTTGCGGGCAACCAATTCAGGGGTTAACCAGGCCTGATCCATGACCCTGTCCAGCATTACCTCGTCATCCACATGTTGATAAGATACAGGATAAGATACACTTGTTTAATATATTTAATAACGTATTCCCCATCCTTGGCATAGGTGCTGCAAGAGATGTCTTGTTGGGGCTAGTTAGGGGCTGTGCATTTGAAAGTCACTTTCAATTATGATATGCAAACTACAAACACTTGTGATTACCACAATATTTTTCTGTCCATAAAAAAAGTTAAAGCATTAAATATGTATAATAACATTCAGCACTTTGATTCTAGATAGCAGCCAGGTAGAGACAGAAGAAAGCAAGCTGCAGACAGGAGGTGCAGGATGGGGGCTATGGACACAGTAACCATGAAGTAGCCTTAACGGTACCAAAGCATGTACTGTTGTTGGACTGGACTGCATTTTACATGTACATAGTGTTATTGTTATATTTCTATTCTATAATGGTTTGTTGCCCTTGATCAATAGTACCTTGGCAGAACCATGCTCTGGTAATGATACAAATGGATTCCCAAATGTCCCAAACAGATTTATTTAAATCATAAACTCCAGGCCCCAGCTAGATGTTACAGTCTGCCTTCTATCTATACAGCAGTGCAGAGCAGTCAGGAAAAGTTGACACCTCTTGCCCTTTAATAAATCATAAAACTACACCTGATGACCAGGAAATGGTTGAGACAACGTGGATGGGTTTTTAATATGCAGATTATACATCTTTTTAAATGAGCATATCAATTTAATTCAGTTCATATTAGCAACAGCATTAAAAGCAATGGCTACCACAAAGACGGGAGGTAATGGGAGACCACTAGCCTCCGTCAAAAGTGAAAAAAAGAATTTGCAATCCCAATGTTGAAACCATGCTTAGCAATTGTAGCATTATTCAATTAAATCCAAAGAGTCTGTGCTCCTGATGCAGGACCGGTTCTAGCTATAGGCAACCACCTTTGTTGTGATCTAATGGGGGACAGCACTGGAAACACAGAGAGTCCACTGGAGATTTGATGGTTAGCACATTCATGACCCTTTGTGTGTTACCGGTGTTGTAGCTGAGCTAGCAGCTCTACTATGAGAGGCTCTCCAGTGTGTGTCTGTGTCTATGGTGGAGCTTCTTCATGTAGTCGTAGCTGTTGTTTATCATACTAGTAAAGCTCTGAGCATAGCACAGTTAGCGCAGTTAGTTATTGGTGGTCCCATGTGGGTTTTTTTAATGAGTGTGTAGTTACCCTTTAAAGCCATCATTGCTTTATTCTATTTTGTGCTCATGGTGAATGGTGCATATTTGTTTAAACATATAGTATTATATAGTGTTATATATAGTAAGAAAATTCACTTAAACAGACATTCAGAGGTCATTGAAGTACACAGTGTTACACTTACATGCAACGCTCCTCCTCTGCACTTCACTTTGCTCTGCTCTGTCCTCATTACAGCTTTTGTCATTAGTGTGTAGTTTTGGACAACACTTGTTCTACTGTGTTAAGAACAGAGCAGCAAAGCTCAGATTCAGTAAATGACACTGTGATCCAAGCCTGCATAAAAATAGAAATGTATTCACATTCATGGAAAACAGGGGACGCAAGCTTAGCTTTTATTGCTACCGCAGTGCTGCTGACAGCGTAGAGGCAAGAGGAGAAGGGGTAGGAAGGAAGGAAAAAGAAAGAAAGAAAGAAAGAAAAAAAGAAAAAAAGAAAGAAAGAAAGAAAGAAAGAAGACTGAAGCAAAAGGGCACTGTGGCTTTCTGTGGCCCCCACTGCTGGTAAACAAGCTGGGACGTGTGAAATCGGATAATAGAAAAAGGCCATATAAACAGTGTGATCACTTACAGCTGAGGAAAGAGGGGTAGCGAGAGTGAACGGCAACTTCCTGTGGGAGTGACAGAGAGGTGAGCAGAAGAGTGAGAGGTGCAGAGAGAAAAGAGATGGAGATTAATGTGGATTAGATTGGTAGGAGGGTGGGGCGACGGGCACCTGAGGGAAATGCAACGTACCTGACAAGGCTGATTGGAGGGAGGATGGCTCGGGTGCTGGAATGAGTTTCTGATGTAGGAAGGAGAGAGTTGCTGAACTTTGAAGAGAAGCGACAGAGAGGAAGAGAAAGGGATGGCAGCACAGATAGGACTGGGGATTGTGGGAAACTCGCTGAGCCTACTGGATGGTTTCAGTTTGTTGCAGATAGATGAGTTGAGACTGAGGTTCGAGGAAATAACAGAGCTGTCAAAATACATTAGAATCACACATGGTTTCTGCGTATTTTATCAGTCATAAAGGGAGAATATGTACAAGAAACAAAAGAAAAATCCTCCCACTGCTATTAAAACCAACCTTTCTTCTTTGCACAGCCCACAGATGTAGCAGCAGCACATTTTTCAACCCTGAAGGATTACTATCTATTGGGTAGTGCTGCTTTGATTGATCACTTCCAAACTTCCCCGCTGAGATTATCTAAATATCCTTTAGGATATGCATCTGAGGTATCTAAAAGTCGTGGAAGCTGTCATTTTTCAAAAAAGAAAAAAAGTTTTCCGCGCTGCAGGTCGCACTTTACTAAAAGTAACAAAAAGTACAACAGAGAAAAGAAAACTGAAAGAGCTGAGGAGACAGATGAGCTGAACATGTTATCAAGCCTATACCTTTTAGCTATTAAGTTTTCAAGATTTCTTCTATAGTCTATTTGTAACAGAGTTGGAAAAGTTGGTTCTTTAGAAAATGCTGCAGTTTGTCTTCTTGGCAGTGTGTGTGTGTGTGTGTGTGTGAGTGACCCGGAGGGACTTGCCCTAATGAACGCTTCACAACAAACTTCATTTATCATGGTTATTCTAAGTAGATCCTTCTGTGTTTTGTGGACTAATTTAACTTTAACCAGGGTATACTTTGCTACATTCTGCAAATGCAATTTAGATAAATGAAACATTCGAGTTTCAGGTTAGAGAAAGATTTGAATTATGGGTAATGAAAAGCTGAACAGTAATCAAAGGTCTGTTATCTGTTTACGCTTCGATCCACTACCCCTGAGCTAGAACCCTTCATATTGTGTTTTTTTTCTCTGAATGCTGACGCTGGACTCGGTGCTTTGGATGGTGATGTTTGGAATCATCCAGTAGTTCTGAGGGATACTGGGCTGCAAACCACACTGCCTCTGGCCAAATGGTTACCCTGGAGTTGCTCATCCCAGTCAAGGCTGAGAGAGAAGAATATCAATAATATATCATTATTCATTAAAGCTACAATCCATAGCTTGAATGCTGACAAGCCAACATAAACATGAATATATTACTCAGTAAATCCACACATTCTAGTGTTTCACCACACTCCACCATACAGATGGATATTGTATCAATAAATAATTTACTTAAGCGTGTATCCTAGATGCCAACAGACATGTTATCAGCACCAACTGCCAATCACTGAAATGTGTATGGCCTGTGTGCTTGTGCACATACATATGCATCCTAGTAGCTAGTAATAGCACTCCTTGAGGTCAAAAAAATATTTTAAAGACACTTTTAATAGTATTTATTTCTTGTTAATCAGCAAAATGGAGAGAAATGATGCTTTGATGATATCAGGATGATGGTGACTGAGAGCAGCCAGGGTGATGAACTGAATAATCGGTCATGTTTTCTAGAGCAAAGTATTGAATTTGATCAACACATTCTTAGTGGATCATAGTGTCTGCTGTGCTCTAATCTACACAGTCCTCTCATTTCTCATCCTAACAGTGCTTTTGATTGTTCTGTGTTTGTATGCATCCTTTTAAAAGATTTTTAATTTGAAACATGTACAAGAAGTTTTGAGGTTCGTAGCTTAATGGTGCTTGTAAAGAAAAAAGAAAATGAGAAGCTTCTCCTCCTCTCAGCTTTTCCCATCAGGGGTCTCCACAGTGAATCAGTTGCCTCCATCTAACCCTGTCTTCTGTATCTTCTCTCACACCAACTACCTTCATGTCCTCTTTCACTACATCCATATATCTCCTCTTTGGTCTTCCTCTAGACCTCAAAACTCAGCATCCTTCTACCAATATATTCACTATCTCTCCTCTGGACATGTCTGAACCATCTCAGTCTGGACTCTCTGACTTTATCTCCAAACCTCTAACATGTGCTGTTCCTCTGATGTACTCATTCCTGATCATATCCATCCTGGTCACTCTCAAAGAGAACCTCAGCATCTTCATCTCTGCTACCTCCAGCTCTGCCTCCTGTCTTTTCCTCAGTGTTACTGTCTCTAGACCAAACATCATCATTGGTCTCACCACAGGTTTGTACACCTTTCCTTTCATTTTAGCTGAATCTCTTCTATCACACATCACACCTGACACTTTTCTCCACCTGTTCCAACCTGCCTCCACACGCTTCTTCACCTCTTTTCTACACTCTCCATTGCTCTGGACTGTTGACCCTAAATACTTAAAATCCTCCACCTTCTTTATCTCTTCTCCCTGTAACCTCACTCTTCCACTCGGGTTCCTTTCATTCACAAACATGTACTCTGTCTTGCTGCGGCTAACCTTCATTCCTCTACTTTCTCCACCTCTCTAGCTTCTCCTCCACCTGTTCCCTGCTCTCACTACAGATCACAATGTCATCTGCAAACATCAAAGTCCATGGAGATTCCTGTCTAACCTCATCTGTCAGCCTGTCCATCACCATAGCAACAAGAAGGGGCTCAGAGCTGATCTCTGATGCAGTCCCACCTCCACCTTGAACTCCTCTGTCACACCTACAGTACACCTCACCACTGTCTTACAGCTTCATGCATCTCCTGCACCACTCTAACATACATCTCTGCCACTCCAGACTTCCTCATACAACACCACAGTTCCTCTCTGGTCATCCTTTCATGAGCTTTCTCCAGATCTACAAAGACACAGTGCAGCTCCCTCTGACCTTCTCTGTACTTCTCTATCAACATCCTCAAAGCAAATACTGCATCTGTAGTGCAGTATGAAACCATACTGCTGTTCACAAATGCTCACTCCTGCCCTTAGTCCAGCTTCAACTACTCTTTCCCATAACTTCATTGTATGGCTCATCAGCTTTATTCCTCTGTAGTTGCCACAACTCTGCACATCTCCCTTGTTCTTAAAAATGGGCACCATCACACTTCTCCTCCATTCCTCAGACATCTTCTCACTATCTAAGATTCTGAACAACCCAGTCAAAAACTCTACTGCCACCTCTCCTAGACACTTCCATACCTCCACAGGTATATCATCAGGACCGAGTGTCTTTCCACTCTTCATCCTCTTCAATGCCCTCCTCACTTCATCCTTACAAATCTTTGCTACTTCTTGGTCCACAACAGTCACCTCTTCTACTCTTTTTTCTCTCTCATTTCCCTCATTCATCAACTCTTCAAAGTCCTCTTTCCATCTTCCCATCACACTACTGGCACCTGTCAATACACTTCCTTAATCACCCTGACCTGCTGTACGTCCTTCCCATCTCTGTCTTTCTGCCTTGCCAACCTGTACAGATAAAAAAAAAGGAAATGCGAAGCTATTGGAATAAATTAGTCTGTAAAAACAGTATCTCTAAACTCAGGACATCACATGACATGACTGTGCTGTTGCACTAGTGGAATTGTGGAAATGTACATGGCTTTGTTGTTTCCACGTAGCTTTGGTTGCATCTAATAGAAATGCCTTTACCATCATAGCATCTGGACATTAAGAGACGTAGCTTCTAATAAATTGCACAGCACATCACACTTATTGATATATATAAATATGAAAATACATGTTTCTAAATCAAGTTTCCTCAAGGATTTTTAAGATGTATTAATTATATGGATTTTTCAAGGCACAGTATGGAAGATTCAGGCAGTTTTATGATTATTGCGATTATGAATTCCAGCTGGAAAGCAAACCTTTATACCCATTCAGATGTGTTAGACTTTATGGTATATTTTTGTAAAGGTCTCAGACCATAAGACATCAAAATGCATTTGTTTGATTCCAGCTTTCCACAACATGACAAATGTTCAACAAATCTCTACAGCGACAAAGTTCATGTATAATTCATTTAAATCTGTCAGCCCTGATAGCACAAGCGCCAACAACAAATGCAAGTATGAAAAAGTGACTACAAAAAAAAAAAGAAAAAAGTGTGGAAATGAGTGAATCAATAAGGAAGCAAAGGCGGTCGTGGGGTGCCATTGTTTTAACAAGCAGCATACTTCAGTGGTGTTTACAGCTTTCACCCAGAGGAGCTGCTTTAGCCTCGTCGAGCCAGAGCTCCATCAGGCTTACAGGAATATTTATAATCTCATTCACTAACACAATCCAACTTGCTTGCTACACTTGTCTCACAGAACATAAAGTGACAAGCAGCAGAGTTACTTAAATTGAATTACGCTTTGCAAATTGATCCACCTAACTCTTATTAAATGCTTATTATGTTGCCAATCCAACACTTCAGCACCGCCAGTAACTAATCAGGATGATGAGAAAGAAAATAACTAAAATTGTTTTCTTTGAAACTTAATGATATTTTTATTTTGACGGTGTGATGCTCTGCACACGTCCTCCCAAAACAACAGTATCAGTCTTCCGCTTACATTTGAGTAAGACTTTTAAGTAACACAGACTCACATTAGAACAACGGATGACAACCGTAAGTGTCACCATGTTTCAAGTGATCATTTTAACCCAAATCATGATCTTTTCCTAACCAAATGGGTACAAACTGATAGCTGACTGCATTGTGGTGTTAAAGGAGCCTATCTCACCCAAATCCCCCAACTTTAAGGAACTGCAGTACTTACTGTGGCCCTTTCATACAGCAGATGTGTGAATGTTCAACCTGCACTGGACCCACTCATATGAGTCACCAGTTAATCTCTGGTTGTCGCTGTCAGCAGAGACTCCAGGAGGAGTGTTGTGATGGAGGTCACGACTGTCGTCAGTGGTTTAACCTGCATCACTGTGTAGTTCTGACTGGAGTACGCGTGTATTATTTTCAGGGGCATTTTACACCTTTATTAGCTATTACAATATGAGTCTTATTCTAATAAATTTGGCTAGAATTTGTGGCTAATTATAATCAGTTATGATTATATGATGATGATCAGATGACAGGTGGTAAATGAACCATCCATTTTATTCCAAACTATCTAGATCACTTCATAAGGGGGTCAAACTTTTACATTAATGTATGACAAATAATCTCTCAGTGCACAGGAACAATAACTGATGAGTGAGGAGGTAAACAAGGAGCATCTGGCAGCTTGTGTTTCCTTACCTGTCGACCTCTGATTAGAGACGCGGCTGTGCTCCCATTTCACAGCAATCAACATTGTAAATGTAATATTACAACATATACAATAAAGCAGAATTATCCTGTTGCTTTATAATACAACCATAAACTGCAACACAATATAGGTATGTATAATACTGATGAAAATGACACAAAGAGAATAGACTTGAATCTCTTTAACCTTCTAAGTAAGTGATAGATAGTGAGCATCACTTTGTGGTGTGTTCTGTGTCTCCTAGCAGCACTGTGTGTGTTTCTTTTTACATATGAGAAGCTGCCATGTTGTCTAATGATGGCAGGGAGTGTAGGTCTCCCCTGCCCTGTCAAGGAGGTGTAGTTGAAGTCATCGGCATTATTGGATTTGTCCTCAAAGGATGTTGATGATACGCATCCTCTGCTGTGTTTCTACCGCCCTGGCCTCAGTGGGGACTCTTCACAATGAGCCACACTCTCCCACACCAGCACAGCAACCTGTTTCTGCCTCCGTCTCTCTGTCTGTTTCACCTTTGATTCACTGTCCTCCTCTGCTCCTCCTCTCCCTCTCCTGTTACCCCCCTGCTGCTCTCTAACCACGGTCACAATTAGACAGCTGTCTGCATGCTGTGAGTGTATGAAGGACTTAAAGCTCCTCCATACTGTGAGTATGGAGTGTGGAATCCTAGCTCACTGAACACCCACCCACTAGTGTCCAAAATTAACATTTTGCCTCCCCTGTCAAGGACTGGTAAGATGAATAGAAAAACATAGTAATATATACTATAGCTGTACTATACTATTTTTGTCTGAAAATAAACAAAGACATTTTTCAGATATACACATGATGATGAGTGTATAGATTTAGTTAGTGTGATGACATTCAATAAAGAGGCAAAAGTCAAGGAAGCAATTTCGCTCCTAATTCATACAAATTTGTTGTGCAATCCAATCTCCTAAAACTGTGTAATTTAACTGAATGTACCCTAACAAATATCCTGTTAGTATTTTTGAGGACCCAGCTATCTCGTTTGAATAAAACTTTATTTAGGAATTGTCAGTGGACAAAATGCGGTGGCCAGTGAATAGAGCCGTACAGTGTGAGCGTGGCAGTTGTACATGCAGAGAGGGGGATCTGTGAACTGAAGGTTTGCATGTAATTTGAGCAAGTGTTTATAATGTGTTGCATGTGTGTTTAAGGGAGGATAGTGCAAATAATAGTCATGAGTCATGTTAACAGAGGATGATGACACAGTTTTGTGGGGAAAACTCTTCTTCTCTGAGAACCAGGCATAAACAGGCTCTTATTAATGAACACGGAATATCGGAATACTGTTATAGAAAGCGGTAGTAGACAGGGCGGGGTTCGGAGGGTATTAATTAATCTTGAATTTCTGGATCAGTGATCCTGAATGTGAAATCATACAGGCTGCAACTAAACATTCCTTTATTTTCTTGAGACCTTTAAAGGACAGGTTCATAATTTTTTATTTTAATTATGTCTTTAAACAATAGCCAGGAGTCCAAATGAACATTGAAACATGTTATTTTTTTAAAATGTATAATTTCACAAAGGGCAAAGTTTGGAATTATATTTTATTACCCCAGTCCTCGATGCTATGAAGTACAGCCCAGTTGTATTTATTATGATTGTATACAACTCAGTGACTCCGGATCATCCTCTGCTGTTTTGTAGCAGAGGACGTTTGCAGCCAGCCCGTTCTCTGAGCCTATCACGGTGAAGCTCCACAGCGGGATGTCCCGACACGCGGAGGACCCAGAGATGCTGTGGGTGATGGGTCCAGTGCTGGCCGTCATTCTCATCATCATCATCGTAATTGCTATTCTACTCTTCAAAAGGTGAGTCTGGCAGACATATGAATCATACAACTGTACTTTAGCTTTGCTCCTCTCCAATGGTTGTGTCTGCATTCTTTATTCTTAATTTATTCTAAGTGAAATATAACAGTAAAATGAACAAACCAATGTTCCTAGTGTCATCTGGGGTTTTTTTTGTTTTTAAAAAGACTGCAATAGTTTATGTGCACCATGAAGGCAGTGTATGTTCATTGTGTTCCTCCTCACATCATCTAGCTGTGTGATTATGTTAGCACAGTCGAGAGAGACCTAGAGCCTTCTCTTCAGCACAGCAGATGATGAAAACAATTTACAAGAGTCAGTATTCTCGAGAGTAGAGACAGACAGGAGTCATGTTAACAGAGGATGATGACTCAGTTTTGTGGGGAAAACTCTTCTTCTCTGAGAACCAGGCATAAACAGGCGTAGAGACAGACATTCATCTTAACGGAGCCAGCCGGAAGGCGAAGGTCCTCCATGACATATGGGAGGAAGGCGGAAGGCTGTGAGTGTCCCTGCAGCCCTGCTCTTCCAGGCTGACAGTTGGCTCATGCTTCCTGTGCTTGGGTCAAACATCTGGAGCTGCTGACTCGGCTGAGAGTGGCTTCCATATGGCTACTGCTGTGCTCCAATGACGAGGCTTGTTTCATTTTTTGACGTTGCCCCTTTTTTCTTGTTCTCTCTTGATCTGTTTGTTTTTGTTGAGTAATATGTGTGCTGGGGAGCCTATGATGGAAGCATGTCTATATACCACATATCATAGTGTAGTCAAATGTTACTGGTTTCTAGTTCTCACAGTATGCTATGAAAACAACTTGCATGGCTTGAAACTCAATTGAGTTAGATAATCTATCACAAGGAACATAAAGTATGTTGGTACATCTTTGTCAGAGTTAATTTCGGGTTAAAACTCTGCTTTTGGCTTATGATAAGAGTCTTAGGTATGAATAGGATGCTGTGTAGTGTTTCACAGACAAACTGTATTGAGAGAAAATCAAACTAAGAGGACTGATATTTGATATTTCAAGATAATCATAATTATTCATCCTCTACTTCATGCAACTGACATTATTAAACCATAAATGATTGTTTAATGATGATCTTAAAATTTAGATTTTCTTTTCAAATCTATTATAACATGTGTGTTTATTGGTCTAAACCTGGATTTAAAAAGAACACCTGATTCAACTGCGTGTGTTTGTGGAACTTATTTTCCATTGAGAGCTATTATACATTATTTCCTATATATTATTTTCAATACCAGGTGGATGTAATGTGTTGTAACCTTACAGGAAATATAGTGTCTATTACACACTATTGTAATGCAACCAGGTCATATTTGGTGGGAAATCCAGTTATGATTTTTAAAAAGAGAATGAAGCAGCAATCAGGTTTGTGAATAATGTGGAATCTTAAAAGACAGCTTTGTGGTATCTTAATATTACTCACATTTCCATATACGCAGTATGTTGAATTACTGGTCCCAGTAATCTCCTCCGTATACTGGCTGTAAAGTCATCCTTCCTAACTTTACTGTCATAGATGGGAGGACAAAATCCACACTCCTTGTTCTGTGGAAAAATGGAATCAGTTGTAAAATCAGTCTTTTACATTTATATACATTTACATAACACAAAATTTCACAAATAACTGATTAGTTCTAGCTAGTGCACAACACACTCTATTTATGTTTTTCAGAGAAGTTCAGAAAAAAGATTCATGGACATATATGCACATGTAGACAAGTGTTCAGGGTTACGTGTGTGGAGCTCTGCAGTCTGAGAAAACAAAGACTGAATAAAGAAGACACTGGGACATTTACAGTTGAGTCTTGGAAAGATCTCTTTATGTCCAAAATGGATAATCCAATACACTGTACATGTGCAGATGTGAGACTTGTAAAAAATGCAAACCTGTCATCATAGGTAGAGAAGCAGAAATCCAATGGGTTTCCCAACAAATATGACCTGTTTGCATTAAATAGTGTACATAGTATTTAATATTTCCTGTAGGGTTACGACAAAATAAAATTGTGTTCACCAACCTGGATTTAAGGAGACTGTAGTTAAAATGATATTAACAGAAGAAATAAAATATAGGAAAACAATAATACTGGCTCTCAATATACTCCCTGTGTTTCCATTTGTACTGTGTTAGATTGCTTCAATATTTGGTGGACAAGAAGTTAGCCAGGCGTCCACTACTCGTTCTGCTTCCATAAACACATTTGAAGTCTGATAAAAAAAAAAAAAAACTTTTTTTAGACTCTGTTGGATTGTGGGGAGCGTTCACAGCTTTGGATAAAGCTGCCAATTTGTTGGCATGAGCAGAGGCAGAGACACAGAAATCAATAAAGTGATGCAATTTTTCATGCTTACTTACATCTCTGGGTGCAAAGCTCATTTCTGAATGCTTAACACCCCTATACACATTACACATGATCAAGTTCACACTAATAACGGCTACAGTGTATTAAACAATCTGTGATAATGTGCAAAATAAGAGGAGGGTGATGTTCTTTCTGCTCACACGGAGCGTCAGGGTTGCTGGCAGTTGAAGTGAAAGGCCAAACAGCTGAATAAATCAACCTGTTTATTCACTGGCACCGCAAAACGTTGAGGCAGGCGAGCATAATCTGGGAAGTGTTGTTTTTATTCACCCTACATGGAGCTAAAATGAGTACTGAAATAAGTATTAATTACATGTTGAATGAGTTGGTGTCTGTTTGAAGAAGCAGATGTTTACAGGTGAACTCGGCTCCGTTATTTCAAATGTAAATGAACTTATCAAACAGACTTTTCACGATTCACTCAGGTCTTCTGATAAATTGCGGATGGGCTGACTGGCGATGTTAATGTTAAACTGTAATGTTCCTTTAGTTTCTTTGACTTAGTTCCCAGAAGAGCTGTTCAAGTTAAATATCAGCTGAAATCAAAAGCTTTTTTTTAGGGGTCATCTAATTGACGTTTGTGATACACAAATGTCAATTAGATGAGTATAAAATAGTGAAATGGACAGCTTTGGGAAGGAGGAGGAGTTGGGTGGATGGTGCAAAAATTTGAACTGAATGCAGGAGAGCGCATTTAAATGCTGGCGTCATGCTGTTTACTGTTGCCATGACAACAAAGGTTTTGGTATTTCGAGGAGGCTACGTTTTTCATTGAGAGAAATTGACTTTTGTTTCCCTATCATGATTTCAACATGCAGGCAGCACCAGCTCCAAGTAGCAGACGGGTCACTGCGAGGCAATAATTGGTATAATAAAAAATTAAAAAACATAATTTTTATTCTTTTTACATATGTTGTCATGTATGAAAATACCCTCAATGAACACTGTCAGCAAATGATTTAAACAGCATTTATAGAGGAATGATTCTGTTCCAAGCTATGAGAAGCTGGTAGAAAGAAGGTGGATCAAATAAAGAGCATACGGAGGGGTGTGCTGGAACTCGCTCTGTCAGGTGTACTTCCTGTTCACTGTGTGGTATTCCTGCTGCTGAAAACCTGGAAATTAACCCTTTCTTTCTCTGCCCTGTGTTCACTGTCTCCTGCTTTCTGTGGACGCAGCAAACAAGAAAGGTTAGTGTGTCTGTGTCTGTTCTTACACCACTTCACCCCCCTTGTTCTTCCTCAGCTGTCGGCCTGTCCCTCCACATCCCTCCTGCAGTGTTTTGGGTCAGACGTGTTTTCTGACAGTGATGATGTGAAGTGACAGATGCTCGTTGTTTCGGTGTCACTGTGATGATCAGCTTTTTTTTTTTTATCAGACATATCAGCTTCAACTGACAGCACTTGCAAGCATGTGTTTTGTGTACATTTTAGCTGATCTTTTCCTCAGCACAATCCTCCCTCCGTTCTTCACCTCTCAAGTCCTCACACACCTACAGCTTTACCTCAAATACAAATGCCAGACCTGAAAAATGCAACCCTGATATTACCCAGAGGCAACAACCGACATCATAACAAACTTTTCACTCATTTGTGTGTGTCACGTGCCTGACCTGCATCATACATATTGACTGTCCTCATCACTAACAGATACAGAATCAGTCAATTGTATTGTTTTTGTTTGATTTTTTGACACCTGAAATAACTTACCGTATTTTTCGGGCCAGAAGGCACACCAGATTATAAGGCGCAGTATCAATTAACATGTCAATTGCTGTCATTGTCCACACATAAAGTGCATCAGATTATATTGAGATTGGGAAAATTGAATGATTTTATATGCGCCTTATAGTCAGAAAAATACGGTATATACTGATAAATTGGCTTTTGTTGCCATAGTAACCAGCTGCAGTTACTACTGTGTCATCTAGAACAGTTTAGACCAATTAATCATTTCTGCCCTCAATCATATCATAGTCATGATCATTTGACAGATTACTTTAACATATCCTGAAGTTTGAAGAGTTTTTCAGTATGTCTGTAGGTTTCTTTCATCCCTCTACAGTCACAACGAGTGTTTCTTTACATTTAACTGTAAAACATAAGGAAATGCAATGTGATAGTGAGCTGATCTACATAGGTCTGAAAAAAATGTGCATCATTGATTGTTAGACCTTATGTTTTAAAGATTAAGTTTAAAATTTAACTTCCATTCAGATTATACCGAAGTCATTCCACATTTGTACTAAATAGCACCTGGTATTGGTAGAACACACGTGCGAGTTGAAATGTAGTTTCTGTCTGTGACATTATCTTTCAAAACTTTGCTCGTCTCTCTCACTGTAGTGCAGATTGACAGATTTTGGTGTTGGTTCAATGTGACAACAATTGTTTCAGCACATAACTCCGCCTAAAACCACAAACTGATACATGTTAATCAGTGAGCTTCAGAGGTGTGGGTAGGGATATGTTTGAACTGGACAGAGACAGACTACCAACATCTTTTATCCTAAAATAAGATAACATTCAGACTCCAGCTCTGTACTTAACACACAGACAAGAGATTAATATCCACCCAACCATCTGCCCTTCTGAAAGAAAGTGAATAAGCATATGTTAAATATGTTAAACTGTTTTCTTATACCTGTAACTATATGACATGTTGTGGTAATAACATATAGGCCCAGGCTCAACACACTAGTACATAAAAGGTCAAAGTTCAAACAGTGGGATTATTCACAGAATAGCATCTGACGTTATCACCTAAAGAAAATCTCCAAAACATCGCTTATTGTTTTCATGTCTTTCTGGAGGGTTATTCATGCCTTTTCACCTGCTACCATTTATCACCATCTGTTTCAGTTTTACTCAAATCAAATTAAAAGATAGACACAAGCAAGTTTTGGTTGGAAAATCCAACAGTAAAAAAAGATTTGGCACCATGAACATAATCCAACGTGCCAGACAGTATTCAGGCAGAAGTTTAGAAATGTAGTGCTTGGATTGGCTTGAAAGCTTGGCCGACCCAGATGATAATGTAATCTCCTCCGTTCCCATCTACTCCACAGCCCCGTCGTGTTGACAACGATGTAATAAAGCTTTTAATTGAACTCAGGCACATCAGCAATTAGCACAAGTAACAGGATGCTGCGAGGCACGAGTAACATGAACCAAGCAGCCTGCATGTTTGTAACAGAGCGTTATATGCCTGCGTGCAGCACCACATGGCCTCAGCTCTGCTCACTGCCATTAGCCAACTCTGTCGACACCAGGCTGCTTCGGTAATTGCTCAATATTTGTTTTCACACAGTCATGTGGGGGAAATTAGGGATTTTCACAACCAATGTCCCAAATCTGAACCCCCTACCATAAATCCAGATGTGGAAACACTCAAGTGTGCACTAGATATTAAACAGGAGTGGCAGTCTGCTCCAACATACTGTGAAATTCACTGCCTTCCATGACTTACACTGACTCAACCCAGGTAGCAGGCTGCTCGGCGGGAGAGCTGAGAGCCTTTCTTTTTACATGAAATTCATCAGTATTTCAGCATCAGTGCCCTGCTCTGCCCTATTTCAAATATATCTGATATATTATAACCATCACCTACAGCAGGGTAGAGCAGTCACATGACATTACACATAATTATATGTAAAATTATATGTGAATCACATGTAAGAACAGATGATTTCATTGCAACTGATTTGTAGAACTGAAATGGCTCCCACTGATCTAAAAATTGCAAAAGCAGTCCGTGTCTATATCTGAGGATCAGACATTGTCTCGTAATTATAACAAATGAACCTTCATCCCTTCACGCTTTCCAAACTCACTTGAAAGGTTGGTGTCTAACAGAATTCTTAAACAACTTTATATTTGCATAAAGCAGAATAGCTTCAGAAAAACGACTCTATGCATATCGTCGTTAGTTTGCTGGTTGACGCTGGAAGCTGTCAATACTTTTTTTTTTTTTTTTTTCCCCCAGTTTGGGATTAATAAAGTATATCTATCTATTCACTCAAGTACTCAAACATCTTAGTCACTCAGTGACTCAGAAAATTCATCATGTGGATTATTACAAAAGCTGTCAGTCCCACTTTAGACTCATGAAACACAACAGTATTTTATATTATTTTAAGTTTTTTTTTTTTTCATGGTTCTCTTCTCTCATCCCGCTGCTTCTTCTCCTTCCCCCAGGAAGCGAACGTCTCCTTCAGCCAAGGACGAGCACATGGCAGGGGTGAAGGACTCGCTTCTTGCCCACTCCTCAGACCCTGTGGAGATGAGGAGACTCAACTATCAAACACAAGGCATGGACACACATGCACAACTACACACGCAACCGTTCCACCACCTATATGCTCATATTTATTCATTATTGCAACACACATGCCTGCAAGATGACCCTTACTGCAGTCCAAATATTCTCTCTGTTGTATTCTATATATGTGCTCTGAATCAGAATCAGATTTATTAGCCAAGCATGTTGATGCATACATAGGATTTAGACTCCAGTCCTCAGTAGTTCTCAATTTACTTATCCACAGTGCAGCAAGCACATTTATAGTAGACATTTACAGATACAGACATGCAGCTAAACAAAGGCTGCAGGCTGAACATATATAAGCAAACCTTCAACATATGATGTAAAGGCAAGAGTAAACTACCTGTGTATACAGGTCAGATCGTTACTGTGTGCTGTATATACAGGGTCGCAGCTTTTGCAGCCTCTAAACCTGTGCAAATGAGACAAAATGATAGTGTCTAATTCATAAAGTTCCTGCAGTAAGTATGAAATGCATACTGTGCTGCCCAGCAAATAGTGTCATGGTGCCCCTGGCTCATTTGAATATATGCAAATCAGGTAATATTATTACATTTGGTGCAAAATTGGGCCCTATTTATGCAAATAAGCCTTGTTGCAAAAACAGACCATACATAATTAAGGTGGAGTTATTAGCGTCTTCAGATCGTTGGTGAGTCTTAATAGAAAACAGAGAGATGGTTGACCAGCTGAAACTGCTCCACTTCAGGCCTTGTTTCTCTTCCTCAGAGCTGCTACTCGTCCTCTTACTGAGGCCACTACAACTTTATTTTGACACGACTTTTGCTGATTGGAGTCTTACGGTCTTTATTTAGAAATTTCTGTATATATGATGAAGTTGCATTTTTACCTCTAAGCAAACTAAGCTTGATCCAGTATCTGAAAAATGTTTTAGAGTTCCACGCTTAGAAATCTTGAGTCTAGCCATGATGTAATGTTGGGAAAGGCCTTTTGTGGTTCTTTGCTTAACTTTTTCACTTAGTTGTGATTCCATGTTTCCCACTATTTCAATACTACCCAGTAAGCAATAATGTGCTGAAAACCTGAGTCATATTTATAACAGGTGGCTTCAAGTTGAGTTACTTGAACAAGGCTCTATCATCTGAACACATGCTTCAATGGATATGATACAACTTAAGGAAACCTGACCTTTAGTACAACGTTGTGTTGGTCAGTGCCACAAATGTGCATCAGTTTGACTTCTGATTTAATTTAAATGTTTCTGGTGGTTTTGGCGTACAGAGTTCTTGCCGTGCCTACCAGAGGGGTGTGAGGTCTGTGCGCTGATTTTCCCTCCCTTTCTTTTGTGACTCTGGAAGTGTCCTGAATGATGGACAGGCCAGCACCAATCTTCTCTGCAGTCCTGATTGTCCAATGAAGCCTGTTCTTGTCCTGTGTGGGGGCCAATCCAAAGCAAACACTGATTGATGGTTGCTGTGTAGCGCTGTCTCAGCTGCTCCTGTGGCAGGTTGAACTTCTTCAGTTGTTTGTGTGTTGATGATGGAGCCAATGGCCTCATGGACTCCCACTTCAGGTCCTGGGAAATTGTAGATCCCAGAAACGTGCGGGTGTCCACAGCCGGCACATTGCTGATGAGTATAGTTTAGTCAGGGAATAAAATCTTCAAATTCAGAGAATATTGCTCCGCTATTATAAGCAGTCTTCTATTAGAGACAGGCCTTAATGTCTACTGTCCCCAGTTTTACAATTATATTTGATCATAACTTGTAACTGTTCCTCTGTGCGTACCTGTTGTCTTAATGAATTCAGTATAATGTCCATTTCCACAACATTAATTATATGTGCTAAATACTGTTTTCATTCACTAATTACGACCAATTACTTCCACTTTGACATTTTAAAAGTTAGTGCGTTAATCACTTCTTGCCGAGAGGTGAAAGCAATTGGAAATAATTAGTGAACGAAAACAGCGTCGGCGTTAAGAAGAGAATGTTTTCTCAGCAGAGTGATGCTATGACATCCGGCTGTACTGACTGAACTGTGATATTACACTTAAAGGACAGGTTCACAGTTGCTTTAAGTCTCGTCTTAAAACAACCGTCTGGAGCGCAAATAAGCATTTAAATATGTTTCTTTCTTACTGTAATCATTCCTGCGGTTCTTACTGACCATTGGATTCCTTCATAATGAACTTACAATGTAAGTGATGGCAGACAAAATACATCAATCAATCTTAAAGTTTATCTGAAGCTAATATGAAGCTTCAGCATCCAGATGAGTCACATCCAGTAGATGTTGTAATGTTTCAACATTACAGTGTTTTTAGAACCAACGTTTCTCTTTCTGTTACTAAACTTCCACCAAATCAAATCAAATCAAATCAAATTTTATTTATATAGCCCAAAATCACAAAATACATTTGTCTCAGAGGGCTTTACAATCTGTACAGGGAGTGACACCCTCTGTCCTTAGACCCTCGATTCTAGTGAGGAAAAACTTGCCCACCAAAAAACCTTTTAACAGGGAAAAAGGTGGAAGAAACCTCAGGAAGAGCCACAGAGGAGGGATCCCTCTCCCAGGACGGACAGACGTGCAATGATGTCACATGTACACAACAAATCAACACACACATATTGTACACTCACAATGAATAACAGTGATAAATAATGACAATGATAAAATGAGAATCGTTACAATGAATGATGAATTATTACAGTAACAGTGAAACTAGTGGTAAAGATACAGATGCACAGCAGCAAATCATTAACTAACTATAATCTGTAATGGGGATATGGCAACAATGATGACGGCGACAACACATGCAGTAGACGCCACGCAGGACCACAGCAGCAGACACAGTCCACAAGAACCTGCTGGACGAGAGAGCACAGAAACATGATAGATAGATAGATAGATGGATAGATAAGGAGAGAGAGAGAACGAGAGAGAGAGAACAAGAGAGTATGTGAGTCCCCCAGCAGTCTAGTTCTATGGCAGCATAACTAACCACCACAGCTCAACAATCAATTCAATACATGATAAGCACATTTGAAGGAGATCTTTTAACAGCCACTCTGAACAGGAGGAATGAAAACCTCTTACACTCTTCATATGATCTCCTGACTGTTGTTTGAACACATACACTTGAAAAATCGTGCCTATAATATTATACGGTGTGAACTATTATAGAACAAGTAAATCTAGCCATCTAATGCTTTTACTAAGATACTGTTGTGTAGACTTATGATGACTCCAGGAAGGATTGTGTTGAGTCTAATCAATAATTAAATATTAAATAAGTTTAATTTAGTGTTGGTGATATAAAAATATAAGTATCCCTAATGCATCCGAAAAATAAAGAGACATACATTTATACATGGATATTAGCTACAAAGCAGTGTTGTTGCTTTATTTATGCATAGCAGAGAGAACAAGAATACTGCATCTGTTCAGTAAACAATTACAAAAAGTACAGTGAGACACCAGGTTCGCAGCGAGATTCGGACACCATCAGGAAGTCGTGCCAGTCAGAGGGGTCTGGGTATTAAAGGGCTTTAAGGGCCAAAGCCTCCAGGCATAGCAAATAGTCTAAAGCTGTAATTATTGAAGAGGGGCATATTGGAGAGTTGTTTGTGCCACATCTTGATTTGAATGCATTGCTTTGTGAAAATTGACGTTTTAACTCAAGCACAACAGCAAGCATAAATTGTCTTTGTAACAGAGTCTGTAACCTTGATCTGTAAACCCCTCGCAGCCGAGCCGGCTTGGAATTTCTCATCCACATCTGGTCGAAATCATCAAGATGCATCATTTTTACACTCGAAACATAAACTGCATGGCAGAGTGTGAATCTGGTTACACATTGCAGGGCTCAGTGATACCTTCTCATCCGCCCACATTACTCCGATGAATCATAGCATGAAGGTAGTGTTTACTGTGAGGAGGAGTCCGTGCCATTCATTGCAACTTGAAAATCATAGAGTAATTCTCAGTGTTTACTTCACATGAGGGCGGGGTCTATGTGCATTTTGAAGAAAAGCAGTCGTGTTTTGCTTGATGTGAACTAGATGCACTATCCCATGATTTTCTGAATACTGTTTTTAGAGCCTCTTCCAGCCTTAGTATAATAATATTTTCAGTATTTTCTTCATAAAATGTTGTGTTGATCAAACCCTACAGCCTGTTTCTTTGTCTCTATTATCTGTCTAAACTCTCTTCCTGTGTTTTACTTTCTCTTTGTGTTCTGTCTATCTCACTGAGTGTTACTTCTTTCTCCTCTCCTTCACTTTTCCAGCTCCTTTCTCTTATCTCTTTCCCCCACCTGTCTTTCAGTGGGAGGTTTTAAACTCACAGTTTGTCTTTGTTTTGTTTTTTCCCCTCCATGTTCTTCTTTCAATCAGATGGGTGGCATTTACCTCTGGTAGCAGTAGGAGGGAATTTAGCAGATGTTGTTTACACCAACAGAAATCCATCAACTCATTTGGCTGCCAACCTTTGTTCCACCTTCAATAAAAGCTCACTGGGTGGTAGAAGCATCTGAAAGTTATTTTTTTACCCAACATATAAATATACTAACAGATAAAAGCATCTTTCAGTAGTACTATGAAGTAAAAACTTACTAATTACTACAAATCATATACAAAATATTTATATTTATAAAGATTCTCTCCAGACATTTATTAAGACATATACTCTGCTTGGAACAATAATGTTTTTCTGATTTTCAGCAGAATTTTTTTTTTTAAATGATATATACTTCTTCTCCCTCATTGCAAATCTACAGAATCTGTGAATATATGCGAATATATTTCATTTCTTCTACTTGCCACATCACACATGCTGGACTTGGCGTCAGTACTAGTTGTCACAAATCCTGCTTGTAGGTCCGCCCATTAAAATGAGATTTTCAGTGAACTCAGAGAAAGTTTCCTCTTTCAGCAGTCGAATGTGAAATCTAAACTCGGCACATAACATCATTCTGCACAGAGAAGCTCAAAGAAGACGGAGCAGAAATAAAAACATACATTTTGAAGTGGAGGGGAGCTTATAGTACCATCACTACAGTCACTGCATTAGGATGCAATACTTATATTACAGATGCATTAAGGTGCAGGACAGTGCAGAGGACTCCATTCCCAGTGCTCTTTGTGTTCTTTTCTGTTCCTCGTCTTCTCCTAACTGACCCCTGTGCTGTTTGTTTTGCCTGCTCTTTCCTCCACAGGTTCCAGTGCCCTCAGTTGCCCCAACACTCCAAGTTAGTTTTCATTCCTCTTGTGTGTCACTAATGTTTCCTCCCATTCCCACCTCCTCCTCTTTCTGTTTGAACTGGAGCCCTCTCACCTCCTCTTCTCACAGTCTGTCCATGTCAGCCGTTTACACAAAATGGTTGTCATTAATAATTGAGAGTTACATACACATACATAAAGAATAAGTACAATTTGATGAAATGGATATCAGTGTGTGATTCTGTGGGTACTCTTATAACCCAACCACCTGTGTGACACCTTTCCACTTCTCTATTGGGTAATGGGATTTCTTTATGGGGTTTTTTCTAACCAATCAGCATGCTGGTTGACACTCACATCACCAGTGTGGCTATAGCTCATCCCTCTGCTCACTGTCACACCATATCACTGAGCCTTCAACATGCATCTGCACTCTGATTACATTATCTGTGTGTGTGCTGTGTGTGTGCGTGCGTGCGTGTGTGTGTGTGTGTGTGTGTGTGTAGCTAACTATACTTATTGCTCCACTTATCTCTACAGGGATGAGGGAACATCCTCCCATTGCTATCAGTGACCTGGCAGACCACATAGAGAGACTCAAGGCCAATGACAGTCTGCGTTTCTCCCAGGAGTATGAGGTAAAAGGCTTTTATGCCACACACCACACTCTTTGTAGCCATAATCAAGGTCATGTTGACTAAGGTCAACAATGCGGGCTAGATTTCTGAAGAGACTTTACTAGAACGGGCTAATTCCTATGTTTGAGAACTGATTAGTTCTCCTCTGAAATATATAATTGAATATGTGTTGGGATTATGTCAGATTATATGTCGCACCTCACTAATCCTGTTTCGGTGTTTCACAGTTGCCATATACTTAAAGCAAACATGAACGTAATGTACATTACCAGTTAAACCTTTGGACTCGCATTCTCATTGAAGTGAACAGGAAGGTGTGTCAAACTTTTGACTGGTACTTTGGATGCACTTTAATATTTAGTTGCATTATAAAATGAACTAGATAGCTAAAACACAGATATTGACACTTGGTCGTTTTACAGACTGGACCCACAACTCCCAACACAACTTCTACAGGAACGCTATATTTATATTCTATGGAATAAATACGTTGTTAGAACTTGGAAATATAAATTGTAAAAATGCTGTGCCACAGTTCACAGCAGCTCAAATGAACCCAACCAACCAGGCAAACACACCGGAGTTATAACCTGGTCAGATGTGAAGGCACCCACAGTAGAAGAGGACTTATAGGTGCTGTAACACACCACACATCCAGACAGACACACTGGAGGTCCTCAGCTACTGGGTAGTATTGGCTATGAAAAGATGATTTTATAAAATATGACTCAGACATCTCAACAGTATAAAACTCACGTACTAAATTGTTGACTGAGAGCAGATCCTTTCACTGCTGACTCACTTCATAAAATCAACCAGGACTATTTACTACAGGTTATAGTAGAAAGAATAGATTTGGGTAAATGTATTATGTTGAAAATCCTTATCAGCACTTCCTGTATGTTTACATGGGTAATGCTGACATGTTCACATTTAGAAATCTTCATTAGAAGGAGTAAAGTTATTGTGTGCCTATCCCAGTCTTATGAAGAATACTAAATTTACCGGCTGTTTTGTGTTTGATAGAGTACAGTAATTAAAGAATACAATCCATGACAACATCTCCATGCAACAACATTAGCCGAGAGGTAAAGTTTGAATGTAATATCTAATTTAGGTTTACATGCTATTAACATTTTAAAGGTTGCACCATCTGAAATATAATAAAACATAAGTTACAACTTACATGTCACACCTCAGTCGGTGTACTGTGTAAAATAGCGGTTGGCAGAGTTGGCATAGTGGTTGCCATGATACATTTTGAACGGTGGGATAACTTGGGGCAATGAGGAGGAGTGAATTATACCAGCTGTTTACCGTGATAGATTACAACCCTTCTCTATCTCTATCAATGTGTAGGCTTATTGGTCAAAAACAGGAAGTGATGCATCATCAGTCTTTTATTGATCATGCATACGTAACATTCTGTCTGGTCTAACTGAAGGGGTTAACACTTGATTGCCAACAGCTTGGGAGCCCAGCAGCTACAGACAGCAGGCCCATACTGTATAGCTTCAGATGACTTTGGAAGGACAATGACAATTACTGTTTTCACCACCAACGTCTGCACATCATTTGAACCTTTCTATTGCCCTACAGGCAGTGGTACAGAGTAACAGAGTACATCATTAACACTGATTGGTCAGTACATCCAAACTACAGACACGCTGATTTATTTATTTATTTATTTATTTATTGTAAGCCAAGATGTTAGATAAGTAAATTGTTTTATGTAAAAATCTAAATATGAAAAGTGACTGAAGCTGTCAAATGTAGTATTAATATTTCCCTCTGAAATGTAGTGGAGTAAAAATATCAAGTACAATACCCAAGTAAGACTTACCTTAAAAGCTGTAGTACAGTAAAACTAGTACATAAGTACAGTACTTGAGTAAATGTACTCAGTTACTTGCCTACAGGTTTCTTCTTCTCGTTATTCATTGCATCAGTCATCAATATATGAACATGCATGCAATTTTTCCAGATATGTTTCTAGTTATGTGTATAGCTGGCTTACTCTGTAGCCATGTTAAAGTTCAGCATTGGTAAAAAAAAAAAAAAAGATGCTGCTAAGTATGCATGAATTCTCTGCCTCCTTTCCAGGAATTATATTCCATTGCTTTTACTTACTGTAAAAGCCAGTGAGGGATTATGGCTTGTTGATGTACAAAGGAAGGTAATTTGCATTTAAAGTGGTGAATTTCCAAGTGGATAAACCAGGACAGATGGGTGCACTGTTTATGCACAGCAGAAGGAAGGGGGCATATAAATTATGAAACAGCAACTAAATCAACTTTTCTACCTTTCTCTTTTTTTTTTTGCCAATGTGGTGAGATATAGGAATGTATCTAGACACAGGTTCCTGTATTATTCAATTTAGATAATAATGTTTTGGTGAGCATTGGCCATAAATGTATTAATTCTGGATATTCAGATGAAAGAAATGAAAACCTTGGGACTAGATAATAATCCACATGTCCAATGATGCACATGATCCTCAAACATTACATAAATAATGAACGTCAAATATATGAAAATACAAACTATCCTTATTTTAAAACCAAGAGCATGCAGGGCATTAATGATCAGTGAAAATCATCTCAATGTGGGTCGTACAGAATATAGATAGCAAAGAATATGTGTATTTTCCAGCTTCCTGCTATAATAACAGCATTTTCCCTTTATAGAAAGGTATAAATATATATATATATATATATATGTATATTATATTACACCACTCCATCAACAAGTATTTGTAATGGATTCAACCGTAGTGTTTTTACATGTTACACGGGTAAAGAAAGTTAACTGTGGGTCATTCTGTTGTTTCAGATGATATATAAACAAGTTATTAGTCATTAGCTGCTCATCTTTATTTATCTGTGCTGTTGTTAGGTGTTTGGCTCCTTGTACATTAACACTTCACCAGGACTGTAGGTCATTAAAGGTATGTCTCAACTTGATTGTTCTTTGTTCCTCAAACCTGGCAATGAGGAGGCAGGGTTTCTACATGTCTACATATCAGACCAATACACCCTTTATTGGAAATCTGACTGTTTTGCTATGGCAGAGTCCTTCTGCTGGTATTGCTCCCTCATTTTCTGTAGCTCTCTGTTCAGCTCAAGCCTCTGTTGGCTGCATCCTTCTTTATTTTCAGGGCCTGGGCTTGTAGGGTGCTGTTCTCTTCCTCCAGCTTGCATATGGCCTGTGTCAGTGGTCTGAATCTCCTCTGGGTCCCAGCTCTACCATGGCCTCCTGGTAGTCCTACTGCAGCTGTTGAGGCTCATGTCTCAGCTGTTGGGTGGTATCAGACTCAGCTATCTTGGCCAAAGTGAGCTCCAGGAGCGTCAGGCTCTGTCTTAGTTGTCGCAGGAGCTTCAGGGTTGTTGGAGGGACGGGCCAGATGGACTGGTTGTTGGCCTCAGCTCTGGCTCTGTGACCTCTGGGATGTGTCATCCTCCTCTTCCTGTTCTGATGCTGTGTATCCTACACTGTTGCTGCGGCCACTGAGCCGGTCTCTCTCAGCTTCTGCCTTCATCTTGGGGAATAGTTCCTTGGGCTTTGCCTCATATCCTTGTACTAGCACTGTACCTTTTTTAGTAAAGTGAACAGGGGGTTGTCTGTGTTTAGGGTTTCATCCTGACACACACTTACGCTGCCACCACCACCAATGCCTACTTTGGCAAATGACCTGCTTCCGCATCCCGATGTCAGCATTAAAGAGGATGCTGTTTTTTCTTCTTTATCTGTTTGCCTTTTTGCATATGATGCATTGGTTCTTTGTGTTTTTTCGTGTTTCTAGCGCTGCTACAGTTAACAGGGTATTCTTCCTCTCTGCTGTAGCTGCCATGGTAACACTCTGCTCCTGTCAGGATCACAAAGCTAGCTAAATTGTTTGATGTTTTAGACCAATAAGTCTTTTAAAAGAAGATGTGTTTCACTTCTTTCAGTGTTGCAGATGAAGTGTCTGTGTTCTTTCTTACCTCACCTTTTGTGTCAGGCTAGCAGGGTTGCTTTTGTTTGCTGTCTTTTATGTTAGGTTTGGAGATCTTGTCTTTTTTGTCAGTAATATGTATAGTTTGAGTGCTATTTTTCCTTTTGCTATTCACAAGTTATCGGTTTCCTCTGTTTTGCTTTTTCATCCAAAAGTTGAAGGTATTTCAGGAACTCACTGTTGTGTGGCCTTGCTTTCTCTCTCTCTCTCTCTCTCTCTCTCTCTCTCTCTATCTCTCTCTCTCTCTCTCTCTCTCTCTCTCTCTCTCTGTCACTCACACACAAACACACACACACACGCATGCATACTGTATGTCCTCATAGGAGCTACCAGCCATTAGTCCATAATAAGAGCAGCAAGCCTTGAAATGAAAGTTGATAATGGCTGCAATTAAAATGAGATCTCTGTTTGGAGACTACTAGAGACCACTTCATATAATGCATATGACCTCTAAAACAGTAATCTCATCATTGCATAATAATGATTACATCTATTTTTTAACAGCATTAAATGAACAAAACCTGGTTTGCATCTATTTAAACTGCTTTTTGGCTGTTAGTGGAGCCTCAGGGCTCCTTGTCAGTTACCTTCTGCATTGCCAAGGAATGCTGTCCATGCTGCTGTTATATTTAATATCTATTTAAAGATGGGCAACTGCCCAGAGTATATTCACTGCCTCTTTATGAAAACAAATAAGCTCACTGAGTCAATGCATGCTCATAGACAACAGTACATCCACACACAAGTTCACACACACTTTAAAGGTTAATACACCAGCATATTTGAAACAGAGACATGAGACATGGCCATGCAAAACTCATCTTATGTATTAACATTAGTAATGGCATGTTCATAATATCCATACTTAGGATTTTCCAATGTTCTGATATTGGCGATAAGTGACCTGGCTGCTGCTGTTGCTCATGAGTAACAATTACTTTGGTGAGTCCACTTTTATCATAATTGATTAAAATTAATGCCAAGTTTTAATGAACTTCCTCTAACACACATCACTGCAAGTAAGCAGTCAAGTCCTCCAAACTACACAACACATGGAAATACCCATGTTAGTGTTAGTTCTGATCAAATCATTTTTTCTCAGTGACTTTCAAAACTTAGAGTTAGAAATGATATGCCAAACCTTAAGCTTACGTTAAGCTTAAGGATCAATTCTAGTAATGCTTAAAAAATATATAATTGAATATTTAGCAAACAGGAAACGTACTGCATTCGTCAGTGTTAAAGTCCAACCTCTTGTTGCCCGTCCATCCAGCCCGACATCCTGCCTACGAGGTTTTGTTGTTCTCTAACCGTGTCACACTACTTCTGCCTTTGTTCCTGACAGTGAAGTGCCAGGGTCATGCAGCACTGTAGGAATATGGAATGTGCTTTGCATCAGTGACACTGTGTATGAGTCTTTTAAAAAATACAAATGCACATAGAGAGTGGTGATGTTCAGAATCAGAATCAAGTAGTAGGTTTGTATATACAAGGGATTTGCTTTGGTGTTGTGGTGCATACCAGTCAACAATATACACAAAATGAGGTAATCCTAAATAATACAACGAAAGAAAGAAATTTGCAATAAAAAAAAAGTAAAATATATTCTAAGTGGAAGAGCTGCTACAGGTTTAATTTTTAAATTAAGAGAGTGAGATAAAATGTATAAAATATTGACCAGGAGTAAACCAGATAATGCAGTGTGCAATTAATAATAATAAGAAGAAGAAATGTTGTGTTACTGTAATGCACCATGTTAGTTCAAAGACCAAAGGTGTGCAAATATAAGATTATGGGACTTCATGTTAAGATAATGTGTAATGTTGATGAAGGGCATAGAGCTTGTGTCGGTGGGGGTCCCAGGCTTTGTTGATGAAGCCAGCCGCAGATGGAAGAATCTGTTCTCTGTTTTGGTCTTGATGCACCTCAGCCTCTAGCTGAATCCTACTATGGTGAAGGCATGAGCCCTATTCTGCCTCTGATTGGCTCGTACTCATTAGCTTCTTGGTTGAGTTCAGGTATGAGAAATGAGATTGGTTAGGGTAAGAATATCAAGGTAACCCAATCAGAGCTCACAATGAGTATGAGGTTTGTG
Organism: Pampus argenteus; assembly: GCA_036937835.1. Lineage (NCBI taxonomy): Eukaryota > Metazoa > Chordata > Actinopteri > Scombriformes > Stromateidae > Pampus > Pampus argenteus. The sequence goes on from CM072870.1 coordinate 2,969,021, forward strand.
TGTTTGTGCCTGCTGGGCCCAGGCATTGCTATTAGTGTTTGTACACATGAATGGGATATATATGTGATGCTGAGCATCTGAAGTTACTGAAAACACTAAATAATAGATAAGAATCACAAGAGATCATTTGATATGTTGTTTACATTAAACAGCATTCATCAAAGTTGTGATCGTCATCTGACATTCAATGCTAATCAGGACTTTTGTAATGTCTATGTAGGCACGCCAGTGAGTGAATGTGGCAGCAGGTGCTGATTGCCAGCCTGGCTGTGCCATCACAAATTCACGTTTCACACGGGCTGTTCATCTCTCTGTGTTTACCTGCTTTGTTTTTCAGTGGTGGAGCTGCAGCACCATGAGTGTGATTATACTGACATGTTCAGTAACTGATCTACACGTCTGCCAAGCACATTAACCGTAATGTGAGTGGTTTGTCAGTGCAGAACAGTGGAAGCCTTACCTAACAGGCTGTTAAATTGATGAAGATGTGCATATAACCTCCCTCTCCATTGTCATTATTATCAGTTGTAGGCCATTCAGAAAAGCAGCAGGATATTAGAGTCCCTGCCATTGCTTAATTTTGCGTGTGTGTGTGTGTGTGTGTGTGTGTGTGTGTGTGTGTGTGTGCGTGTGCGTGTGCGTGTGTGTGTGTGTCCTTCTTCAAAGGGCTGTTTGCAGGCTTAGGGTTTAGGTTTTAGGTTCAGGGTACAGGTTGGGTTAGGCATCTAGATGTGATGGTTAGGGCTAGGGTAAGGCGCTAGGAAATTTTTATGTCAATGAAGATCCTCACTAAGATAGAAGTGCAAGGATGCATGTGTGTGTGTATGGGTGCATTTGTGTTCCAGATGATGTCAGATAAGGAGTAGGAGCGTGAAAGGTCAATCATGAATGACAATCTTTAGCATGTCGTTATTCAGCTGCATCCACAGCCGCTAGTCAATAGAGACAGCATAGTGAAAACCTGGCCAGCTCATGTCAGAGTTCATGCCATCACTGGAACACGGCCATGAGTTTCCATCTCACATACAGCAATGATTGAATCTATAAAAGTAGAAATAAAGAAGTTGAAAACGCTACTTACACTACATCTTTCATCAACTGTCATAATTTCATGTTACAAATAATAGTTGGTGGTTATACTCAATAAATAGTGTAAATTATTGAATTTGACCTAGTACATGGGTGGACTGTGTATGAAACATTAGAAGGCTTTTAATTTGTATGTGGCCTGGTTACCGTCAGACATGCTCATGGCAGCATTTCAAGATTTTTAGATTTTTATATGAGCTTCTGTATTTATAACTCAAGGTTCTGTACACATAAGAAAAACATTAAAAATACTTCAAATACAGTGTACCAGATTTTGGGTAGACTCTGTGGTTCATAGGAAGTGTTGAGTTAGGATTTAGACAGTTTTATGTTTTATAAATATTTCACTTACCCATAACCTGAAAAAAACTATTGAGTTAATAATTAATGTTAAGTGTAAATGACCCCAGTACAGTGTGTTTCATGTTGTTATATTGCTTTTATTTTATTTACTATGAACAACAGAAGTGCTTTATTTTGAAAAGACACTAGACCACTGTAACGTTGGTGGACAGATGCTCTCTTCTCATGTAAATATCACACAACAACAAGTATTATTTGGATAAACTGACTACATATTGGGAATCTAAATGGTTTCTTTCCTGCCTGAAAAAATATTAAAATTTAATAAAATGACATTTAAACATCACCCTGTTTACTTGTGTGCACAAAATGGGAAAGCTTTGTGGAGCCCAGCAGATAGTGGAGCCCATGGAGGCCAGCATTTTATTTTGAACCAAAATACTCATTATCACTTATTAAAACAAGGAAAACACACATTTTATTTATTGTTGCTTTGGTAAAAATCTAGACTGTTTCATAATGAAGTTTTTTTGTTTTGTTTTGGGGTTTTTTTGTACACAAGATCAAAACATCAGTGATCTAAATTAACTACTAGCTAATGGTGGATTGAATGTCCTTGCTATGCCAGGACCTGCAGATATGCCAGAAAAGAAAAGAGAAATAAAAATGCAAAAATCCTTGATATGAGTAAACTAGATTTGGAGCCCCATTTACTGAACCTTTTCAGAGATCAAGCCTCTTCTGTGGGTGGGTCATGCTCATTCTCAGTATCGCAGAGTGAACTACGCTCTGTGCTGCTTTGCTTGGGAGTGCTGCACTCAGTCCCACTGAGAGTGCACACGGCCTGGACTGTGGAAGTCCTGTAAATGCCCCATTATGACGTCATAGCAAACACTAGGCTGTCTGACCAACGGCGTAACTTCATTCACTCAGTCATTCAGTCAGATGGTCAGACATTTGGGTTCATGGGGCTGGTCTGTGGTTGGTCCAACCAATAAGCATTGACTTTATTTATATGATATAATGATCAAACCCTGTTGTTCATGAAACACTGTAATATTACTGGGGAAAAAAACGAAACTTAAATTTCAACAACATGGTTATTTACTTAAAAGTATTAGACAAAAGGAAATTTTGACCTGATGGTGGCGCTAGAGGGAGATTCAAGGGAGTACCAAAGTTATAGCTTCGTTCTATGAGAAACCTGATTTCATGGCAATCCATCTAATAGATGTCAATTTCTTTGGACTGACTAATATTGCCATTCCTAGAGCCACACTACTAAAATGTTTTTGTATTTGAATGAAAAGCAATAATAAAAACATTAGTTCTGACTCATCACCCTGAGCTCCGACAGGATTCAAACTACAGATAATAATACAGGCGCTGTTGTAATAAATGATTACCTGCTGTCTCTCCCTCCCACCTCTTCATCCCTCTCCTGCTCTCCTCCTCCTCTGTATGTCAGTCTATTGATCCAGGACAGCAGTTCACATGGGAGCACTCCAACCTGGAGGTCAACAAGCCAAAAAATCGTTATGCAAATGTTATCGCCTACGACCACTCCAGGGTCATCCTCACACCTGTGGATGGTGAGAGACACATATCCATACTATCAATTCTTTATGTACCTTAACTGCAGAGAGAACTAGACCGTTATTTAAATCTACATGTGTGCATTTCGTCATATGACAGTAAGAAGCCCTCTTTTTTTCTCACTTGCTCTAATTTTATTTTTCACTGCAGGAGTTCCTGGTAGCGACTACGTCAATGCCAACTACATTGATGGCTACAGGAAGCAGAATGCTTACATTGCTACCCAGGGGCCGCTGCCGGAGACGCTGAGTGACTTCTGGAGGATGGTGTGGGAGCAGAGGACCTGCACCGTCATTATGATGACCCGCCTGGAGGAGAAGTCACGGGTGAGCCTCATGTTGACAATAGGAAGACAAATAGACTATAGGCTTAAATGGCATTTATAGAAATGGGGGCACAAAGCTGAAAAAAATACAGAAAAATAAATAGATAAAAAACTAAAACAGTTACCTCTTAAAAAACAAGGCCAGGCAAATGTTTCTGTAGAAATAGGAGGGTGGGGCTTATTTTCCGCAAAAGGTGGGGCCTGAGGATGTGGAAGTGGGCTACACTCGGTGCTGTCCTGTCATATGCTCTCTACACTCTAAAGTAACACTTTAGGAAAAATCATTATAGTTTTCTGATTTCACATGATGAACAACAGGATTGTGTCCCCATACGTCTGTCAACGGATGTGCTCTGTAGTATTCTACATCAGGCTGTAGTTCCAATGCTACAGATGGGCTCTGCAGCAGCTAGACATGAGATATGAGGCATTCACAGTCAGTCACATGGCAGATGAGAGCCAGCAGGGCAGGGGCAGCATTCATATGAGTAATGATGTCAGCTCTCCTTCACACTGTTAATAACTCCACAACCAAAGGGCAGAACTGAGCGCCACAACAGTGCCATTATTATTTCTGACAGAGACCATCAGCTATCTGTGGTTCAACCAGAGGTGCGGGAAAGATTAGGTGCTCTCTAACCTGTGACTGAGGTAATGGCTGCTGCTGATACTCAAACACAACGCGTCTGTCTGTCCACTGTCTCTGCTGGTTTGAGGGTCTAATGGATTTCAGCTAATGTGCATCAAAATTAATGCAGCCACAGGTTAAAAACCACAGCCACCTATTCCTCTTCCTGTAGAATCAGAAAACAAAGCAGCCATTTACACAAAGTAATACTGAGTCATACATTTGCATTTTCAGCACTACCAGTGATTTTCTTTTTGTTTTTATTAATTTACATTTTTAGCAGGAAGTAATGTCATAGATTACCTTTGCAAGTATACTTTCCAATCCTTAGAATGAAAACATAGACAAGTATCTGAGTGCAGAGTGGAACTGACAGCACCATCAAGCACAATGATTCCTCACCTAAGGCCCTGTTAATGACTGTTATAATAAATAATACAACTAGACTGTGTAGATTTATTCTAATACAAAGCATTACCAAGTAGCTCATGTATCCAATCAGTGGCCTCTGGCAGGTATTCATCATCTAGTCAGTTAAAGCCAGACCACAGGCAGCCACAGAACACATCCCCCTCCCCGTCCAGTGTCATCTGTTCATCTTCACTAACTCACTGCGGTGTTCACTAATGTCACAGGCTGACATTTACACTCAACGGGGAAATGTCCCATGACTTATTGAAATGTAAAATACATTACAGCACTTACAGGAAACAAGAAAATATCAAACACTTGCTAAATGATATACATGCAGCAGTGTGGACTCCAGGAAAACCCTGTCTGTATTGAAGTAAATGGGAAAAACCACCAACATCTCTCTTTAAAGATACTATGCAGGATTTGCCTCCATGAGCGCATGCGATAGAGAAAGCATCCGTGGTCGAGCGAGCTAGAGAATAAATGAAGTGAGTGAGTTATTTTCAGATAAATTTTTTTTACAGCGGTTACTTTCTAAAGCACAAATAAACAGGCCCATACCTCTGCATACATCCACACAACCCTGCAGGAAGGTGCCACGTTGCTTCATCCTCTCTGCTGTAGTCTTTCTGGTGTGTGTGTGTGTCGGTCAAACACACACACACACACACACCGACAGCAGAGGAAAGACAGAAAAGCAGGGGAAACACTGAAGCTCATAAAAACAGTGATATACTGTAACCTGGTTGTTGTACTATGAGTTCTGACCTCACACACTGCACGCTGATATTGGTTGGGGGCTGTACATCCGAACACAGCAAAATAATAAGAAAATACAGACAGAGGGCAGGGTCTCTCCGGATAAATACACCACCACACACTTCTAGTGAGTTGTAAGTGATAATTGAGATAGATTACTTTTGTATAAGTTTATATGTTGTTTCTTTAGTAAACTTTAGTAACCTGGGTTACGTTTTTTGTGGCTCAGGCCATCACTTTTATGACACGGTAGTTATAGACATGATGTCATGTATGAGGTTTCATAACATGGCAACATTGCTAAAATTACAGTACAGGTCCTATGGGAGTTTGTAAAAGAGCGGAAATGAATGTTGCTATCAATGCCTCATTGCACAGGAAAACCATGAGTGTACACAACTACGACAAGGAGGTCAAAGTTGAATCTGTGTTCTAACTGCGATGGGTGTTTACAACAGACAGGTGGGAGGTCATTTTACTGTTCATTTTGTCTTCCAAATCAGTTTGTTGTATCCGGGAGTGTGTTTTACAGCCTGGCTGAACCACTGGGCTTTTCATTTAAATCATAATGAGCTGATGTAAAACTGAAGTAAAATCACCTCTCTGGTAGTTAAATCAGTTGAGAAGATTATCAACTCATATAAGCAGGTGCTGAACCCGCCACAATTTGCTTACCGCTCTGCAAGATGGACAGATGCCATTGTAACACGTTTAAACTTTCTGCACATCCATCTAGAAGGTTGCAAAACACACGCACGAGTCGTCTTTGCAGATTTCTCATCTGCATTTAAAACAATCCTGGCCGACAGACTGAATGAGCAGTTTGAACTGGACCCAAAACTAATCACATGGACTTTGGATTTGCTTATGGACATATCTCACAGGGCAGCATGCTGTCACCTTTATTATATATATTTGACATCCAGGACACCACCAAGTCATATATGGTCCATTTATCAATGACTAGTGTGAACCTTCACATTTGTATCTGGAGTAAGAGGTCCATCATTCTGACAGATGACCAACGCTGTTGTTTTTCTGTATCTCAGATCTCGAGTTAACTGTGTGTTTGTCTGGAACCCTCTATGACCTGGGTGTGATTTGTCCAGGTGGTGGACAAGCTCTCACACAACTTTGACCAAAACCCACGTGGTCCTGCCACGGGCCTTCCCCCCACCCCCCACACACACAATGGCCAGGTCTATGAAGCGTAATCCCTCCATCTGTTATATCAAGCTCCTGCGGCCTGGCGTTCTGAGGCCACCAGTCCCCTCAAGTCAGCACTGATGTCCAAATGTATGTTCCTGTCCCCCACCGTCACTCTCTGAGCCCGTCCCTCCTGCAGCCAAGAGTGTAATAACAACAGCAACACTAACAGGGCACGTGCTGATTGTACCAATTAGTTATTAGCTATGACTCAGTATTGTCTTTAGCCCTGTTTAAGCTTTGTGTCACTTCTAGTCCTTTTAGTGTTGCATCAGAAAGCTCTGATTATTAAACATTAAGATGCTGATACTGTGAATTTGCGGGTAATCAGAATTCTCCCACACCCCTAACCTTATTTTGAAAGTATTACTTTCTTATTATAAACGTATTGTAGTTGTTAATTTTACATATAGTCAGCTGTTCAACAGTAGAAATTTCTATCACATTTTTGTCCGCAGCCCACATCTCTGATGTCTGAAATTCACCTTTGAATGTATATAAATGTTCATATTCATTGATAATTAATGTTTACTAGCCCGTCTCTATGTTCTAAAAAGGCCTGATTATACGTTTACCAAGAAATCATCTTTCCTCAGGAGGAAGCTAGCCGGGACGCCCCCCTCTCCAAATACAGAAAGTGATTTTCTTGTTTTTTTATGACATTAGAAAAAATTAAATTACAGCAGAAAGTAGACCGTAGTCCCCTTACTTAAGTGCATGTAATCTATAAACTGAGTTTGTAAATTGAGTGATTCCTTTACAATATAAAGCCCTCCTGGAGGCTGGTATGTTACTTAAACTCCACAATACTCTAATGGTATCATAGATATGACAAATGTGTTATTCTGATGTCAAAATAAGACATATTTTGTGTATATGCTTTCTTGGATTGAACAGGCCAAATGCTTCAAGTGCTTACACACCCCTCACTTCTCACTTTTCATGTGGCTTCCCAGCTGAAGTCTGTCCAGTATTGGTGTTAGAAAAGGTTTCATCCTGAAGAGTGTGATTGTACTATGTGTAATGGGCAATCTGAAATATGACCCATGATCTTTCTTCCAAATCATTAGGCATCATCCTCTGGGGATCAAGAATATCCACCACACATTTTATTCCAATATTTGTCAACATATCTTCCACTCGGTGGTGGATATATGTTCAGTAGACAGTCAGTACTTCTCTTTCCCTCTTAGATTCATTCATGTGTATAACAACAACAGTACTATTTTATTCAGGGATGCACCGGTCCAACATTTTCAGTCCCTATACTGATACCTGATACGAGTACTGATCTAAAACCAGTGTTTAATTAATAAGCTGGAAGAGACTGGGATCATTCTTTGACATGTAAAGCTAAATCAGGCTTGACTTAAACATTGCTTTCCTAACTTTGTAAAACAAAATGTAACAAATAAATAAAAAGATATAAATTTATTGAATTATTACCGGTATCTAATACTAGTTCGGCCCATTGTCACTGATGCCCAATCCAGCTGTTTGAGTCTAACTTTAATGACCAGAACAACCTGTGTGTGTTTGTATGCAGGTGAAGTGTGACCAGTATTGGCCTAGTCGAGGCACAGAGACATATGGGATGATTCAAGTGACGATGCTGGACACTGTGGAGCTGGCCACCTACAGTGTACGCACCTTCGCCCTCTATAAGGTGAGAAAGACAGTATAGTATATGCAGTATAGTGACTGTAAGTCATGATAGTGGAAGGCTGTGGTGGTTTCTTATCGGATGATTCCTATTTTAATAAGTCAGTTGATTGGTCAGTTAGTTACTGCAGTGCATTTATGTTGATTATGTTTAGTTGAAGGTAACATTATCAAATAAGGGACTGTTTTGTGTGTTGAATAAATAGCATTAGTGTCATTTACCTGCAACACCTTACAAAATATTAAATACTGTGTAATGGAGGATTCCCTCCTCAGAACTGGCAGAGTTCGTGGGCCTTGGAGGCACCATGAAGAGAAGATCAAGATCTGGAATATCATTGTTGCTATTATGAACGAAAGCACGTGTGTAAATATATGTGCATGTTCTCCCACAGAATGGCTCGAGTGAGAAGAGAGAGGTTCGACAGTTCCAGTTTATGGCCTGGCCTGATCATGGCGTGCCTGAGTATCCCACCCCAACACTGGCCTTTCTACGCAGAGTCAAGGCCTGTAACCCACCAGATGCTGGACCAATGGTGGTCCACTGCAGGTAAACTACCTCTTATACGCTTCAGTGTCTGAAACCTTTCCAGTGTCATCCAACAGTGTTTGTAACTTTCTGAATATGACGTGGCAATCACATCCACTGTTGAACTGTTGGCCCGTCACTCTTCACACAGCTCATTTCTATGAGTGTGTACACCCAAGTGCCAACAATGAATCATACTGTAGGTACAGATTCTATAGAGAGCGGCAGAACAGTCAATTCATTAAACAACAGATAATAAATAGAGGATCTGCAGCATGTCAGAGCAGTGCGTTCTAACTGTGATCTGTAACTCATATTTACCTTCCTGTCATTTGACAGCTCTATAGGTTTCAACCAGTTACTAGCAATGCCAGCCAATAGAAATGATCTAGTGTGCACTCTTATCCCCGTCTGTACAGTTTATTATTACAAACATACACAAAAGACAGTGGTGTTGGAGTGATGGCAAGGAGGCTGTTTTACTCTGCCTTCCAGAGTGCTCAATTCATATGAAGTATCAAATACATATGAACATATTTGCCTTTAGATGTTGTTCATTTAAAGCATAGGCCTACTGTATGTACTAGAAGACAATATACAATATACACTACATGAACTGTTCAACATTCTCCACTATAAAGTTTTCAAAGTAAACGAAGTGTTCATGTGAAGCATCATTACGTCAAAAGGAAACTGCTTTTCATCTATAAGAGTAAGACAGTTTCAAAAGTAACACAGTTTCACTTAATGTAATGTCCATTTTGTAAAAGAGATACAGACATTTATGATAAATCATCATCTATGTCAGTGCGTGAAATAACTCAGTATTGGGTGTAAACAGGGAAAACAAGCTGACAGCTGAGTCGGTCTTCTTTGTACTCATCGTGACAACCATTTTTTCGCTCTGCCAGTGCCGGTGTGGGCCGGACAGGCTGCTTCATTGTGATCGAAGCCATGCTGGAGAGGATGAAACATGAGAAGTCTGTGGACATTTACGGCCATGTGACATGTATGCGAGCCCAGAGGAACTACATGGTGCAAACAGAGGATCAGTACATATTCATCCACGAGGCCCTGCTGGAAGCTGCCACATGTGGCAACACAGAAGTCCCCGCCCGCAACTTGTACGCCCACATCCAGAAGCTCACCCAGATCTCCCCTGGAGACACTGTCACCGCTATGGAACTGGAGTTTAAGGTATTTACCTTTTTATTTTGGATTGTTTTAGCTATAGAGTGCGTAGTCAGTTTGTATTTTAAAGTATTTCAAAGGGGGAACTACACTGATTTTACACATCCAGTGCACTCATGATAGAGAGTACTACTCAATATGTGAAAACAGTTATGTAATGTCTTCTGTGGCTCTGACATCTCCTGAGACTGTTGCAACCTCTATTATGGTTTCCTTAATAACATATTAACTTGTAAATCATGGCTCAGGATCCCAGTGGGGCCGTGGGCTGATTAAAAGACCAACTTTCTACATACAATTATGTGATTTTCGGACTTTTTTCTTGGTTTATTTAAGTTCTCCAGGCATCTAAAAATATTAAATCAAATCAAATCAAATTTTATTTGTATAGCCCAAAGTCACGAAATACATTTGTCTCAGAGGGCTTTACAATCTGTACAGGGAGTGACACCCTCTGTCCTTAGACCCTCGATTCGAGTGAGGAAAAACTTGCCCACCAAAAAACCTTTTAACAGGGAAAAAGGTGGAAGAAACCTCAGGAAGAGCCACAGAGGAGGGATCCCTCTCCCAGGACGGACAGACGTGCAATGATGTCACATGTACAGAACAATCAACACACACATATTGTACACTCACAATGAATTATAGTGAATTACATGAATGTTGAAATGAGAATGGGTTACAATGAATGATAACTGTAACAGTGGAACCTGTGATAGAGATACAGATGCACAGCAGCAAATCATTAACTAACTATAATCTGTAATGGAGATATGGTAACAATGATGACGGTGACAACACACGCAGAAGACGCCACGCAGGACCACAGCAGCAGGCACAGTCCACAAGAGTTTAACTAATTAATTACAATGAAACAAGATTTGTTTTAACTACTACTAGTTCAATCAAGGAAGATTGACATGAATTCATAAGCTTTATCTGATAAGTCTTTGATGTTGACCCTGTTGATTAAATGGATTACAGGAATGTATCCCTCTGAATAGCATTCAGTCAGTGTTCTCACCAGGGTGGCCGTAGACGGGGCCTTGACACTGGGGGCAGTGGGGTGCTGCACTGTGAATCTGAAATTAGGCCATTCGACAAAATGTAAGAAGTCTATAAGAGCAATGTCAATAAAGCATTTTAATGTCCTTCATGTACTGTACGAGCAGTCAGCAGCTCAGCCACAGGAAGACTCTAGTGAGGAAAAAACTTTTATTACGATTGATGAGCTGCCATCTTGGAACACTGTATCCACTTTTCTTAACACATCCATGGTAAACTATGATGGATGTTTACGGACAGTTTTGGTAATTCTACTTCTGCTTCTAAATGCTGTAAATTTGTCTAATCTGTCCAGCCTGTCTGATCATCTGACTGCTGGACTCTCTCTTTCTTTTTAATGATATCACAAAGCTCCCAGATCTCAGTAGCTTTTAATGGGTACAGTGTTATTATAACCGATAGACAGACCCAATTAGTAATAAACAGGAATTATCCTGAAATGTGTCTCTAATAAATCTCACTAATTTAAGTGTATGATATAGTGGGAGCCAGGAAGGATTTTCATCTGCAGCCTGTGTAACAGATGAGTTCTTTCTTAGAGGAGGAGTGTTCTGCAGTGAGAGCTTAACGTCTGAGCTTCAGATGATAGCAGAGGGAGAGCAGGAAATGCAGAGGGGAGAGAGCGATGGAATGGAGGAGGAGAGGGTCGGTACACTGGATGTCTGACAGCCTAAAGATAAGGTCCTACTGGGTTAGGTGGGTCTACACGGGATGAGCTGCAGCACCCCCGCATCCTCGGCTGCTCGCTGCGCACTGAGTGACACCACAGTGATTTAAACAGTCCTGTCTTGGGAGGGCACGACCCAAATTATTCTGCCTGTTCAAGCAAGCAAGAACGTTGTAAATCCAGACGGGGCATAATTAGATTTTGATCATCAGCTCACTACTAAAACTTTTGCTAGCACCTGTCAAATTGACACGTGTCCTTGCAGTGCAGAGGAATCACATTAAAAAGCATTTGTCAACTGGGATGTTGCTTTCAAAAGTTTGATACACATTGGCACAAGCCTGTCGACTTCAAATGTGTGTGGGTTTGTTTTGAATTTTCAGTGTCTTCAGGATGAGTTTGAACGTGGTGCAGCAGAAGACTTTTATTTGAAGTCAGAGAACAAAGGGGATCAACTCAAAGTGTATTATTTTCATGCATCAATAAGAATGTTAGCTCCTCGTGCCCTTTAGCAACCTTGCTCACACACCACACTCGTGCAAGACTGATATATTAGCACTTTAAAGGAGTGGAGGCAGACAGTGGAGATGGTGGGCGTAGTTGTAAAGCTGCAGCACGGTCACCTCTGGGCTGAGGTTCAGGTGGTGTCTGAGGACCATCGCAAACACGCATGTCCTCCTCGTTGTTTCCGCAGAAACTGGCCAACTCTAAAGCACATACCTCAAGATTCATCAGTGCCAACCTGCCGTGTAACAAATTCAAGAACCGCCTGGTGAACATCATGCCTTTCGAGTCCACCCGCGTCTGCCTGCAGCCAATCAGAGGGGTGGAGGGCTCCGACTACATCAACGCCAGCTTCATCGACGGATACAGGCAAGTCCTCAGAAATCATTTCAGTGCAGAAATAGACATATAAAGAGAATAATAATAAAAAAAATGTAAAGTTCTGGTTTAAGGAGTGTGGTTTTAGTGCTAACTGGGATGGAGATGGACCTTTTCTCTGGCAGCTGACAGCAGTAAATTACAGGCTGACGTGTACTCCAGTCCTTCACTGCATCCCATCCATCTGTTGTGTCAGTTGTCAAAGCAAATTGGTCTTATTGACAGCCCTGTTCATTTCCTCAACTTTTTCCTCCTGTAAATAGATGACAAGCCAGCGAAATGAACTGATTACTCCAATATTTCTACTACAATTGGCCCTTAGGAGACAGTTATTGTCAGTTATTCTATTTGCACAAAGAGAAATTATTACCGTACTTATTTTTTACATTTATAATACACCTTTACAGCCCAGTAATGTTGAATCTAGTTTGTTTAATCTGTACGAAAACAGACATGTAAAAATTTCAACTTTTGATCCTAATTGCAGTAAGATTTCTGCTCTGCTCTCTGATTTTTTTGTTCAATAACCCTGTCAGAGTTCTACAACCAATAGAATGCCAGGTGTAGTTTTGACCAATGAAATGATCCCTGCATCCTTACAGGAGCATTTGCTTTATTTCTTAGAACTCGTTAACCAGGTTCATCAGGTTCTTCTTTATTAAATGTACTTCCCTTGTTTTCTTGTGCAACTTTTGGAATAAAAGGGCAGTTACATAATCTAAGAAGTAATGCAAATGTGCCCACAGGGCAGCAGGAATGATTTCATCTGTCAACACTACACCTGGCATTCTATTGGTTGGGGAATTTTGAGTTATTGCACAAAAAGTTGGAGAGAAGAAATCTGAGAGCTGATGTAGAAGCCTGCGTGAAAGGAGAAGGGCAGGAAATACAATATAACTGAGTGCAAGCATACAATTTGAGAAGAAGCAGAGCTAATCTAAGCATGAGTGCGAGGGCATGGGTTTGAGGGAAAGCATTACAAAATCTCAACATGAAATCAATAAATCATGCTCTCAAATTGAAAGACCATGCTCTTGAATAAAGATTGAAAAAAAAAAGGCCCAATATCTGTGTTGTGCCTACTATTGGTTTTGGTCTCTGTACAGGCATGACGACCTGGCACCTCTGGTGGAAGCTGTGAAGCTACACACAGTCACCTGGATGTTGCTTTTCAGTGACCACACAGCTCCTCCTAAAACCACAAAATGTTATTACATTTCTGTTTGTGTATAAAGTCTTAGTTGAAGGAACATGTCATCCAGTGCAATACATTAATATAATAATTAATAGAATACATGCATTGTTGGTTTCAATCTTTTTATAGGATTTGTTGACAATAATGCAAATATACTGTAGAATATCACCAATACTTTACTTTACTTTTCTATCGATCAACATGAAAAAATGGGATGCTATATAAAATATAAATGCATGTAATGACATCAGATTGCAGACCGAGCTGTCTCTCTGTGAAGAAAGGTTTAATTATTTATGCCCGACGTGCTCATTTATTTTTCTGTATGTTTGTGAGTGTGTTCCTGCATGTGTTAACACACCAGTGTGACGGCTAAATTAGGAGCCGTAAAGAGAGTCTGCTTGAGTTGCTAACAACCGTACATATTAGACATAAGCACTGATATTGTGTCATGTCAGATAAATAGCCAATCACGCACATCTCTGAGAAGTATACCTTTTCTGAAAATATAAAAAGTAATTACTTCTCAGTGCGCTAGCAGAGTAAAGATGGCGATAATGAAGAAGGACTTTCCATTTTTACTTGCAGCGAAGGGGGGGGTGTGTGTGTGTGTGTCTTGTTCTTGGCTGTCAGCACCTAATGAAGTCCCCTGGGCACCCCCACCTAAGGCAGAATGAGGAAGGAGGCAGGGGTGTCCTGTAACTCTTCTCTAATTCATGTTGCAGCAATTATAGAGTGGATTGAGATATGGGGAGCTCCAGCTCTCTGTGAGCTCAGTCTCTAGAGTGTACAGCGTGGATTAGGACAGATTAAGGTGAGGGGGATAGACATGATTATGATGATTAGAGAAGGTGTCCAGTGAACTCTGGGTATATCAGCTGGAGTCATTCACCTCAGTGCCTCTCTGTTGTAACCTATAGAAACTCAAACAGCGGCCTTTACACCAGTGTATCATTACCTGTACATTAGAGAAGGTTTTTAAATTGAACAAAAGCCCTGCTGAAACCACGCATTATCCTTTAATAGCACTCCCTTCATAAGGCTGCAATATGTCTAATAATTTATTACAACTTGGGTTATGATATAATTTTACTCCCATAATTAATCAAGTTTCTAACAGTGGTTTGTTTACCACCTGCATGATCATCTGACTGCTAGTTTCTTGAACAGTTGGAATTCTCTTTACTAATGTTGACATTAGTGGATTATTATTACTATAAAGTGTAATAAACCAGAAACAGTAGTACGTCCAGCGTTGTAGGTTTGGTTTCAGAAGTGAAGGGAGACACAGTGACGTTTCAATCATGTTTCATTAAAATCATGTTTAGATATGATAGATACTGTTGTATTTGAGTTCAACTTTCAATTCAAGCATCCTTCAGGACAATCATATGAACTGTAATTAACGTATAATGATTAAATGACCATTTGTGTATGGGAGACACATGCAGGGGAGGTGGAGGTGCTTAGTCAGCCCTGAAAAGTGTCTGCAGGAATTCCTTTCATTCTACATCTAGTCCCAGCAACCTCCACCAACAAGGTAGGGCAGCCTGTATGTAGCCTGAAAGGCTGCGTGTAAAACCCTAAAATGTGCAAATATGCTCACTGCAGCACCTGCTGCTGCTCATTAAGCTCATTAAAGCAACTCAGATGAAGGTATCAACAACTCAGATCTTCTGTCATCTGGACAGTAAGAGGAAGATGTTTTAGAGATTTTAGTAAGAAAATGAGCCAGAAACTATAATAATTAGGTGAACAAAAATAGGATTTTGAAAAGTCGGGAAATTATGTCCTTGGGTTAATTAATAGTGTTAAATAAAAATTCTAAATAATTCAAATGGCTCATCAGATTGAGCTGTGGGGGTTTGTCAGACTGAAAAGGGTGAAGGGATTTGAGCTGTTTCAGTTGGA
This sequence comes from Pampus argenteus, assembly GCA_036937835.1. Lineage (NCBI taxonomy): Eukaryota > Metazoa > Chordata > Actinopteri > Scombriformes > Stromateidae > Pampus > Pampus argenteus. The sequence goes on from CM072870.1 coordinate 2,984,443, forward strand.
TATAAGCGTGTTAATGTGTAATCTGCATCTATGTGTGATGGGTTTGATATGAAGTCCAATATTTGTATTATCTTCCCTACACCCATCTAGGAAAAATAGAATAATCCATCAATTCAAGTTGGAAGGGGCATTTCTGTTCAAACCCCCGTTCAAAAAAAAACTATGAACCTATTAAAACCACACTGTTGCACTGGGTGATGGGTTCTGGGTTCTTTCATTACCATGAACACACATGCTGTACTTTATTTGGCCCAGATAAGCCACCCTGCTGCCAGAAAACAGTTTTTAAAGATTTACGTTAAGTAGGAACCAAAGCGCTTGTGGCTGAGAGCCACAGACAGGGTAAGAAAGTCAAAGTAATGCACATTATTGCTTTTTTCATGGGATTCGCTGACAATAAGAACAATATAAAATAAAGCCAGCCTAGCTCTTTTAACCACACTATCAGTACTGATACAGTAACATGTGTTGGTTCAAACTGTTGAGTTATGAGTTATGGATGCTAATTAGCAGCCGAACCTTTTCTTGCGTGAATGCACTACTGAATTGCACAAGCCTGTTATTCAACCTCCCACATCTTAAACAAACTCAGCCAAACATGCAGCACCTGACAGCACACGACTGCTACTGGTCAGACGTCCTCTCATCCAGCAGTGGTGAACCTGAACATCAGGTAACGTGGCAGCATTGCCAGAGGGGCTCTAGTTCCAACACAACACAGCAGCTTTGGCTTCCTTACTATACGCTATATGGTTGTTGTATTATAAAGGATTTAAATAATAGTCCACAGAGGTGAATGAAGGGCGGACTCAGAACCAAGAACAACCACACCTCCAACCATCACTGGCACACACAAATGACAGATCACCGATGTGTACAGATAACATAGATAAATAGTGTGTGTGTGTGTGTGTGTGTGGTCCAGGTATATGGTGTGGGGAGTCGTGAGTTTAGGGTTATGTTAAGGTTAGGATGTGTGTGTGTGTGTGTGTGTGTGTGTGTGTGTGTGTGTGTGCTGCACTAATGCACACAAGAATTACCCCAGCCCTGTGCTGCATGCTCCAACAGTGCCCCCTAGTGGCCATGTCCTGTACCTACTTTGCCCGGAGCCTGGCTGAGCAGCTGGGATGACATCTGTCATTTTAACAGTGCTGTTAAAATAGTTCTGTGTTCAAGCAAAACCACTTAAATATCAGTGCACACATTACCAACAGCTAGCTCACCTACTTTAAGAGGGTGTTTGAATTTAAATATTTAACACCTGAGAGGTTCAACTCAACAGTCGTGAGATGCTGTTGCCTGGAAGTAGAAGCTATGAAGGGATGTGGATAAATCCAGATAAACCAAATGAACTGAGTTGTTTTTGCAATATTATTGCAGGTTAATGTACTGTAAATTAGTATAACAGTTATTCAAAGCATTATTTTCTAAGATTCTATTTTGATTTTCAATTTATGTATGCAAAAAAAAAACAAAGTGGGCAAAGTGGGAAACAAGCTGAATGTAAGTTGGTTTTTTTTATATCTGTCAACACGTACCTTGATATGTGTCAGATAAAAGAGTGTTAGAGCGTTTCATGATGAGATATGTCATCACTTACTCACCTGTTATTTACCACAATATCATTATTTATCTGCCATCACATATATTTTTATTACAGCAAAATGAAATTCTGCACCGGAACCCCAACTAGGGCTGAAGAAGAGGAAAGTTGAAATGGAAACTAAATTACAGTGTTGCTGCCAGAACCCTGAGGAGTAAACACAGCCGTGTCTCTGTTCCAATTTGCAGGCAGCAGAAAGCATACATGGCCACCCAGGGCCCGTTATCGGAGACCACAGAGGACTTCTGGAGAATGTTGTGGGAACACAACTCCACCATCGTAGTCATGCTCACCAAACTCCGCGAGATGGGACGGGTAACACATCACACTTTATGTCATGTGTCATTAAGCATGAAAAATCACAGTTTAAGTTCAGTTATGGTCAAAAATAAAAATATATTGTGACCTTATATATCAAATTTAAACCACTTACCCATATATCACATATAATATGCTGTATATCCTACACATATGCTGTCTCCTTTAATCATGGCTGATTACATTGTGATGACATGGCTTCTGTCCATTCTTTAGGAAAAGTGCCATCAGTACTGGCCTGCCGAGCGCTCTGCACGCTACCAGTACTTTGTTGTGGACCCCATGGCTGAGTACAACATGCCTCAGTACATCCTGAGAGAGTTCAAAGTGACAGACGCCAGGGTAAGTTCTCCTCAGTGAAGCTTTGCTGTTGTTGCAGGAAGATGGCGGCCGCTCAGCTCATGTCAACCGGAAAGGACATCAAGGGCTCTATTTTTGTAACAGAAGTGTGTTTGCGCTGGCGGAGTGATATTTCATCACATGCAGAGGTTTCTTCATCCGTGTCTGTTTGGTATTTTGCTGACTTTGAATTCCGCTGCACCTACAGTAAGGTGCAGAGAGTATGGAATGTACACTGTCCACACAGGACATAGATTCGGCTGCTTGGGTAGAAGAAGAGATGAGATCAGACCTGCTACATCTATTGATGATAAACAGGATGCCTCACTGCACAAATCTATACCCAAAAATGTCCCTCTGTGTGCGCTTGTGCCTTTGGTTCATGAAAATACAGTCTACAGTGTGTTAGTCAACTAGAGACTGTCTATAGTCTACCACAAATCTGCACAAGAACAGCAGAGGAGAAAAATACAGTTTTGCATCTTTTAGATATCCATTCAAAATCAAGTCAAATTCATCTGTGCCATAAAATTGGAATAATGGCAAAAATTAAAACAGGCTTTAACATTAAGTTATTCTAAGTACATTAGAAATATCAAGAGAAGTATGCTTCACGTTGGAGGTATACTTCATCTTGTGGAGCAAGATATAAAATTCTGAGAGAAAGATAAAAAGTTAAAGAATCAGTTCTATTTTGTAGGAGAAATAAATACATCTAAGCATATATCAATCACAAGAAAAAAAGTCAGGACATGTGTTGATCAAAATAGAAGCTCCCACACCTGAGGATTGGATAATCATGACATATTTGTGGTGGAAAAATTAACATTTGTTTTAGAACATGATCGGGTTGCATTTAAAAGCAGGGATTGATGAGGTAAATGAGATTAATTCTACTAGCTTCCTTCAGTTACTTAAGCACAAAGTTATTTCTTTGTAAGTTTACGATAGGTAGTAAGAAACAAAACAGGTAAATATGAATACATGCATGCAGCATTCTATTTCATTTCTTTAATCTACATCTAACAGGAGTGGGCTGTGGATTTGTGTGTGAGTTACTTACAGTATGTGACTGTGTGTCCCACAGGATGGTCAGTCGAGGACCATCAGGCAGTTCCAGTTCACTGATTGGCCAGAGCAAGGAGTGCCAAAAACTGGGGAGGGATTCATTGACTTCATCGGCCAAGTCCATAAAACTAAGGAGCAATTTGGACAAGATGGACCAATCACTGTGCACTGCAGGTAACCGCGTGTGTATGTGTACGTATATGTGTGTGTGTGTGTGTGTGTGCGTGTGTGTGTTGTGTGTGTGTGTGTGTGTAAGAGAGAGACATTTATATTCTGACATGTCCCACAAGCAGCTTTTTATTGGACTGCATTACATTGAAGGGTCAGCACACTTCCAAAATCTTTTATATTATTTTTTTAACTGCAAGAATCGAACTTAATAGGCTACTGTTTATTCATATACGCTTGTTGTGATTGAAGTTGCAAATGACACATTGTCTATAGATAGTGGCACGATAATGTACCATAAATCAGTTCTATTCTTAAATATATATATCTATAATTAAATAACTTAACATGTGAAGTCCTGTAAAGTTATGAGCTACATATACAGAAAGTAAGTCAGTCAGTATATATATAAGTATTGGATTGCATTACCATCTACAGGGGCTTCTGATTCCCATGTTTACCAGGCCTGAGGAACTGCTGGCTGTTAGGTTTCAACATCCGTCTCCTTCCCATAATCCCTGGTGTTTTGAGGTCTATCCTGTAGTTGGTTTAGATTACATGTTCACTCTTTTAAACAGCACTGCAGTTCTCTTGCAAAAGGATTTACAGCAATCAATGAACCCTAATTTCATTTTAACAGAATAATCCGAATAACGTTGTGACATTTGATTTGTGAATGATTTGGAATGATAGTTTGATAATGTGTGTTCACCAGTGCTGGTGTTGGGCGGACTGGTGTGTTCATCACCCTGAGCATCGTCCTGGAGAGGATGAGGTATGAGGGGGTGGTCGACCTCTTCCAGACCGTCAAGACCCTCCGAACTCAGAGGCCGGCCATGGTGCAGACAGAGGTATGATACTCTGCTGGGGTCTCAACATAATCATCCACATAACGTCTGATTAGTAAAGTTATTTTTTGATTTACAATATTGACCTTATGCAGCCTCCCATTGTTTTGTTTCAGTACCAGTTTTGGCTCTCAGACTCCAGTTCGTAGTGCTTGCTGTAGTGAATAAAAGTTACGTTCAGCGTTAACAAGCAGCAGCTCCGTGTTTCTGTGGAAATGCATGCATTTGAGTACATTTTGCATTCAATCTAAAGTAATCAAGTTGTGCTCTTAAAAGTAGTGAAACCACAAAGTAAAATAACTCCATTACATTGAAAAGTCCTGAATACAATATGTTATTATGAATTTGTGAGCAAAAATATTATTAAAATATTATATTAAAAATTACTGCATTATAATGTTGTGCTCAGTCAAAGTGGACTTCATTCAACTACTTTACCACTACTTTGTGTAGTTTCATCTGTGACAGTGTATCATATTTTATAAGATGACCATATGTTTTGTATGTAGAATCTTAATCTGCAAAGTAACCAACCAGTAACTAAAAGCTGCCAGATGAATGCAGTGGAATAGAACTAGAAATGTTCAAAATAAGTACAATACTTGAGTAAATAACATTATATTACTGCTTTCTTACAGTGGGTTATAATAGTATGCAACATGTTTTACATTATCAGCTGCTATAGCCCCGCAAAGCTAAACATTAGCCATGAAATATCACAATACTGTTCTAATTTCCCAGTTTTTGGGATTAATAAAGTATATCTATCTATCTATCTATCTATCTATTCTTTATTTACTGAAATGTCTTTTGTTACCAGGACCAGTACCAACTCTGCTACCGGGCTGCTCTGGAGTACCTGGGAAGCTTTGATCACTATGCAACATAACCCCGCCCAGAAGACACCCTCACAAGAGTCCGGTGTCTCCTCTGAGCCATATCCGCTCAGCTCCATCAGTCCCTACGACCTGATGAGGAGGCTACGAGGAGGACTGATGAAGAGGTGACCACAGGAGGAAACGGGGGGAGAAGAGGGGAAAGAGGAGAGGGGAGCAGACAACGTCCTCCTGGATCGGTGCCACATGACTCTGCCACAAACCTCCCAAAAACCAACCCTGGAAGACTCGTAGTCATGCCTCATCCTGATTCTTGACTGAATACTCCCATCACTCCCCAGTTTCTGCTCCCCCCTAATCGCAAAAACTATTTTCATTTATATTCATCATTACTATGTTATGAATATTTAGAGTTTATTTTACACTTACGTTGTTTATTCTGTGTCTTAATGGATCTTTCTGATTTGCTCATCTTTTTTTATTAGTACAAAGGACATGTATTTTCAACATGCTCCGAGTTATTAATACTGGAGAGCATATACTCACAGCTGCTAATAATTTTATTTTGTACCATAGATATAATATTCTAATGTTATCATTACTCAGTTAATCTTATTTAGGGGGGAATGTGGGTTTTGACGTCCTGTTTTGACATCTAGCAGAATGATGATGATGATATCTACCAAACAAATCAAATAAACAGATCAAGTGTGTGAACTATAAACCAATTGCTATAAAGGTACAAAAACTATTGACAAGCAACCAACTGTATAGAGTTTCTTGTTCATAACTTTTGATTCATGTTCTCAAAGCCCTCAGAAATCAGAGACTTCCTACAAAAAGAACTATACTATAAGAACTGTTGGAAAGATTGTGTGTCCTGCAACCATAGTTTTCACCTCCCTTCTTAAAGTGGACTCAGGTAGACCAAACACAACACCTGCTCTTGAGAAATTTTGTGAAATAAGTGCAACAACTGCATCAAATCACACGATCAATGCATGAAAAAAGAAAAAAATATATATATGAAGTTATTAGACCAAGGCTCGACTAGGCCGGCTTTATTTTATATTTTTATTATTGTGAAATACCATAAAAAGACCAAAACCATCAATGTCTGTCTGTCAATGCTTTCAGTCTCCTCTACTGTGTCTGTGGCTCTAAGCTCCAACCATTCATAGATGCATTTGTTGAGGACTATTTTCAGCAGTGGATGAATCCACATTTGGATTCAAGTACAGTTGTACAGAACATGCCAACAACAGAGCTCCATGGCACAGAGGAATAAGATATAGCAGGTTTTGATACACACACAATACTGTTGTAATTGGTTTTGGTCTTTTCATGGGATTTGTTGACAGTAAAAGAATTACTGTATATCATGGAATAGAGATGTGATGGACAGAAGTACGACCTGCTCACTGTCGATGTTTTTAAGTCCAACACGCTTCACAGCTGAGTTTGAGTGAACAGTAAGAGAGAGCTGGAAGGACATTTAGGGATTCAGGGTGCTATAGAAAAATCAGAAAGGGTGTCTTTAAATCTAAGTCTGTTCACCCGTAATCACAAAAAGATTTTCTTACTTACCCTGAGTCAACCAAGCACATTTTAAAGGTTGTTAGTTGTTACTTATCGTTAGCTTCTCTTGAACTGAAAATACAGCGCTCAACTTCTTCTGACGTGGGAATCTGGTTTTTGATGTTAATACTTATTTGAGAAGATTTCTTGACATTGTGTTGATACAAAGGTAGCCAGCCCATTTGTGGTTGAGCAAACTGACTATGGACAGTGCTGCATTCCATCATGGACCACGTACAGTAACTGCAGCCAACGTGGCTCTGATATTATACAGGGAAGTGACTGAGTGATCCCCAAACATGCTAACTCTCCTGCTCATCTTATGCACCTTTCTGTTTGCAAATACATGGCTTAAGATACATACATGACAGGACACATAAAGAGAACCCCAATCATGATATATTACAGCTCAACTACTTTATCACTGTGTTACAGATGGACAGACTTCTAACTAAGGTGCAGTGGTGGATCTCTGTGGTTTTCACTGGATGAGGTGAGAAGGTGTAGTGGTTTGGGTGAGATGGCCGATGTTAAAGGATTCATTCCACAGAGTCGTGTTGTAGGGGTCCTATCTGTTGTATACATGATCTGTTTTCTATTTGTTAATAAAATAAAAAAAGCAGAGAAAATGTCTTGAAAACCTTGATGTTAATAAAGTTGAATAATTGGGTTTTTAATATAAAACCGGTGGATTTATTTCACTTCTTAGCTCAATGAGAATATGTTGTGAGGAGAAGCTTGGTTGGACCTGCAGACCTGTGTGCTGCTCTGAGCAGGACAGACAGTAAAAATAATGCAGCGTTCCATAATACAGACTTGGGCATCACCATACATATAATGTACGCCAACGCTGGAGCCATTTTAGTGGCGTAGGTATTTAGATAATTTATATAAATCAGGCAATACCACACTATACAAATGCTGTGACAAGTATTCAACATTTTACCTTATACAGAAATATCAGCAACATGCACTTAAAGTATCTAAAATAAAGGTATATAATGCAGAGTGTTATATTAGAAATATATTATTAGTGGGAATGCATGTATGCATGTAAAAAGCTTTTTTATGTTGCAGCTGTTGGGATGGATTTAATTTTACTTAAAATATATTTGGGTAGTTTATTCAATAACATTGTATCAGATTTTATTTAGATTGATTATGGTTTTCATTAGTTAAATCTTATAGATGTAAGATAAATGTAACAGAGTAAAATGGTACAATATTCCCATCAAAATGTATTGCTGTAAAAGTATAAAATGGCAGAAAATGTAGTCCAGATACAGTACAAGTGCCATTCCACCACTAGTGTTGTGTTATATTGTCTCTTCTTTTAATTGTTAGTCAGGTATGATTGACTTTAATTCACATGCAAAAGACATTCAAAACAAGAGTGCACTGAGAAATTAACATATAGCTATAACAATGATCTAAGGGTTGGAGTGGTATGTTATTCTTAATAACGGAAACGTGATTCTACAATCACACATAAATCTTTTATAGACTATAGCTTCTATAATAATACCTATTCTGAGATTTTTTTTTTCCTGGTACATCATCATTTTGATCCTCATCAAACCATTTAGAAAGCGATGCACAGTGGTCTAGCATCATTTATCAGCTGAGCTCTCTGCAATTAAAACACCTATGAGGCATGGTCTGGAAAAGAGGGCGTTGTGATTGGCTGGGAGACTACGGAAACCCCTCCCTCTCAGCTCATGTAAACAAACACAAACTGAGCATGCGTCACTGGAATAATGGAGGACTGTCTTTTCTACCTAGGCTGATGATGTCTGTGTTTTTACCCTACTGCCTGTGACCTGAGGAAAAACAACTCGTCTACATTACAGCGTGTGTAAGTTAATGTTAGACACTTCAGAATGAGTTCGTTTGTATTAAACTAGAAGTAAAGAACTGACGGTAACCAGCCGTGTTTGCTAGTGTGTTAGCTGAGAGCGGGGCAGCTGTCAGAGCTCTGTCGGCTTCTGCTTTCACTCAGTAGTTCTCCGCTTTGACAATGCCACTCGCAATGTGTTTTAATGCCAGTTACTTTCGTTTACTTCGTAATATGGCTGTGGTTATTTTATTTATTTTTTGTTGACTACACTTTTAATTCGTCAAGAAGATATTTTGCTGTTAGCATGTTAGCTAGTGGACTAGCTCAATATTTTTCCGAGGAGCAGCGCTGTCAGTGGGCCACGGTTTTTAACGGACATGGTTTTTACCCAATCGCAGACTGAGAATCGAAATCCATCGGGAATGTGTCCATTCACAGTCACCAGTGGGCGGACCTCCAAGTCTTCAGGGTTTTGCTGGTGAAGTCCGTAAAGCCAGAGTTTTAAGTATGTTGACTGGAAGCTCAAAGTTTAGCCCCAGCTCCGATGGTTAACTGCACACGAAAAGATACTTTACGAAAAGATACTAGCACTACGTTACATCACGTAACGTAGTGTTAGTCACACTGGAGGTTTATGACATAAAAACGTTTATAACATTTTTAGCAAGTATGTTATAGCTCCGTAGCCTATGAGGAATCTTAGATTGTGCTTGAGACGCAACCCTGGAGTTACGGGGAACATTGGTATATAATATAAATGAGAGTTTCACAAAGCTAAAACTGTGTTATAAATAGTATTATGAGATTTTGGGTTAATGAAGGTCTGTATGAAGTACAGTATAAAGGTTTTTGGCTTTATGTGGTCTATGTGTTTTTACAAAGAGAGTGAAAGTTTCACAAATGTTACATTAGGTCTCTGGAGTCTGCTTGTTAATCTAGTCTTGGTTTGACACATCAGGGGACAGAGGCTGTAAATGTAGATGAAGAGAATCAAATCTAATAACTGATTTCTAACAACTATTTTGGCAATAATTCCATCCAGCTCCTCAAATATGATTATATGATGCTTTTTATTGTCATATATGACAGTAAAAGAAAATTTGACTAAATGGTCAATGATAAATTAATAGAGGTAAAAATGTGATTTTATATATATATATAGCTGTTAGTTGCAGCCATATTTGTAATTTAGACGTTTTAATGGTCATTCCCATGTTGTTGTTTTGTTTTTGTTTTTTTGTTTTTTTTACTAATCAGAGTCAAGGTCATAGTAACGGTCCCAAGATGACCACAGACACACCAGCCCAAAGTGTGGGCTCCAGGATAATGACGTTCACCCCGTCCAAAGAGGAGTTCAAGGACTTCAGCCGATATATTGCCTATATGGAGTCACAAGGAGCACACAAAGCTGGAATGGCAAAGGTAAGTAGTATTTTATGACCTGCTGTTTTATTAGAAACTGTTATTGTTACTGTATTGATCTAAACATTACTCTACATAGAACCTGAGAAATTTCAACGCCTCTCTGTTTCTTTTCTTTTCTGTTCTCATACAGGTTATTCCACCTAAAGGTTGGAAACCCAGACGGACATATGATGATATAGATGACCTGGTGATCCCTGCTCCCATTCAACAGGTGGTGACCGGCCAGTCAGGCCTGTTCACACAGTACAACATCCAGAAGAAGCCAATGACCGTCCACGAGTTCCGCAAGACCTCCAACATGGACAAGTCAGTTTACCTAATCAAACTGATATGTAATTTCTATGAGCCCATTACTGAGAATATTTAAACAAGCTCAAATGGTTTTCAGTGAATATCCCAAAACAATTTCTCGCAGGTTCTGCAATCCCCGATACGTGGATTTTGAGGAGCTGGAGAGGAAGTTCTGGAAGAACCTGACCTTCAACCCTCCTCTTTATGGGGCTGATGTCAGTGGAACCCTCTATGATCCAGTGAGTGGTAATAGGTTGGATAATGCCACCACCTGGCATTAAAGATGCCACACATAGCATCTTAAATTAGTGTCATTGCAACTTCTAGCGTCTTTTGAATTCCTTCTTCACAGGATGTGACTGAGTGGAACATCGGCCATCTCAACACCATTCTGGATACTGTGGAGAACGAGAGCGGGATTAAGATCAAAGGAGTCAACACACCATACCTCTATTTTGGGATGTGGAAGAGTGCCTTCGCATGGCACACTGAGGACATGGATCTGTACAGCATCAACTACCTTCACTTTGGAGAGCCAAAATCCTGGTACAGTCACTAACAGCTTTTTAGCCTCTCACTGCTGCATTGCATTAGCAGTGTTATGTATAAGAGTTCTATTACTAATGACCTAAATATATAAACATAATTAGAAAGTTAATGATTCTGGCTGACCTGAAATACAGACAAAAAGTGTTTAGTAATCAGTAACACCTCACACGGTCCAATCATGTCATTTGTCTCCATGACAACAACTGAGGGGTAAATGGACCTTTTTTAAATAAATTAATAAATGCCATTTTACCCATCAATCAATTTTCAATGATCTTAGAGACAGTTTCCACTTTCAACAGGTAAATGTGAAAACAAACTCTGCACACACATCATTCTGCACAGAGAAGCCCATCATTCAACTGTAGGAGCAAGAAAATATTTTTGAGTGGAGGGGGGCAGGTTGTAGTGTTGGAATACAATCCTCACTCTACTGCCATTATCATAGCGACCATCTTCTTTAATATATCTGCACTTTTCTTGCTCCTTAGGTATGTTGTACCACCTGAGCATGGGAAAAGACTTGAACGACTTGCCAAGGGTATGTGATGGGTTCTTACAGAGCTCCATAGGTGGATGTTAATGTGTTACATGCCTACAACAGGCTCTCATCTCTTTAACCAGGAAATGTTTCCATGTTTGTCCTGAAATGTATATGAAGGCTGATATCACCCCTGGGTGTGTCAGCACAACCTTGATATCAAATCAGAATCCATTTAATGCCACTTGATAACAAGAAGCTTTCACATCTACTCTCATAGGTTTGCTACGAATGGGAATTTAAGGAAGCAGAATTTCTATTTTGTAAATATTTAAAGACTATTACAATGGCAAAAGCTGTTTTGAATCACATTTATGCTTTTCAAGGACAAATGGAATAAACTGGACTAAATGCTAATGCATTGGAGTGTGTAGAGATGGAGCTGCAAGGAAGGATCTACACTGATGTGGATGTGTGTGTTTTTCCAGGTTTCTTTCCAGGGAATGCTCAAAGCTGTGAAGCCTTCCTGCGCCACAAGATGACTTTGATTTCACCCTCAATCCTAAAGAAATATGGCATACCGTTTGAGAAGGTGACCTTTCATTCACTTTCATTCACTCATCATGACATTGTGGATAAGAAGGAAACATGTGACAACAAACAAGAAGAAACAGGAAAGAATAAAACGGGAAAAACAAATATAAATATTCATAATGATGATTATTTATTCACCTCAACGCAGGCCTTTATTTTAAACAGGTTTATATTAGACGCAAGCCTTTATTTGTAATTTCACATGACACTTACATATTCTCTGTTTTACATCAGTGCAATAGTTATGTCATACTCACTACTCAGAGCTGTAGTTTAGGGTTTATCTTATTTTACAACAAATATTCATTAATGAGCCATTAGTTGCACTGATGATATCTGTGCTGTAGTACCGTACATCATTCTGAATTCACCATGTGAACTATTAGAGCACATATTTATGGCTTTTAATGGATCATCTGCTGTAACTAGTATAAAACTGCAAAATCAAATAGTGAAAGTGATGTAATTACATGTGGTGTTTTATTATTCAGGTCACTCAGGAGGCTGGGCAGTTCATTGTGACGTTCCCGTTTGGGTATCACGCTGGTTTTAACCACGGCTTCAACTGTGCTGAGTCGACCAACTTTGCCACCCAGCGGTGGATTGATTACGGCAAACAGGCAACACTGGTACACAAAGCATCACTCACTAGAATATATTAATATTAAGATGATAAATATCACTCACAGAAGGTGCAGATACAAACATCTTAGATATTGTGGTTCATGATGTGATATTATTTGGTGAACACGCCTAGCTTGCAAGTACTGAGCAATAATTACCACAACAATGCCAAACAAAAGTCTCTTTTATGCCTGTGGTTTGATTCACTGGACCAAAGAAAAAGTGATATGAGTCAACATGGAGTCACATGGACTGACAGGCAGCGACATGGATTCACATGAGGAAAATCAAAACAAAGTCTTTTCTGGTAGCTGACAACAAGTCATGCTGTACTTCACTAAATCATATGTGTTTATATATGTTCTCTGGAGAGAAAGCTCACAGAGACATATGCTAATTGGATTTGAGCATTAGCAGGCAAGACCGCATATGGACTTCATACAGTATGTTTTCAATAATTCTAGGCAGAATCAGGAAAGGATAGTTTTAAAATACATGAACACACCTCTGTTCTAACAGTTCCAACTCTTTACTTCATTGACATCTATTCATCAGCTTTCCATTTTAACAGAAGTTCAGCTTTTAAATTAATAGTAAAATCAAATATCTGCTGTCACTCGGTCCTGTGGTTGGTCCACTTTACCTTCACACCAGTTTGATTGACAATGTTCGCACCAGCTAGTCTGTTCATCAGGCCTTAATAGTTATTGGATACAATGTCTGATCATGGGAAAGGCATGAGGTTAGAAGATTAAAAGAGGCCATCATCTAGGAAATGAATGAGTTCGGTTGATTTCATAGCAGTCATTTTTATTCTTTTGTCCTGCTGCTAACAAGCTACAATATCTGAACTACTCCAGGAATATTATTATCAAACCAATAAAGAAAGCAACTGTTCCCCATGCTCCGGCTACTTCGGGTCAGACTAGGACTAAAGTGTTCATCTCTGTTTTCTCCTCAGTGTTCATGCCGCCAGGACATGGTGAAGATCTCCATGGATGTGTTTGTTCGCAAATTTCAGCCTGACCGCTACAAGCTGTGGAAGGCAGGAAAAGACAACGTTCCTATTGACCACTCCAAGCCCACACCAGAGGCTGCTGAGCTTCTGAAAGAAGACAAAAACTCCAACGAGCCTTCAAAAGAGAGTCCCACTGAAGATGCACCTGAGGAGCCTGCAGACCCCGTCCAGGAGGACAAAAGGTCAAGATTTATACAAAATTTCCCTTGAAAACTTAATTAAAAAGAATTAAAGGAATTTTCATATCAGTTAAATGAGTCTTTGAAAATTAGATCAAATATTAAAAATAATAAATGTTAAATATCTCCCTCTGTGACTACATTGATGCTTTGCTGTTACTAGTCTGGTTTCTCTTTTAATCTTGTTGGACGTCTTCACTAATGTCCTCCATGCTTCAGCCCGAAGCCTCAGACTGGGACAAAGCGTCAACTTCAAGCTGTTGAAACCTCTGAAGACGTCAAACCTGACCCGACCGTGACGGAGACGGAAGAGGTGGAGCCAAAGAAGGCCAAGCTGACCTGCACGGAGTCTCCAACTAAAGTCCCTGTGAAGCCAGATAAAGGTACAACACAGTTCATATACATAGGGACGGGTCCGATCATCTATCGGAGACCCCTCAGTCTGCTGAGTCTCTTCAAGTCCAGCGGTCGTTTTCGTGTGCCTAAAATGAACAGGAGAAAACATGCTCAGGGATGACATTTCAATGAGGAGTTATAAATAAGTGAAGTTACAAATGTAGTTTATATTCTAGCTGGGGGCTTGACATCTTTTATTGTTTCTTAAATGTTCAAAACATGACACTGTTGCATTTGACTATGTTAGTGTGGTTGAAATCAGCACTGAAACTCAATACCGATACTCAAATCTTCTTATTGAACAGCCAAATCCAATTTGACTCGCAAAATTCAGAGGCAGGTCCAACCCTAGAACACCTGGCTGTTTTTAGAAAGCTGGAATTATGCACGTGTGTTTCTGAGACCAGCAGTGTCATGCAGTGATGCACTGAACTAATGTTCAGCTATCACTACTTTTACAGTGTTTTTTGAGTTTAATTTTGCTCCTTCGTGCCTGACTATACTTTCAATTATCAGCCTTATTTTACTGATTACTTTCACCTATATCTGACCTATAATAAGTTTGTTGATGCAAACTCAATATTTCTTGCTGCAAACATTAAAAGTTTTCCACCAGCAAAACAGGCTATAGGAAATGCAATCTGTTTGTCACAGAGCTAGCAGTGCAGTTCTTTAATAAAAAAAAAGGTGACACAATTAGATACTGCTATATTTGGTCAACCGAAGAATAACCATAGTGACATGTTAGATGGAGGTGACAGATGCTTTCAGTATTTTCTGCACACCTCCAACAAGTCACGTTAAAAAAAACAAAAAAACTCTTGACTGCTGTGTTGTAGAAAACCATTCACCCACTCATTGAAGCTCTAGGCTCAGCTCAACAGTAGTCTTTCCACTATATTAGAATCAGAATCTGTTTATTAGCCAATTAAATGCAACATATAAATGTAATGTATAAATAATGTGTAAATGTAGAAGAATAAAAATATAACAAGAATAAGTAATAATATGAATTAAGTTTATGAAATAAACAACATAGTACTAAAATTACATGAAAAATGTATGAAGAATGGAATAGTAAGTGAAAAGTTAAAATGAAAATAGTAGTGAAATGAAATAGTTTCTGTGGAGAAGACTGTGTGTCCAGTTTGGGGCCATTGGACGCCCTGGAGGTGTGCAGCTAATCAATGATAATTTCTAAATGTCTTGTTTGGTTGCTGCACTGTACCAAACAGTGATGGATGATGTGAGGATGGACTGTACGATGACAGTGTAGAACCAGATCAACACTGCCTGCAGCTGTGGAGTCAGTTGTCAACTCTACTGTCTTGAGTCTGTTATGGCTACACCAGGATAGGTTAGCTGAGCCACTTCCTGTCTGTATGCAGACATTGTGGATCAGACCA